>CM020513.1:12050000-12650000 GCA_009823395.1 Thamnaconus septentrionalis
CGGCGCTCAGGAGAGGGGAAACAAACAGGTGGTGTAAACCTCGGCGGGCCCGGCATCTCCGCACAGAGCCCGCCTGACTCTGTCCTATCAAAGCAGGTTGTGAGACCTCGCTGCTGTTCGCTGGTAAGTCCCTTTCCGCGCACACTTAACGGCCTCTGGGAGAAGCACTCCAGGTGCTCATTGACTTGCATGAAGGCTGACTTTAGTTCTCACGCTAGCACATTCGAGAGACTGATGAGCCGCTATTGATCTCTTGCAGTGGATGCCTTTTCTCATGTACAAAGAAGATTATATAATAAGCAACAGCGCGGAGAGGATTTCGCCAATTATCTCCGGCAGTTATTATTCTAGTAAGCCTGAAAATTTTACAGTGGGAGAAACATTCGGCATCCCTTTTAGCGGCGAACCCTTGTTAGCGCCGCCGCAGGAGGAAGAATGCGATGTGAGCGAGACAGATGCAAGGTGCCGGGAGTTGGGGGAAAGTCGAGGAATATCGTCAATGTGTGCGGCGACATGTCCAGCGCGAGCGAGATGCCGTTTGCTTTCAAGGACACTTACAATCCCAAGGTACTTGTTGAAGAGGAGGAATATTATTAACCCCCGTGGCACAGACGTCCATTTCTTCGTATTTCAGAGGCAGGACCGTCAAACCGTTATATTACAACATTTCTCGGAATGGTGAAAGCTAATTTGACTGGGGGGAAATTGTTCCGTGTAAGGTCAAAATAATGCCACAACAATGGCGGAAATGGGGCATTTTAAAAATAACTTGACGGGGAGGAAAACTTCAGCAACGCAAGATGTTCTTTTCCCCTTTTTTTCTAGGCCAGTGTGCAGCAGCTTGCTGCTATGAGGAGCGTGCCTTAGGAAAATGAAGAAGGGAGGTGTCTCATTTTTTTGCTTCAAAGTTGAAGCGAGCTCAACTTTTCGATTGCCGCAGTCCACGCCAGGTCAGGCCACAGGCACTGGCCACATCCCTCAGCGTTAGACAAAACAAAACAACACAACGATTTAATGTCAGCCCTTTGCGTTACCGTTGTACAAACATGCATTCGTCACAGGGCCACACTGGGCGAGAAAAACTTGGAACTCACTGATTCAAACCTTAACAAAGTTTTACTAGAAAGATCAAGGTAGGAAAATAGCGGATCCAATGTCAAATTACACTGAAAGTAGATTGTTAGAATTATTTTGTTTTCTTATGATTTGGTCATTATCGAATTTTGGAGGACTATGCAATACTGTGCAGTCTCAGTCCGTCTTAAGAACAGAGTTTGAAATATATAAACATACTATAATAAAAAAAAAAGGCAAAAGTCAGGGCACTAAATTACACCATTAAATTACTGCTTTGCATTGTCCAATTGACGTCATTTTGTTTTTGCTTTTTAAAACCAATCACTAAATGTCATCTCCTGATTCTGGCTGGTTGGAGAATCCTGAGCTGGAACCAGTGTGGACATTGATGCCGGCCTACATGCTTAAGTGGAGCGCATATAAAATGACAATTGTGATTCTCTACAGATACAAATCTCTACAAAAGCAGAAGCATGTCTAAATGTACACCTCACAAGACAGCCAAAGGATTGACAAACAAACAGATGTTCCAGGAGCGGTGCTCCCAGGAGCAAGGGAAAAATGTAAAGTGCAACCACAGAAAATAGCATGAAAGAACAGGTCACTGAAACACAAACTGAAAAAATGAGGCGTACGCACACTGCACAATATGCACACAAATTAACATGACAATTAGCAGCAAATACCAAACATCTGATTTGTTGTGCTTTTGTGCACAACAACAGTCAACAGTGGATTTCAGATTGTTCAACTCCCCAGATGGCTGGAGCTAAACCCCACATCAGGCGTGTGTACAGTATCTCAAATATGGCACGAGGCTGAAACCAGAGAAAAGGTCAAACTGGCCAAACCGGACAGATCCTCCGAGAACCAGAACAGTCTTTGGGAATGTTCATGCTAATTTGGCCTTTACACTTTATGAGATGCTTTGTATGAGTGGTAATTTTGGCCACGGGGTGGTAGCAAAGAAAAGGTCAAGGGGTCACCGCAGAGGAACCCTGAATGTGCTCCCCAGAGGACAGAGGCTGAGCAGCACAGCCGAAATCAGTAAAATAATCTGACCGAAATCAAAAGTGTTCAAATGCAACAAAATCTGACCACTTATTCCTATTCAAACAAAAATGTTCAGCTGTCTATTCAAGAAAATTGGACTGAGGGCCACATAGAGTTCACACTCACATGCACTTCAGTCTTTGTTTATCTTACTTGTTGTATGTTGTGGCTTTTGACTGTGATGAATCAAAATGTACTCAGTGTCAGTTAAACCTTCTCATTTCATCTAAGATATGATTAAATTATGGTGGATTCTGCAGTAGTATGTGGCTGCAGCGTCTCTGAGAGGGGTCACATGTTTCTGGTCAATATGAAAATATTGGGTCAAGTTAGAAAAAAATCCTCCTTTGATATCACCTAAGTTGATGGAACAGAATTGAAGTAATGCCTTCTAATAAAGAGAAAATTGTACATTGTCAATTAAATGACACATGACAACAACACAAGCTCTGACGCAGAGGTAACGCAATGACAAAATTACAAATACAAATGCACCAACAAGAATTCAAGCATAATTATAATGAAATGCAATTTATTTTATTGCTTGTGTTGGATTATCAAAATTCAAAAATCAAATTCTCTTCTCCCCGTGATGGCGCCGGCACATGCTGCTGGTAGCGACGCAGATTGTGGCCAGTTTCTAAACTCTAACAACACAATTTAGCGACCGTTTAACTCCTGGCAGCCGCTCAGCTTGGACACGGAGCGGCAGGACTGTGGAGGAGTGCGAGCCGGCAGGAAACTCTCCACACTCCCCCACATAGGACATGACAGCATGACAATATTCCGTCTGCCATCCTTAGCGACAAAAGACACCGGAGCTCCCCTATAATTAACCCTGGCTGCGCTCCAGCCCAGGTAGCGCGGGAGGGGCGCCGTCGCCGCCGCTGCCAGCTTGTCTGGCACGCGCGCACGCCATCCACTCCCCGAGCCTGCACGGGAGACAGTTTGACACTCTCTATATCACACGCATGGTGGATTCAGCAGAACTTCCGCCAACATTCCCATCTGCGGAACTCATTACTCGAACGCGGCTAAAGACTCAAAACAAGATCGTTCACACTGGATCTCTGTTTCGCCGGCGCGTCTAAGCCGTCCAAATGCAACAATCAGCGTCCATCAGCCCACGAAGCAGAGGCACCGCGCTGGGTTCTACTACGACGCGTTCACTGCTCACCTTCCCCCAATGCATGCCGGCCTCAATTCAGCTGCTGCCTCTGTCTAGTATTATTCTTATCCCATATATCCCAGTTTTACAAAGGTCTGTTTGAAGAGGCACTGCCCACTGTCACCGTTCAAAAGGACAGAATGGGACGACACCATCCGGTACAGGCCCCGGTACAGGGCTCCAAACAAACAGAGACTTTTCAAGGGCGTCTAGGAGGTTTCAATTCAGCTCTCATCCTGGAATCGTCTGGGGCCAGTTGGAGCCAGAAAATGATGAGGCTCACACTTTTGCCCAGAATCCACAGCCCAGAAGACCCTGCAGGGCCTGCCATGCCTTTACAAGCATATACTGTACAGGCTCTGATCTTCTCCACCTGAGAAAACTAAGTAGTGATCATGGGCTGCCACTCAGAAACAGAGCCTTTGGCTATGCTGGACGATCAAAAAAAAAAAAAGTGCAATGTCGTTTAATATCAAAACCAAGAGGAGAAAGCACAATCCGTGTGTTACTGAGGTTGGGAGGAAAGTCAGGAAGATGGTCTCAAAACAATTTCCTGCCCTTTTTAAAATGATTTTTTTTCACTTACATTCTTTGCTAAATTAGTCTTCTGTCTTTTTATTTATTGTCACATCACAGTGAGCGGTGATTGTCTCTGTTCACAATCCCAGTGAGTTGATACTAATCATGAATTTTTTGTTGTTTTGAATAAAAGGTTTTTGAACATGAAAATTTATGTCTACTAAATATAGAGCACTGAAACATTTGCGCTGCATTCAGCAGTGCTGTGCTTTATGGCACATCAGCATTTCTCTAAAAAGGCCCGTAAGAGCTCTGCGACTGGAGGTATCATCTCAGTTGTTGTTGGATAAAGAGAATCCATAAGCCCCTCATTGTTTGCAGTTTGACCAGGTGCTTGGCACGTAAAAGCTCTACATCCATCTGCCAAGAAGTGCTGGCTCGCACACAAGACTGCAAACATCTCGCCTTTCTCTCTGTTCTGAGAATATTGGGGAGGGTTTTTCTTCACGATACTGTGGGACATGAGAAACACCAGCAGAACAGAGTATGAAGACAAAGCTTTTAAAGGAAGACAAAGAAAGCTACCTACCCAAGCGGTGCTATTGTTATCAGAACATGATTTATTCTATACAAGGTTTATTTGGATATATTTATCTGTTCTGTGATGCTGTTATTTAAATTATTTTTGAATGATTAATCAATGAATCTGCAACAAATGAATCAGAATCATCGTATATGTCACGTTGTTTGTGTTACTTGAGTGGCTACTTTCCCTGATGATTCGTCAATATGAGCCCTGAATGTTTCTTACCAAGACCAGCAGCCAATTAAAATGTAATTTGTCTGCAAAGCAACCTCTTTAAAATGCATTCACAAATGTCGTTTAAAGACAACAAATGTTTTAATAATTAAACCTTGGAATCCAGTAATGATTGATATTGAATAATACAAAAAGTAAACAGTAAAAGCCACAAGAATATGATTTTTCGGATAAACTCCAGATATGGGCATCCCTGTTGTCTGGAGGTACACAGATATACAGCTGAGTGTCATCTGCATAGCTGAACAATTACACTGTGTTTGCGGCCAACTTCTCCAAGCAATAGTCAAATAAAGCCTATTTTAATAACTTTCTATTACAACAAAACTCTGTTTTAGATGTGGTGAAATATGAATTTCACCACATCTAAAACACACAGTTTTCAACCTGATACAACAACATTACTGATAGCTCAAATTCTGATGGTGAAGTTAGTCGAGGAGAATGATGCTAATTGCCACCATACAAGCGATCGAGTCAACCAACAGTTAAACATAAGCAGGGTCTTGGCATGTGCAACCACGCTGCCTCACACTCAAAAAAGTTCACAACTTCTGCCTGTTTTGATATACTTCTGTCACCTTGATATTTCACTTGTTTAGGCAAGCTGCTCTTGCTGCATCGTGTCAGTGTCTGAAATCATGCAAAATAGCCTCAGCAGTCACATCCACTCAGGATCTCTGGCTCAATCTACAAATGATCTGCCATTAAAAATACAGAAAAAAGGTTTCTATGAAACAAAATCATGTGTCCTTTGTTAAACAATAAAAAGTCACTGAAAAGTTAGGCAGAGCATCAAAACTGTCAATTTTTCGGTGGTCAACAATATCAAAGCATATTTCACCAGGAAACAAAAATGTGGAAACGAGTAATTGCATTGATATTCCTTTACATGGGTTGAATTTTGTATTTTTTTAACTGTATTTTTCTTTAAAAAAAAAAAAAAGAAAAGAAAAAGAAAAGAAAAGAAAGCATAAAAAGAAGATAATTTTATGCTATCGCTAAGGGTCAAACAATCTACAAATGTATGGCACAGGTTGAAACCACCCTCTGCTCCGCAAATCAGCTGGGCACAAAATACCCTTCTGTTCCCACTGTCACCTCCTGGTACCGTCACGCTCTGTGGATATATCTGGGAGGGACAGAAGAGCCAGAAACCACAGGCTGAGGCCGAAGGAGCCGCGATAAATTAGCCAAACCACTTAGGTGATTTCAACTAAAATTAGCAGTGGTGCCTGTGGGCTTCATCAATTCTGAACTTGCTCAAACTCTGACAGGCATGAGGGAACTTTTCCCCCCCGGCCAACGAAGCCCCCTTTGTCAGCTCCCTCACTTTTCTCCTTACACCGTATCCTCTGCCTCTCCTTTAAGAGAGACCCACTTAGGGCTCTCAACCGTTTAGACCACAGCTGAATATCCCCAAACTGCTCAAGTCGAGGGCGAGCGTAAAGTTGTGCTCGGGACACATCGGCAAGAACGTTTGCTCTGTCGCTGATGGGGTTCTTCAAGAAGTGCGCTCGTTTTCTGAGGCGAAACACATGCTGTAAGTATTGCAAATATTTGGTGTGATTCGTTTCGGGGTTCCTAATCAACATCCTGTTGCAATGTCATAGGTGCCGGTGGAGTTATTTTGTTGACGCACAACACGGTGGTCGCCAAGAGACCGCACAATCTAAATATGAAGAAAAACAGAAACACATTGAGCTGTATCTGTTCTGGAGTTGCACAGATGGAGAGAATTCCTCCCAATGAGCGCGTGATGGACGGGGCTTACACAAGAGCCGCAAGAACGCAACACAAAAACCACTCCTCTCCTGTTTAAATTCTCTTCTATGCTGATGATGTTTGATTTCTTATGTGCTTCATGTGTTCAGAGTGATTCTTCTCATAGCAGCTCTCCACCTCTCCTGGCAGTTGTGTTCTTGCTCATCTCAGGCCCACGTGCGTTTTCATAAAATGTTAATCGTGACGCAACAGCAAAGTTTGGAAGATTTTCTTTGTAAATGAAAAAAATAAATAAATAACCTGCTTTCCCGGGAAGTGATTTGATGCAAATCAACGAGGCATCATTAAGCATAGTTACGTCATAGAGCGGCGCTACGTGACTGCTGGAAGAAGCAGAAGTGAACAAAACCAGTTCAAGAATTGCTATCAAAAATGACTGTTACATGTTTATTCTTTTCCTGTGAATGAGGAAGACCTTGGTCTCCTCATCCATACACACCCATCTGTTGAAGCTCATTATGAAATCATTCTGCAGGATGTAACGCATTTCTTTTCTTCATGCACATTAAAAGCTTTTATGGGAACGCACAAATGAACATGGCTAGTGCATATTTTTGATGGAAACATATTATGTTGCTGTTTCATGTCAAATTGTATAACCCATGCCTACGTTTGTTGTGTACAACAATGGCGGTAAAGGTGATTTAAATTCTCTCCCTCCATGAAACTCCAGAAGGGTTATGTGGATTTGATTTTTTTTACCAGTGCCCAACACAACAAAGTGGTGAGTATTAAGTAACAATGCTGGGTGAGCAATCCTTTTAAAGAAAAAAAAAAATGTATTCCAGAACTGGCCAAGCAAACGATGTTGCAATCATTTGGTCGTTTTTAGCATTTAATTTCAAATAAATAGTGAGACCGAATACTGACAGCTGGCAACACTGAAGTTTAAAAAAAAAATCATGAATAAAAGAAAACACTGCAATGATTGATGATGTGAGACTAAAGCCCAAACTTTCCAGTGGAGAGCAAATACACTCAGTCAAACAGAAACATGCATATTTGGTTCCTTTGCATTTGTTTCAAATGTTTGTGAAATCAGCCACACAAGCATTAAGGTGATTATTATTAGCTTAATTTGTTGCGCAGGGTGGTTTTATGCTGAAGGGCGAAGACTGTTTTTCACTGCTAATCAGACAGCAGCTCATCAGCAGCCAGGCAGACACACACATGCGCTCAATCAGGCCACAGAGCCACGAGCACACGTGTTTGTGCGTCGTGCTCAGCGCTCACGAACCATTACAGAATCACAACAGTTAAAATCACAGTGCCATAAATCACAGGGTCGTCCTCCCAGAAACATAAACATGCACAGAAACAGCGACAGATCATATTTGCTGCTCGAGTGACTGGCTGAGCTCTCGGAGCCCGAGCAGACGAAGACAAAGACATTTGAAATGCACGTCTCCAACCAGCCAAGCAGACTAAATTGACCTATTCCTTAATCGCTTTTAATAAAGACAATGTGAGCCCTGAGTGCCGCTGAGACCCAAAGCGCCGGCGGTGCACGCAGGCAGCGCCGCAAACTAACTGGCTGCCTCGCAAACAAAGGCAAGGAGCTGATTTTTAATTCTAAATTGTGAATTCCAAAATCATCTCTCGCAGAGATTACCTTTCCCCCAGCAGACTTTTTCTAATTTGTTCAATTAATGGGAATAGTTTTCCAATTAAAATGTCATATCCAAATGAATTTAATTTGGGGGGAAACTGTCTGAAGCGACTGGCTGGTAAGAAATATGCGACAATGGCGTTTGAGCGCAGCAGTTGCACTGGCATCCTTTGGAATGTTTTCAGAGCCGAAACAGGATTTCCCAGATCTCTCTCTGAAATATGCGAGCAGATTTATTGTCATGTCCTCATTCATCCCGGCTGTTATTTGTCCAAGTGCAGCCTGCTGCATGTTTACGAAAGAAATGCAAAGTTCACCCTTTCCCTAATTCATTCTGGAATGTTTGATGACCACCAGTCGGACGATAACCAAGAAAAAAATCCACTGAAGCAACCAGGTCAGATCAAATTAAATTGTTTGATCACCCCCGGCCCCCCACCCACCCCGTCAAATCACCGTCGGCTGTTTTTATTTCTTGGCATTACGCAACCGGCAACATCTGTTACTCCTTCAAAGACATTATGTGCAGCCTAATGAAGCCGCAACACTGTAATGCTGTGTTCCAAAGCGGAATTTGCTTTGGCATATAAATAAATGACACGGACCGGCGCAGCACACTTGAGCATTTAATTCAAATATCACAGGGATAAATGTTACGACATGCAAATTGTCGGACTTTTTGATCCCTCCCCGAACCCCTGTTACGTGACGTATCCGATCAGTCTCAACCCATTCATTCCGACTCGCGCTTCCTCTCCTAATGGGCCGGAGGAGTGGGAAGATGTATGCAGACGCACCTCCTCGCGTCTTTGGGGAATGTCTGGCCGCGAACGTTTTCTCCAGGAATACGCCAATGTGCTTTATTTGGCATAACGGCTGCCGCAAACCTATTGTTTAGACTTGACAAGGTGCTCCGCGGAAGGCACGTCGGCTCTTATATCGAATTTGCCATTTCTGACCTTCAGCCTAGTTTCGAACGGAGGGCGGCGGCGGGGGGGGCCGGGGGGGGGAGTGAATGTGAAATTAGGTGGGTAGAGAGAAAGGAAAAGTTGTGGAGAAGAGACTTCCAAGGACGATTGTAACTTCCTGAAGGGGTCTGAAGAAGCTGGATGCGGCACCGCCGAGTCCCACTGGGGTACGGATACTGAAACTGGTCCAGGACATCGGAAATGCGACTGGCAGCTTTAGAACCAGTTGAGATAGAAAACAGCGGTTAATCTCGTTATAAACCAGCCCACTCCTCCATTTCAAATATGTCTCTCCTCCTACGGTGGCGCCTCCATTATTCCTCCTTTTCTGCTGTGTGTATTCCTCAACTGTGCAAGAAGAAGAAGAAGAAGAAGAAGAAGAAGAAGAAGAAGAAGAAGAAGAAGAAGGGAATGTGGAAAATATGCACGCTGTCAAGGGGCCCGATTTCAAACCCAGCTGCTTATTTTGTTATTACAGACCTCCGTGTTCTAGGTTTTGTTAGGAATACATCTCCTTCACGCCGCCGCCGGTGCTCATGTGCAAATGTGTGAGAAAAAAAAAATTGCTACCTAAAACATGAACAACGGGGAGTTAATTGTCTCTGCTTCCTTTCACGACTGCATGCTAGATTTTGGCAAGGACCGGCATCTGCTAGTAAAGGGATTAGAGGTAAAAATTTATGTTTGCTGGCTTCAATGTAATGCAGCTTTGTTCACAACCGTATTTCTCTCTTTATGGTACCTCCATATGTAAATACTGTAACAAAACAGAGGCAAAAACAGGAAATGGACAACTGTCTTTTTACCGTTTGTTACGTCTGACCAAGCAGAGGGGGAAAAAAAAGAAGAAAAAAAACCCGGAATGTCACCGTGGCTACACTCTCTCCATATGCCTCCAGACATCATCAAATAGACTATTTTTACTTAAATGATTGGTAAATCGTCAACTTTTATTTGAAAGTGAAACAAATGACAGACGTTCCAGCCCCCTTGGCGCGACCACCACGCGGGCAGGACAGCAAAGCCAGGCGAGCCTGACGAATGCCCGGCCAAGGCAGGCTGGAGGGAGGTAAAAGACACCCCCCTCCCCTCAAACGGGTCCGTCGGCGTTCAAAGACGCGGCCATTAGTGAGTGCTCATCAAGCGAGAGCGAGGGGGCCTGGCCGTTCTCCCCCCGGCGGAGCCACAATGCCTCCCCTCCCTCCTGCAGGAGGAGGGGGGTGGGAGGGCTGGGCGGGGGGACTACAGAGATGAGCCCTGGACCCAGTGGTGTTTCCGAGCGGAGTCAAGCCGCTCGTCCCCGGCGCGCTCAATTCCCAGCCCAACTGTCACTGCTGGCACTCGCCTCGGCCCCTCCGAGCACATAATCTGCGCTCGTATGGCGGATAAACGCTGCTCGCTCTGCCTCTCCACTCATCTGACGCCACGCCATTGTTGTGTCTGCCACCTTTCTGTCCGCCGCCGCTCCTTTAGTGGTGCGGTGGCAGTGGCGGAGGAGAGCGTATGGCGTCTTGATCAGCAACAAAACAAACTTAAGGACCAGCGGCTTTCAAGCTGATGTTTCCTGGCAGAGGTGCCGACGTGGGAAATCGTACAGAAGCACAGCTTTTTTACAAGTACATAATAATTTGAGGGGGCGTATTGATTGCGATTTTTTCTAGTGGTCACTTCAGGTACAGCAGCCAAAAAAAACATACTGCTAAAAAAGCCCCCCCCCCATAGACCACAATACAAAAAGAAACGCCTGTAAAATGGCTGCAACTTGCAACACGGTTCAAAATAAATCTTTCAAGTGTAGATTTCTTTCTATAAAATATATAAAACCATCAAAACAGTCATGCTGTGTCTCTGCTCGTTCTGATTGGCTGATGCGTCACGTGAGTTACAGAGACAAGATTTATAGAGCCACAATTTGAGAAACCCAAAATCTTTTTCATCATTTGCGCTGTGTGAGCAACTCCATTGAAATGAATGGACCCCCATATTGGATCCCATTGGATACGGCTCGACTAGCGGGAGGCGCTAAAACAGAAAGAGCCGGGCGAGATTCCTTCAAAGCGGTCAGCGGGAATCGCTGCGATAATCTCTGCGGGCGCAGTGGGGTCTAAAGGTGGCGCTCCGCCATATCAGAGACCCCGACTTGCAGGCCGTCTCTCCCGATGACAGAGTGATAATGTCACAGGGTCCAGGTGAGCTGTAAAAAGAAAAAGAAAAAAAAAAAAAAGCCCGCTTGATGCTCAGCCGCCTGCTTTAATTGGCTGAAACAAAGTAATTTGAGGGCGGTATCGGGGGGCGTGAGGGGCTAAATGATGGGACAGAAGGTCACTGCTTCTCTTTCACTCCGCTGCGCGACACCCAGCCGCGCTCACAGCGTGCGCCGCGGTTAATACCGAGATCTATTATTCGCCATCTGCCTCGCGCACACTGGGAAACCACCGCTGTACACCTTGTAATTCAATAAGAGAAGAAGAAGAGGAAGAAAAAAACACATCCATACATGCATTCTGAAAATTTGTTTTTGCCGCTCCGTTTGCCTTGTGAATGCAGCGGGACACTTTGATTCGTGGGGATCTGAAGACGCTCAGATGCTTCTGACGGTTGGTAAATCACAACAAATGATGTAACCGCATCACAAGAGCTTTTAAAGAGCAAAGACCAGAGTCTTTTTTTTATTTCTCCCCCTCCCGAGTGCCCCGAGTGTGGTGTGCAAGTCAGAGCAGAAGTAATGCCAGACAAAGACCCTTTTCAAACACGACTTGATGTTGCTGCAAACAGTGCTGTTGTACCGTCAGCTGGGCACTAATTTGGTTTAATCATTTTCTTTGGTCAATGTTTTGTTTTTCACTGTTTTTTTTTTTTCTTTTTTAAACATTTAAGGAAAACTACAAATACGCCTCAGCCTCAGATGAACGCTGTCACATTCATTTTTGTCGAGTTGATGAGCTCAAAATGCAAACTTATAAAATTTTCAGTGGCACAGACACACGGACAAAGGAAAGGCTGCCTCTATTTGAAATAGATGACTGGGGTGAAAGCCACAAGTCCGTCAAAAGAACAGTGGATGGCAACTCTCGTGACGGTACTAATAGTTTCATAGTTTCACTTCATTTCATTTTTCATTCATGATAGTAAATGAAAGCCGTTGCATTTTTGGAATTATTCTTTTGAGCATGAGAAGAAGATTCTACAAAACTGTTCAGAACTTCATTCCACTGATGTCTGATTTGACTACACCGAGTTACAAAAAAGCAGGGGATCCAATGTGCTCAGCTTTTGCACTTATTATTTACTCCAACAATAGATGTTGGCGATATCACTTCATTTGCAAAGCCGCTGCTGTACGCTGATGTGTTTATTCCACTTTCCCGCCTGTTGCAAACCTCCTCATCTTCAAAGTGGTGTTTTATCACCGTGTTCCCCGCCGACTGGACTCCCAGAGCTGAGCGTGTCTGTCGCACAGCGGGTTGTGGAGAAAGACAGACGCATTTCTGACATACTGTAAAAAAAGAAAAAAGAAAACAGCGCGCACAGACAGACTTTCATTAACACACCTGTGTATTTGTGCATTCAGGCGTGTGTGCGTCTCCGCTCGAGCATGCCAAAGCGGTGCGCGTGTGTTTGAGCGCAGCCAGACACCTGTGTTGCACAAATGACCCCCCCGCTCCCCGGATGTGTCTATGTAGGTTGTATCCCCAGGTGTGGCTGGCGCGTGGATCATGTGGTGCACGGTACTCGGGGCTACGTGGGCTCAATCGTCCTGGGATGGTCTCGGAACGTGGCCCCACCATTTGCATGGAGCGAGAGGAACGGTTCACCTCCCCCTCAGCACGGCCTCCTGGAGCATCTGAGGTAGTGGGGGGGTCGTGCTCGAGCAACCCCCCTGCAGGCGGAATCAGGTGTTATCTGTCCCACTGCAAACACTACCATCAATCTCTCCCGTCCCCTTCCCTCTGCCCGGGCCTCCGCCGGGCGGCCTGGTGATGCATCGGCGCCAATGACGAGCAGCCGAGATAAGCGGCGAACAGCCCGCCATAAATATTGGCAGCGATTGGCTGACATGTGAAGGACGTGGTGATTACCTAACAATGTCTGCCGTGGTTCCACTGCTGTCATTTTTCCGTCGGTTCCTTTGAGCTCATTGTTAAAAAATTAGAGCGCTGTTGCCAAAGCAGAAACAGTAGATGAGAGGTGCACTGAGAGGCGGACTGATGCTGATGTCGATAATATCGATCCAAAGATTGCTTTCGTTATCAGATTGATACAAGTGAGATTGCATTGATACTTGCTGCTACTCTGTCCAGGACAACCATGGCCAGGCAAACAGCGCTTCTTTCACATTCACTTTGCATTGCGTACTCGCAAATCTAAGAAAATATAAAGAAGTTTACTTCAGCCTGTCCTCTGTTAAAACACATTCACTCTTTGTGAGTTTGAAACATTATGGAGCAGACACAGTGTGTCCCATTCTGTTCAGATTAAAACTCTTCCTCTACAACGCACAGATACACAGCATCCTTTAAAGAGAAGCAAATAATCAGTTCATCTTCGTTCGTAAGCTTCCGCTACCATAAACTGCAGTGAAAATGTTCCTGTAATTTAATTCGACACAATTTGAAAAAACAGTCTGCCCATACAATACTGTCTCACTTCCCCACCTCATTAAAAATTGATCAGTTTTGCCTTCAATTGATTCTGTCAGACAAAATAGCGCCACTCAAACTCCGATGCGCGCCTTGTTGCAACCTTGTTGTGTAACAAACATTGATCCGGCTATTTTGCCGATTACATTCACAAGCGTGCTGAGGTCTGCCGGCGAGCTACACCTTATAACCTGCCGGCCTCCCGCCGAGTCGGCCTGCAGCCTCGCACTCTGCTCCTGGCTGTTGCAAGAAGATCAGGGGACTGCTTTAAACTTCTGACAGGCCTGTTAAACGATGTCAGGCCACCAGTCTTTTACTGGACCCTTATTATGTCCTTGGCCCATGAGGCCGGCAGGGAGATGTAAAGTGACGCAAAAAAAATGAGGAAACCTGACCCAAAAAAAAAAAAAAAGACTTTGCAAGACAGAAACCTCTGTTGACTCCTGGTTTGTATGATAATCTCATGCACGTATGATGTCTCAGAGTTTGAAAGGCACTTTGTCCAATTAGAAGTATGCAGCGAATTTCCACCTGTCCCTGACAGAGATGAAGTGGCTCTTTCAGAAGACGCCGTGGAACCGAGCCAGCGAAGGGAGCCCAAACACTGCAAGTGGAGCAAGCAGAAATTAATGAGCATCACAGGCCACACTTGTTTAACACGGTGCGACACCGGATGAATATTCCCTCAGTTTGGAAAAAGCTTTGTTGCATATTTCAATTACTCAAACAAAAACAAAGAAAAACACGCCGTCTCAACAACTGGATTCAGAACGACAGAATAACTTTTTCCAGCTTTATTAAGGGGTGAGATTTTAAATGCGGCTACGAACCAAGAACTTTGAAGCCAGCACAATCATTACGAGCATACTTTTTAAAAAAAACAATATGAAAATTGAAATGATAAATACTGTTCATTGTCCTAACTTGAAAGCACTGGAATTTGTTCATTACGAGATCACAAGAAGTAACTACAGATACTATCAACATCAAGGCAAGGCCTTCATCTTCCTATTTCTGTACGTCTATTTCTGTCTGTCACATAAAAATAGGCTTTTAACAACCCAGCATGGCGTTAATTATTGCCTCTTAAGCACTGCATTAGTAACATAAAGCTGCAAATATTGATTGATCAGATGATATTTGTCAGTGAGTTAGAGCAGGATTCATGTATCACACATTCTGCAGAGTGACTTTGTCTTTCAATCACTGTCACGTAGCAGCGCGGCGGCGGTGGCGGCACCGTCGCTGCATTGATTGAGCCCCACCGCGCCACACTCCGTCTCCTAAAGCAATCAATCCACAGACACGCCACAGTCACATATTCATTAGCGACTTATTCATATTCAAAAGCCGCCTTTTGAAAGTAACAAAAGAGCAGAAGCGTGTTTGACGGGAGCGTTGCGATGATTCTACAACATGCTGCGTGAGGCGCGAACAATTGTGATCATCGCCTATTATTATTTTTTTTTTGAGTTGCGCTCATTGTTGTCATTTGTGTCTGATAAAAATCTTGTTTTAACAACTGGATTATCAAACAAAGATTTCAGTGTAAGCCAGTCTCGAAGCCTAACAATGTCTCAGACCGTGAAGTAAATACAGGATTCTTCAATGTCAAAAACCACTCAGCTTTGTTTTTAATGAAATGAAAATAGGTTTATAAAAAAAAAAAGTGTTTTGACCAAACCGCTCAAAAGAGAACAGACTCACACAAAGAGATTCAACATGATTAACATTTATGGGTATTGTTTTACTGCTGCAGTGGCCCTCTGCAAATTGGCAAAAAAGAGAGACGGGCCAGAATGCTAATAATTAGCTGGATCCACGCTCAAAAATTTTCTGTCCAACCTTACCAGATTTTAATCAAAGGCTGAAAATAGTAGCTGATTGTAATCGGCACTCAGAAGTCACCAGGGGTGTTTGAAGAGCCCGTCAAGCCTGAGAGTGGAGCTAATTCGATTAAGTGGCGGCTATACCTGGAGGGGACGGATCTGTATCTCTCCCTTTTTTATTTATGAGATTAAGTCTCGCTTGTTATTCCAATATAAATAATCAAGCCAAGAGAAACGACGTTGATTTTTCAAGTCGCTCGCTCTCATCTCCCAAAGTTTCTCCCCCGTTTGTCTCTGCGCAGGTGACAAATGAACTTTTGTGGGGTAATGCGGCGGCGGCGGCGGCAGCGCTGATGTAACGAGAATCACGGGGACAGGCGGCGTGCGGTGGGAGAATTTGCCTTCCTGCGTATTATTACTTGGCTCTGTAATAGGAGCGCAGGAAAATCAAAGTGCAGGCTCCAGGGGGAGAAAAGTTCTGCTCCTGCAACGTTATTTATAATAGCTGTAAAATTATTTATATATTCTCAGGATAGATCGGCGCAAATGAAAACCAAGAATTTGACGTGATAAAATAATGATGCAAAGACTTTGAGAGAGAGAGAGAGAGAGAGAGAGAGAGAGAGAGAGAGGGAGGGAGAGAAAAAAAAACTTCCTCAGACGGAAGCGCCGCGTCGTTAGCGATTCCTGAGACCACCCCGTCTCGTCTGGATCGCTCTGATTATTACACGTTGACTGACTTTTGGGAAAAAAAAAAAACCTGCTCAGCAGCAGCTCCTGTGCTTCACCCCTCAGCAGAGGTCATAAAGCAGATCTGCCGTGAGGAACGTTTGGCCTTCAAAAAAGCAAAAATAAATAGCGGTCAAGAGGCTCTTGAGGTGTGGCGTTGGAATAACAGACCGTAAATCTTACAACGTAACCTCTTCCTGTCTGAAAGCATGCACAGAAAGTCGGGGCGGACCTGCGCATGCCAGAGCGTCACGATTTTTCTGTCAAGCCTTCAACACCTGGCAACACTCGGCAGCCTGCAGGAAAACGGAAAAGAAGAAAAAAGGAGCCTCTGCGGCCGACAGAAAGGAATATTCTCGGAGAGTTCGGACACTTTGAGATCACATGACTTGACACCAGCGACCAGAAGCACAATAACTGTATGCGTCCAGCAGGATTATACGTTCAAAGGCAGAGGAGTGATGGTTTTATTGATACAGCTGGTCAGAGCTCCTGACTGAGCGCCGCTGGGATTTTTTTTTTCTTTTTTAAGGTCCTCACCTACCTGCTCGGGAGCTTTTGCAGCTCCACAGAGATGCGAAAAGCTTTGGCCTGAGATGTGACATGAAAATTCCTCGGAGTGATCCTTCAGACCCCTCTCAGCACACCCTGGGCCTCCTCTGAAGGGGGCTTCATATGAAAGGCTCACTCAGAGCGGAGGACAGGGAGCCAGGCGGCACCAGCAGTCACCAGGGTCACAGTGTACCGCATTAAATTTAGACGCCTTTGACGCCCTCCAATAATGCATCTGGAGCATTTCCGGTCAGAGCTTTTTAGACTTTTCAATCTGCAGACGCAAAACTTGTGTAAATAGGCCATAGATCTGAGCTATCGTTCACCACAGGAGACTCCTCATCAAATCTGGTGTCTGTCACCAGTTGAAACTTCCTCGCCAGCCCCAGTTAAGCCACTGGTGGTTTCCACTCCAAAATAAGCCGCCCCGGAAGAATAAGAAACTTTTTTCTGATTCGGTTGAGGGTGAGATTGACATTTCTAAACTTTTCTAATTAATTTTTTTTTGGTGGGGGTCCTCAGATTGGGTTGGGCTTGCTGCACCTGACAAACTCTGGAAAGTTCTGCGAGTGCTATCTAGGTTTGCAATACAAAGTGCCGTCAGGGCTGCGTGACGCTCCAGACAGCGCTCCGCCCACGTTAGTTAACAACTTGTATAACCGCTTGCACTTTGATTTAAATTCCAGCACTGATTGAAAGCACATGGAATTAAATAACATGAACCTTTAAACTCAGAAAAGAGACTTTTTTGTTCCTATCTTACTTGGTAGCGCAGACTGTAAATCATAGGTGTTTCACGACTGCAGTTATGTAAACATAAGCCAGACTTTAAATGTAATGACTGAGCAATATCCTGTCACTGTAGACATTTTCATAGACTGAGGGGACCAACAAAAAGAAAAGAGAGGCCCTACTCGGCCCCCTGTGCTGATTCATCGAAGTGGTTAACCACATGACCAATAAAGGTCAAAACACTGAGATGCCTCCTTTTTAAGATTTCCCAACACTATTTTAATAGGTTCCATAAAAGTGATTTTACCGCACTGCAGGATGTAGTGATGAAAGTGGATTGACAGTTGAAATAAATATCAGACATCTGCATCACCTATGATCACAAACATTCTTGAATAGACAGAATTCTGCTTGACAAACACTGAATTCTGTGAAGTCATGCTTGTTAAGTTCACAGCAACGTGTCTTTTAATCTTTTAGATTTTAAATTTGTGAAGTTCTGAAACCGCTGTGCTGCATGGTTGAAAGTGTCTTGTCAATCCATGTTTGGCTCTAACAAAAACCAAAAAATCCCCTCAATTTCAAGCAAACTTTGGATTCATATTTTAAATTGTCTTCCAAGACAAAGAAACTGACACCTGATACAATAAAACCTGAAGCGGCTCTCAATTAGCAGCGGTGATGTTGACTCTCTGCGAATCTTTATTAGATAAAGCTTCAGCCAATTCAATTATAATTTGACCTTTTGAGGCCCAGAATAAGTGACAGTAAACTACCAGCAGATGTCACATTCTACATTCTTGTACTCCTGTTCTAATGATGGATCAAAACTGTGCCGTGACTTCTCAAACACATCATTGCTCACAATCCAACAGCTGGCAATGAAAGAATTGGTGATATTACCAACTCAGCCACAAGTAAGAAGTGAAAGTGCAGGAGGATTGAAACCTGATGTTATGTTTCAGGCAAGCTGCCAAATGAGAAAAAACAACCTAGTGGAGTCCCTCTGCCAACCCTGTCCAAGCTGAAGGCTCAACTTTAAGCCTGTGTCTCTTATTATCGTGCTCTCCGAGATGCAGTGAGACCTGATCATTGAATTTAAGAGTGAGACAGTCCTTACAATTTCACTATCCGCTCCAGCTAGTTGCCAACAACAAGCTTTCTGTCAGAAAAAAAAACTTTGGGGAAACGCCTCAGCCTTTGCACAAGAAAACTGTTAACATTACGTTAGAGCCTCTTTATATCTCAGATGTAACCAGTGTCAGGCAATGAAAATAGGATTTAAAGCAGTGACAAAATCTTGCAACCTTAATGCAGAACATATGTTTGTGTATGTGCTGTCTGTGGTGTGTATTATGCAATATGTAAAATGTTTGATTTGTTTAAATGGTTGATCTAGAATACAAATCATTATTATTATTATTATTATTATTATTATTATTATTATTATTATTATTATTATTATTATTATTATTATTAAGAAGAAGAAGAAGAACTTAATTCAGGACTGACAACATCACGGCTGTATTTCCAGCTTCCGAGGCTTCCAAGCGTCAACGGAGACGAGACACTAATATTCAGCTTCTTCCCCAAATATGTGAGCAGGAAGGAGGCGAATCTGGTAGCACTATGAAAATAACACCCTGTTTTCCTTTCCCATAATGATATCCACAGCCCACCAAGGCCTGCTCTCTGACCCGCTCAAGTCTTACAGCAGAGTTTCTGCTGAAGTAAGCCCTTTCTACTTAAAAGGTATTAGTAGTCAGGGTTAAAACAGACGAGGCTCCGAGCGGCGGATAAGAAATGTGCATTTCTCAGAAAGACTTGTACAGCCGGTGTTAAGAAACTGCTTGAGCAAGTGTCGGCCACCTTCAGCAGGGTCTGGCCTGGAATCAGTGGGAGCTTTGAATGCCTGTTGCCTTTTTTTTTCCTTTCATGTTTTTTCACATTTCCTCTAATTTGGCAAATGGCTGCAGCAGCACAATAAAGCAGCTGCAGTTCCATCTTAATGGAGCACCTTTATTTATTTTTTACGTCAGTCTGTAATTAGCTAAAGCAATTATGTCGTCACTGCCTTAAGAAAGCAAGCCATTCTTCCACTAATCTACTCTGCAAATGTACTGAACAGTTCTGATGTTATTACATTTACGTGTATTCTGCTCCGGGCTCTCAGGAAAACGTCTACTGACCGTATTAGCTGACTGTGGCCTTGCCATAACAACATATCTTTAACACACACAATAAAAAAAAAAGTGAAGCTGTCACTCTAGGTATTCATGTCGAATGTCACCACAGTCACTCCATAACTCACTGCAGAGTGGCAGCTCAAATCTAATTAGAGCAGACTTTTGAAAAAGTTTCCAAAAGTTTTCCTCTCGGCCTTTTGCGGACACTTTTCCTTCCGCAAATAATTTCTATAACTTGAGAGGGAAGAGGGGGAAGTCAAAATACGGTTGGAGAGCAGGGAAACTCCTCTCGGGCTGCAGAGGCTGTCCCACCGAACATGTTTGTTCTTTTTCCTGTCTTTCTCTTTCCCAGACGCACTTTAATCCTGTGCATAAAGGGGTGTGGTGAATATGGGTCAGCAGGTTAGGAGTGTCTCAAAGTCAGACTTGTGAAAAGAAAAGAAATCAATCCAGGAAGCCTCACAACTACCTGCGTTCGCCCCAGTATTACATAAGTGCTCTCCGGCTGTGCCAACCCACAAACTCAGAGTTTCCCTTCGGTGCTCCGCACTAATCATAACAATAAAAAGGGGGAGCTGTTGCGTCGTGCTTTTATTTTTTAAGAATCAAACAGGCGTGTGGATTCGTGGCGGAGATCCTGTGTGAAGTAAGGACAGATCTGCTGCTGCTGATTTCTGCTCTCGGTTGCGCGCCTCTGTTTATGGCTAAACCTGTTACATAACCAGCTTACATTCCACATTCACCATATCACACTCTAAATATACCCCTGCGCACAGGACGAGTGCGCACGCACGTAAGAGAAAGAAGGGGGAAGCGAGAGACAAAAAAAACCAAACAAAAAAAAAACCCGTGCGACAAATGAATTGTCAGGTGTGCGCGGCTCATGTAACTCTACGTCCCGGGGGGGAAATACAAGGGATAAATCAGTGTTGGTTCTGTGAACTTGCATGAGTCCGACCGGGCTGTGCTGGAGTCAGCCGAGAGGGGGTGTGGTTAAACACTGTGCTGTGCAACATGGAAGGGACGTGCCGGATAAATCCTGTGTATTTTTTTTTCCCAAATAAAAAATGAATGCCAACCTATCCCGAGTGGTAGCGCGCACGGCTCGACAATACAGGCCCGCTTGTCTTTATGTTTCCTTTTTCTGCGTTATTTATTTTGATATATATTGTCTGCTCATGCTGGAGGTCGATGCGTGCAATAAAAGAAAGCGCTTCCACGCTCGCAAACAGTGTTTGGGAGAGCTGGCGCTGAACAAATTCCAGCTGCTCAGGCGTCCCCTCTTTTTCCCCCTTTGCGCAGGAATAGCCCCCAAAATGTGCGAGCTGGAGATAGAATAATCCGGCCGGACGGCCGCTGTGTGTTAAATCAGAAATTGAGGGGGGGGGTGTTCGGGGGTAAGAAGACACGTCTCCTGCATAGGGGGGGGAAAGGGGGGCAGAGACTGGGAGCGATCGATAAACTAATCCACAGTCTCCAAAAGTTCACTTGTGACACTTTGACAATATCGCGTCGGAGCGGACAGGTTGGCCTGTGATTTTTGGGGGGCGGGAGGTGAAGCTCCTGTCGCTCGATATCAACTTGCCGGGGTGATTGATTTATCTCCAAGTCGGGCTAAATGTGACATGTGTGACCGTATCAACCCCCCCTTATGATTCGAGCTGTCAGCGGAGCCCTCAACCAAGCAAGCGGCAATGCACGCCGACGACACTAATTACAAAGCGAACGGCCAAAAAAAAAAAAAAAAAAGCCGCCGATCCAAAAGAGTCTCCCGTCCTCCCCTGCTCGGATGGTTTCACACACAGTGGGGTGATTTATGGGCGAGCGATTTCATTCATTTTGAAGTTTACAGCGGAAAAATATGACGATAATAATAGCGATAAGCCGCGATCGTTTGTCACGTCGCGCACGGCACGATTTTTATTTTTATTTTTATTTTTTTTTAACCGACACATGGTCCTCTTACCTCTGTTGGTGCTGGAACAGGTCTGCCTCCGAACCGGGGCTGGATGGTCCGCTTTCCGGAGCGTCTCCAGGTTTACCGGGGTTTCCCTGACCGGGGTAGCCGGCTCCGAGGCGCTGTTGCCCGGGTCGCTCGCTGGATCTGGAGGGGACTCCATGTTGAATTGCAGGTTTATTCTTTCAACTCGAAACGCTTCTACTTCAAACTAATTTCTGTTGGACCCGTGAGCTCCCGACACCGCGTCTCGCTATCTAATTTAGACTAGAAGTAAGAAATGAGAAATGCGAGTGTGTCTGGAGGTGGGTGTGTAGGTCTGATTGTCCACTAGCAGCGCTAGTGAGAGCTCCAGTCATGCACAGTGGAGAAGGGAGAGGTTGTCAATAGCCGAAGAATAGATATAGGCCTGAAAGTAATCCATGCTGATCGACCCTGCAAGTATCTCTGGCCCTTTTTTTTGGGGGGAATCAAATAATCTATTAAATCAAGCGACTCTTGAAATACATTAATGCAATAGCTTGGACCACGTTTCATAACGTAACGAACAGATAAATAAATAATGTATGTTTAGACAGTGTAATGACAACCATTTGCGTCATCTTATGATGTCAAACTATTTTTTTTTAAATAATTACCGTGATTTAAAAAAAAATACATGATCCGTATTATAAGACAAGTATGGCTATTTTCTGTCATTTCAATCGTAACAAAATTAATAAATAATAAATGAACGTCCTATTCCGTTCAAACGCAGTGGAAGAAGAGGGAAATATACTGTATGTCCAATGCGGCACTCGTTCCACCAAAATATATATATATATATATATATATATATATATATATATATATATATATATATATATATATATCCATATATATATATATATATATATATATATACATATATAATTAAGAATAATAATGAAATAAAAAAAATTACATTTCATCAGATTTTTATAGAGGGGCCAGCCACCGCGCTCTTTTCTGGCGGAATTGTTATCGTCATCGTCACTCTTATCACCGCCGTCATCTTGCCAGTCCCGTGGGAGGAGCGGGGTGAATTAGTGAGCAGTGTGCCGCATGATGAAATGACTCTTCCCCTCTCGTTCTCGCCGAAGAACCCACGATGTTCCTCCACTTCTGCCTCGCCAGAGCCACAGATTGACAGGCACTCCGGGGAGAAATGAACTCTTGTTTTGTTTGTTTGTTTGTCTGTTTGTTTGTTGTCATTGTAATAGAGTCAAACGGGTGTTGAGCAGTTGGAGTCCGGCCACCTCACAAACAACCACGCCGCGTGCATGTGATCAGCGTTGGCACACACTCGCCGCGCGCCGCCGGAACCCCGCCTCCTTTGAAGCGGTGCACGTGGACTTTGACATGGCCCCGCCCCCTCCCGGACACAAAGCAGCCAGAGAGTGTCAGGACACCATAAAGCACAGATGAACTACGTTGCACCTGTGAGGCTGCACTGCAGGTTCTTGTGTCTCAAAAAATATTTTGCCTTCAGAAGTTACTGGCACAATAAAATAAAAATAAAAAATAAAATAACACTGTCAATGTTACCAATATCAAATAATTTGTAATGCACCACGATATTCAAGATGGATATTGGTTGCGACAAAGTTACTAGATGTCTGTGAAGGTTCTCAGTCATCCAGGTCATCTTAAAGTAGAGGGGTTAAGTTAGGGCAACTGGACTTGTTCTTGTGATCTTGAAGATCTTCTAGTCTGCAATCTTCAAGATCACAAGAACAAATCCAGTTGCCCTAACCTAACCCCTCTACTTAAAGTTACTAGATGTGTTAAAGTTTCATGGACCAGGGGGCGTTTCTGAAGACTATGTGGTCCCCAGCTTGGTGCAGATGGCACTGGGGCCGAGGTGGACGTGTCCCCTCCAGATTTAATGAGACCCGATCCCCACCACCCACCAGTTAATCACAATACAAAACACCCATTCAAGAATCAATTGATCAGTCAAAGCTTTATTGTCATTTAGCTGTAATACAAACCTTAGTGAAGGTGGAAGTCTGGAGCCTATGCTTGCTGAGTTCAGAAAGCAAGATGTTCAACTGAACAACTTAACTCCATGTACAATATGCACACTTTCTTCTCCCTTGGGAAACAACATATGAAATCACAGCAGTTAAAGCATGAGTGCTCTGGTAAAGAGGTTCCAGATGTGTTAGTGTAATGTCTTGAATGACCGTTGCACAATTTTTTTTTGTTCATGAAGCGTGGGACCACTGTGGTGCTGCAACACCCCTCATGCTCACTGCGCACTGCATACTGCTGATGTGCAGATTGCGTTGGCTTCATATGGCTACAGATGTGATTTAGAATGAAACCTCTCCAGTTTGCCCTGTTGATAGATGTTACACATCTGCAGTGGCTGCATGATTCCTGATGGCAGCTTCAACTTTTGAACCTTTAGAAAGTGTGTTTTTTTTCTCCTTCTTATCGTCTGTACTAGTCTGGCGCTGGAAAACGAAAGGTTTGAAAACAGTACGGAAAGAATCTGGCAGCAACAGGCCAGACTGGCGGGGTGAAATCCAACCCAAAACATTTTTGTGGATATAACTCTGAAGGCCGGAACAGTCAGCAAGATTTACATTCCAGCTATTGCAGGTGTGTTATGGCCGACTGGGACTGGTAAAAAAAAAGAAAGAAAAAAAAGCGCAGCACTTTGGTATAAATCATTTACAAATCTAAATGTTTAAACATGAGGCGGCATTTAAAACTGCACAAATTCCCCTGTAAATCTAGTCAGGTATATATAAAAAATGACAGCGATATATCTGTTCTGGTGTTTTTAACGCAGCATTCCTTGTATGTAATCCACAAACCAGAGAATGATATAATTTTTGGAGCTGCGCTGTGCTGAGGGACTTCTTTTTGACTGTGAGCCAGAAGGAATCTCTCACTGCCAAGCGAAGAGGCCAAGTTCCATCACTTCTTCTCCGCTTCAGCCCCTCCAAATTTCCCTGACCTCCTGACCCACTGCAGTTCGACTGTGTGACCCCTGCGTTGCGTCTTTAGCAAACTTCAACTGAAGAGGGAGGAAAGTGGACGCTGAATTCCTATCAACAGGGGAAAAATTAAAAGAAAACTAATCACTGTCCACATCAACACTATTTTGAAATAATCTCAACCAAATACAAAACTACTGTACAAAACATGGCGATGTAACTTTTATGTGCAAGGGCCTCATTAACAAACAGCAGCCTGTTCATATAAGTCATATGGTGGGGGTCATATGAGTGCACTGACGGTAAAGTTGCGTCATTTCTGAATATTGCGTTGGAATGTAAAGTTAATAATATGCAAGCAAATATCACATGACTCCTCTTCAACAGAGTGGAAGAGTAACTCTACTTATTCATACACAAATGCAAAGATGCAAAGAGCCCTGCTAGCAACAGTGAGAGTGGTTCTGTCTGTGATTTATCCCGTTTGGCTGTAGGAGGTAAAGTGGAACAAGCAAACATCACACAAAGCATGACATCAAACAGTAGCGATGAGCCAAAAGAAAAAAAGAATTTCCTGGATAATCATTACGTTTTTTTTGAGAACTTCCCCCTGAGAGAAGTTTTAAACATGAGTAAAATGGATAAAACACATGTCTTAAAAAAAACATCTACAAACATGTAAAAAAAAAAACACACACACACACACACATTCCAAACTAGACTCCAAATCAATTAATTAAATCTGCAGATGTGCATTTTTTTTTTTTTTTACAATATAAGTATTAGAGATAAGTATTAGAATCATTGAACGCAAAAACAAACCAATGCAACATACCAACGCTCTTTGTTCAAACTCAGAGGATGCAAGGGCAAGTCAGACCCCGCCTGTTTAATTTTTGAGTTAAAATTAATTACGCCGCTGTCACATTGTTAGGCAGAGGAAGGATGTTGTGGATGTGAGGCGAGTGGAGTAAGCATGCCTGCCTGTGTTTAAAAATGATTGATTAAGCTGACACCGGCTCAGGGGTGCAACACTGTTCTATTTTTCTCCCTCATTATGTAAGGCTATATTTCAAATCAGGGGAGCACTGAAGGAAGACACCACAGAGACCAGACAGGACACCCTTCAAATAAAAAGTTTATCAGACAACCGCCAAGGAGACTGATGACTTTCCCCTCTAATCTTGTCTGGGGTGTGGCGATGGAAAAGAGGAAAAGATGTGTTTGTCAAACCGCGCGGTGATCTTTACACAAAGAGAACAGAGAAGTAAGTCAGGCTACAGTGTATGCAGTGTGTGTACAGGTGTTTTGACAATAAAAAAGATCCTCCTTTTAAATCGCAAGCTAATATGTAAGCTATGACTGTTCAGAAAGCCATGTTGTCTATATGCTTAGTGGAATTTAATTCAGACTAATTGACTGATGTATCTACAATCCATCAATAAGACAACATGAAATTTCAGATTTTCTTTTAAAACATGAGCAAACTAAATGCATGTCCTTAGAATGAGAATGATTTTTCTTCATTATTTTATTTTTTCCATGCCTTCATGGTGACACATCTTTGTTCCTTTACAAATCGGACATCAGAACCCCGAGCCCGGCAAACACGCTCCTCTTTGCATGCTCATGCAGTGCAGAGAGCCGGGGCGTAATGAAAGAGACATATTAATGGCCTTTCACTTATTCATGCATCGGAAATGAAGAGGCACAGTCACATTTTGAAGCCGTTGACAGAATAAAGAGCCAACATTGGGGGAATGATTGTATTTATGATTTGGCGGTGACAGATGAAGGTATCAGGAGGGAGGCAGACTGACACACTGATGACAGTTCAAAGTGTTAAATGATGTGATGTATGGCAACGCGCTCGAGCACTCACTTTAAGAATGAGTGCCTCCGGAGTGCAGACCTAGGAGGTGACTTAAAAGTGCTCCTCTTGCAGCAGATGTGTAAGCGCACCCCTTTATGAGGCGGAGTTTCCACGTGCACTTACATTAGAATGTAAAGTAAAACAGCAGGGTAGAGCCTCCGCTGCGAGGGGCTCCAAGCGTGCAAAGCTCCAGCAAATACAGAGGAGGTATGGAGCTTGTAGCCACTACCCTGAAAGACAGCGCTACCAATAGCACCACCTAGCAGCGGCTTGACCGCAGTAAACATTCACACCGGCAGACGAGGTGCTGCTAACATGAAGAGCACTTCATCCCCTGCAAGCTCAGGCCCGTTTCAATCTGACTAAATGTCGCACCCGGTTTAAATATTTTCTTTTTTACGATTATTATTTTAGGCCAAGGTTGTACAAACACCGCCTCACATTTCACATCAGAAGCCACAGTGACAAATGAGAATTCATTTAGCGGCTTGATGATAATTATGCAAGTCATACAGGTGAATTATTCATTTTAAACTCGCAAATAAAGTTACATGGACTGGGAAAGCAGAGGTGAGTCCTTCACAAGTTTGGTTGAACACTTTTTAAATATTTAACTACATTGATTGTGACACATTTGTCACAGTATATTCTATTGATTTTATTATCAGTAATAATCTACACTAAGTGTGTTGTATATTTATACAAGATATACATTTAAGATGTAGTTCTTCCTATGTAATCTTGAAACAAATAACTGCAATTAAAAACAACAACAATTCTAACAACACAGTAGAAGAGACTGAAGGAGAGACAGTGAATTCTGTCTGGTCGGAGCCCGAGTTGACTCATGGCGTGTGCATAGAGTTCATATGACTGGGGAACAGAGTGATTTTCTCAGTTAAAAAATCAGGAGGTGAAAAATGGCGTGGTTATTTGTGCCTGACAGAAGTTAAGAGCTTTTCCCCGAGGCCCGCCGCCTCCCTGCTGACCACGAGGCAGCCTTCTCCTCCAGCAAACACTCACCTTGTGAGATCGCCTCTCCACACCAGCTGCCACAGCACAGAGGCTTTAACCAGGCCGTCTCTTCTAAAGCATCTCCAATCAAACGTTAAATCATTCCAAGTGAGTCGACGCTCCTCTGTTTTCCTTTGTTTTTGTGCGCGAGGAGAAGCTGAACTCTGAGGCAGAGCACAGAGGCAGGTACATCAAGTGCAAGGTCAACTTTTTTTTTTTTTTTTCCCTTTTTCACTTGTGTAATTAGGAGTGTAATTGCTGCCTGGTTCTAAGGCTTGTCAGCGAATCCTGTGTGGCACAAATGGATCCCAAAGGAGGAGATCAAAGCGGGGTGTAGGAAGGAGAGTCTCGATTAAGGTTTATGTTTTAAGGGTTCGCAGGATTAAAAAAAAAAAAAACAGAAAGAAAAACCCAAGCGGTTATCAGGGCTGAACATAAGATGCGGACACCACTCTGCACATTATCATGTGAGATCAAGTTCACTTGACACTAGTGAACAGTGGATGCTCTCATAATTGTGTATGCCATCATTTTAATGATTTATTTTGTAATTACAAATTTATAACCTGTTCAGGTAAAAAAAAAAAAAAAAATCCCATTTAATACCTAGTGTAGGGAAAATATGTGAATTTTGCCGTAATATGATGTCAATTAACATACTGTCAGCGTCTCAAACTGCACAGAGCGATTTTTGCGATCTCGGATTACAGCGAACATTATTTTGACTTGTCAGTCAATAAAGTGCCGCGGTCGCCACACGCATGTGCGTGTGGCGGTGAAAACAAGACGGCGGCACGCGGGACCCGCCTGATGCTTTCTGACAGTCCTCGCCCATCCAACATTACAGCTGGGGTGTCTGATGTTGGGAGGGAGCTGCTAATTTAGCCTTTAGGTCCGTGCTGCCGTAAATCACAACACTCAGGAAGACAAATGTCAGAACACATGTTGCCAGACTGTGTCTTTGAGCAGAAGATTCCTTTAATTGGGTGTGCAGGGACCGGGTCCAATCCCCAGCACCCTCCTCTTCTTCCTCCTTCTCCACTCTCCCTCTGTCTTTGCCTCTCTCAACATACCAACAAAAGGCAGGGAGATGAAAAAGATAGCGCCAACCTATCCCTACTTTGTGCCATTATAGAACAGACACACCAGGGGTAAAGAGGTACGATGCCGAACATCAAGGAGAGCTTTATATAACTCCCTTTTTATTCGCCTTGTTTCATGTTTATTTCCCTTCTTCGAGCTATCATTTCTGATTGACACTCCCTGTCATAACAACCATTTTTCATCGAACCAGCTTATGGAATACCAGCGATGGCTTCTGGATATATTTGTCTGAGTTTAGGAAAATGTGTAAAGAATCAAAAATGCTCTCCAAAGTATGTTCGGTGTCATCTCATCATCAGTGTTATGATTCCACCCTTCCCCTTCCTCCGCTCACGCAGACTCTGAACTTCAGCAGAGGGAATAGAGATCATAAAGAATAGATATTCAAAGGCTTTAACACAAAAAGACTTTCCTCAAAGCCTGCCGCTCTCTCCCTGGATCTGCTGGGCCAGGGAGGTTGAAATGTCCACACAGAGAAATCACATGGCTCAAGTCAAAATAAGTCATTTTAATTCTCCTAAATTGCCATGTTCACAATTTAGATTTCATCTTGAACAGAAAATGTTTATATCAATTTTCCGACCGAGCAAATCTAACATTTGGGCAAATGTGAAATTCACAGTTTTGCTTAGACTGAAGATCAAATGCTTCCCAAAAAAAATTGTTATATTCAAAAGAGGTTCAGACCCAATTTCCTCATTAGTAATAAAGCAAAGTCAAAGATTGTACATGCACAAAAGCAAAGCACCAGATGAGGCTGAGATCACTTCAGAGCTCATCACGATGTAGACAAATTGTTTTTTACACCCTAAAACTCAAGTTTAATTAACAGATTTTCTTTTTGCCTCTTTTTCCGACAGCATTTTTTCCACTTTGACTTTCTTTCTAACCTCTCATTGAACGAGTCAATTGACAGATTTCTGCTTGCTTCACTTTTTGGTGTGTCTGAATGTATGGCATGTTTTGGAAGTTATCCCCTTTTGATGTCACAAAGGGCTCTGATACCTCTCCTTATTCAAACTCCAATAGAGTACATGATGAATGATGATGAAAATAATATGCAAACCACAATAAGAATACCACTACAGACTCTGATCAGAGTGACATGATGCCCCCTCTGGCCATATGTTTTATTGCAGCTCACCTGGAGAAAAGGTCTCTCTTCCTTAAGGCACACCATGCTTTTGTTTCTCCTATTCATAAGACATTCTTATTTCAACTCATCCATTTATGCCTACATGTTTTGTATTTGTGCATTTAATTAATTAGGGCATAATAACAGAGTTTTCTTGCCAAACACTGTTTCGGAACAAGCGGAACCCACTCTTTACATTCAGCTTTGATCTCTGTAATGACGGCGAGCAGAAAGTGTTTGTCTGACAAATAGCTTCCTGTTTTAAACAGCTCACAAGATCGAGCCGCTCCATGTTTGCCACAGAGACTAAACAGAGTATTAACTGTAGACGATAGATCATTTCATAAGGTCAGCACTGATCTAGATAGCCGTGCAGTGTATCAGACCAGTGCAGCACTAATTAGAATAAACACAGCTAACGCTCAAAATGAATTCTACCAGAACTGAAATTGATCAGATAACAGATTAGTTTGGAGGGGTTGTGGCACTGATAAGAAATTTTAATCTAAATAATCTTCGCCTCATCTAATCCCGAGCTCGGATGTATATTGTGTTGCAGACCCCCGAGCAGTGCTGTAACTCTTATTCCTTGGCATAGACAGACATGTGATTCACATCATTTCTGTTTGTTTGGTCAGAGCCCTGCATAGCAGTGGGGGGGTGATGGCCCATGAGCTGCACAGCACTTCTCTAATGAGCTGAGCTGGACACAGACAAAGAGAGTCTAGACTCGGCTCAAGATCTCCGCCCATTATATGGCTCTGGTCCAACACACAGATATTAATTCCTGCGTCTGTGGATTCAAGAACACGACGTCTGAGCAGCTTTTAATGATACGCCTAAACGATGGGGTTTCTTTTAGTACAAATGTATCATAACGTGGGTGCAGGGTGCATTTCTGAACATCACAAAATGCATATACATACATACAAAACATTACAACTGATATTCACATTATTCAATAGATATCTGAGACCCAGCAACATTAGTAACAAAGTAACAACGTAAAAACAACAGCACTCTTTGCAACAATATCACACAATCATTATCAGGAGCACGGGAACAACTGACTGTGAGGTGAAGATGCTGCTACTACCGCTGTGCTGCTGCTGCAAAACATATTGTAAAATTTCAAAGCATTCATGGGGACAGCATTACTGTGACTCAGTACATCCATTTTCTGTTGCTTCTTATCCTCCTGAGGGTCACAGGAGCACCGGATGGGAGGATCAGGCAAGACAGGGTACACCTTCAGTTGACTGCAGGGCCATCCACACTTATGTTCACAGCAATTTTTCACATTAGGCAAACGCTCTAAATTGCTGCGAACTCACGCAGCCACTGGGAGAACATGCACGCTCCACACTGAGAGGCAATTGTTGGACTCAAACCTGCAACCTCTTGCTGTGAGGTGATAGTGCTAATCACCTTGACACCTAGACACCTCGGATATGCAAACAAATGGTTGTGTAAAAGTTAAAGTGATTGTCACATCCCAAAGGATGCGAAATTTGTCCTCTATATTTGACCCATCCTGTGAGGAAGCGGTGGGCAGCAGCGGTGCCGCGCCCGGGAATCATTGCCCAACCTCATGTCTTCATAATGGTGTGATGGAACTATGTGATTTTACCCACATAAGATTAAAAAAAAACTCCCACATATTTCCTGATACATTGAAATTCAAGTGCAAAACACAAACTAGAGAAATACATTGTTAAAATTTGATACAAAAAGCTATGCAAGATGTACAAATGTAAAAGAAATAGAGCAAATATTGATGTTGTCGTAGTGCAATCATTACTATGCTATAAAATTAAGTATAATCAAATAATTCAAACTGTCTGAGGTATCTGAGATAGCATGAATAAACATGTTTGTTTCTTTTGTAATTTATCACTTTATCCTAATCTCATTGCCTCCTTTAAAAGTTGTCAAAGCATTGCGCGCTCCATTCTAAACTTCACCAAGACTAAAATAGACACCCCATAAAGAAAAATACAAGGAGGCAACAGTGAGCGCTGCAGTTTTCCCCGCGGTTTTCTATCGCCAGAATTGTTCACAGTAATATTTGTCTCCAACAACAAAACAAGTCTCTTTTTCCTGGGTGTATTTTTTTCTACCTCCCCAGCCAGACCCCATAGTGAGCAGTAGACACCTTTTATTGATCAACACAAAGTCCCAAATAAATGAGCGCAGAATGAGAGCTATGCTCCAGGGAGTTCAGGAGAGCCGGGGCTCCATAGGTTCCCATCAATTTTAATCACTCCGCTAATGAAGAGGCTCCTCTCTGCTGGGTGTCCATAACTCACTGTGCCAAATCTACCTCCACTACCTCAATCAAATCACTTCCACGTAGCCCGCTTCTCTCCGCAACCATAATGACCTTTTCAAGATAAACAATGCCTGCATTAACAGGCCCTGAAAAATTGCTGGACGTGAATGGCAAAGTTAAGTGGTTTAGCAAAGAAAATTCACGGAGGACAGTGAGTTAATCAAGCTCACTTCAACTTGAGTGCCCTGAAAAAAGGGGGAAAAAACACACACACACACACACACACACACACACACGTAAATTCCTTTGTATTCCTTGTGCCAATGATCCTTGTAGCTCATAAAAGCAACCTCCTCTGGGCTGTCCTGGAAGGCACTCATCATGCCAGGATGGCGTGTAATCTTTTTCCTCTTATGCTTCTCCTTTAACCCTCCAAATATTCCAGAAGTTACCCAAACCCGAGAACTGGTGGGAACCAATATTTTATGTACACACATATACACCCGCAATCATATTTTACTTCTCGTGACATACTGGAATCTCCCTCCAGCATCTGCTCCGCTCACTGTAGGTGAGGGAAAAAATCCATCACTTCCCCCCTGGGATTGTGTAAACCTCTCGCAGAGGTGAGTCACTGCCATTGGGCTACTCTGTTGCCACGTTCTTGGGCTGTGCCCTGTCTTTTTAAATCTGATATCTCAATCGCTTGTTGTGGGCATCTTTGAAACATTTGGGTTCAACGTGGAGTAATGAGAGGATCTGGGAATCTTTATTAGAAGCAGTTTTTCCCTTCCAGAATAAATCTGAGGGTTTTTTGTGGTTGAGACCTTTTGCTGTGTGCCAATAGAGTGGTTTGTTGCAGAGACTCATGAAATCACTGGATGACTCTATTATATTTGTTTTGATGTAATTCAGTTACAACGTGTGCACACTTATGTGCACACTACATTCAGTGGCTTTTGATTAAAAAAAAAAACAACAACTGAGAGCGCATATGTTAACTGGAGCATTCAGGCGGATCTATCAACTGGAACACATTAAATGCACTGTGATTAACAGCTTGCTCTGAGAGTCTACGGAGAGCATTGATGTTTGATCTTTATTTATGATGTAGCACATGGGGCACTGTGTGTTGTCACAGTCGCCTGTGGGCACGCTGCACTGTGTGGGCAGGCAGGGGCCAGACACCAAATGGAGAGACGCAAACTGTCGTCTCTGCAGCTGGCCTGACCTGCTGCTGCAGCCAAAGTAAATGAATCCGGGTCTGAAACTTCATAATGGACAGTTACCATCACTTTTTTTTTAAAAATTAATTTAAAATGAAGTAGGTCAAAATTATATATATGTACTGTATATGTAAAATTCACTTTACCTGTGTTTTCTGCAGCAAAACCCCCAATAAAGCTTTTGCTGAAACAGTAATTTCTCAAAATCATCTCTTTGTAACATCACAATGCAGCTTCTTGGACTGTTTCACAGCTGTTGTGTTTTTCCCGCACTCCTAAATAAACAGCAAAGGACCAGTCGTAGCCTGAAGCTAAAACTGTATGATACAAAACAGTTAAATATGTTGTTTTCTGTAGATCATTTGAGTTGCTTTCTCTACATACATTTTTATATTTACAGTTTATTTGTACCTAATTATCTGACGAGTCAGGATAAACATGAAATGTCTGAAAATGGGTGTAATGGAAGGGACCTCAAAATATACAGCAATGGCTTGTAGAGGGAAAAAAGCACCATGTCCATTGTTATTTTATTTTAGGAAAAAGACATTTGAAATTGCCAAAAGATACATACATCAAAATACTTTTGCCGCTTCCTGTGACTCTGACAGCTATTGGGATGGTGATCGCCTGATTGTGGGATAAGAAATATTCCGGTCTGTTAAACTGAAATTAAACGGTGTCCTGTAATGAGCAGACGAGGGTGTCTGTGTGGCAGGCATGTCGCTGTTAAAATGTGTTGTTATTATCGATCAAACTAAACAAACTGATGGAACCGACTCAAAGTCACCTTGATATAATTCTGGCTATCAATCATTTGGAGTGCACTCTTAGTCATGGTTGGCAGTGCCATTAGCATCACCATGGCATTGTTTGGTGAAGACGACAGGGCTGTTCCACTGTGATTAACACAATGAAGAATCATATCCTCCTGTCCCGCTGCAGCGTCCATTGTTTCCCATTTAGCTCGCTAATCTCCTCCGGATGCTTCATCTCCGCATTATAACTATCCCAAAATGTCTCAAATGTCACTCCCAAAGTGCTTGCGCTGGAGATATTGTGCACTCGCCTTGGTGTTTGTGTTTTTAAGCCCTGCATTGTGAAGCACTTGTATCACAATGAGGAAATCTACCATGGATAATTAGCTGAGTATAAGGTGCTCAGAAGGCAGGAGATAGCTTTAAGATTTCTTTTTTTCCCCCCAACAGGCCTCTTAAGACTATTTTTACTTTTGTAAACAGGACAGAGTGTTTAAAAAAAGGCCCATTGGTTTGTGCACTGAAATTAGACTCAACCCAAAAGCAGAACTCGATTTCCATGAATTTTCAGGTCCACCGTCAGACCTGGGCCTCAGCCTGGATACCTCCGCCAGTCCTTAACCAGACCATTATCTACGATCCGGAGGGCACGAGAGCTGCTGGGTTTGTTTTACACGCCATCATTACCTTTATTATACACCGCAATCCAATTAGAAGTTGTTTTCCTGCCAATTTCCACAACAGAGGCGCCGAGAAGCAACACAGCCCAACACCTGGTCTGGGATCAGGGAGCGGAACACCTTCGCCCCCTCGCTCTCTCAGCGAATCAGAGGTGCGGGCGAGCGCGAGGTTCCGCGTGGTTGGGAGACATATGGCCCAGCCTGGTGTTACGTAACCCCTCAACCCTCACCATCTGCCCGGAGGCCCAGGTGTGCCGAGCCCGCCAGTCTCTCGCCAAGTCCGACACCACTGGAGCTCTGTCATTCATGGCTTTTTAATCTCACCTCCATTCCTTCCCTTGTTCCAATTACCGCACATTTGCATGTACAAATAAGGCGTAATAATAATAACGGCGGAGGCCCCCCGTCCCAATTTGGCTTTTTACGACGGGAAGGGAAAAAGCCAGAGGAGGCTTCTGCTGTGGACGTGGGAGGGAAGGTGTTCGGGGAGAGTCGCTTGGCATTTGTTGACAGGGAGGGCACGGCGCACGGAGCAGGCCTGGGATTTATTGGAAAATAAATCATAAATCATCTCACCTCAGTGACAGGGAGAGGCTCTGGCAACGGCAGAGCTCCTGTGTGGCCGGCCTGGCTTCATCTCCTCGCCCACTCCCGCAACGCTAAATGCTAATGCGGCTCCGTGTGCGCCGCCGCAGACAGATCATTACAGAGACTGCAATAAGGATGAGGGAGGAACTGCAGGGGGGGAGGGAAAAAAAAAAAAACTTTGGTCCCACTAGCCGTGGTAACTTTGACCCCTCCATGAGCACCACTCGGATTTCATCCAGCCAACCATCTCTGCCTCCCCGAGGCTGCAGGGCTCGCTCTACCCAGAGGTGATTTAGCCAGCACCTCATCCCGTCAGAACCTTCACAGGAGAGGGGGGTGGTGGGAAACAAAAGAAAAAAAAAAAAAACACAGCGGCATCTGATATACTGTGGGTGGCGTAACATCCGGAGCCTTGACAGGCTTGTGTTCTGAGTGCAAATGCGGCAAAAACCAACAAAACGCATTTGCCTTTACAAATACAGTGCATCCAGTCGCGCCTTTTGTCAATACCGAGCGGAGGGGTGTCCCAGCAGCGTGGTCTGCAGGTTTATCTGCAAGAGAGAGGAGTACAAAGATGAGCCCCCATGAGAATTCCGGGAGAGATGGCTCGTGTTTGATCACCCATCAGGTGTCAGCCGTGTTTCGGCTGTTAAAAACACAGGAGAGGCTGCCGCTCTTGTTTGTGCCAAGCACATCTCTTCAAAGAACCTCGCCAAGCTCTACAGCTCCTCATTTAAATGGGAAAGTTTCTTCTGGCTGGTTGCGAGCGCTGGTGGATCTCCTCTTGACACGGACATTTTTTTTTTGTTTTTGTTTTTTTGTTTTTTCCCCAGCAAAACAACATCGCTGTTGTTTTTCCGCCTTGTGGTGAGAAGGTGATTAATGACCAATTTCGAGATACTATCAAAGGCAGGCGCACTGCTTCGCAAATCCACCCTAATTACTCCATATTGCAAGAGGCGCGGGGAAAGTGGGGGGGGGGCATCACGTGAACGCTGAGGCTTGAGGAAAGGATCGTTTTGTCTGCGCAAAAAGTACTCTGAGCGATGCTGAATCATTTCAACCTGTGTCACTTCTCCATTTTTTTTGCATTAGGATGTCAGGTGGAGAGGCAGCCAGCTCGGCTGCTGCACCTGCATTTTAATTGCCAGTCTCCAGCCCACCAGTCTGAAACATGAAGTCGAAAGTAAAAGCGAGGGGCAAAAAAAAATCAAGACTGAAACATATTCCCACGTACGATGATATGGTAAATGTTAGCGCCTGCTGCATCGCACTCCATATCACTTTGCTCCATATGAAAAATAGTTTGCTATTTTGGAACCCCCTGGCAGCCATAGTGGATCACCACAGACCCAGAGCTCATTTATCTTTTGTCAGAGATGAAGCCAAACTAACGCCATCTCCTGAAGCCGCTAAAGAATGAGGAGGGACGTAGGGAGGGTAAAAATAAACCCGGAGACCAGGTAGCTGTACAGAGAAGTCACTCCACAAGTAATGGGTGGCTTCTGAAAGTGGAACTCCGGAGGTCTCCTCAGGTTTGAAAACAATAAAATTTAGTGTTGAGCTTTACTCATGTGCCTTGTTGCTGCTGCTGCTGTTGATTTATGAGACCTTAGATGTAATGAGAACAAGTGGACATAATTGTAAGTATATAAAAGAGAACTGTTAATATTCTTTCTGTGTGTAAATGAACAAATTATGAATCATGAGTGTTTTTTCATGGCAACATACTATTTTTAAAATAATAATATGAGTTAAGTGTGGCCAGAGAAATTCTAAATCATCTTACAATGATATTTATAGTTTGAAGATGCTCTATTCTTTTCTTTTAAGAAATATTGAGACTGCTTTACTATTTATGGTACTTTTGCTATAGTACAAAGAGACACTCATGCTGTCGTCATATGTAATAACATTCATTACCCTTGGATTTGTCTAAATTAAATGTTTCCAATATTGAACTAGCCAGTCCATTGGCAGTCAAAGAAGTCCACTGACACACATGGATTTTTTTTCATCAATCTCCTTCATAATATAAAAAAAATCACAATTTATCATGATGAACCTGAACTCAAAAGCACAAAGGAAAACATTTAAAAAAAAATATAGACAAAATGGTTTCATTTAGTGCCAATTTTGAATTTAAACATGAGTGAAATCAAAATGTTAAGTTATGACATAGTAATATTGTTAGAGCTATTATTCGCCGTGCAAAGAATACGCTACATTTGACCAAACATCATATTTTCATTGATTCCTTTTAAGTCTTTTGTTTGACCTTTTGTTTGGAAAAAGAAAAAAAAAACATGCAGATGGCCCCACAATATTTATGCAAACAGGCTGAAAGCACACATTAAGTGTCTTACATATGATGTGACAGTTTTCTGGACAGAAAATCCTACAGACAGTCTGTTTGTGCCAGAGTGCAGCAGTCAAAATTATTAGCCCTCCTGCAACTCCTCAGCTCTCTCTGTGATTGAGCGGATGGATCTGCGGCTCAGTAAACTGTTAGTGCAGCACGTCTCAGTGACAGGACAATGATAGGCCGAGCCCGCGTCTGCTCAGAATGAGCCATCTGTGGGTCCTGGTGCCGAGCTGCTTCCCAGACAATGTGACAGTCTTCAGGTATATCTCTCAGCATGGCGCATGCTGATAGTGCGGCAGGGCTGCTGTGATACACTACGTGGTTACCGTCACAGGCGAGTGAGCCTGATGTGTGTCTGACTCGCCCCTGTGTGTCTCCGCCCGCCCGCCCGTCTCTATCTGTGTACCTCGGAGAAGTTGCGCGGCGGAGGGAAAGGGGAGACGAACGCGTCCAGAACCAACACAGCCAGTGGGCTTGTCATTGGGAGAACACACCATGACTAAAAAAAGGCCCGGCTGTGATTGCCTCTCCATGCCTGATGTGGTTTGATGATGGCTCATCCCTGGCCCCGGAGATGAGAATCTGATGAACTGTCACGAGCCAAACAGCTCTAAATGAGAAATCGACAGACAAGAGCTGCATATAGGGAACATAATAGACGCATCGGGATGCTTGGGCATCTCCTTGCAGGTGGTAATATGATGGCCTCTCTATGTCTCTGCTTCAGCCCAACATTCATTCAGACGGTGTCTTGCGTCCTCTCCCGTTAGACGCAAGAGCCAAGAAACAAAAAAAAAATAAAAATCCATCCCAGCGTCTTGCTAATTATAAAACTGCTGAAACACGCGAAGCATTGTTTCATGTTGCGCAGCCATTATCAAAAGAAATGTATTATTCTTCCTTCGCTGCAAAAGATTTCATCACATCTGCAGTGCTTGGGAGCCGCTTGGCTTTGATCTTAACGTGCCTTTTTAATCAAGTTCCAAAAGAGACATCTTCCTTGTTGCAGGGCCCTGGCCAGACAGCACTAGGAGACATATGCTAAGTTTATCTTCAGCAAATAGATCAGCAGTGCTTTAATATTTTCCCCCTCTATAATGGTCTGCTTCCCCATTGCACCGGGTCCATTTGGCATTATTTGCTGCCGGGCATGACTTCTTAATAGAATTCCAATTTGACTCTCGCGCATAGCAGCGTAAATTTGAAGAGAGGCTGTCCACAGTCTTGGAAATTGGAAGGCAGTAATTTGAGCAGACCCCCCAAGCATTACCACTGCTGCATAAAGCATCAGTTCCTGATTAAGGCCCTTTGAAGGATATAAATGAAATAAGCATGTTTTTACCGCTCTACTCAGTAGGATTTAACGCTGTGTTCTTATTATGTGAGAAGTTCATCTATTGACTCCACGCACTGCCCCCCTGCGCCGCTGGTCAAGGTACAGGGTCAGAGGAGCAGCAGCGGGGCCGGAGGTGGGGGGGGGGGGGGGGCACGGTGGGGAGGATCCACACATCAAGGACACTCGCTGAAGGATGGATGTTTCCGTCGCAACATTTGAACTCGGGCCATCGAGACCAAGGACGCTTTTGCCGTCCACGAAACGGACAAAAGCAAGTGGTTGCATGCAACATTTACGCCGTAATAGCGAGGCCATCAATAATGGAAGATTTGCAACAGACACGGAGAGGGTCTCTAATTGAGTGTATAATTACTAGAACATGAAGGGAGCTGAAGTGGCTCATCAGCGCACTGACGAGCGTGTTTAGCTGAGGTTTCTGGAGAGATCGCGCTGTGCGCTCGCCCTGCACGCGGCTGCCCTCCAAATGGCGCACGTGGAGCGGATAAAGGGGCGCCGAGAAGGGGTCCAAATCCCGCCGGGTTCCTGTGTGCGATTCATCATGAAAATTGCATTTGCACATCTTAAGAAAACATAATGAATGAAAGTGTAATGTCCGGAGACAGTCGTCACATGTCGGATTGAAGGGGAATATCAGCCTCTTTTCTCCCAGAATTCCCCTCCACAAAGCAGCTCTCAAGTTCACACATGCATTTACCTATGATACGCCAATACACATCACTCATCTTTTTTCAATATGACTGATTGAGTCAAGAATGAAAAAGGCCACTTCAGTGTGTGTGTGTGTGTGTGTGTGTGTCTGCTATGTGGCTGCATAAAGAGGCAGAGAGGAGCGAGATGAAGAGAGAGACGACTGCCCAATCTGCTGGCACTCAGACCCAGCTGGGTTATGGGGGAGGCTGTGGCTGCCTAATGAGCCTCTCTTACCCCCAGAGAGCTCACCCCACTCCTCCCCCTGGAGTCCCCCGTACGAGGATGCACACACTCCATCACTATCACATGTGTTGCTTTTCCAGCACACAGCGGGGGAGCCATTGGAAAACACAGTCTTCATCCAGGAAGCAGCTACTTGCTCCGACGCTAGCTGCACGCTCGCCGGCCTTAGACCACAACAACTGAGCCATTTTCTATCGTCCATCCGTCTGTCTTTTTAATGGTGTCACCTTACATCACAGCAAACACGCCAGGGGTCACAATAAAACCCACCATAGCAGAGAAGGAAAGTAACAAAGTACAAATATTTTGTTTCTGTCCAGTGTCTAAAATTTGTAAATTTGTAAAAACTTAAAACATTGCCAATAAATATATTAGCCATTGTAAACTCACAGTACAATAAAAGCAGTTTGGTTTTCCTACACATAGAACGGTACTTATTTATATATAAGAATATCAATAGAGCAAAGGTCTTGCTCCCAGTTCGCTGCCATCTTGCACCGCCATATTTCCAATGAAGCCAGTGTGGACAATCCAGCTGCCTGACAGCAGGTTTCATATTTACCGGTAGGTTGAATACTCGCACCCTCAAATAAACCACTGATGAAGAAGGTGGACAAGATATCCAGGTTTGTCTGCGCAGGCCAAAGTAGTTCACTGGCAAGCTTGGGAGAGGGAGGGTGAGTGAATGAGCGCTTCAACTTAAAATCTGACCATTAGATGGCAGAATTTTACACACTGTAACTTAATGTAGATATTTCTGGTTCAGGGGTCTGTACTTCACTTGAAAATTACTTTTTCTGACAACTGTTAACTTCGACTACCTGCATTTATAAAAATGTCAAAAAGATACAAATTCTGTTAATTAATGTTCAGTAATTACTGTTAAGTAATTAAGTTATTATTGCAGTTGTTTCCATTTGAACTGTTGTTCTGTAGTTAAAGAAATGCATTGTTGCATTGACTGCAAGAAAGAAGTCATCAATTTTTACTAAACCCTCTTTGAGTAATGAAGTTGAATCAGTACTTTTATTTTTGCGAGAGTTTTTTTTTTTTTACACAAGTCTCCATACTTATACAGAATAATGTATAATGGCATTTCTATTGATGTTGTGGCAAAGGTTGCTGCTGCTTCATGTTTAATGACGCAGCAAAATGGGCTTTCTTCGGGCCGTTTCAAAATTCATGGCTCCGTCCATGACGTCCGTCTAGCTTGTGAAAACACGGCCTAATGGCCGAATTGACGGTTCCACCTCTGTGGGGAAACGCTCCCCGGACACTTGTAAATTCCAATAAAAGGTTCACGCCAAAGTGAACGCCGGCGAGTTATTCGGTTAAGGAGGGTGACGAGCGGACATCCAGTGGGCCGTCCCTTCCTTTTCCACAGCTCCCTGCCGCCTAATGGTCAAGGCCCGTCTCCGCCGGGTAAATATTTACCCGGCGACGAGGAGAGAAAAGGCTCGGCGAAAGAAAAAAAAAAGTGGAAATTCAGGGGCCAGCACGGGCGGGGAGATAATGAGCTACTTGCAGCCTCCCTGCCTCAGCCTCGGCCAACGAGGCTCATTAGGGTCCCGGTGATGGGCAGGAGAGTGGAACGCTCTCAGTCAAGTGGCTCTCCGCTCGTCCACCGAGAACGCTGCCTTCACATGAAAAAACAAAAACAGAGAGGGAGAGAGAGGGAGAGAGAGATAGAAAAAAATCAACAGTAAAAATATTTGAACAATCTATTCAAACACCTTGTGGATTGTACTGGAGGCAGGCGACCAGAGAGCAGTTGTTGAGAATGGGCAATGAAGAAGATGGCGAAGACTCGCAGGCAGTTCAGTGGGGCTTTTTTTTTTTTTTTTTTTTGTCATGGGCTGCCAAAATGGCTTTGATTTACTGTGGGACCTATTGATAATTAATTGTATCATCTGTTTCCTCCTCGGTTCGAGCCAAGAAAAAAGCCAACCCCAACTCTTCATCAGAGGCCCGGGCACAATTCGTGCCATCAGAGAGGGCGATTGGACTGAAGCTGGCTGTGCAGGCTGTCAGCAGATGGTGGCTAAAAGTACACAACTTCCCTCGCAGGCCCTGAAGGGGAATCGAAAGCTCACAAGTTTGCCAAGGTGCGGTGGACACAATTAATAGTCTACTTTATGACTCTACCGCTCTGGACACTGCTAAACTACCTCCTAAATTGCAGGAGGAAGGACGCCCCCGCCTCCTCATCCTCTCGCTCACTTCCTGCTTTTTAAGCCGTTGCGGCTGACACAGCAACCCCCCCACCTCCGCCGCCTTATTCCACCGTTTCCCTATTTCGCCCAGTAAATAATATCCGCGGCTGTGACTGTTCAAGCCTTTCAAAATTCTTGTCCCTTCACTGTTTTGCACAAGTCTCAGATCTTCCACACATCCAGAGAAGTGGGTGCTGTCTACAGCGAGCAACGGCGCATTGGCCGTATACGGAACATACTTTTAGCTCAATAATTCATAATCTTGGAGGGATGCTGAATAATTGAAGTGAACTTGGAGGCCTTTCAGCTCGGCGGAGCTTTGCATGTAGCTGATGGATCTGTGGGATTCAATGCACATTACTGGGGGAGAGGGGAAATATAGTGCTAAGCTGTGTTTCTGTTTTCACTGCAGATTCATTGATCAATTATTCAGCCGGGCCCTCCCGACTGTGACCCGCAGTTCTGAGAAGAGGCCCGAGTCTCTTCAGCCGAAGACGTGTCTGTGACAGTATTAGCTTCTCTTATTGTGCTGCATTTCATGTTCCAGCCGGCGTTCTCTTGTGTATTTCGCAAAACACATGCAGTCTTTTCTTTGAAACGCTCTTAATGCTGCTCAGCCACGGTGGCCGGCGCTGCATGAATGACAGTAACTGCCTTTCATCTTCATCTGGGTCTTAAATGAGATAAAGTGGCGAGGCTGCTTATGAAGAAAGGGGGGTGTGGAGAGGGAGTGGCGCGGCCACTTCAGGCAACCCTGCTCTTCCCTCGCTCTTCTTTTAGTCTGGGAAAAGAGGTGAAAGGAAGAGAGAGAGAGTGTGTGTGTGTGGGAGGGGAGGGGGGGGGGGCGTTTAGAGTGCTTGGGGGTCCGGCGACTGAGAGTGGCTTTATCACACGGGCCTTTTAATCAAAGACATTATTTCACAGCGAAAAAACCAGCCTCGCAGCCAACATGACTGGGAGTGTCTAATTAACACAAAAGAAAAACACTGAGCTCGGGCAAAGTCCCCCAGAACCGCAACCTCCATCACTGCATCCGAAGGAGCCCTAGAAATCTGTTTTTCACAGTCTGATGAGGGTTTCCACCGCGGCTCTTTCAGCCCGCTGAGCTCTAACGAAGAGGCTTCTCCACGGGGAAAATATTGCAGCGCGGGCATTCTTTGTTAGGAAATTGGTCAAGAGTTAATTTCAAGGCAAAACAGAAACATTTCGACAGAGGATGAAATTGCACAAGTCGCCCTCACTTTCAGGTTTGCTCCAGGAGCCGGTGGACGGGACCGCAGATTGTTTGTTATGCAGAATCCGCCCTCGGGGATTAAGTCTGCATTGTTCCGAGCTGGAAAAAAAAAAAAAAAGGAAAAAAGTGAGCGTACCTATTGAGGCCAAAAGACATCCTCGCTGAATCAGAATAGCCTGATATACAACCGTTTAGAGGTCAAGCTGAGCTTTGTCTGCTATGATTTATGATCCGCTTGCTCACCTACAGCTGTAGGGCAGAAGACATGTCATCTAACATTGCTTTGTTAGAAAAACACAGTTTGATACCGCTTTGATAGATGGATTTGAAGGTACCCGGGCTTTCTGACACGAGCCGAGTGTGTTTTAGACAGAGGTGTTTAATCTTCATCCTGACTGGTAGGCTCCTCACGTCCCCCGAGCTCCTTGTTTTCCTGTATTGATTAAAATCTGCCCTATCCACCTTCCTGGTGTAAGAACTCCTTCAAAGACGGCTCAGTGGGATTATTCAGTGAGGAAAAACTTACCCCAACCTTTGTTCTACCGGTTGCTTGCTCAACGAGGCAAGTCTGGGAGCTAATATTGGTTCGGAGGGAGAAAAAAACAAAAAGAAACAACAACTTGGTTACAAACACGCCGCTCGTCGTTAGCCGATTTTCAAACAGCCCAGGTAATTTATCATAATCCCACCTGGCAGAGTTTGTACGTAGGAGCGGAACAGCGCACAGGCAGAACCCTGGAGGTGACCTTTTCCAAGGCGACGGCCGCTTCCTTGTTATTCCGGTTTGACCCTCGAAGCTGTGGTCCGCGCACAGCAAATGAAGAACGGATTGGAACAAGGGATTAGCGAGAAAATGAGCCGACCCCCATCCCGAAACATGGGCCGGCTGAGGACCGGCAGGCCCGCCTCTTATCTTTACCTCATTGTTGCCAGAGCTGAGGAAATCATTTGAACGCACACATTCACAGGTCCGTGTCTGTGGGCACGCGCTGTGGAAGGTACGACGGCAACAACCACTTAATTCGTGATTAGGGCTTTATTCAAAGGCGTGTTTATTCTCACAGGAATTCATTAGATCCAGAAGCTGCTTCGTTTTTTCCCCCCTTTCCTGCGACTCATTCCCCCAGTGAGCTGATTTAATGCTAGTCTCTAGGTGATAAAAAAAAACTGAAGAGCATGACCACAAATACACTGAATACATTAGCTCTTTTTTTCCCCCACCGAGCGCAAGGAAGGTTATTCTATTATGCAAATGACCCGCTGCACCGAGCAGCATTCCTTTTGCGTCTCACTCCGCAGACATCAAATTATTTTAGGTTGCGTGCCAAGTGACTTACCTCTACCGCTTAAATGTTGCCGCTGAAAGAAATACTGCGGCTGTTTGTGCCTGTTAACTGTCAAAAAACAAAAAAAATTGTATTGTAATATTCTCACGTGCCGTTGAAATAACATTGAGAAAGTTGACTGACTGATTGTACACTGATAGAACACAGAAGCCTCCAACAAATGTAATTTATCTTACACAAATGTAATGTAATATGCATTCAAGACACTGATATTGTCATTTTCACATTTATTGGTTGTGTGACCTTCAAATAAAAACAGGAATAATCATTTTTTTCTCAAAGTAAGTAGAGCCATGTATTCCTTATTCTAACAAACAGACAAAAAAGAATTAATGTTAAAATAGGAGTTGCAATATAAAATTTTAGCAGTTTACTTTAAGATTTTAGTCTTAAATTCAAGTTTTAATTTTAAACCACGACTTCTTATGTTAGAAACAAAGATAATAGTCTTTTTTGGGTGGTTTGTGTTGGGACCTTACTGAGGAAACTGCCTCCACAATAATTATTGGTCAATTTTGAAAGTGTGCCTATAAAACAAACTCATCTCAGTTCACGTTAAGCTTTAATTTACCACTGACTTGCGTGTTCTACAAAAGTCTCATTTCCAGCTGGCTTTGCGTTTCGCTCCGGTGCAGCGTCTGCAGTGGCCAAGGGGGCAACTGTTGCACAGAAAAATTAGTCACTTCCATCATCCTGATGCATCAGAGGAAGACCTGGGATCTCTGTGACCTTTCTCTCCCCCACAGCCAAGCCCCCTCCTTCACTAATATAGATGCAAACTCAAGTAGGTCAAACACCAGGTATAAATCTTTCTTGGCAAGCCTCTGCAGCATTTGCCAGCCATGCACCGCAGGCTGGCGTGACGGGCTCGGAGGCGGCTGCGGCGCCGCTGCTGCCAGCGGGCTGGGAGCAGCTTGCTGCTGGCCAAAGGGTTTGCCACCTATACAGGCACCAGTTGGCTGCAGCAACGTGTCTCTGAAAACGTACCTGTTATCGAAATCAGGCTGACGATGCATTTGCTGTGCAAGTGGTTTTTTTTTTCTTAAAAAAAAAGAGCGGCTCTATTTAACACATAGTCTTTTTTTTAAAATAACAGTATTTTTTTTTTTTTGTATCTGTGAGGTACAATATAAGTAAAAGTGATGTCAAGGTTATGGGTTCCCTTTAATAGACAGCTTCTGATATGAGCAATTTAATAACCGGCATGGCCACAAGCTTTCACTCTTGTTAAGCAGTCTATTTAACACGGCAATCGATTCGGAACTTTGAAGTTTTATTGCAGCGGGAGAGGCGCTGCCCTCTCGGAGTATTAATAAAACACTGACGAGTTCATAAAACAATCGAAATGCACGGTGCTGCAGGAAAGAATTTAAATGCTCCAAAGAAGTGAATCTCCTCTTTGATTTAAATCCCGCAGAGCGCGCTGCAGAATACTGAATGAGGACATCCATTTGCCACAGTACAAATGTTTTCTTATAATGTTAGCTGACTTTTTTTTTTTTTTTTTTTTTTTTGTTAATATCGCTGAAAGCAGCAGCGGCAGCAAAAAAAAATAAAAATCAATCTATACTGATTTCACACTAAAATTGTATCAGTTTAGTCATCCCTTGTACTCTGGACATTCGTATTGGAAGCCAAACCTCAGCCAGGATATAATCTGCAGTTCAATGGCAAGACAAAAAAACATTGAAACAACTCATTGGTGTTGTTTTTCCAGTATTAGAGTATTTTTTGTCCTTGACTTGTTTCCTTGACACATTGACACAGAATGCCTGGCCTGACAGGTTCAGGAGGATAGAACTTTGGTTGCCTGGCAAGCACCCTCTCTTGTGAAACACAACACAAAGCTACCTCGCCGGTCTGGGACTGTTTGTGGTGCACAAAAATAAATCAATAATGCAAAGTAATAATGTTTTAAATGGCACTAAGCTAAAGCTAATGTATAGTAAGCAATGGCTTGACCATATTGTTATGATTGCAATAGAAGTTGAAAGGCTTCAATTTGTGCATTGCTGTTTCCGAAAAGTATATTAATTTACTTATTCGCTTTAAGTAATTATTACAATCCCCACTTTAGCTATCTATATGTAGCACTGGAGATACACAAGTCTGTCCATCTGTCCTTTCCACATGAACGCACAGACACCATCAGAAGTCTCAATTTTAGCCAAAATAGCTTGTATGCTATTTTAGTGTCTGTGTTTTTTTGATGCAAGCCCACAAGCCTTGTATTTTGCAGTTTAATATTAGAAAGCGCATCTGATTAAATTAGCGAGCTAGCTAATGCCTGACCAGACAACTTAACACACACTGACAACTTAACTGACCTTAACGTCACTGAGCGCTGGCGTTAGCTTGCAAGCTAAAGCAAGAACTTCCAAATATGTATACATCACTGCAGTAGGGCCTAATTGTAAAATCATGTCAATAAAAAAATGCAAACTGAAGCTTTTTTTTTTTTCCCACACACGCAATGTTAATAGCTCCTGCATAGAAAAGAATAATTTTGCATACAAATTTATTTATGCAAAAAGTTAAAACTACAAATACGAGTGGTTAAAGTCATGCATACATATTTCTGACAGTGATTGTACGGCATACAACCCTCGCTGGGATAGCTCACACCTGTAACAGATCCAGTCTCCTCAGAAGCCTCAGTGATTTGTGTAAAAGCTTGCTCAAAAAGCACAGAGACATCTTCACTTCAAACTTGCGGCTTTTTTTTTCAGCAGCAAGGACATTTGTCTTTGCCGAAGTTAGATAAGCCACAGCTATCACTGTGGAAATAATTTCATGAGTATTGTTCTTACTAAAGAATAAATTTGCGATTCAGTTTTCGGGTTTAAAAAAAACCTTTCATTTAGTCAGTTGTGCCTTTTGTAACCCCAAACTGAGACTGCTCCGGCTGGTTTTTGATGAGATTCACAGTAGGTGGATCTAATAAATGCTTGAGGCACTCATCTCCTGGGCAAAGATGAGCTTCAAACCAACTGAGTCAAGGTCTTTTAGGTAAAGGAGAATAAAATGGTGGACAACTTCAGATTCAGCACCTCGCAGAACATTATAGCAGCAGGACCAATCAGTCAGTCAAGAACCTGGAAAAACTCTTTGACATCAAGCCAAGAAACACAGCCCCAATACACAACATGTGGACGCTAGGTTCATCAGGGTTGATAAATCTTAGCTTTTTTTTCCTTTCCAAGCACATGCATAGACTCCTCCTCATTACATTACAGTAGCCCCTGCTACTGTATTACATCTCATGCTGATACAAATCTCTCGAGATGCCTCTTTTTAATAAAATGATTTCTTATTGGATCTCAAAGGCCACAGTGCACAAGATTTATCACATCTGGTAGTAATAAAAAGCACCTTACAAACAAATTAAGACCCACATTCTTTTTTTGTTTTTTTTAATTGGATATAGACTTGTGCCTGTGGCCATGTTGTCACTTTGACATTAATATCAAACCATATATTGCAATTAGAAAGGAAATTTCATCTCTCAAAGGCCAGCCTGATTTTAATCTTCCCTTGATCTCACGTCTCTCTTATACCAGCTGCAATGTAAAATGAGTAAAATGACGAAAGCAGATCCCAATTCAGGGTCCTAACAAATTCGCCCCTCATGTATGAATGTATAAATGGTTACTATCAGTGAATGAAAACACAACATACAAACATACATAAACATGAATAACATAGACATGTATTTATTGCTCAATTTCAATATGTTGTTGTAAATATCCCACACTTGCCCTTCAAATTTAAATATGTTTGTTTTAATGGTGTGCCATCATTCAGCAACCTTCATGAGGTTAAAGGTCCAATCGCTTGTTAACACAAACCTTTCAATGAGCCAAGACTCACTGAAGTTCAAACTGACCATCGGATTGGGGAAGAAAGAGGATTTAAGTCACAACAAGTCAAATATAGTGTGGCTGTAAGTGTCAGACCGTCACTGCTGATCTTCTGAAATTTTAACATCACAACCAAATTAGCCCAAAAACAGAAAATATTCAGTGAGCAGTAGTTGAGTGGAGGAAAAAGGCTTGTTGATGGTAGGGGTCAAAGGTCATAGAAAGGAAACGCTAACTATAACTGTAGAATACTATCTTTGAAGACATAAACACTATCCTGAAGCAGTGTGTATCGACAGTATGTAAACGTTCCCTCGTCCCCTGTTTTGTCAGAGGTTCTTGTGCTTTTAAGATGTACGTATCTGGCCAATTTTAGGTCAGGATTAGGATCAGGGTCTATTTCAGTTTTAATAATAATCGTACTCTCCTCCTCCATTAGAGGTATTAACAGCTTTAAGATGCCAACTGTTGCTGAGTTTTTGCTGTGTGGCATAAACAGGCATAAATCTAGTGTAGAGTCGGATGAGGGGGCAATTTATTCAACAGAAAGCCGAGGGGGTCGGGACGTTGGGCCAAGTGTGTATACAGCCCCGTAAACACACATTTGCTGCCTTTTACTGCAGTGTTCTACCTTCAAAGGGGAGCACGGGCACAAATAAAACATGACTGGAGGAGTTGCGCCCTGAGTTTGCCGAGGTTGAGGAGAGTTTGCAGAGGTTGCCGCGCTTAGCGCGTGTAAAAAATGAAGGCCCCCGTATTGAGTTCGTGGGCCCCGCAGCTCCAGGCGATGGTGATAAATCCACCTGTGAGAGAGCCTGTATCAGACAGGCCCAGGCCACTGGCAGATAAATCGACTGGCCCGTGCCCTGACTGGGAGACGCACCCCTGTGGGCTTTCCTGCCGCTGAGTTATATTTCCAGCTCTGTCCCTCGTAGGTTGGAGCAGGGCTTCAGGATATGAGCAAGCTAAATGAAACACTAATGCACCGCGTTTCCCATCAGAAATTTCCATAATTCATTTCCACACATTTCCTTGACAGCACACAGTGGGATTTGAAGGAGGGGCTGGGAATCTAAATGTGCCCGCTGTGTGAAAAGAGGTGTCTGATCAACAGCTCAGTCGCCGCCGCTGCCGCCGCCTCCTCGCGTTAAAAAGCCTGCCGACTGACCCTCACAGGTGCGTTTCCTTTCGCGCGAGGAATGTTTATTTTACTTCAAAGTGCAGGCAGAGTTGGTGCAGTCAAATTGTTTTCTTTTCTTTCTTTCTTTCTTTCTTTAAGAACCCTCCTCCGCCTCTCTGGATTTAGGGTTTATACAGTTAGCAGAGTAAAAAAGAAAAAAATCTATTATTTTATGTTGCGCTTTCAAAGAAATTCCCTCTCTCAGCCATTTCATTTTCATCAATAAATAAGCCAGATTCTGCTCTCTCCTTCAGCGCTTGAATCTATGTTGAATGATTTGAGGGATTTAAAATGGCTTCAGCAGTTCTCTTTGTGTTCCTGGTTAAATGTTTCCCTCAAGTTTTCCCTTTTTTTGCAGCTGTTAAAGTGCTGAGTGAAAGCATTTGTTTTCCTGTAAAAATAATTTTCTCTTGGATGGCCAAACAATAAGGACATTACTTTGAATTCTGTCACTTGTGACCAGATTTTGTTTGCTGGTGCCCTGAAGCGATGAAACGCCAATTATCCCAACATTTGAAAAAGTTTGCTTCTATTGTTCTTACTTTAGCGTTGTTGTAACTATTTCTTTTTAAAGATAATTAATTCTAACAACATTAGTTTTATTTAGGTTGATATAAAGTGTATTTCTTACATTTCTGTTCCGCACGATTGGTGCAAAATTATAAGAAACCAGAAAATAATAATGACTAAAAGAATAAGAAAAGGAAAATAACTGGGCATAATTCAAATCCACTAGCGCTCTTAGACGGAGTACAAATGATACCAAAATAGTTTAAAACACAAAAATAGTCCAAACACCTGGTGCATGGAACAATATTCCCTGCTGTGTGATGAATTGGTTGACTAAAGAGGGTATTCATCCAAATGCACCCCAGTCTGCAATATGGTAATGCTAAACTTACCCCAGTCTAAAAGGAATTGCGTTTAAGTGTAGCAATAAATCAGCATTATTTTGGAAAAGTAGACTACACACGTCTGTTTTGAGATGCAGCATAAACGCTGAGTTTTGACAGTCTTGCAGCTGTAAACCAGGGAACGTCGTCAAAACGTCTCCCGTATCTGGTAGCAATGGTGGAATCACGAGACCATTTGAGTTGGGAAATTAAAATAAAAGAGCCCAAATGTTTTTTTTTTTGGATAGCTTGAGACCTTGGATGAAATAGAAGAGGGGGCGAAAAAGACGGGGAAAAAAACATCCCTCCGGGGAACTTCTGCCCGAGGCGAGACACAGGTGGACGGAGCCCGGAGCAGGGTCACAGTCAAGATTTATACTATGTGCAAAGTAAAGAACGGAAGAAAAATGGCTCTTCAAGCGGCGTCTCAGTGAAGCGAGTGAAACAGCTGTTCATGGAGCGAGGAAGTGGTCAGGTAAGACAGGCCTGGAAATAATAATCACAGGCCCATCTGCTGACCTGGGACTGCGTGGCCCCGGGCTCCCAGCACAGGCCCTCCGTATGGAAGCACAGCGCAGCCTTCGCCCCAGGAAACCTGGCCGCGGCGCACTAGGCTGCTGACACGGCCACATGCTCTCTTTCTGTCGCCCATGTACGCTCAAGTGGAAGTTCCACTGCGCATTACCAACCAAATGCCACCAAAATATTGCAAAGTTAAAAGCCGGGTCTGTAGCGTGTGTCGGCTGCTCTTATTTTGCTCATTGTGAAGTCTTTGCACTCAACGGGCTCTTTTGTTTTTATGTTTTCTTATGTTTTCCAGTGATTTTGGTGCTTTGCTCTCATTTCTTATATACTGTTTTCATTTTTTGAACTAATCTATATTTTAAATGTCTTTAGACTATGGAGATATTCATTTACTGCTGTACTTGCACATAGCAATTGTTATTCTTGAACTAAAACTTCAATGGTGAGCATATTTACAAATTGACAGCTAAAACTGGAAAGAGGCACCAATAACCTTGAACATGGATCTCTGGGTTTTGCTCTGGACATCACACCTGGTATTGAGTTGACTGAACTGGATTGAATTGAGTTGAACTAAGGTCACGCGCAGGAAACAGGGACTACCATTGGCATTGTTTGCAATATGCTTTCCTGCCACAAGGTGCTGCTAAATCTCACAAAGCGGGACCTTTATAGCATCAACCCGTGTTCACAAGAGGCGACGTTTCAAGGAGCCAAAGATTCCCAAAACGAAGCTCCATCAAAGCGGCAATGATAAATAGTTGCTTTGACTTAAGCTCCATTTAGAAAAATTGGTTCATTAGAGACGAGGAACAAAGTTTTGGAGCGAAATGACCAACAACAGGAGATCAGGGGCCACTCTCATTTCAAATGTCAGAGCAGTTAATTTCAATCATTAATTTAGTGACTAATAGCAGTGTATGATGGCATTTTAATATAGCGTTAGATTAAAACACATTTATCACATTAGAGAGCAGATCAGCGATTTCCTGGCCGTGCATCCTTGATGGTTTCTGTGGGAACAAATCAATATCGTGCTGTAATTGAGCGATGAGGAGGGTGAGGAGTGTGAACAGCCTAATCATAATTAAAGAGCGGCGCTGCTGAACATGAGGGCGAGCTGAGGATCTATAAGATAAACAGTGTCAGTCGGGGGAGACGCCGCGCCATCAGGCAAGGCTTTGTTACAACTTTTCTGTGTAGCGTCTGAACTCACATCAGAGCCACAAAAGAAAAACAGTCAGGCAGCCTGGCGTCTTTTTTTTATTTTATTTTTTTTCAAACATTTTTTTTTGTTGCTGAGGGATTTTCTGAAGCAAGAGGGCAAGTTAAGGCTGCCGCGCCGACAACTGTCATCTGAGCATGTCAGCGTTTACAGTAACTGCGAGGAATCAAAGGGGCGACGCCGTGCACGCGGCAGCATTAGCGGCATTAGCAGCGGCGGTGATTACTGCCCATTTTCACTCCACAGCCTGATGCGTGATGCAGGCGAAAAGTTCAAAAAAACAACACAAAAATAAAACACGGCGGGAAAGTAGGCAGATGCTACCTCAAAATTCACCTGCTCACACTTAAGGCGAGCGAGCGCCAACGCAAACAAGCTCCCACTTAATCAGCCCTCGCCGCCTCCCGCGTCACCAAACGCGCGCACATCACACGCGCGCAACCCTTTGCCTCCGTGACACGCCGTCAAAGCGCGCAACACAAAAGCAACCTTTAAAGTATCGGAGGAAGAAGTGGTAAACAGATTTGCATCACTCCCCGGCATTATCTGCTGACACCCAGAAATGATTTGTTTTATGCGCACTTGGCCTTGAAGTTTGCCAGCAGGTTGTCAGTGATGATAGAATTGAGGTAAATGGTGCAGACGGAAGAAAACAACAACACTGCTGAGGTCCCCACTTTGAGTGCGGCGGTGGCGGTGGCGGCGGGCTGCGCCGAGCAGAAAAAAAATAAAAAAAATAAAAAGGCAATTTTAATTGTATCGATTCAGCCATACAAATGTAGAATTCTCTTCAAAAGCGTGCGAGTCAGCAGAGCCTCTGTCTCCTAATTCAGTCAAAATGAGCTGGTATACTTTGTGGAGCGCCACAATGCAAAGTCGACGGTGCACACAATCGCAGGATGGAGTTTTTGGTTTGGCATGATCCGACACAATGCTGCGGCAGAGCTATTGGATGGAAGGAGAAGACGAAGAAGTGGAAGAAGAAGGAGAAAAGTGCAGATTGTTCAAAACTCTTTTTAAAAATGCGATCAGCTTTGCCAAATGCGCGTAGCAAGATAAATATTTGTTTTCTTCAGAAGCTGCAATTTTAATTCCTCTGTTTGTCATGAAGGAAAGTGCAAAGTGGCCTCAGTTGCTCTTTAAATAGCTGAGAGGGAGGAGGGGAATCATTCTTTTGTTATGGAACAAATGAAGAAGCTTCAAAGATGTGTTGTCAAAAAATAAAAAAGAAACTTGCCAGGATGAAAAATGACAAACAACTGGACAACAACAACCCTGCAAGTACAATAACTGCAGATTATTCTAACATTAAGAAGTTAGCGAGAATGACTCAAAAACAACAATACTCAGGCAACAACAATATGTTCTACATGTATTTCATGTACCTGCGATGCTTTGCTGCGAACATTTAAAAACTGAATGCGAAAATCAAAGTAAAAAAAAAAGGCCTTTTCCATTATTTGCCAAAAGACAGAAGAGCAAATATTTGCGTTGCGTTTCTTTGTTTGTTTGTTTGTTTGTTTTTACGCAGCTGTTTCGCTGCGGTGCAAAACGCTTTTATAACGCTAAAATAATTCGGGACCACTCCATTCACACTCTCGCGGTGCCGAACGAGTGGAGTCCTGAGGGTTTTAATTGATGGGTCTATTGTTTCTTTGTACTCACGAAGGATGGCATAATTACTCCGTTCATTATCCCTCTGTGGTTATGTAAAAAGAGTTTATCGTGTAACAATCGACCCATCAATTACGACGGCTCAGAGCTGCGCTCGCCCAGCGCCACAAGTGTAACGGAGTAAATCGTCCGCCATTATTTTTTAGTGCGTTAGGTTGCGTTTTTATTTGAATGTTTATTCATCCAATTTCATTTTCAGAGAAAGAAAAATCTAGTCAGGAAGAAGACGACAATATATCAGAGTTTGTTTGCTCGCACACTTGCTTCTGCACGTGTTTGTGTGTTTGTGTGTTTGTTCGCCCTCGTCACCAGATTGGTAATATTTGCTCACAGGGCCCCATCGGGCCAGATGAGGCTGCCCGACACTGACATGCGCTGGATGTCAAGTCGGCTCCGACGGGGTTGGTCATTTCCCAGGTACATCTGGGCACACCGTGAGGGATAAGGTTTGTTTTTCTTTTCTTCTTCTCTGCTTTTTTTTCCTCTCCCCTCCCTGCGCCTGTCACAAGGCATTACCAGACGGCACATAGTGCTCCGAACGCACCGCCAGCCCATGAAGATGATCACATTTGATACACAGATGACATTCTATCCCTCGCCGTGACAACACGGGCTCATTTTTTTTTATTCTGCTCCGGCATTCCGCCGCTGCGTGGGTGTCATTCAAGTCAAATCTATCATTTTAATGGAGAAGTAGTCAGACCTGAGGATTATTTGAGGGATAAATATATCATCGTCTCTTCCTCCGGTATCGACCGAGTGTCACCGTGCCGCCCCCCACACCTCCCCAACACCTCCACACCCCCGACTAACTCTTTCAAGACAAATGCCTTAAGATGCCGCCAAACATGCACACGGAGATGCACAGTGAGCGGGGAGCAGCAAGCTGTGGAGCTTTTTGCTGGGGCTCGGATGAACTCTTTAACATAACCGCAGAGGGCTAATGAACAGGGCTAATTACGTTATCCTGAGCAAGTACAAAGAAACAACAGGCACATCAATTAAAAAAAAAAAATCCTCAGGACCGGCTCTTGTTTAGCGCCACCGGTGCTACAAAGCGAAACGATCCGCCGCGATTTTCAGCTTTTTATAAAAAATTTTTTTTATTGTGAAACATCTTTAGCGCCAGCAGATGTGATGAAACTCCAATTTGCCGGCGACCAGCGCGCGCACGGGGGCACAATGGAGTGCGCCAGCATATTGCTTAAACCACGGCCTCTGAAAGCACCGCTAATTGCATGTGGGATTCGGTTATCCAATCCCACAGTGCATTGCAGCCGGGGCGAGGAGCAAGGGGGGCGCTGGGGGGGATGGGCTGGTGGGGGTGAATTAGAGGCTGATGGGGTGAAGCTCCTTGCTTGCCGAGGCCTTGACAGCGCTTTGTACTGAATGATTGTTCCGCAGACAGCTGGCGGAGGTAGCAGCAGCGCGAGCGCGCCGAGTTGTTTGAAAGCCCAAAAGGATACGCGGCTGCATCATCAAAGTCCAGCAAGTCTTCAATGTGTCAGGGAGAGATTAAGCTCTTCCAGAGAGGGCAACGCCTCTGATCACCCCATTCAATCGATGGGATTTGAATAAAGGAATAAAAGATCAGGCATTGTGTATCCGGGGTGCCGCGCAACCACTGGATGGGATTAAGGCGCGCTGGAGCTGCGGCGGTGACAGATGCCATCAATCACAAGTTCTCCCCCACGCTAGTTAGCTAAAGTTGATATTGGACCTAAATAGGACACATCTGTTTGTTGCCGCGCACTCTCCGGCTTTAATTAATTCTCGAGTCATTTTATTTTTAGGCGCGGATTCTTTTTTATTTATTATTTTCTTATTTGTTGCCGCTCCTGTACGTGCGCAAGAAAAAAAAATGTAAATCGCAGCCTTTGCTCACAGTGTGGGGCTCACAAGCGCTGTGATACTGCAAATTAGGTGAGCGCGCGGCGCAGGCACGCACATGTGAGGGAAAAAAGAAAGGCACGCACACACAAACAATATGAAAGTCACTGTGAAGACAAACTTTGGTCTGGCGGTCCGCTTCGGCCTCATTTTCCTGGCTGAGTTCTCTATCATCGCCCAGCGTCTCCTCGCAGGCTGTGTCAGATAATAGCTTCCTTTCTCCACTTTTTTTTTTTCCTTTTTTTTCACTCCAAGAAAGAATGAGTCTATTCCCTGGGAGCCGAGTTCAAGGGCAGGTCTGTCTAACCCGGGGAGACGCACACTCTTGCCAAGACCTTGGCTTCGGAGCACTGGTTACGGCCTAGCGGGTCTCATGCCTGATTTGGACGTGTTCACACTGCGCTGACCAGGAGCCCCCCGTCTCCCACATCAGGTAGAGGTGCGCCCGCCCAGTTCACAGCACTTGGACTGCCCTTGCCGCTTTCACCCCGAAGAGCAACCTGCCACTAATTGTTCTGTCTGTCATCGCCTTGCGTCAGAAAAAGTGCTCGTTTCCTAGAGTTGGGGTGTATAATGGCCGCTCAGTTGTTGCCCGCTCTGCTTTAGCCCAGTTCTTTGCCTGCTTTCACCCATCGTGTCCCACGGTGGGGTATAATTACTAGAATCCTTTTTGCCTGGCTTTGCTCGCCTATTATTAGCCCGGCGATTCAGCCCTCTCCCTGGTCAGATGGTCAGTGCTCGGGGGCAAGAAGTCACACCGCATGGGCACAAAAGGTAGCCAGACAATGCCTATTGAGCACCAGGTGCCACTGCAGTCCTACCATTTGGCACCCGTTCACTATTGTGTTTTTGCACAATAGTTAGGCGGCGCAGCAATCGCTGGCCGTTTCAATCAAGCAAAGCAAACGTCTTAATTAATGCCGCTGCTGACGAGGTGCGCGCGGCGAACTGCCCACGGAAGCTATTGTGGCCGCTTTCCGCATTGGTTAACTGTCATCCTTGAATGACTCATGTGGAAAACAATGACAGAGTGGAGACAATGGGACTGCACCCCTCAGAAGAAGAAGAGGAGGAAGAAGAAGAAGATGGAGAGAAAAACAAGCAGGAGCATCGTTGTAACATCATTACGGTGGGTTTTCATCATTATGCTGCATGAGAAATGGCCTTTTATTCTGCAAAGATATTCTTGGCAACCACGCCGGCCTCTTTAATGATGTTTTGGGCCTCAGTGTTCACTGACAGGAATGAATTTGATTGCCATTTTTTTGACGCAAGTCTTTTATTTTTAATGGCCCCTTTAGTCCGACCCAGTGCAACAAAGACTATCAGCGTTTTCTGCATTAAAGTGAGGGATTGGTTCTTTCTTGATGTACGGCATCGATCCAGCAATTCAAACCTAACGAATCCTCAGACTAATAAAGTTTGAGAGCTGCTGTTGCTGTTGTTCTGCGTCACACCAGCGATCGCATTGTCGCTGCATTTTTGTTGCATTGTGTTTTTTGTTTGTTTTGATGGGGAAAAAATTGCATCTTCACATATGACGATATAAAACAAGGATCATTTTCAGGATTTTTGTCTCGTTTTAATGTCAATAGCATATTGCCTCAGTGCCTATTACTTGTAGTTTAATATGAAAAAAATCTCAATTATCATCATTGAGGAACAAGTGAAATGAAACTTCAATAAAACCACTAATGCATCATGACAATCATATTAGCACAAAAATAAAATCACATCTTCATCTTAACATTCCACTGTTCTGATAACGTGCATCACGTAATTCTGTGAGTTTTTTTTTGTTTGTTTTTTTTCTTGCGCCCACTGCCACTTATCTCAGAGTTTGTTTTTCCTGCTGAGACTGAGTGTTGCCGACTGCAGACTCACTGAACCCTCCACAGGCCCCAAGACTTAACGACGTGACAATAAACAACAATAAAGGCCTCCTTGGGTCGGGGTCCTGCAGCAGCAGCGGCAGCAGCAGCTTGCCGCCTGGATAAGAGCAGCGGCAGACCCGGGTCTCTTTAGTTACAGCCTGCTGAAGCAAGAGGTCGACACACACCTGAACCTTCCCCGGCGCGCCGCTGGGGCCGCTGGGGCCGCGGCAACACGCAGGACAGGCGACCTGCTTTGACCTCTCCTCTGCTGCGGGCCCCCCTGGGAGCCCGGCCAATAAGCTCAGGGACCACTCACAACCTCTTTGTTAGCACACTTTGCCCTCTCAGCACCTCAGCCGGAGAGCAGCGCACGGTTCAGGAACACACATCCGCTCTGTGTGACACACACACACACACACACACACACACACACACACACACACACACACACACACACACACACACACACACACAAGAAACGAGAACAAAAAAGGAGAAAGAAAACAAAGAGACACACTCAAACATTATACAGGCATCACATAGTGCCTCATGCAAACACAGCCTGTCACACAAAGCCGCGTAGCGCGTCTGTCCCTCTCCCTCTGTCGTCTCTCTCCGCCTCCACTGTCTGATCCACGAGGAGCCGACGGGAGCCCAGCGTTGCTCTGGTGAATATCCCCATCTTGTGGACAATGTTCACGCTATTGAGAGGCAAAGCCTTGTCTTTCCTCGCGCCGCTCCTTCGGGGTCAGAGCACCGATTTGCTTTTTAGCCCACACCGAAGTCGCTGCGTTAGGTTGATGTATCGACTGCAGCCAGTCACAGCGGAGCATCGGGGGAGTTTCATGCGGCATAATAATGATGTTGTGGAAACGAGCATATGAATTCTCTGTGGGAGTTAAACAAAAAAAAAAAAAAAAAAAAAAAAAAGGAGAAGAAGAAGAAAAAGTGCGCCGCCTGCCGCCGCCGCCTCCTCCTCCTCCTCCCAGGGTCAGAGTGGCAGCCGGGTGACTTTACCTGAATGTGACTTTGTTTTTGGTTGGTTAGACAGCTCCCTCTCTCTTGGATTGGCTTCTCGGATGAAGGCACAGGTGAGGTCCGCCGAGGAGCCGTGCACCCCCCCCCCGCCTCGCCGCCGCGGCTAAAACAGCCCTACATTTTAATATGCAACATCTGTGCCGGGAGAGCCTTCCAAAATGGCTGCTCCTCCGAGGGCGACGGCAGAGTCTGCTCAAAAAACTTGGGGTTGGGGCATTTGGTACGGCGAGGTTCTGCACAGATGTTAGCATTCACAATGTCACTCTGTCCTCCGCTTCACTACCCAGGGAGGTCTATTTTAGGAGGTGTGTGTGTGTGTGTGTGTGTGTGTGTGTGTGTGTGTGTGTGTGTGTGTGTGTGTGTGTTCTCTCCCTGAGTTCCCTGAGATCACTTTACCTGTAACTGTCATTGTAAAGTAATAATACAGTGTAAATATATAGAGATATACAGTATCTACATAGTTTTGCTGTGAACTGAGGCTTCTCTTTTCTGATCACTAAGGCATGAAGAAGCACTCTGCCTCCCTATTTAACATTTTTAGGTGTACCTTGTGCTGTCGGCGGTGCTCTGAACGAGACAAAACATTTGTAGTTGAATTCAGAAAGTCACATTTAAAGGTACTGATTGTTGCAGGATTTCGAGACAAAGCCGGCGTTATTTCCCCAGTCATTTCAGTTGCATTCCGAGCAACATTAGCTCGGCCGCGCTTGTGTTGTGCTTTCACAAAGAATCGAGAAATATCCTCTGCGCATGGAGATGCCCATGACCCAAAGGCTGCTTGTCAGTCGGATTATTCAGCCGACTCTCAAATAAGACGGCAGACAAGGCGGCGAGGAATCACTGAGGGAGAGAAAGGAGCCGAAGAGAGAAAAGCAAGGAGAGGGACGTGTAGGGTGCCTAATGCATCGCTTACACAAAAGAAGATGTTCATATTTAATGCTCGTCATTAAGGCAGGGTTTGAGCATGGAAGACGCTTCTGCTATTTTCCCACACCCCTTGAGCCAAGTCCTTGTGACAGCCCTCCACTGCATCCCGGCAAATTATCCGCATGAACTGCGGCGAACAAAAACAGCCCAGTGCGGGGGAAGTGAGGCCCAGCCTCGGCTCGGCGCTCGTGATGGGGAGACACGTCACTTTGCATCAGCTCCAGCCCCCCCGCCCCATGCACTCCACCCCCCCCCAACCACATCATCTGCATCATCTGCAAGTGAGGAGAACACGGCCACTCAGCGGGGAGAGGCCAGTTGGAAATGAACGTGGCGGAGAAGGAAGAGAGGGGATCAGAAGTGGAAGTGCAAAGACAGGAGGGGAGGGGAGAGAGGGATGGAGGGGAGGCGAGGCAACAGGAGGAACCAGCAGTGATGTCACTGGTGACAAGCGGGATTAAAACACCGCCAACCTTCAGGGCAGCCACGGTGATTTCTGTAAAATGATTTATACCAAAGTGCTTTGGGCTTTGTGCCTGCAAAGCAAATCACTCAGATTTGCAAATGAAACACTTCGCCCAACACACTATTTGGGATGAACTTTCATCAATCAATAACTGTATTTTAAAAAGTCATGTTTAATTTTTCTCTTTTCACACAAGCTATACATGTAACGTTTCTGATTGATTCCTCGAGTTGAAGTAAATGCAAATCTTTTTTGTGGTCAAACAGAGGCAGGGCACTCTCTGCTGGACATTACTACACTTGCAGTTTCTGCGGAACCTGTTAATCCGCTTCACTGAGCACTGCCTGTTTTGGTTGTTTAGAAAAGTATGCAAAGATGCCTGTGGCCTCTTTCTCAAGGAGATATCCCAATATGGCCAAGGAGACCTTAGAAAAATTGAGTTACTCCAAAATAAACCTGTCTTCCAAGATCTATGTGGTCCTAGTCTAAATTGGCCTATTTAAAGGTAAAACCACCGACAGCCTTTGAATAATATTGACTTGCAAACTATACTCAGGTCAAGGACAGGAAGGCAGACCACGTTAGCTGGCACAAGACTGATGGAAAGCAGAGCGGCATGCGTTGAGGAGCGCTGCAAAGTAAAAAGTCAAGTTGTCTTCTCTGAAAAATGATTGACTGCTCCCTGCTGTGAAAACAAGTTCAAGGGAATAGCGAAACATGCATGTTCCATTCATGTTGCAGTACTGTGCAGGAATGTAAAGGGCTGTTTCTTCTACATTGATATTTAACTATAATAACTTCTAATAGCCATGGAAAATTTGACTTTTTAAAGCCAATGTCTTGTCTCAGGGTTGCTCCTTTGATTGAGCCTTGGTGCTCTTTTCAGACGCTTTAAAGATGGCAACATCCACGCTGTAGAAGACGTTGTACAACATTGTAGCACAGCTTCTGTATATTAAAAAATATATATTTATAAAAAATGTTTGTGTGATTTTTTTCTTTTAATACTGAATAGTAAAAATTATAAATCCATCTTTTTTTTCCAGCTTTGTCCTGCACTCAGGCTTGAGGGGTTCTGCTGGAGCCTTTCCCAAGCAAAACTCAAATCACATTATAATTTTAATATGCTAAACATTTATAAACCATATGATTGTCCAGCACTGGTCCAGTATTTATTAAACGCATACAGAGTACATGCAGGCTGTCTGTCTAAATTATTGCTCTGCTGCTGCAAACCACTCTGTACAGCAGAGCACACTATCCATATTCATGTGAATTTTGCCGGAAGGCATTTGTGTCTACTAAAAATAGCATGGTGAGAGAAAGGCTCTAACACTCTGTATCCTAACATTCATGAAGGCAGTGCCTGTGATTGGGTTTAAACACGGGTCTCCTTGCTGAGATCATACTTCATGTGGTGGGGTAAACACTTGTCAATAATCACAGTGGGCCCAGCTAAAGAGACGTCGGAGGCCTGTGTAGTAAATCCATCTAGTCATTGCTTTTATTAATTAATTGCTCATGCATGTTCATGAAGTGATCTCAGGGGGTTGGCTTGTTGTAGCAGTTATTTCACAGGGCATGTAAGTGCTTTGCATTTCTGTAAGCCTCTGCAGATGATGTGTTTTCTTTGTTTTTCTATATTGTGCAGGCTGAAGATTCAGAGAGCCTCTGCATGAGATACTGTTTCCTCTGTAGAAATCAAACCAAATCAAATCATTTCTGAAGGTTTTTTTTTTATATGCGTATGTATGCTGAGCCAGTAGTTTTATTAAAATGTTATTGTCTGAGACTAGACGACAAGGTGCAGAGTGGCATGCTGGGTTTGGGTTCAACCGAGATGTTGCAAATTGTCCAGCAGATGGCAGCACAGATCACGCCAGAATTACAACGCTCTCAGCTCTTCAGCTAAATTATATGTTAATTCATAGTGATGATTGCAGATGGGTTGAGATTATGGCCACTGTTTTCTATTATTCATATTGTTATAGTTTGTTTTAGAATTTGTGGTAGTCTATCATATTTATTCACACATTCACTCATTTATTGAATGTTTTGTTTGCAATTTATTTGAGCACAATTTTCAGTCTGTAATCTTGTTTCTCTTTTTCTCTATGGCTGCAGCAGGAAGAAGCCCAGGGCAAATGTCCCACCTGTGGAGCCATAAAGGCAACTTGACTCCTCAATCTTCAAGCCAAATCTGTAAGTTTGCCTTGTTTTAGTAAATTATTTTTTCTGCAAAGCATATTGGAAATAATTTGATTCAGCAAATTATAGAATGCACTTGTAGTAATGATTCTTGTTCTTTGCGTGCGTCGGTGCTCCGAATGTCAGTCAAAAGTGCCAAAACATGACAAATGACATGGTTAAGTATAGCAGCAATGTGGAAACTTCTGAGTGACGTCAGCGGTAACTGCGTGTTCTGTGCCGCACTTTACATGCAGATGTACGCGGGCCGAAAAGCGGTCGTGTCAGAAGTTTATGCGGGCTCGTACTAATGTGCCACGAAAACAACACAGGCCACTTCCTCTGAGGAGGAATAAAAGGTCGCCGTGCCTGAGGCTGTGCTCTGACTTCAGCAGGAACCGGACATGGAAAGTGTGACAGTGCGTCTGTGAGCCTGGGAGAATAAGGAGGGGACTGTGAGCTGATAAGGCCCAGTTTAAGCCAGGAAGCATCAGATGGACGTTGCACGCAAACACTTCAAGTTTTACTTGAAAGCTAAATAACGTCAAGTCAGTATAATATAACAGCTGCTTCTACGGTGGCACTGTACTGTCTAGTCGTGATGACAGTAGAGATTGCATCAGAGCATAGCTAATCCGTTTACTTTCCTAAACCTCTATGCCATAACTCCGAGGCACTCACGTGTAAAATCTAATGCATACTTTCACACACGCATTTCCATGAGCAGGTTCGAGCCGAGCGCTTTTATTCACATGAAGGCCGTCAACAATAGTGGGCTGCAGCGTGGAAAGAACAAGATGTCCAGGGTGTTTCAGGACACTTTTCTCCAATATGGAAGCAGTTAAAGCCTCACCGTCCTAACCTGCACCAACACGAGCTGGCTGTGTGAATTAAAAACCTTTGCTCAGATGTGATTTCAGCCCTCTTTCGATCTTCAACGAACATAAACACACGCACTGATGAGCTCAACCTGCCCCTGAGCCTCAGCGACATGTGTGCCGCCACATGTGGCCTCACATGGCGAGACACATGTGACCTGCTGAGATCAGAGCCTGCGTGCCCTTTGAAAGTACTCACTTTCAACTCGAGCAAAGGACGCCAAGCTGCGAGGAACGTGCGGCATTGTGCCACCAGGGGAGAAACTTTGGGGGCAATGATTCGGCGTTTGAATCAATTAGGGAGCTTTGATCGGTGGAGCAAAGTGATGATTTACCCAGCTTCCAGCAGATTAAGATCGCCTGCATTTCTAATCCAAACACAATTTAGGTTTTTTTGTTTTTTCTCCTACGCTATGACAGAGGGACATTACAGCAAATGAAGCAAATAATTACCCACCACTTCAAAAGGCATGGCGGTGTGGGAGTCTGTGGCGTACGAAAGCTTTGTTGCAGTAAATCAGTCGACAGTCGCAGCATCTTCAGAAGTCTTCTGGCTTGCGTTCTCACTCGGCGCTCTCAGCCGAACACCGGAGCTCCGACAAGAAGACTTGGCAAAGTTTATTCTTAATTACAAAACAAGAGTTTCAACAATTTAGTTTCATAAGTTCAAAAAGTTCGTGTTTCTTTTTTTCCAAGTTGAAAATAAGTATCCCAGTAAGCAGTATTGAGCCTATTTCCTGAGTTTGTCTCTAATGTTGAGGCTGTGACCTCATCAATTCCAGTAAGCGCGCACCAGACACAGCACAGCAGGGACATTAAATGCAGAGTATTACGTCAGCCCCATTATGAGGCTCATACACTGCACTTCCTATTAGGAATAATGAATTCAATGCGTGAACCAGACCCCGACACTTTCACTGCTGGTCAAAGCACTGAACATAAAATGTAGCAGGTAGTTTGGACGCATGCAGCAGAACTGATATGAATTTAACAACTTCGTTTGATACCCAACTCTATCCTATTTAATTGAATGTTTCTCAGATGTCGGCTATTTCTACTTTTCAAATGCTGAAAAGTTGGTGTTGTTGCCAGTACTCTTTAGCTTCAATTTAGGCTTATTGCACACATTTCTTTCAAAGGCAGGAGAGGTGGTGAACAAAATCTGAGCAACAAACAGACTAAGGAGGAAAAAATGTAAACATAATGTTGTCAACAAAACCCTCTGAGTGAGGTGAGACATCTGAGAAAGCATGCTAATCAGGTTTTATATCGAGGCTTCTGTGACCCGAGAAGCCTGTGTCAGATGCTTGCAATGAATCATCTTTCTTGAGGTCATGCTCTTTCATTCTGTGCAGACTATTTTCTCTTCTGAATGTCTTTGGATCACTAGGCTGGACTGCCAATAATGTAATGGTATTGGTATCTGCACGAGCACATTTTTCTAAGTACTGGATCAGAATGGAAATAAGTGGTGTCGCACGTCACTATCAGGAAGCAACATGCACACAGAAAACAACTGTTGTTTACATTCACCCTCTGAATATGGGATCACAGATAGAAGATATGAAAAGCTAACACTTTCCAGTTTGTGCAGTGGATTAGATCTATAGCCTACATTACAAGGCACCTATACAAATCTGAGACGGTTTTATCAGTAGATATTTTACATAAACGGTATCAGGTATCAGGCGTCTGTCTACTATGGGCCACAGTGCTGGCGGGAGCAAAAGTTTTTCCTTTAAGATAAATCAAACTGTATGAAGCCTTTGTCCCCCATTGCTATATCCATCCCTTAGAGACTTCTGTGACTGTGATACATATCTAAAGATCCCTAATTAAAACCGAACTTCGCCGCACAAGCTCTCAGCTTTGATTTTGTCAGAACTGAGACACCTGAGTCTGTCTAAGCCCCATCACCATCATCAGCAAGAGGAGCAGCAGCTCGCTTGCTTGCTTGCCACCACCACCAAGACGTTAATAGAGGCGGCGCGTCTCAGAAGCGGGCAATTCTTCTCACGTCAGGTTTTGAGGCTTGCGCTGAGTCAAAGGTGCTCCCTCAGAACTGTGAAGGCGTGGGTTTGACTCAGCTCCCCAGCCCACCCTACTGGTCTCAGCTTTGTCATGGCTTTAAGCAAAATGATGCGTGTTTCGCCCGGGTCTATATCCGCCGGTTGCCAGGTGAACCTGGCAAACACAGACCCATCTCCTGGCCTCAGTGTTTACACTCAGTTCAATAATGGAACCAAAGGCCGTGCACTGTTTGTCATGTCATGGCCCAAAATACACGCTGACATTTCTGATTTTTTCATGAGGATACATGATGCTGTGATGCTGTACATTCACGTGCCATCAATGTTTTTTATGTCAGATTAGACAGTTATTGAGATTTTAAATTAACTGGAGTTGTACTACAACAGCAGGAATGTATCGTTAGCCTTCTTGCACAGTTGCCTAAGTCATATTTGAACGTTTTCGGAAAACAAGAAAAAACACATTTTTTAGCAAGCACATTGGTATTCTTTTTCAGATGTCACAATTTGGCCAAAAAATGACTTGGGCGATTATGCTATTAAGCCAACGGTATATATGTATACATAGTGTATATTTATATGTCCACTGCAAGTTTTACTTTAACTTCTCACCTGTTTTTTCCGTCTCTCAAATGCTTCGACACTGTCTTATAGTCAAGGACAAATATTGAATGGGATTACTTCTGCGGTTTTATGGATGACTGCAAGTAGGACGGCTGAGATGACACAGATAGAGTGACTCTCTGTCATGGACCCACTTTCAAACAACAGGCTGTGTTTGAACTGGGAAGACAGAATGTCGTGCGTTGCAAACAGCACTGATCTTGAGCGCGACCGATTAATTGGGTCAGCGGCACGTGTGAAATTAACCCTTCAAAAGCGGGCTTTTTTTTTTCCTTTGAAATCTTCCAACTTCCATTAAACCAAAGCGAAGCAGGCGCTGTACCTTTTGTTTAAAATAGGTTCATGTTCATGAGAGCAGTTGTGGAGTATTCCCAAACACACAATTCTTACTTTTGCCCACCGGTTCATTTGAAAGGCACAGGAGGGATCCAACGCTGGCAGCTGGATGTAGATGCGTGACAGAAGCCGAGACGCATCCGACTCAGACAGACAGGGACAGCCTCTGTCAACTTGTGTGTCGAAAATAAAAGCATCCTGCACATGAAAGGCAGGATCTCAATGGTTTCCCCTGGAGCTGGGCCTCGTTGCCATGGGAGTGGAAGGCACTGGTGGAAGAGAAGGGAGGGGGATCAGAGAGACTGGCAGGAAGACAGCGTCATCCACTTACGCACACCTCCGTATCGCACATCAGCCTGAGAATGGAATACGCTCTTTCCCAACGTTCGCTCTGGGTTTGCAAAAGACTCCCGAGGTTTTTGTCTTGGTTCTTACACCAATTGTGTTATTGTTTAAGTTGAACTTTTTCTAATGATCACAAATGACCCGTCCATCCATCCGGATGACACTGTGCAAGCCCTCATTGCATTCACGGTGCATTTAAACGTCAATGGTGTGAGGCTGTCATGCGTGACAGCAACGTCAAAGGGACTATTGGTGATAGTGTTGAGTAGTAAGCCTCCACTTACTACCACAAGATGCACAAAAACCAAGCGACCCACGCAAATGATTAATTGCTCCCCCTAGCCGGCCCAAACGCCTTGTTACTGTTTATATACGGCCGATCAGTCGAGGGGAAAGTCTGATCCTGCTTGTTTGTTTGTCATGCGCGGAAGAGGTCACGCTTGGAGTGAACTCCATTCACAGCCTGAGGTGCTTTGAGTGGGCGGCGTGACGCGGGGCAGGTGCAGAAGCTAAATGATGAGTCGGCTACGTGCAGATACAGCAGGGCTTGGCTTGAACTTACTCTGGCAACCCAGAATGACTTTGCACAGGAGCAAACAAAAGCATTTGCAACATGCCTGGTTTTGTGCTCTTGTAAGTGAAAGTTGTAGTTGCATGATTGAGGCAAATGAAATCGGTGGAACAGTGTTAATTTTAGAGATCAGATAATATTATGCCAGTTTTTTCCAAAGGAACTAAAGATTTAGCTTTCTTTTTTGTCTTAGGAAAAATCTTAATAAATATGAGTACCACATGAATTGTTAGCATGACTTTGGTCCCGCCGTGGCCTTGTGTTAGAATATCCACCTTTAGACTGGCGGTTCTGGGTTCAATCCCCAGCCAGGCCGCACCGAGAATGCAACCTCTAGGGGGCGCTCCTTGACCATCCTCCTTATCCCCAAGCATGAAAAAAATGCAAAGTGTTGTGACGTAAAAACTGATGTCAAACCAAACATGTGAATCAATTCTCAGTTGTAGCCGCTGTAGGAAAGAGCTAAAAAGATTTGGATCAGCATGTGTCAGATGTTGCAGGGTGGAAGGAGGCCGGGGCAAAATCGCAAACACTTTCCCAGTCTGTGAATGCATGCATGCTAATGTGTCACAGTCTGTGCTTCCTCTCTCTGTCCTCTCCCAAAAATAATGACGTGATCTTGTATTGCTGGCTCATTACTTCCACTAATTCTGAACGACGATGAACATTGGAGGCCCGTGTTTACCTGTTTGAACAGAGGGCCATAAACACTGGAGCTGTTGCCTTGAGTCAATCACAGCGCCGCTACTGACATCATGGAAGGGTTTCTACTTAATAAAAGCTGCTCACTTGTGAAATCAAACAACAAACAACACTGGGAGACAATTTGTCCCTTTTTTATATTTACTGCCCGCACATGTTTAATTAAAACTATGATTAAACATGTACAGCCCTCAAGGACAAGTTTTTTTTTTTTTTTTTTTATGTGCAAGCAAGTCAAGGCTCGACCAATTACATGTCAGGCCTTGAATGCTTTTGTCCTGGCAACATGGTGCCTTTGACATCTCGGGTCCATTCAAGACATTCAAAGGATCACTGTGGGTGGATTGGACGGCATTACACAAAGTCATCCTTTATTCTGAAGAAGAATATAAGACACAGGGGTCGAGGAAGGGGGCGCTATCTGTGGCTGCATTAGCCAAACATGCTTTCAATTCCATGTACGTGTGTATTATACATGTTGGCACAAGAAGAGCCTGGCAAAACAGGGAGGAAGATAAGGACGCCAGTTTGAAAGCTTCATTTGCGTAGGAAGCTGTAAAACAGAGGCAGGAGATGTTGGAAGAGGACCAGGCGTGGTTTGCGTGAGGTCGGACGAAAACATTTCCTTTCCAATTTAAGTATCTAGCCCTTGGAAAACTGATAAGGTTGAGCAACAGATAGAGAACAGAATTTGGTTGGTCCACACCACAAAAAATGCCCACCTCCATTCACACACACACACTTTTAAATTCTGGCCCATTTCTTTGGAAATGTCCTCTAGTATGAATTTATCCTGGTGAGTGAGGGTCAAATGGTTGTTAAATTATTCATCATTTGTTATGATTTGTCATGTCTACGGACTAGAAACATGTCGACCTTCACTCCTCGTTTTGTGCCGCAGTTTTTTCCATTAGATTCTGTCAAGTATTTAGAAATATTGCGGCATACCTGCCTCATGCATTATTGGTCTAATATCCCGCTGAAAGATGTCGCTAGGTGTACAGCAGCTGTGCAGCTATATTTCTCTTCAGTAGAAAACTTTAGGAGGAACAAGTGAGTGAAAGTTGATGAATAATACTATGAATTCTGTCAATCACTAATGTCTCTTACTTGATACCGTTAGCAGGGTCAATACAAGAAGATATTTGATAGGCCCGTGGGGATAAGCACCGAAAGCAACACCAGCCTTCATACACCCATGTTGTGTATGATAAGGAGGAGAAGGAAATCCTGCCGTACCCTGTCAGTGGTGAAGCAGCAAGGAAAATCCCATGTAATTCCCACATATTGTTTGTGATTTCGCGGCTGAGCAAACATGCGGCACAAAAGTGTTTAAAAAGCCCTTTTGTATCAAAATTATTCCAGAATAGTAGTGAAAAAAAATTAGTGTGGCATTAGTTCAGGGAGGCCAGGATGGGTCCACTTAAAGCCTCAGCTTAATGAGCTGAAATCATCGGTCAACATCAGGTGATTGATCAGGTTACACATCCGAATGGCAAGTCTTACAAAGCCTCCCTCCATTGAAGCTTGCTGTGGATATTAACACAGCAAAGCGTTTAACAGTGGAGGATGTGCTCTTGTATATTGGTCGGGATGTTTATGTATTTTTTAAGGGATGTTTTGTGCTTGAGTGAAAAGACCTTCCTATGTTAATACAGTGGCACGCAGCTTGTTCACCGGCCCACGTATTAAGAGCGCATAATGCCTTATTTTCATCAAAACAATTGAGCAAAGGCGCTTGTGGCAGTAGCTCAGCCGAAAGTGGATCAAGGGCCGTATTTGTCCAAGAGCTTTTCTTCCCGTGACTCAATCCAAACGGCGAAATCCAACAGATTATTTGCGTAGCAAAGCATGCGTCATTACATCCACTGAGGTGTGAAACTCACTCTTTCAGCAGGTTATTATTATCACTTTGCCTGCTATTTTTACGCGCGTTATGCTGTTTTGTCACACTCAGTATAACTAGCTGTTGTCGGTCCCATATCAGAGCTTTCCTCCACTCTGTGGAAGCCTATTAATTTTTAACTAGGTGTCTTAGTGGCAGCCGGGGCTTTTAAGCCTACTTTTTATTGCTGAAAGCTTCAGGATATACTTTCCTGGAGTCTGCATTAGGAGCCCCTGATGTGTTCAGCTGGGTAAACATGCATGTATACGACACAGAGTGATGATGTTTTTTCCTTTAAACTTAACAGGGAGTGATCTTAAGGTCAAATCATAGACTGAACACTGCTGAGTCTAATTGTTTGGTTTTAAAATTGCTATTGTGTCCTCTATTGCATTTGTGTAGTGTGTGTGCGAGTGTGTGTATGTGTGTCTGTGTGTGTTTAAATAGCATTCCATTCTTCAATGTGTTGCCAGTCATATCACTGTGTTTCAAGTGTTTGGGGAAATTTCCACTTGGATCTGAGAGTAATAGCTGAATTACATGGACAAGACACAGGAACCACCATTCGGAATGAACCGCATGTTTTCATTCATCAACTGTTCAAATGGTTTAGTTTTAATGTAATTGAACGTATAAATAATTTTGTAAGCGATGAAGGGGGAAAGCAGACAGGATGAGCAATGATGCATATTTAACAGTGAAAACTCCTCTCGGAGGTATCTGGTTTCTGATGAAATTTCTAATCTCTGGAAAGGTCAGTAGGAAAACAACAGGCTTAGGGGGAAACAGGAGATGGCACCGGCTGATGCTGTGGTCACCATAACACTGCAACGAAGAAAAGAAAGAAAGCCTGCAAGTTATAGTAACTGAGCACAGCTCCAGTCAGTGGATTGACAGTTTGCTGGGTTTTTTTTTAGACACATATCTTTAAAGAACAAGATAATACTAATGTTCAGGAAGCTTCTTGAATTTTACAGTGACACTGGCTTCAGTTCTACAAGCATGTTGTCTTACCGTGACAGATATAAATGACAAACAAAGGCAGTATCTTTTTTTTTCCCACAGTTTAATCACTATAAAAACTCATTTAACAATACAAAAAATGAAATAAATATCCAGATTAATAAATAAACATGTTTGGATCATCTATGTTGGCTTTTTCTGATCACACATTTGTTTTTTCTGCTTCAAGGTTCAAAAGGTTAATTGTGTACCTTAAAAAAAACACTTTCAAGCATTCCATATTTTATGATAAATTTTGTGGTGAATCAAAATTTCCAACGATAAAAAGATACATTTAAAAGCAAACCAGGCAGTTAAGGAAGTACTTTGGCTTAGAACGTGACAATGCTGGACAGAGGCAGATCACAGTCGCCCAGGAGATAGTCTCTTTTCAGGGTCGACATCTTGTTCACCACTTTGAAGCGGAGCGACCGCTGGCCGAGCTCCTCCTCGGTGATGTTATCGAAGAAGAAGTCCTCATTGAAGATGGGGTTGCGGCTCTTTCTGATGACCGTGCTCCGCTGCTTCTGCACTTTCCCGGGAACCAGGGAGAGGCTGACGCTGCAGTTGATAATTTTGGGGTCGACGGAGGCGGGGTAGAGGCCCTCGGCGCTGATCAGACGGACCCGCAGCCTTAGGTTGTCCGGGCAGTACTCTGCCGAGAGTCTGAGGCTGCCCTCTTTCCCCACGGGCACCATTCTTTCCTTCATTACCCTCTCTCTGTGCAGAGTCATGTCCACAGGGAAGATGGTCGGGGGCGCCAGGCTGTAGCTGCTGGGCAGGCCTTCAACCAACCCCTCTGAGGCTCTCCTCAGGATGTTCGGGCTATTGTCCGTCGAGCTGCCGTCATCTGTGGACAGCGAATTGTTCCTGGACACCATCGCTTTCCGCATGTTCCTGGACAGCAGCAGTTCATGGCTCAGCGCCTTGAAGAGGGAAGACTTTGGCGGGCACCTGGCCAGCAGCGGCGAGCTGAAGGGGGAGGATTCGGTGGAGGACGTGGTGTCGCTGTCCAGGGTGGCCTGCCAGCTGAGGCCGCATCCCCTCGGCGACAGTCTGGAGGTCAGAGTGTTCAGGCTGAAGGAGGAGGGCGAGGACGACGGCGAGCTGAAGGGGGAGAGTTTGGAGCAGGTGCTGGGTCGACCCCTGGGCAGCAGCAGGGGAGAGGAGCCGGGGTCGGCGTGGAAGAGCGACTCCTTCCTCCTGGTGTGGGGGCTCTCCAGCAAGGTGCAAAAGCCGTAGCAAGTCTGAGCTTTGGCCAGGTGCGGCAGCGACAAGGCAGCCTGGCTCTGGGGGTCTGCGTTGGTGGTCTCCTCGTCGCTGCAGCCGTCACCTTGGCTCTCATCCACCGTCTCCACCTGGATGATGTGCTCGCCGAGGGGCTCGTGGCGGCTCACCTCCACCGCAGGGTTGCTGCCGTCGGAGGGAGGGGCCTTGGCGGCGCGAGCGGCCCGACTCTGCTCTGCGCTCTTCATCTCGTGCAGGGACGGGATGGTCGGAGGGATGCAGAACTCCGGTATGTTGTCCGGGGTGATGACGTTGGGGCAGAGGGAAATCCTTTTGACCTTGTCCACCTTTTCCCCAAACATGATGTCGGAAATCTTAAAGCTGAACTCTGTCGACGGCATGGGTAGGTTTGATCTCTCCACTGACACGCGGATCTTCTCCACCACCCACATAGGTTCTTAAGTAAAAATCCGGAAGCTGTCGAAGAGAAGGAAAAAATTTTTGTTTTTTTTTAATTTTGCACTCTAGAATCAATGCACGCAAAAGAAAGGCTCATGCAGTGAATGTTGACCTCACCTAAAACTTTGGAGTTGAAAATAATCCACAAGCGGCTTCTGATTCAGATGGTCCTGAGGTCGTGACGCGTCTCTGAGGCTCTCGCTTGTCAAGACCTGCACAACTGAGGCTGTTTGACAGATGAGGACAGTTTAAATGAAGCAGGAGACCTGTGGATCTTACGCACGCCCCTTGCGCTGTTCCAGCCGGATCATCCCTCCCTCCTTGGCCAGCGGTTCCCATGGAAATATCCAAACCACAACAGAGCTCGATGCCTCTGCTGGCTGGTTAGTAAGATAACAAATCGGGAACTACCGGCCTTGAAAGTAAGGCATGTTTTTAATCCACGTCTGCATTTTCACTTTTCAAACCTTTTTTTGACCCTTTGGAGAAAATCATGATCTTGAAAATTCACATTTGTGCTTGAGTGAAAAGAAGTATCTAAATATTCCTGAAACAAATGGAAGCCAGCATTGATTCAGACCTCTGAATAAAACATATTAAATTAAGTCTAAAAAGTATTTGATTAAAACTGAATTATTTTCTCAAATATATGTGACACAAATGGAGATATACTAATTTAATATGTAATTATTTGCCATTCTTCACTGAAAAAAATCCTCTTTTTGTTCCTCATAAATGATGTGTGAAAAAAGTAGGCATGTTTATTGAAAACGACAGTTAAACACTGATTTGCATTTAACGACATAAAAGACTGAAGTGAAGCATTGCCACCCTCTTGTGGTGGGACAAGAAACAGTAGCACTATTAATGAGTTATTCCATGATGGATTGCACAACAACAATAAAGACACATTAAAAAAGCAAACCCTATTATAGGAATCTGCAAAACCATCAGAGACAGGCAGTTTGTTTCTGTTTCTTTTATTTCTTTTTTGCTATGTCTTGAAAGGGAAAGTACTGAGATGCCCCCAAAGCTTCCTGGCCAAAGTTCAAGAGGAGTAATTTGGTTACCATGTGTAACCAGGCTGTAAATCCTAGAATGATGTCAGCGCGAACGCCGTACCAGGAAATTTCCCTCATTGCACTAAATAGTAGAACTTCCTAGAAATGTTTTGCAAGATCGTATCAACCCCATCAGTAATTCATGCTTGAGGATTGAAGGAATGAAGAGGGAAAATGGATGCATAGAGAGTGTATGCAGGATATTTCCAACTGTTGTGTTATGTAGTTTGAGTACTATTTACCCTGGGCAAATCACACGATCATTACTGCAGTTGTACCCATGATTTAAAAAATAATATAGGAGCTCAGCAAATTTGTTGAGCATTTTCAAAAGAAGCGAAGTCCCCTTTATTATTGACTCATCATAAAAATTGTGAATCAAATCGACTCATTATTATTGACTCATATTATGTTAATTCATTTCATTTTCATATCCCTACTTTAAACAATACAAGCTTCTTTTTTCAAATATTTCCTATTGTATTGGGATATCTTTGCCAGATGTAATACATCAATATCCGTTAGGGGGCAGTGTAGGCTCAGGTTAAAAAAGAAAGAGAGCTGCACCATTTGAGACGATGAGCTCAAATTTTAATCTGACTTTCACAGATCCTGCATTAAATACTGACCCTTCATAGCATTACATAAAGCCAATCCAGTTCCCTCAAACTCTTCCTCCTAAAGCAGATGTGGAATATCTAAATTGATCCACTGGTTTAAAATACATATGTTTTATCACTGCCTGTTTTTATGTAGATGTGTAAAATAAATGACTGTTCTGTTCATGCGCTAACATTGAGCTTTTGTATTGACAAATAGGCCCACAGGCACAGACCCTCAGAAGCTGGACCTGCTCAGGGTTTTCTTTATGATTTTCCCCGACAACACAGATGACGAGAAATAAATAAATTAAATGTGGGATCAAGTGCGACATAGAATATATGGGGACAGTGTGTAAACTTGCAGCGTGCAATGTGCCTTCCTACCATTAGGTGCTGCTGAATTTTACACAGTGGGCCTTTAAAGAAGGCGGGGACACATTATAACTCTTACATATCCTGGAGAAAAACAACAACAACAACAACAACAACAACAATACACAAGCAGCTTGGGCCGCAAGTCTTATTTTAGATTGACATGTAGCTCCGGGTTTACTGTCACTACTAGCAGTGGCGGAAAGAGGCGCTCAGCGGCCACGGTCCGCGGCAGGTGGACGAGAGTTCAATTGATTGATTTTCAAACTAAGGGCTCAAAATATTTTCAAAATAAGTGCTGTATCTTTTGCGGGATTATCCCGTTTGAGGCGATATCCGGGCGGCAGTCCAGCCTCCTCCGACCACCTGGCTGCACCTGATGATGTGTGATGATGATGAGGTGTGACGCCGCTTCCTCCGCTCGACGACGCAGAGATATGCATCTCTCTCTCTCTCTCTCTCTCTCTCTCTCTCTCTCTCTCTCTCTCTCTCTCTCTCTCTCTCTCGCTCTCTCTCTCCGCGCGCTCTCACTCTGTCTCTGCCCCCACTGTACGATCATCGAGGAGGGGCTTGGTGCTGTGGAGGAGGCAGCCACTGGCTAAGCTGACCCGCTCGCGGTGAGCGAGTGTTGTGTGTGCGTGCGTGCGTGCGTGCATGTGTGTGCGCGCATCGCGTAGCCTAAATCCAAGAAGCCGAGGCGCATGCATTGACGAGCGGCACACATCAGGTAGGATCTCTCTTTCCCTTTCTCTCTTTTAGATGCCCTCTTTTCGCTGTGCGTGCGTGCGTTTTGGTGCGTTCGAGTGCGCGTTTGTGTGTGCCTGCGTGCGTGCGTGCGTATGTGTGAATCCCCGACATCGATCCCGGGGCTCCGGTGCAACGGAGGCGGACCCGCTCGGTGTTTGCTCGGCAGAAGCGCTGCAAACATGTCATGTTCGCAGCCTGTCGCTCGACCGACCTGCACACATGGCGAGCAGCAGTGCGACGGGTGCTTTTATTTTGTGTTATTCCTACGTTTGGGTAGAGAAAAAGAAATATCCCACATCAGTCGACGGGATTTATATGCAGCGCGCTTTCTCCCCAGACCCCCCCACACACGTCGCTTGACATCTATTTCTTACCAGCCCTAGTATGTGACTGAGTCCACTTATTTCTTGTAACCGCTGGCAGGCAGTGAACATTTGCATTTGCCACTTCTTTGATGCGCACGACATGAGGTTGTTTCTGGAACCCTGTGCTCTGGAAGTGAAGTGTAAAACGTCTAACTAAAAATAAAAAAATAAATGAATAGTAAAAAAATAAAATGCCGTCGAGCTCCAGCAGCATCCTCACTGCTGTACTGTAACTTGGACTTGACCTGAATGTTATCTGGATGGGCTCAACATCAAAGCTGAGTTCACATTGTGAGACTGTCATGCGCAAACGGGAGGGATGGGACCACAGATTTACAGTGGGCTGGCCAAAAAATAAAATAATTAAATAAAGGGGGAGGGGGAAGTGGACAGGGATGAGCAGGATGTATTCCTCTTGGTCTACAGTTGGACTGCCATCCTTTACCCTAGTGATAAATAAACAAACTGTCACTTATTCAGGAAGGGGGAATAGAGGAATATGTGTTCTTTGAAGCCTTGAAAAAGGGCTGAACCTCAGCTCACCTGCCTGCCGCTCCTCTGCTGAGTCCACCTGGAGGCGGCTAAAGGTCCCCTGATCCCCGACTGAAGGACGTCCCTCACACATGCAATTGCTGCACACCCATGGGTGAGGAAATTTATGATGTGTGACATGTTTGTTCCACAGATGGATGTGAAAAGCAGGGGGCCCTTAGTGCGACTACTGCGGGCCGTAGAAACCGCACAGAAAAATATTTCCACGGCTGATGTCACAGTAGCGATACGGCGCTTCAGATGACGAAACGCATGCAATGAGTATTAAAAGGGAGAAGCGACTGTTCAAATTTCACCCCGCCCTTCCACGGCGCGGGGCAGCCGAGCGTTGTCTCCAAGAAGGCATCCTGGATATCAAGGGTCAGCTGAAGGGTAGGACCAGTTGTGATGTGATGCGTGGGGCGGTCCGGCCCATTCGTCCCACCTCCAAGTGATGTAACCTTAAAAAATGTTCTGGCTTTATCACTTGGACGCAGACGCCTGTGATTCAGACCGTTTTTTTTATAGCCAGGCACCGCGGAGGGTGCTGGAGGTTTGACTCCGACTTGCAGCGCGGTGCTAAAAATGTACTGGCGGCTCTGTACTGTAAAGAGGCAGTTAGTGCAGGATGAAAGCATCCACCAGCCACAGTGTAGGACGAGACGCACGCTGTAAAAACGCCTCTTATCCCCCGAAGGATTAATGCAGTAGTTTTGTTCAAATGTGCCTCGCTCGCGATGGGCCCGACACTGCAGGAAATTGCGGATGCGTTGACGTGTTCTGATTGTGTGCTCCTCCATTTATTCACGAGCGATTGATAAAGGAATTTATGTTAATCTGAAGTACATTTTTATTTGGCATATGAGACTTTTTTCAGCATTGGCATCAAAGCACTGGACTTCCCTCACGTCGTCCAGGAAAAGGAAAAACGTCACTGAATTGCAGACTGACGAAATGTGTCAATACGCAATAATCTCCAGATTACATAGTGCTGGAAACGCTCTGTTGAACTACAAATACTCTTTCTTTATTATGGAATCGAGGAGGATTGTCTACAGGATTAATGTATTTATGTTTAGACTATAGCCGCAACAGATTATCAGTGTGTACGTGCTTGCTTGTTTTTCAGGGCCTCCACTGTTTGCCAGGGTTTAAAAAGAAAACACCTTCTAAATGACCTTATGCATGCAGGTATTTCAAGTGCGAGGGATGATGGAGCTGTTTGAGTCCCAGCAGTGGCACTTTGGACTCTCAATATGAGCCCTTGGCTTGACCCTCTCTTTCTCTCTCTGCCTGAATACCCACAACAAGTATTGTGTGCTGCGCGCTCCCATACACGGATATAATTAGATCACAGCAACGCCAGTGTCACAAGCTCATATGCGGCGTGCGTCTGCCGGCGGCGACTGATAAAAGCCTGGAGTTCCATCAAAGAAAAACACTAGATGCTATTCATGGGGCCTATGGTTTAAAAAAATAAAACAAAAAATCACCAATGGGCCCAAATGGATAAAAAAGCTTCAACCAGAGAAGCGCAGCACACATTTTCTCATTGTCATTAAACTGCTACCTTTACAGTTGAAATATTACCTCCTGCAGTGTAGTTTTGCAGACACGGGCCTGTCTAAAAGGAGCCCTTCTCTCCGACACACTGCCAGCGGATTGAAGAGGCCATTACCACAATGATGCTGCACTAGAGGAAGCAGTTAAGGATAAGTCTGCCGCCGCAGCTCTTACTTTAAACTTTGAGCATCAGCACATCATTTCGCCCTGAAATCATGACTCTCAAAGCGCGCCGCTCATGGTGAGCGTTTGTTTCCGACTCTGCACCCCTTCCCTGCCCGAGAGATGGCGAACAATCCCGCCACTGCTCCATAAATAACGGCAACAAGGTCACGCGTATTCCCAGGCAGCCGTTTTGATGCGCAAACTGGCTCGAGCAAGCGAGCGAGCGAGCGTTTGTTAAAGACAATGCCTGCGCTTCCTTGTTGCCAAGCTCATTCGAAAGTGATTTTTTTTTTCCCCTCTCGCAGCTGCTGCGGCTCCTCCGTCATCAGGAAGACATTCCTGGTTGGAATTCCCCAGGAAACATCCCGTGGCAGGGTGGGAAGCGAGGTTGGTTCGGAGTCATCACTGGGTGGGACGAGTGCGAGGGCGGCGGAAAGTCAAAAAACACACACACCCCGTGCTGTTGCAGTGACCCAGCCTTTGTTTTTGCTTTTTGTTTCTTTCTAATGCTTGACAGTGAAACGGCCCCGCCTCCCGCTTTGCCTCCAGAGCTGCTTCCACGCAGCCAGAGGTAGCGACCAGCTGTCGCCACGCGTCACACTCGGATTGCAGAAATCTCGCTTTCGAGCTATCTGCATTTCTTTTAATAGATTAATGTGGCGGCGTGTTCACCGCATGGGGGTTGTCATGCTGATGGTTCATTTGCAAGTGCTTCAGATAATTCTCACTGTGGATCACAGAGCCCATACCATATCTCATTCGCTATACCCTTGATGGAGAGGCCTGACGATAATCGTCCAGAAACCCCATGGATCTCCACAAATCAGCTGATTAGCCCTCCGTTTACAGCCTGTAGCAAACACTTCCCATGGTGAGAGCACAAAAGGCTGATGCACAAAATGGAATGCCACTGCATGTTTTCTGAAAATGGGGGCGAGGGTAAGAAGCAAAGGACGGCCTTTACTGGGGAGTTGCTTGACTGAATACAAAGGCATGTTAGTGTGAGAAAACAGGTAAAATGAATTGAGCATCGTAAGGGATCGTTAAGATTGAAGTGAGTTTCAGGTTGATTAAATAACACTGTGGAACTCTTAATTCCTCTTTAAATTCACAGGACATCCATTGTTGATCCAGTTGTGTGTTGTGGTTTGAATTACAGCTTGCAGCCTTGCACCCACCGCTGTGGGTGGGGCATAAAAACTTCCTGTACGCCGAGCCCTGGTACACACCAATATCATATTAAGAGTCTTAATAGATTGTAGTTTTTTTTCCTCTTTCTGTAAACCCAATATATGTATTTTTAAATGTTTCAATGTGTGGAATTCACGGAAATGAAGGATATCGGAAGGATATAGGGAAGATGAAAGAAGTTCATCCTGCAATGATACGTCATGAAAGTAGAAGCAGGCGATGGTCACTTCTTCATTTATAACAATTTATTGAGACAAAAGCTCGAGTGGTGGGAAAAGCTCTGCTTAAATGCCAAAGGGTCAATAACTTGTCATGTGACCTTTTTGTTAGGTGTCGTCCTTGTCTCATGACGTCTAAATGTGAACAACGTGATGAAGAGGGCTGTTTAAATACAGACCCAGAACACTCAGACTTATCGAAGACACGGGTTTTTGTTTTTTGCCGTTAGTCAACCTGTTAAAAGAATTCTGAATGATATTTCCACGATGACCCCCTTTTTTTGTGTGTGCATGCAGCAAGTAGGTGCCAGCGTGCTTGACAGCCTCTGTGCATGGCGCAGCGTTTTCAGCAGTTGAGCAGGTTTTTTAATTTCAACAGATTTCCATCTGTGCTACGTAAGTGATGCATTTTTTCTGAGTCCCGCCTGCTGTGCTGCAAATGCATCTGATAACACATTGACATGCAGTCTGTGCTCAGCGGTCCTCAATTTAAAATGCCTGCCCTCTGAGTTGCGTCTGCATTTTGTATATAGCACACACTGTGTGATGCTGTGGCACTTGACTGAACAAAAAAATAAATAAATGAAGAAAAAAAAAAAGCCTTTGCATCTGGCAGCAGAGGCTGATGGATGGAGTCCTCAACAAGTATTTAATTTCGTGCCCATGTGCCCCAACACGGGCACGGATGTGCCAGTGATGCGTAAGCAGACGGCAGAAGTAGGTCAGTAAATGCCGGCATGGTGTGCTTCAGGTCTGAGGCAGTGCCGCAGCCTGTGGCGCTTTCATCACCGGGCCAAATTAGGTGCCAGTTTGAGGTAGCAGATGACAGGTCCGACTGAAAACACACAAACACACGTTGGTGTAAAATAATAAATGTGCGTTCCCTCAGCACCAGCTGTCAGCTTAAGTAAATTGCTGCCGACGAGGCTTTTGGTTGCCGGGCTGCTCTATGTATTCACGTGTTCTGTTCAATGTGCAGGATGTCAATAGAGCTTCATTGAATTTGGTCTAACCCAATTCAGATGTTTGCTTTTCATAAAGGGCAGAATTTCAGCACTAATTAGTTGTTTGCACTTGAACCTAAAACCTTTTTTGGGTGAAGGCCTGCTGTAAGTGTGCGCTTACAGCTTCTTTGTTTTGCTAAAAGGTCGATTTGAAGCTCACACGGTGCATTACTTTAGTTTAGATCTCTGCTTTGGCGCTGCAGAGGATATCTGGCATAGTGACCCTGTCTGTCAGGGGCAAACTGATTATCTGCCACGAAGATCATGTGATACGTGTGCTGAAGATCATGTGATGCCCATGGTAAACCTCCCCTTTTAGAGGCTTCTCAGATAAAGAGCTGATTCTCTTTAGACCGGCTTGGTTTTTGGGTCTAACCAAAGGAAATTTTCTTTGGTTTGTGTGTCTGTCTGTGTCTTTGTGTGCACAAGCAGCTGATGTGCATTATTCTGTAAAGGTCAATGGTTTCCGTTCTGTTCTTGCTGCTCAAACTGCCGTTTTGGGTTTTAATGGCCACAGAATTCTTTGAAAACAGCTTAGCACCTGGTGGTTTTTGTTGAATTATAGTGGCTGTTGGTACCCTTTGAATTGTCACCTTGTTCAAGCACACAGAGCTCCTCTGCTCCTCTTTCTACTGCAGGGTTTGAAATGGTTCTAAATTCCAGAACCATCTTTATGGAGAAGCGCATTCTAACTTATGCGTGCAGGAAGGCTGAGGATTAGGAGCTCCTGTGTTGCCGCCGTGTGTCTTTGCACTGGCTTTATGTCGGAGCCATTTGTCAAGGAATCGACCTGTCAATCATCCGAAAACTCACTGCTGAATGTTGTGATTGTGAACTATGTTCAACCACTTCAGTCCATTCTCATGACAAAGGCTCCATCCAATATGAGGATTATTTCCCTCCAATGTTATCATTATGTATAATCATAATAATGATCATTATAATAACAACTTTGGGGTTTTAAGTCCTGAACAAATTATTCAAAACCACATTCATGATTCCAGATCTCTGTTAACTAGTGACTCGTCCCTTTTACAACATGTCACTCTTGCGTGACTGCCAATTCTTTTTGGATAAATGTATCAAGTTAATCATCTTATTAGCCCTGTGAGAAAAGCTGCAGCTCTGGGTTTCTTGTTTAACTCACCTTTCCTACACTGTTCCTGTGAGCGAACGGCTCACTCAGTTGCTCACAGCAGCTGGACTCCGTTCACAAAATGAACAAATCACTCTGTTTGCCCAATAGTGGGTGGAGCTTGTTATATACACGTATGGATTTCTGCACTGTGGCTGACTCAGTTGATGAATTGAAGAACTCCAAAACCAGATTCTCTTTGGTGAGTGACAGAAATTGAATCTGCATGATGGACACAAGGCAATACTGGTCAAGTTGTACAAGTATAATATTGCTGTAGGTGCTTGGTCCTTGGGTTGACCCTCAGTGTTCTGGTGTGTGGACTTATGTATGACAAAAAGCCATGTGTGATGTCTTTACCATCTGCTCACCATTGCAAAAGTAGTAAAATGGTAGTTAAATACCACTGCCAATCTTAAAATCACTGAGCTATTTTTTTAATTTATAGATCATTAAACTTAAGTGAATAATGTTAGTACCAAGAGTAACTGTTTGTGTGAATATGCTTTAATGGCTGAACATATTCAGGATGCTACACTTCCAGAGCTTTTAGTGGACTATGACGTTATTATTTGTGCTGTGCACATTAAGGGTGCACTCTCGAAGGATCGGATGGTTTTTCTTCAGCATGCTGAGCGTGTGTGTGTTTGTGTGTGTGTGTGTGTGTGTGTGTGTGTTTTTCAGTGGCAGGTGGTCTCTGAGGACCGCCACGGGAGCTGAAGGTCAATGACAGTGGGGGCAGAGATCCCAGTGATTGAGCCACTTGCCATTGATCTGCATCAATGATACATCACAGCCAAATACAGCTGAGTGGTCGGGGTGCCGCACCACGCTGCAGTTCAGACATTAATCACTTGATGAGACCACGCGGCGCGTGCGCTTTCTTAACGCACAATTGTGTCGTCGCAAAAGTCAAAAAAGCAGCATTTTAGGCAGCGCCGGTGTGAAAACCGCTGATGCCTCAGAACACATGCACGGGCTCAGAGGAACGCACGTGGGAAGAGGAAGAGCCGGGCGGAACTGAGACGGAGATATCAGGCGGATAAAGTCGAAGGAATGATGCAGTCGCTGGGTGGAATCCTGAATCCGGTCTGGTTTTGGGGAAAAATTGACGAGAGTGTTTTCACATGAAGGTTAATTGAGCGGCCACAAGGTCCTGTGTGTGTTGGGGCAGCAGTATAAATTGATGCTATCCTCTGCCAGTGATCCTCCAAAGGCTGCCGGTGTTGCTGACTGGGCAACATCTCTCTCCTGCCTCTGTCCCTCCCCTCCAATCACCTCTCCTCTCCTCTCCTCCCTCTCCCTCCCTCCCCTCCTCCCCTCTCATCTCTTCTCCTCTCCTCTCATCACCCTTCCCCTCTCTGTTTCGGGCCACGTGATGTCATCACCTTGAGTCTCACAGCACCGCGGGCCGTTTCTGACACACTCTTGTCCAAATGATTTCGTAGTGGCACAGCGGAAGGGCTGCTAGCAAGTGGAAGCTGCACCGCACAAGTCATGTTGTTGCTTCGGCCTTGCACTCGGCTCATCGGCAGCGCTGTGACCTTGTGTTGAGGGCAGAGGGCCTCTCTGGTTACCATGACTGGAAGCCAGTATCTGAGGATACATTCATCTAATTCCTTTTTTTTTGCATAAGGAGATGGATTGATAAATTTAGAGGGGTCAGTGGCCTGATTGATTCTGCTGAACTTGTTACCAAGGTTTTAGTAGCTGACTCCATTCTTCCTTAATTGCTGCTGTTCTGTCATTGCAACATAATCAACATCACATAAAACAGCTTATTTTATTTCCAGTGCAGCATTTGCCAATTGTATAAATAAATGGACAAGTTAATTCAAACTGATCTGCTTTCGTAAAAAAAAAAGCCCACTCCAGCCATTTTATTTTGCCCCAGTTGTAATTACAGTTACGCAAACGTTGTCAAATGGCAGCTGGCAATGGTGTCCAAGGACAAAGCGTGAAACAGAAAATCACATGCACGAATCACTGGCTGGTGACCCTACGGAGTGTTTAGCTGCTAAAGACTTACATTTATTCACTTGCAATAGCAGGAGGCATTCAGAGACCAGGAAGTAGGAGAGAGTCAAAATTCTAGAAATGCAGCCCTGTTCCTCGTGTGTAATATTGATGTGTTCGCAGTTTATATACTGTATTCAGGCAGCCATAGAGTAAAACTCTACAGTATGTAAATTAATTCTGCCTCGAAATATACTAGGTCTCTGGGGAACCAATGGAACGGGATGCAGTTAGCATGGCAGGAATAATAAGGGTATGGATACAGAAACATAAAATCAGATGTGTCATAAGCTTCCATCTAAATATAATACCGAGACCCAACTGGAGGGAATAATCACCTGCAAACAAACACTCTCAAAACATGCTTCCAAAGCAAGCTTGCCCAACATCTCCATCTCCACTATTAATGTGCTGATCCACTGCATTCCATCGCAACACAAACTCTAGCGCCACCTACCCAGAAGTCGTTTTCAAAGACGGAGATTTCAATTTGAGTCAGATACTGATTATGAAGGAAAGAACTGATGTCATATCACGCCGTATCCTTGTTTTGCTAGGTGGCTGCCGTTCTCCGAGCCGGGCGAGAGCTGCATGTAAATGCCGCCTTCACACACGGAACAGACATTGTTTGGCAAATCAGAGTGGACTGGCTGACTGGGGTTTGCATTCAATTTCCTGTAACAGCGTCAGCCACCGATGCAGCGCGGGAGGGGGCGGGGGGAGTCAGCATCCACCTGAAGCACTTCCCCAACATAACGTCAATGGTGCGTCTTGCCCTCTCGGTGACACTGCGTGATATAATGTGGGATTAGTTCAGCCTGCCGCTGGGAAGCCAAGGAATTGGGTCCTTTGTTCGCCCCCCTGGAATGCCTTGTGCATCTTGTTTGAGTTTGTGCGCAATTACACGAAAAAAAAAAAAAAAAAGGCTACGGCTCGCAGTCATAGTTCTGCTGTGAAGCACGACGGAGCACTCATCCCATCGTTTGACCTCTGCTGGGGAGGGGAGAAAAGCAACTCCGGTTCCCGTGGAGCTGCTGGAAGAGTCAACCTGGACGTGTTCCCTGCTTTTCTGTCCTATGACGCTTTGTAGCTGGTCCGACCAGTTCGCCTGCGCCACAAAATAGTCATTCAGGAGCAAAAAAAAAAATGTTGTTATTAATAGAAGCAGTGGCGAGCGTTTCCTCGGTTCTGACTCATCTCGTCGATATCAGCGAGACGTCGTCCTTGCTGTCGCCACGCCTGTTCGCTGCAGGATGACGGAAGTGGAATCACAGCGAGAACGCTGCACGTTCTTCCCCCGAAAGTGCCAGAAATAGGACAACGTCACGTCTCTCCCGCGTTGTCGCAGACGGCTCCCACAGCGCTCGTGCTGTAGAAAGAAACATCCGTGCCGCTGGTAATTGAACGCAGTTATAATTTGATGAAGCGGCGATGACGGCAATGAGCGAAGCAGCAACATCAGAGATTTGATTCCATTCCAGATTCCGTTATATTTTTTTTTAGCATTTCTGGTCTCAGTGGAGAGGGGATTTTTTTTTAAAGGCTGATGGTAACATGTAGACTGTTTCACATTTGACACCTCGGGGCTTTTTTTTCTGTCAACTTTTTAAAAGAAGTTTCACCAATTTGTTGCAGTAGTAATTTGAACATACTGAGTTTTGACCCGCAACAGCTGAAGGCATCTGTGTGACTTTAACATGCTGATAGAAATTCACCAGGCATAGATGAACAGGATGCTTTTATCTTCATTTCTATTAGCATAGGCACACAATAGGGAAGCAGAACTGCATATGTGCTACATTAGAACCAAACACTACACCTTTGAGTTGAACTCACTGGCCACACATATCTGAATAAATGCTGACACAACAAATGTTCATTGCGAAGACAGAATAGATTCTTAAATAACTTTGGACAAAAGCCAAATATTTTAGGAGTTGCTCTGTTGCCACGTTCTGCACAACAAAGCATCTCTGAAGAAATATGAAAGAAGAAAATTTGGGGAAAGAAAGTATTCGGAAAGTGTCGGAGATGCTGTGTCTAAATGTAAAAATCGCCCAGTGATGATTTCTCGCCACCCTGACCATCTGTGCAGGCCACGTTTTGACAGATGTTTGCTTTTTTCTCCACTGGGGCTTCAGTTTCATCAGACCATTGATGGACCTGAAGAGTGTGTGTGTGTGTGTGTGTGTGTGTGTGTGTGTGTGTGTGTGTGTGTGTGTGTGTGTGTGTGTGTGTGTGTGTGTGTGTCGCCCACCCGCGGCGAACATATGACCACATGCAAGGCTACCCCCCTCTCAAGATGACACCTTCTCGCTCCAGCTTGCCTCTGTCGGAGTCATGTGACATGGCCAGCTGTGTGTGTGGCTGCGCGAGGTCAAAGGTCACCCCACTTCTAATGATCGCGGCCAGCCGGCCATCCTCCCTTTTAAGCATTAAGTGGTGGAGCTGCAGCGGGCCGCTTCTAGTAAATCATTCATTTCCTCAGATGTGCCGCCTCAGCGTTTTCAACGCTGTCTGCCTTTCTCATGAACCCACGCCGATATCATGGTCTGCCGCATGTGGAGTTATTGATGTTGATTTTTTTTTTTTCCGACTCTGCATTTGAAATCACCCACGATGATTGCGCGTATCGCACGGAGGGAAACGTTGACGACTCGACTTCATGGTGACGCTCTCTTGGTGTTGCCCTGGGAAGAGGGACAGAGGATGGAGTATTCGGCCTCAGACGAGGGGGAGACGGCGGCCGCAGCTCATGGCACCAGCTCAGAGACGGCGCTCAGGACGTGGCTGGCCTGTCATAAATGGAGCCATTCTCCTCCGCGCCGGCCCCGCTCCTTCAGCGGCTCTCAGCTGTAGATAAAGATTGCTCAGGGTATTTTAGAGGAAACTGCCTGGTGTTGATGGTGATGAGATTCCTGGGCCTATTTATTCCCGACAGTCCTTTGGCGAGCGAGACTTTAATTCAAACCAACGGCACTAATGATGTGCTGCCAATATCTTGCGTGCGTGCGCGCCCCGGCCGTGCACGTCCCGGATGTCTCAATGAGATGGATCTGTCTGCCTCCCTTTGGTGCAGAACCCCGGGACTAATTGAATTACACGTCCCCCTCCTGAGCTTCCTGCTCTCACGGGAGTGCACGACTAATCATTGGGAATCTCAAAAAAACGGGAGACGGGTGAGGAGGCGATCAGCCGAGTGTGCAGCTAGCGGTCATCTGTGCGTGTGTGAGTTGTTGTTGCCATGCGGGAAGGGATCCAGCATAATGAACATTTGGGGCTCCAGTGTGTAGGATTAACTTGTGTCTGATGGTACACATGCTTAATGCAAAGTGGTTATGTACTGCATTTGTAATGTGTAGGCTCATGATCGGCTCATTGGTGTTGTGCCAGAGACTCGATTCTGCAGACCTTGGCTGAGACCAGCGATTGTTTGAGTTACTGTCGCCTCCACCTCATCTGTCTGTTCCGACCTCTGACCCCTAAACATCCACAAGGCATTTTCCTCCACACAGCTGCCCCCACTCAATATGTTCCCTCTTCATAGGGGACCATTCTCTGTAAACAAGAGAGATTGTTGCGATGTTGTAAAAGTTCCAGGAAAAAATGACTCCGACCTGTCTGACGCAACTCGCTCACCACATTCAAAGACACCTAAATCCCTTTTCTTCCCCATTCTGATGCTCGCGTTGAACTTCAGCAAGCCAGATCTCTTTCTCTGATCTCTTTCTTTTACCATCTCTGAAATCACACAATCCAAAACCAGAACCACATTCTGCCTTTACATTAATGGTCTCAGAATATGGCGGCTCCTTTACGGTGCTTATTATTTGCAAATAAAAACACAACCCAAATTTATTTATTTATTTTAATGCCTTTATATAACTGTAGGCATACATATTAGTTTTCCATTTCATGTCATGCCAGTAGATCCCTGTAAATATTCCATGCCGGGCCTCGAAAGTTGTGACGCAGCCACAGCTGCTTCACACATGTGCCTCAAACTTTATGCTCTGTAATCAAACAAGTGCTCTCTGTTGGTTGTCAGGTGTTGACTTTTTCCTCGAGTACTACCATAAATATGATGAATGTGATAAAGTGCATTAGCATGCTGCAGTGTGCTTACTTTGCACATATATTTGCACTTGATTGCATTAGTGTGTCTGCGTAAATTGATGTGGCTTGGATTCTGTGTAGTTGCATTTTTCCTTTTGCTACAGGAGGACGCCACAAAAAATGAAACATTAATTCTAGTCGCAACCCTGCCATATGGCGTGAAGGAGAAGAGTGCATCAAGCACAAAGATGGAAAACCTCAAATTCCAAAGATTCATAATGTGACAAAAGATGAATTCAATATCACCATCAAAATGATTACACCTGCTTTCGGAGGTTGTGTAAGCAGATTTAAATGCAAATGCCAAGCCTAACCCAAAGCATTTTCTCTAGCCATAGCAATGAAACTGATTTCTCATGCACTGAAAGGCCTAGTGTGGAAGACTTAGCGACATCTGAAGGTAAGAAAGAATATTGCAGGATACTGCAGACCTGCAGTGCCTATTTTCTCACGTCCCACTTAATCTCACGTCTCTCTTAAACCAGAATGTGGACCTAATCAGGGTTACGTGTCTGTTGATCAGATTAGTCACAGAACGCTTAGTAGATTTATATCTCCTGCAAAATATGTCCACCAGTCATGCCAGTACATCCCTTTTTAAATGTTACACATTGGACCATTGATTAAAGATGTGCAGCGATTGTAAACACACAACTGAATGCCTCGTTATTGAGATCGCACTCGTCGTCCGGGGAAAATAAATTGATTCTCAAACTGTTTCCCTTTCCAAGCGTGAGAATGGCTTGTAATCTCAAGAAGAAGTGACTCCGTGCTTAATGCAACACGACTCAGGGTCTAAGGGCCAAATTCCTCTGGCAGGACGTGTGTGAGCTCTGCCTGGAGCTCCGGTGAAGCCGGTTGAAGAGAGCGTCCCTGTTGCCTGCGCGCAGTGCTCTGCGTCGTGTGTCGCCTCTTCATAAATCAGATTTACTGCTACATCTGTAGCGCTCATGCTAATGAAGTAACACCCAGCGCAAGAGACACGGCATTGATTTCATTTCCTGCCTCTGTTGGCTGCTCCCCGGGTAGGGGGATGGAGATTACGCGACAATGTTGTATAAAAGCCAAGATTAAAGAATCTATGTCCAACTGGAGTGTCACAGCTGTGTGCCCAGCTTCACAAATAGACGCGGGAGGGTTTTTTTTTTTTTTCTTTCCCCCAGCGAGTGGCAGCGGTGGAGATCAGAACCACCACGGGCCTCCTCTCTCTTTCCCGCTGCACATCTTCTGGAACGTAACTTTTTTTGAGTCTCGTTAACCCAGACGGGATGCGGAGGTTGACGCCGGGGTTCTTTTACACTCCCACAGATCTCCGCCAGTGAAACAAATGATGCCGGCGCTGTCAGAGCTGCGCGAGAGGCAGCACTGAAATGGATGGCTTGGTCCAGTTATCGTAGAGCCGAGGAGTTCGCAATCCGTTGCCTGCCAGCGCCAGTGTCAATACCTGCCTTCAAACTCATGCGCCATCAGACACTTTTTGTTATCGCTTGAAGAACGACAAACGGCAATAGAATCATTTTGACATTTACGTGTGTTACGCTTCCGCCTCGCTCTGATTGCTGCGCCGACAGCGTGTATTTGTTGAGGCGTGTGAAAGAGCTCGGAGGATTGATGACGGTGCCGTCATCGTTACTTATGTACATTTGTTTTTTTTCTAATCGCACGTTTGAAATAAACTTTCATTCATTCATTCATTCATCCATTCATTCATTTACAGTATGTATTATTCATTAATGGAAGAACTTTGTAACCGTTTGTACGGCCAAGCAAACGTTAATGCAACATGTAGGCTTAAAACCTGAACAGAAAGTCTGTGTGGAGGCTAATGGATCTTGTTTGTTGTTAATGATGTTGCTGTTATGATTTTAATGTATTTGAACACATTGAGTTACACAATTACAGTAGAGTTCTGTTAGCACAGTCCAGCTGGGCTGCACAAACGAACGTGTTAATTCTCCTTCTCCAAATGATTTTTCTTTCCCTGCTTCCCGTTGTGTTGCAAACCTCTCGCACACCTTCCTGCAGCGAGCCGTTTCATTCCAAGCTGCAGGGATTCTCAACCTGGTGAAGGGCGATCACTGCAACCGGGCAAAAATAGCTTGCCGTCTCTATCTTCTCTCTCCTCGCTGAGGTTCGCACTCGGTGTTGGAAGAAATTTATAATCATCACAGGAATTGTGACACTCTCTCATGAATACTTAACAGCTCCTTGTAGACACTTTACACTTTAACCCAATAGCGTTTGGGACTACGGGGGAAACTGGAGCACCCGGAGGAAACCCACTCAGACTCCTGGCAGAGACCCTCCTCATCAGGAAAGAGAACCCACCACCTTCTTGCTGTGTTACAACAGCGTTAATTGCAGCTAGCACCTCTATGGCAATTGCTGGTAGTGGCATTATAGTGTTTTTGAGAAGAAGGAAGAAAAAAAAAAGGAAAATATTACAGCGTGGATCCAGAAAAAAGACAGATCTAAGACTTATTTTATGTTGTTCGTAAAAAAGGAACAAATGTGATTTTGATGAACTAGCGAGATGCACAAAATGGCTTTTTGAGGATAACGAGGTCTGCTGTCCAAAATGTTGTTAGTAGTTAGTATCTTTCTACATCCTGTTTTATTTTGATAGTCTGCTTTTCACCCTACGTCCTGCCAGGTTTCGCCTCCTCTGTGATCATCTGCCCGCCCTAGATTGCTACACCTGTGTCTCGTCGTTTTCCCCTCCTCATGTATTTAAGCCATGTTCCCCTTCCTTCCTTCCTGTGCCAGATCGTCTTTCATCTCTCGTCTGTTTCAGCGAGCTTTCCAGAGTAGTCACCCGCGTGTTCTTTGTGAGCTTTTCTGCGTTTTGACCCAGAATTGCGGCTGCTTTCTTTCTCACTTCTGCCTGAGTTAGCTGGTTACCATAACCATGACAATGAGCCACAATCCAGTGCTGAAACAATTTTTTGATCCGTGGAAAATGAATAATTAATTGACAGATTTATCTTGGCTGAGACACCTCATGCTGACTTTGATGTTTGACATTGTGCTAATTTTAGAGCACATGACACAAATTCGTGCAATGCGCTCTGTGCTTGGTAGTCCAGACATTTAATTCCATGTTAAATATTGTATTGCACAGAAATGAATGGCCTTCACACGTGTATTTTAAAGGGAGATTCTCTAATTATTTAAAGAAATAAAAACTCCCCTGTTTCCTATTCATAATGTTTGCGTTGGATGCACTCCTATAATTCTGCCTTTAAGAATATTCCAAAAAGTCCAACACTTCTGGCACATTTGATTTAAGCAGCTCTTACGCCTAGAGTTGTTTGAAAATGCACATCTCACTGCACCGCAGACCTATTTCTGTTTATCTTTTCACTTTGGGAATTGCAATTTGTTTACTTGTATAATTTTAACCTTTAGCACTTTAGGTAGTCCACAAATATGCTCAGTTTTAGGAGGATTTCCCCCAAAAGTGCTAATATGCCTCCTGGTTGGCCAAACGATTATTTATATTTTTTCTGAAACGTTACTACAAGGATCCTGCCTCGGACTATGACAACTGGGAGAAGCTCCAGCAAACCCTGCGACCCTGAGTGCAGGTGAAGGAGGCGATAGAGGATGGATGGATGGTTACAGCCAGGCAGCATCATTAGAGTTTTACTCCTAGACAGACATTAATCTTGGTTTATTATGAATTTAATGATGGGAGTTAAGATCTCAGATGAATCCTCGCGTTTGTACCCGACACCCTTAAACTCTCTTCCTGCTTTTAATTAACGTTAAGAGCACCACTGACGGAAGTGTATTGATGCGATGTCCAACTTTATTGATTAGGGCAGCATACAATCTTAAATGAAACTGTGGTAAATATTGACTAGATGTTCCTGAGGACATCAAGAGACAAGCAGGTGTTGCCTTTTTAATGAGAATTTGAAGTGATGAATTGAAAATAACGTCAGTGCGGGGAATGGTGCTGCATTGTAACACCGGTATAAAAATTCTCCTTTTACTTTTTAATTTAATAAAAAGAAAAACTCTGTGACAGGTGATTGCAAAGTTTTTACCAGTACGTTCTGGACACTTCAGGGGTTTTGGTAATTTGCTCATGTTGATGTTTTGAATGAGGTTTTAGTAATCAATTACAAGTAGTACATGTAGTCATTTTTTTTAAAACCTAAAATAATGAAGACTTAAGCTAATAGCTGGCTGATTGCACCCACTTGACTAATTAAAAGTGTATCTGCAATAACGATTTGTGAGCAATGGAGGCAGAATTCTTTGAAACAATTGGTAAAAGTGAGAAGGCATCCCCGTCACTGAATTGCTGAGCTAACTCATATATGACAGCGATCAGCAATATATTGAGCTCTGGTTCACTGACTGTGACGCTCAGCCACGTAGAAATGTTGAATTTACAGTGATTGTGTTACAGATAGATTGTGTTGTCATGCTGCGCAAAAGGGATGTGAAGGATACAGTTTGGCGGCCAAACAAGTGCGATTTAAGTCATTTAAGTTTTGTGGGAACACGGTGACGTCTCTGGTCTTGGCCATGACAGTGACAGTGTCTGAAATTTAAGATGGCCGTATCGCAGTGTGACTGACTGTTGTTGCAACCAGCACTGACTGGTCACTATGTTAGGTACATCTCGCCTGTATCGGTACCTAATAAACAGCCCAGTATGGAAAGCTGATAAAGACAACAACTTGTGAGGTTGAGTCTCGCAGACAGCTGGCCAGCACTCTGTGACTGGCCCTGAGTGCAGGGGAAGTGGTGATCGAAAGTGGACGGATGGATTAACAGACGCACACGGGGCAATGCCGGAGGCTCCGCTCAGCTTTCCCGTCCGTTTCTTGCTCAGGCATCTATTCAAAGGCTGCCATTCGACTTGAATTCTCAGCAGACGCTGCGCCAACGTGTGTGCTGAATGTGTAGTAAGCCCATGTGGCACAGTGTATCTTCGCTAGGCTGCCCCAGCTATAGCAACAAGTACAACAGTGTTAACACATTTAGTCAGCCAAGTCTGAAAACGCATTTGTTAGACAATCTGATTTTTTTTTCTTCCAGTCGCTTGTTAAATTGTTCTGTGATTTGCAGGCTGTTTGTCCATTTGGTACCTTTATGTATTTGGCTGTGTGTGTGTGTGTGTGTGTGTGGGTGATTGCATTGTGTGACTGCACTCTGATGCCTTGTGTTCTGTCTGTCCTGTCTCTGCCACATTTGTTGCCAAAATTGACTTTTTGACCATTTTCCCCTTCACTCTCTATGCCGTTGTCTCCATTGTGTGTTCGTTCCCTCTAAAGTCTCTCGCTGTCTTGGCTGCTGTTGTGTTTTTCTGTTTTGTTCTGTTTTGTTTTTATGTCTTTCTCTGCTTTTGTGTTGTGGGAAAATCTGTTTGGAATATAATTAATTTACCTTTGCCAGAAATCAGGCACTAGATGAGAGTAAAGCATTAAAGAGGCTTTCGCAGCACTCAACATCAAAGTCACTCTCAGTTATGTTGACTATCGGATGTTTAAATGAGGAGTTCAAAGTGTTGCGGTTCAAAAAAGTTTGACTAATGACAGCTGCTTTTGTGTAGCGATGAAGAGTACAACTTGATTCTCGTCACTCTTGGGGATTTGCCTCGAATCGTGCAACAAATAGTAAGGTGCACAGTATGGGAACAGTTTCTAGGAGGCTTTTCAATGCCAATATGCACTTGTTACCACTGCCTGAGTCTTACATTAATTCAATGTTTTCGACATCAGGTAAAAGTGAAATCGTCAGGAAGGTGAAATTGTTTGAGGCAGTTTTTTTGTATTAAGGGCCACAGTTTTCCATTGCATGAGATATTTCTTGTAGTTAATTTAGATTAAAACTGTCTCTTTGAGGCAGAAATGACAAAACTATCTCTTTTTGTCAGAGGAAGCTAACCACCGTCAATGGGCAATATTATAATGATTGGTTGTTTGTTTGTCGTGTCATGCATTACGACACATTTCTATGAGGGTTCTGGTATGAGAGTTCCATTACTCTACGCCAGCTGTTGGATTGAAATCATTTGTTTTGTCATTTTAATGAACACGATGCTCTGGTTATCACTCTTTACTCACAGCAAGAAGGTTGTGGCCTCGATTCCGTTTTTTTCACAAATTCTGTATTCCCCCTGTGTCTGCTTTGGTTCTCTCCAGCTTCATCGGCTTCCTCCCACAGTTCAAAGACCTCCACATTAGGCTAATGGCAAGTCCAAATTGGTTGTTGGTACAACTTGTGCGGGATGTAGCGCTGCCTTTGCCCCAAGGCAGCCTGTGAAACACTTTTTGACTGAACCTGAGTGCAGGGGAAGTGGTGATCAGAAACACAGATAGCTTGCGGTAGTTGCAGATTATGTTTTGGTTTTTGTTGTTTTCTTAAGTGGGATAAACCTGCAGGTCGGCTGTGATTAAGAGATGATGCACGCTAAGACCTTAATGACGGATACCAGTGAGACTTCTAATTTACTTATTTGGCATCAGTCAAAAGGGCTAATGTTCATCACCAAACCCCCGCAAATGAATCACCGCGGTGTCTGTTTATTGTCTGTTGGCTGATTTATTGTTTATTGGATCCAATTATTTGGATTTAGAGGTTTGTTTTTCAATCAGGACTCCAACATAAAATGTGGTTTCACTCTGGAAGTATCTATGAATTTTTGAATAGTTTTCTTTTTGCCTATGATTGTCCTTGTCCTTGAATCAACACACTCGACTGGTTGGGTAAGGGATTTAGTTACACTCTGTTCACAGGGAGGAAACTAACTGCACAAGAAAAGTACAGTTGGGTCATGAGGGCATCACAATATCCCATGCGGCTTCCAGGTTGCCGATCATGTTCGTTCATTCAATTTATTGACACACAGCAAGTTCATTTCAGAGATTCATTTCTCACCGGGGGAAATCAATACACTTTCCTCTTAAAAAAAAAACAACAACACTAAACACACTGAGTCAAAACTATCAGTCTGACCAGCCCCTTTACCTGTGCGTCTGTTACTGTCAGAAAGTGGCTGCTGTCCTGGCTAACAAACCCGTTGATTACAGCAACAGATGGAGCAACCTGGCGCCGTGTCCGCAGAGATGTTCATTATTTATTAAACCCTGTACATCCCAGTGACTGTGTGGATTACACCAAGGAGGCAAATGCTTCTTTAAAGAGAAGTCTTTCAAATTGTGTGTGACACATGCTGCTTTTCTCCTGCTCTGTAGACATTTTCTGGGTTTTACCGTCTTTGCCTCCGTGGATGATCGAATTAGCTTGCATGCCGACTAACTAACAGATCAATAAAAATAGCACTGCAAAAATTTACAAGCGCCGGCCCAAGTCTCCGTATAATGGTGATTTAAGGTCAGATGTATTTCCCTAATGAGGGCCAATAAATAAGCATTGGTTTTCTTATGTTTTTCATAGTTGTTTTCTTACCCTCTAAATACCTCTTAAGCCCGCCCCATCCTTGACTAAATTGCAGTTTCCCGTTTGCGTCCGTCATCCCAACAATGTCTGCGGTCAACGAGCCGTCGATGCGAAGCTGAGTTTGCATGATGATGTGCTTTTGCTTTCTGCTGCCAGCTGAAACTCCAGTGCTGTGTGTTTGTCTGCATCTGCCTCGGCTGTTGTGAATCCAGCGGTCTCTAAGCTCATTACGGTAATCAGGTTAAAAAAAAAAAAAGAAATGGGAGAATGGGCACCGGTTGGCCCCGAGGCAGCCTTCCTCTGGACTCTCCCAGTCAGAATGCAGAGTCTCTCCACAGCAGAGGTTGAAAATGGATTCACATTCTATACATTCTGGAAAAGTCTGAGTACTTGTGTAAAAAAACAAACCAAAAAAAACATTGATTCAACTCCTTTGCTCAAGTAGAAGTAAAAAGTAAAAATATTATTTTGCCGTAGATGAAAGACTACTTTGCTTGATGATTTTGCAGAAATTAAGAAGTTGTGACAGAAAATAGTAAAAAGTCGGCAGTGAAATAAAGGCTCAAGTAAAGTACATATACCTGAAAAAAATCTCTTAAGTACAGAAACAAAGTATTTGTACTTCAGTACTTCCCACCTCTGCTCCACAGTGTCGGCACTCTTGTTTGTATGAAACCCAAACAGTGGCACTCAACTGCTGCCATGCTGTCATAATGACCAACCTGTAATTCCACAGCCTATTCTTCTTCTGGAATTTGTGATCCATTTACTGCAATTCAACACTCACTTGCTTATTAAGTGTTGCCCACGCATACACAGCATTCACCGCTCTGCTGCTTCTTTTGCACAAAGATAAAAAGTAAACAGTAGAGCGCGAGTCTGCTTTCACTGTACGTACTGAATAGCAGGATTGTATATTGGAGAGGTCTGAAGTCACTTTGCATCCTTTGGCTTTTGCAGCTTGTAATTTACTGAGTCACAAAGAAAACACTATTATTACAAAGGTGACAATTAGCAGGATTCGCTGTCGACACTGTTTGGCATAACTTCCATCCTGTTTGTTCCTCAGTTTTTCACTTCATCAGGTGACAGCCGTTTTTTTTTTTTTTTTTTTTTTTTTTGGAACCTCATTAGGAAAAAAAGGAGGACGTGTTCGCTGAGGTTCAGACACACCTCGGTTGATGTGAAGCCGTGACAGCTGGTCTTTTCAAACACTGACTGCGTGCAGCTGTGAAAGGGACACTGGCCGTTTGAAAAACTACTAATGAAAATAAGAGCCTTTTATCATTCTCTTTTGTAAGCTATACCGCTTAGGAAAAAAAAAATGTTCCCCCTTTGGAGCTGACAAAGCCACCTGACCTGGGAATTGCCAAAAAGTGGGGTTGCTATGGTAACCGGCAGATGTGGAGCATGACTGTGAGTCGTTAACTAAGCGTGGCCGCATCCCTTACATGCCCCTCTCTGTATCGTGAGGCTCCAGCTGCAAGGTGTACGTGCGTGTGCGTGCGTGCGTGTGCGTGTGTGTCTGTGTGTGTGTGTTTTTGTCTTTCCCAATTCGTCCCCTTGGCTCTGCGCTGGGAATATGCACAAAAAGAATTTCAAGTTGTCAGCATGGTTCTTGTCAGTTGACCCCTATTGCACAATATTCTAGGAGGTGTACATGCTGAGTCTGTGTGTGTGTGTGTGTGTGTGGGAGGCTATTCAACCAGATGTGTTTGAGGCAGACTGGAGCTGGAGGAATTCTGGGTGTAGAGTTAAGGTGTTGACATCCAGCAAAACAGGAAAAAAGGCAGCAAATCATTTTACTAGATAAAGACCTCAACAAATAACTGTCGTTGTTGAATATATTCTTTTCTGTGTTGCCCTTCTGGGAACGTCTTGCTAGTGTTGTTACATAACTGTGACACTTGCTAATTTAATTTGAATGAAGTGAATATTCAAGTCTCTTTCCGAGAATAACTTAACCCCAAGTTCAAACAAAGTTTTTCAGCGTGCTTCAAAGCAGTTTTTGTTTGTTAAGCTGTTGTATCTCTGAAATGGCAGAAAAATCTAAATTCTTTTTGTGAATAACTGTCATGTAACGGAGAGAAGGGCGACCTTCTCACATAAAACACGCCTCGCATTATGCCAACACTTCACAAACCGAGATCACCTGCCTCTCGCTTGGCTACAAACCTCACTGGTCTCCAGTTTGTTCGCATTGGCGGATGTGCCAAAAAGACCGAGGAGACATTGCTGAAGGAGGTGAGGAGGAGGAGGAGGAAGAACTGAGGAGGAGGAGGAGGAGGAGGAGGAACAGAGGCAAACAAAGTAGTTTTTATTAGCCCTGTACCAAGCTAGCAGGCCATACTGTTAATGAGCTATAACAATGATTTTGAAATTAGAAAGTATATATAATAGTGAATATACAATATACATCCAACCCCTTTTTCCCACCAACTAACTGCAACCTCACGGTCCTTCTCCTGCACATGTCCAAAGTTACAAAACAAAAATTGTCGAAAATTTACCCCATTAAATGCTCTAATCGTCCGCCACAACACACCGACTCCCTGCACATCCTCATTAGCCTTCAGTGTAGCGAGTGTTGAACTTCCAATCAGCAAATAAGTGTGCAACTTATATTTTTATTGGCAGTCTCCGTTTTGTGGACAATGTCAAATGAAGAAGTCAGTAGATAATCCTGCAGCGAGACGATTCCCCTGCTGGTGACTCTTCTCCATTGTTTTGTAAAGTACAACCGAGGTTACTAGCATTTTCAGCAGGGCATTGAGAGGCTTCAGGAACAGGCAGCCAGCTGGCCAAGGAGCAGGAGAGCAACACAAACAAGCGTGTCCAATTAGCTGAAATTCAACTCTTTAACAGTATTAAGAGCAGTGACAGAAAATCCAGGAATCAGACAGAAAGTTGTTCTGTGTGTGTGTGTGTGTGTGTGTGTGTGTGTGTGTGTGTGTGTGTGTGTCCTCCGGCCAATGTAAACATTCGATTTTCCGGTGCTTTTAGTCTTGGCTGAGAGAAAAAAGAGCCTCATACGGTGCTGAGCCTGGAATGTCCTCCCAGGTTAACTGAATAATGGAGTCTTTTTTTCTTTTTTTCTTTTTTTTAATTTGCCTCGGCCTTGCTAAGTTTGCTCTCAACTTTGATTGCTGCTGTTGACCGACCATCCGTCTCCCCGGGAGCTGACGTACTCTGGGAGCTGTTTGGTCAGCTGAGTGCAGGTAAAAGGTTCGAGCACATTCTGCACCTTGTCGGCTTTGCACAAGCACACCCCCAGTTGTCTTTGCCCGGAGGGGGGGAGGGGAAGGTCTCACTCGGTGCCGTGTGACTCTGCCAGAGGGGGAGAAAGAAAAAAAATCTGACACCATTTTTCCCTTCAGAACCTTCACCCAAAGCGCCGAGGCTGAAGTGGCACTTTTACAACGAGGCTATTTTTCAATTTTATCGCAGCGGATCTGAGTCAACTGCGGCCGTTCTCAGCATTTACGCGCACGTTTGGGGCCAGCCGAGATGGATCTCGGCCTGCACGGTCGCATGCGTATTGTCAATTCCCTCTCGCTCTGGCTGACCTTGGCTGCCTGGCATTTACAGGCTGACTTTAACTGAAATGGCTTGCGGAGCTCCGTACTTGCAGGTGACCCCAGGGTCCAGTTTTGACTGTGGCCCTGAGGGCAGATTGAATGTGGCTGCTGCTGCTGCTGCTGTCCAGCCTTATATGTCCAGGAAAAGGTGGGCACAGTGGCCGCCATGGCAACACTGGGCAGGGTCACTGATCTGGAAACAATGGGTCCGAAAACATAGCCTCTCCCTGAACCTCCCCCGTGCAACAACATGGTTTCTCTCCCACCGTCAGCTGCAGGGGGGGTTTCGGTGTCACGGAGACGACTTTGCCAAAGTTCAGGATCTGAAGTGCGGCCTTTAATTGTGATCCAGTCCGCTGGGCTTAAGAGCACCGTTGTAAACACCGGGACATCTTGCCGGGGAAGCTAATTGGAGCCGAGCCTCGTGATTAGAGTGAAGTGTCTGCTCACGGTGCGGCCGGCTAAATGTTTTGCTTGCTCAAAGAGGCAGAACAGGGACTCTTTCCGCCTGTGTGTGTGTGTGTGTGTGTGTGTGTGTTCTGAGTGTCTGTGTGTGTGTGTGTGTGAGAGAGAGAGCGAGGTTTCCTCCCTCACGCCCGGCCCAGAGGGTAGAAAATGCTGATACAGTCCCCGCCGCGTATGACACTTTGGAAGGGAGCCAGTGTGTGTTCCGTTCCACTGCTCTTGATACTGTAATCAGCTCGCGAGTGTTGGAAGGCGGTCGGCTTCCGAAGCACGACAAAGAGTGACGGGAGCCGGCGAGGCAGAGCGCAGCCGGAATAAGGGTGGACCAAATTCACCAGGCCGCGAGGGCAGGAAGGTTTCTAGAGACTCTGCTGACCGCAGGCGGGGCCGAGTTGTTACCAGGATACCCATTTTCCAGCAAGCAGTTACCTGGTATGCCAGCTCCATTTCAGTGCATGTGCCTTGGTTGTGATGTTCCCCTTGTTTTGTTCCAGATTGAAGCAAAGCATAAAGTCAGGGTCATCGCACGGCCGTTGCATTAGTATGGTTTTCACTCTCATTTGACTTGATTTTGGAGATATATCTCAAAAATGAGCGAAAACATCTGTGACCCTCACATTTATAACCCTGAATGTAAATACATATCTATGTATATGCACCAAGTTAGCTGAGGGTTCTCTGACAAACTTCATTTAACCCTGGCTAGCTTGGAAACGTGTAAAAAATAAAAATAAAACACAGAACATAATTACCTCTTTTTTTGACTTTTTTTGACTCACCTCAACTTTTATTTGTACAGCACTAAATTGCAACCAAAGGTGTCATATTTTTTTTTTTTTTTTGCAAAAACATTTTACAGCTCTGAATCGCTTCTGAATCCTATGGTGATTGGACAAAGCATTAATATTGTGATTCAGCTGTGTGTCTTTTAATTTATACATTCAGCTCAACACTTGGCCTTTGTACTGTTTGATTATACCGAACGCCCAGAAGCAAAATGTGGCGCAAATATTTATGTCCTATTTTTATTTGGGGGGTGTGGAGGTGTTTTTAATAACAGAATAACTAATTAATCATGTTGATTTTTCAATTTGCTGTTGCGCAATTGTGTTTTCCTTAAAATATGAATGCTTGCATCAGGATTTCTTTTTAATTTCTTATAAAACGGCAAATGAGAGAGAGAGAGATGTGAAGACACGAGCCAGGAGCCAAGTTGTTGTAAATGCGACTTTCGCTGTCGCTATGATGCAATTATTCTACGAGCTCGGCCTGACACACATTCTTGCGCCAGTTGCCGTCGCGTTTGAGGAGTCGCCGCGATGCTCCCTCATCACGTTGCGCCTGCCTGCTTTCCTTTGATAAAATACCCCTTCAGTGATGTCTTGTCGTATTGCTTTCGGAGGGCGCTCCAGTCACATTCTGAAGAGATGCAGAGAGGAGAAACAGAAGGCTCATTACGCCATAATGGTCTAATTACCATGAGGAGGCTCTCGTTGGCTTGGCTTAATAACCACTGCAACACTTTCTGTTTTTCATTGGTTGCCAAAAACAGAAACTGTTCTAGCGGTTATTAGAACAGTTTCTGTTCCAATAACTGCAGTGTAATCTGTGTAATCAGATTACACTGCACTTGGTGTAATCTGATTACACAAATAGCAACTGCATATACACACCATGCCGGCCACTTTATTAGGGAAGATGCTCACCCGCATTTGAACACCAACTAAGAATCAGCCAATAAATCGACTTACTGAAGTTCAAGTGCTTCATGTACTGACTGTTTATGTATATTTAAATACATATATGCACTTACTGGCCAATTTATTAGGTACCCTGTATCAGCAAAGTATAGACTTAAGAGATCTAGTGACATTATTCCAGGAATTCTGCCCATTCTTTGAGTCACACCTCTCGCCATGCCGTCCTTGATTTTTGCAGAACATAATCAGGCAATCGGACGATGTTTCGAGAGATAATTGAATTACTGCTTGATATTCTTGTTACGCTGTCGACCAACCACAAAGTTCATAGTCGATGATCACCGTGGTCATTAGCTTTTACACTCTTCACAGCCTGTGGTCTTGTGGCTTCCTGGTGGCAGCCAGTTTATTTGATTAGCTCTCAAATAAGCTTCTCTCCAAAAATGATTTTTTTTTTTTTTTTTTACAAAATATATTTTATTATATTTCAGTGTTGAAGTAGGTAGAACGTTCTTCTCTCACAGTGGCCCTTTAGCAAAGAATAGCTAAGAGACGACATCAAGCAGTCCAAGATCATTATGCATACAGTCTATGCAGTATAAACTGTCCACATGCATATACATTTGCAATTTTTGTCTTCACTTCATCATGATTGCGTTTCTTTGTCCACAATTACGCATTTAGATGTCAGTAGTGGCTTCATTGCTCTGGTAATCTTCACCTTCTCAAATTAAGTGATTGACGCTTGATCAGATTTCCTCCACTGTTTGTGAGATCCAGCGGGCGTAAAAGGAGCTGAGTAAACAGCTTGCACAAAGGTTGCATCTCAGATGACGGGCACATTGCTACCAGGTCACCCTGTTTTTGATTAGCGGAATCAGAGACTGCACATATTATGAATTACAACCTGAGCTCTCAGTCACCCTACAGTGTAGACTGTATCCCTCCTCTGGCAGAAATGGCACTATTTTCTGCAGTTATTCGGATTGCATATGTGCGTCCTCAATTTTCCTTTTTCTATTTATGCTATAGCTCAAGTTGTAAAAGATTGATCTTTTAACCAGAGTACCAAGTACTAAATATTTCAAAGATCCTTTGCTTGTATGAATCTACATTTTAAATGTCATCCCTTATTTAACGCTAAGATCAAACTATTATGAAGATCAAACTATTATGATGATGGAAGTCTAATTTCTATGACACGCCGATGTATTTGATGTGTTATTAAAGGAAATACTTTTGTCCGCTGTTAATTTTATGAGCACGGCTCTATTGAAATGCTCTTTCATTGGACGAGGTTATTTTAAATGTCAAGAATACTGATCTTTGAGTATGTCCGTGCGTTTCCTATCATTACATCATAAGATCCGGCGCAGATGATCTGGAGCTGGGAAATGCAGATGTAGGCCAGTGGAGCGCGGGCTGCCTTCTGCAAATCTTGAGAGATTAAAAAGAAAATGCGTTGGGTAATGGAATCATTGGGGGCTCAGCCCTTGGAGCCGAGCTGCATTCGTCTTCCGCGGTAATGAAATAAAAATGTTTAAGCAACATCTGTGTCAACCACCATTAACCCCCGTCCCCCTCCCCCAACTCCCACCGAGGGACTGATTCGGTGTACTGACCAGTTTGTCGGTTGACTTCCTGCAGCTGCTGGGAGGGGCTCCCTCCTCCCAGTGCCTGTCTCTCTCTCTCTCTCTCTCTCTCTCTCTCTCTCTCTCTCTCTCTCTTTTCCTCTGTTAGGAACAGCCGAGTGTTACGGGGAGGGGCGGGACCGCACCCGTTCACTATCACTGCTGAAGCTGTGCCAGATATAGTCATGTCTTTTGACGACGTCCCTCCTGAGGGATTTGTCATTTAATCTCCAAGCATAACAAATGAAGAATGAAGCGGAGGTGTAGATTCAGGCGTAGATATTTTTCTTCTTCTTCCTTTTCCCCCCTCCTCTTCTCCTGCCGCGGATGCTTCGGGAGGACGCTCCACTTCCCAGGATATTTTTAGTGTAAGAAGAGCCGCTCCTCCCCTCCCTCTCTGCCTCCCTCCCTCCCTGCGTTAAGGACAGGATTCGTAATGTCTGCCAGTATCCTTACCCTCAAACTGCATTATGGCACAGGACGTGTTGTTGCCCCCCTTCCCCATGGCCCCACCGAAGCGAAGCCCGCAGTTCAGAGTGTGTCGTGGAAGCCGAGGAAATTAATTTTTTACAGAGCAGCCAGCGTGAGTGGCGTCATGAGAGAGGATTCCTCTGTTTTAATCTGGAGAACAACCGCAGCTTGACTGCCACTCAATTAGGTGACATAATGCCGCGCCGGCCACTTGGCACAATGTGACGGCTTGTTCATAGTCATCACGGGGGGGGGGTCGGGAGGGCAGAGACGGAAAGGGTCAGCTCGGCTTCATAATAACTGCTGCTGATTGCCGCCTTCTGCTGGAACGAGGTTGAATTAATGCAGCAAATGTATGGAGGAAGTGATAAGAGCGGAGGCAAAAACCTTTTGACTTATCATGAACCGAAATTGTTTTTAGGTGAACTCTGCGCTCTTTCTAAGGAAATGAGTACAAGGACATCTTGATTAAAAAGGAAAAAAAAGAAGAATGCCAACAATTAGTAATCGCGCTTGGAGTGCTGGGCCTTTTCTTTCTTTTTCTTTTTTTTTTACCTGTCACACGAGGGAAACATTGTTGTGCATTCTGCTGTCTGCGTCTGGTAAGATAAACAGCCCTGCTCCATCCATTATTCCTTTGGCAGCTTACAAATATGGCACACTTTGTGAGCGGTGTACTGTAATCACATTCTCCTCGTGGTATTAATGTGATGAAGGCGAGCTGACACAGTAATGTCTGTGTGTCTCCCGCGCGCCGCTTAGATTACGTCCCTGAGCTATTAAACGGATGTATAATAATTTGCTTTACGTCGGTTGTAAATCAAGTCATGTCCCCGCCCGTGCGCGGCCCGCGCGCGCACACACAAACACACGCAAATGTGGTCGATAAATGCCTACCTTGCGTCTCTGATTTAGTGGAATTAAAAAATGGGAATGAGTGGTGCTTTAATTGAGAGGCTCATTATCATTTTTGCCTTCACATCTGCATGGTGGAAATGATGCACCTGACCTTGACGCTTCAGCACATCATGAAATTCTGCTTTCTTGGTTGCAGGAACATTGCACGCGTGCGTGTTGGCTCGTCTTTGTGTGTGTGTGTGTGTGTGTGTGTGTGTGCACGTGCACAGTTGTGAAAAACAACATCCGCCTCTCCTCCTGCTGTTTGACACATAATCGTAGCTTTCTGCGAGGACACAGCGGTCCCCCGAGAGGCGCGGCGAAGGGTCCTGCAGAAAACTGACTTTGCTTTTTGCTCTGCCTCGGATAAAAGGATGATGTTGTGCTCACGGGATATGAGGAGGAGGGAGGGAACGAAAAAAGGAGGGTGCGTCGTGTGCGGCGGTTTAGCTAATTAGCATTTTCTCTATGCACACACACTTTAATCCTGCTGTTCTCAACAGTCCTGCAAAGTGCTGAGGTCAGGATTACGCTCACTCCTCCATTCAGCGCCACTCACACAATGCATGTTGAGACTGAACAATAATAAATGTCCACAAGGCCGGAGATAATATGCTATGATGCTTTTGATGTGTGTATTTTTAGGCTAGTGGAGGATGCCGCCACAGAAATGTCCCCACCTTTTAGTTTTACTTTTTTTTTTTCCTCCCTGAGCCACGCGGGGTTTGTGTTCTACTTCAGCTCGTTAAATTCTAATTGTCACGCTTTACAATAAAAATACATAGCGGTGGGGTGCTTGTACTCCAGCCGGCATGCTAATCTGCCCTCTGTTCGGCATTCTCTCTGCAGTCACCGCTGAAGTGAGAGCGGAGGTGTTTGTATCTGCATGTTTTAGTTTCCTTTTGAATGCTGCTTATGCAGTAGGAGTCTAAAACTGTCCAGCTAAGCAGGAAATCAGCAGCAAATTAGTGCCGGGCCTGACCTTGGAAATGCTGCAATGACCCGAAGGAAGGAAGGTTTTTGTTTTTTTGTTTTTTGTTTTTTTTGCTTTTTTTTTTAATTTAGCACACTTTGTTATTCTATGACATTATTATCATTTAATTCAATCTCAACTCAAGCTGGCAAGTCATAATATTTCAGGTGCTTTATAAATTAGGAAGGTTATAATTATTACTGTTGGAATAATTAGGTAATTACAGCAAGAATGAGAGCCAAGTCTTTTCCACTACTTCAATATGAAAGGACCAAATAGATTTTTAGACAGCGCACCCTGTAGTCTTAAACAGTGAGGGTAGCACCTGCAGCGCGTTGACCATTTGATTCTTGCATTGAACATATTCAGAAATAGCTGCACACAGTTCATAAACTCATTCATACACGTGAAAAACCATGGCTCATGGCAGAACAGACTCTAGTTTTCTTTTTTATTACTGCTTACATCTTCATTTCAGCCGTTTAAGAGAGAGCGATTGGCAGTCATGTCGGTTTAAGTACGCATGGCAGCTGGGCTGCTCGGATTTCACTTCTGAAATCTCACTCATCCACTGACACATCGAATTGTTCTAAATTGTCAATGAATCGCAAACCCTCTACATTTTCATCTCAGTAGCGACAAAACCAGGAAGTAGCAGCTGCTACCGGGCCTTCAAGTTTTCCAGTGCAAGACAAAATAATAAAACAGAAGCCGACTCGGAGCCCATAGGTACCGCCAAGGGGATTTTCGAATGTTGCAGCGGAGGCCCTTTAATCAGAACTAAAGGGCGGTTTCACACTAGAAGGAGAACAACAAACGGCACTGAAGGCTAGACTAGGTAGTTTTGTGTCTTGACTGCCCTTGGCGAGAGTTTACTTAAACACAGTTTAGTTAACGGCTTAACTGTAGGGTCACATTTGTCTTCCCCTTGCCTGGCCACCATGCTAAACTAGGTGGGAAAGGCTCACCCAAGTGCCTTCAAATTTTTCTATGGACTTTGTACCTAAAGAATATAAAGATAAATCTATGGCATTTGTAGATGTAATGCACCCCTGTAAGCCACCGTTGCTCTATATGCTTTATTCTCATCCGCAAGCTGATGTGTCTTCAAAGGCCATTTTACCTCAGATTTGTGAAAGCAGTTTCTGCTATTGGGCCATGCCATTGTCATTCACAAGGGCTGTAATCTCTCCAGATGGCTTCCTCCCTTTTCTGGTATATATTGAATTGTCTCTGTTGTGACTCCCCAGCAAGCTGCTCTTTGGCCATTTCCATGTCTTAATATTCCGAGGAGTAAACCAAGATGATCCGGAGCAGGATCCTCCGCTGATGGACCTGTGATTTTCTGAGGAGATAGCGTCCTGAAATTAGATTCTTTTTTTTTTTTTCCTGCCCCCATCTACCTACAGTGATGGAGAAGGGCTGATAAAGTAAATAGGATTCAAAGGAAAGTGAGTGGTACACAGAGCCAACACAGTGCTTGTCTGCGACGGAGTGTTTGCGTGAGGATCCTTGTGAGAAATGTGCTCTCACAGTGCTGTAAGATCGAGGATTATCATTATCCTCCCGGCTTTCATCATGCAGTTTCGCCAGCTCTTACTTTCTAGAATGACTGACGCCACTAACAACAGACATTAGCGGGATCTTTGGTTTCCTTGTAGTCTGTAAATTCACTTTGTTAGAGCTTACTCTGGCTCTAGCAAAGATGCCTTTGTTTTAGAGTTTCTTTGGTTTTAATCAGTAAAATCTTTTTTTTCTTTTGTTATGTGTGTGGCTGCTACATGTCAGTCTGTCATCATGTCAAGCCATTTATCTAGAAGAAAGTACCGGTGGAGGCCAGGGTGACAAAAACTCGGCGGGGCCTCTGTGCCATCCTGTGTGGAGGGGAGCTCACGCAGCGCCATTACCACTTCCTTTATGTGCTCGCCTTTCCCATTTTGTAGAAAGATAAAAAAAAAAAATAGTTGAAGGAGAGGGGCCACTGGAGAAGAACATAAGGCATGACGGAGCCACAGTCACCGGCTGCTCATTCACAACTCCATCATTGTAGGAAATGTATTTCTCTGACAGCCTGCTCCAACCCAGAGAGAGGTCTGTTGACGAGCACAGAAAAAGCCTTTGTTTCCATGTCTGCCAGAGATCTGAATCTGGATCGGAGTCTGTGTGGCAATTTGAACTTTTGCCTTCTTATGCGGCTGAGAAAGAAATCGTTAGCAACAGTCCTTGTTATATGTCATTCCGCAACTATGTAAAGCAAATAAAATTTCATTAGAAAGGTTTATGCTGGTGTTCTTAGTATTACCTCTTATCATCTCTAATGTTATATGGTGTTGCTCAGCATTAGAAAGTAGAAAAAATATCTTATTCACAGTAAGACAACTTCCATCAGGTCAGATACGCTGAATATCGGACCTGCTAATTATTCAGCCAGGTAGATGGCCCTATTTATCATGATCATCCATCTCCCTGGTGCAGCCAAGGTCAAGGAAGAGGAGAAAACCACTGCAGTGTCTTTCCCATTTTGTGCATTTGACACTCTGAAAATACCTCAAATGGCGCAGCGTAATTTCAATTTATTACACAAATGCCCTCTGATGGAGGTCCGCGTCTGCTTTCGCAGTGTGCAGTGCAGCAAAAGAGCAAATAATGATTCACCAGAACGTTTTTTTTTTTTCTGTTTTGTGCTCAAAGGTTATGTTCCTTGTCTCCCGTCGTCCAATTCTACACACACCACCATCAGCCAGAAACTCATCACCTTTAACCCTTCCATATCTGGACAGCTTGTGTGGCGGCTCAGGCAGAGATTGCACACACACACACACACAAAAAAAAAGGAGGAAAAAAAAACCCCAGGAGATAATTACAAGGACTGGCTTGTTGCCCGGTGGTTGTGTATTGTGCCCAAGTTCTGAGGAAGTGCACCAGGCCGTGAAGCTTTTGTAGCAAAAGCATGAAATTACAACTGCACATCCCTCAGAAACACTTCCCCCGCGGTTCACAAGGTGCAGGAAAAGGCTGTGAGAGAGTGGCTATATTTTTAAGGGCTCATTTGATATTGCAATAGGATCCATCACATCCACTACTGCATCTTGCATTTGGTTAGTCCGCCTCGCGCAGCGCTAAAGCAGAGCTGACATGAGTCACCTGTGTGAGTCTGCCTCTCGAGATTCCTCTGTGCATTCCACTCACCAGTGCTTTATAAAGAGCTCTTCCAATAATTGCCGCCTGATACCCGTTCCAACGCAGACGATGGTTTAGCCAACAGTATGACCAGGTCTCTTTCTTCTTCTGTGTTTGTTCAGGTGCGTAGGTTGGCGCTGCCGTTGTGCTACCCGCCAAGATGGTGGCTCTATCGCTCAAGATCTGCGTCCGCCAGTGCAACGTGGTGAAGACGATGCAATTTGAGCCGTGTACGCCCGTGTACGATGCCTGCAGAATCATCAGAGAAAGAGTCCCAGAAGCCCAGGCTGGCCAAGGTAGGCGGACCACTGGGAAAAGCAAGATGTGTACAAATGCAAAGGAGTAGGCATTAGCATGGTGAGCTGTACCTTTCTGTTCCAGCGTCAGATTACGGCCTCTTCCTGTCCGACGACGATCCCAGGAAAGGCATCTGGCTGGAGTCCGGACGAACACTCGATTACTACATGCTGAGAAACGGAGTAAGACAAAAAAAAAATCACATGCAATAACTTGTGGCCAAGACTTCTTGATTTTACCTTTCATCTCATAATGTCTTAGTTTGTGTTAGAGGATTGTGATGTATTTTTTTTTGCAAGGCCGTGAGGTTTTGTGGTTGTCATTGTTGGAGTTTTTTTTTCCCCCTTTCTTCGTTTTCTCAGGATGTCTTGGAGTACAAGAAGAAACAGAGGCCACAAAAGATCAAAATGCTGGACGGCGCAATCAAAACCATCCTGGTGGACGACTCGAAAACAGTGGGCGAGCTGCTCGTCACCATATGCAGCAGAATAGGTGCGTGGCCTCCGCAATAGAGCGCCGCCGGCACGAGTCCCGTAACGCCACCGTCCCCAGCCTGAAATATTCATCGCCCATTTTATTTTTAGTCCAAGGAATCTCGCCTTCGTATTAGGTTCTAAAAAAAATCCTATTAAAACAGGAGTGTTTGTTAAGTACTTTGGTGCGTTCATTCACGGAAGCCTGATAATGTTCTAATCACTTTTTGTTAAAAAGCACCGTGGGCATAATTTATCAAGTTCGAACAAGCTCGTCTTCTAATAAGTGCTGAAGTGTTGTTCCTGAGGGCCGGAGCGTGCCATCCCCGTCTGTCACGGGGGTGTTCCCTAAGCCCTGCATTTCAATTATAATGGGCCGCTATTAAGCTCCATGGGGGTGGAGAGGAGAGGGATGTGTATCTGGCAGATAGCTTTATTGGGGGAAAAAATGTTTGTTTGGAGTAAGTCTTTCTGCTTGGCGTTGTCTCCTCCTCGGCTTCCATTTTAGCGCGCTGGCTGCGCGCCAGCTTTCCTTCACTTCTGTTTGAAAGCGGGCGGGAAAAAAAGATAAAGAAAGGAGAGAGAGGGGAGCGAGAGGATTGCCGAAATGCTCTCTCCGGCGTGTCATTTGTTATCGCGCCGTGTTTTGAAGTGCTCCTCCGCCGCCGCCGTCAGAATCCCCCCCTTCCACAGCAAACTTGCGCTCCTTTCAGGCATCACCAACTACGAGGAGTACTCCCTCATTCAGGAGGTGGCGGAGGACAAGAAGGAGGACGGGGTGGGGACGCTGAGGAAAGACAGGACGCTGCTGCTGCGCGACGAGAGGAAGATGGAGAAGCTCAAAGCCAAGCTGCACACGGACGACGACTGTGAGTGAAGGCCAGAAAAAGAAAAAAAAAAAAAGGAGAGGCACCCAGCAGTGCCGTTGGTGCTCGGTGTTCATATTATCATGTAAATGAATCTGACTCAGCGTCATCATAGGGATGCGCTCTGCCTGCCCGTTTGTCATCCACTGCGCGGCAACATATCGCCTCGCCTGGAAATGATGAGTTTAATCATTTTCACCCCCGAGTTACAGTTTTAAAACATGCAAATATGTGACTCACCCACCTACTTTGTCTAAAAACTCGCCCCCGTTCTCTCTAGGAAGTCATCATGGAAATTACAGTTTGTGTCCCGTCAAGACTGTCGCCTCCCCCGCGAATCACTCGGCAGATTGTCAGCCGAAGCTCATGCGTCGGCTTGTTGACGCTTTGGAGCCGCCTGGCTAATTTCTCCATCGATATCCACCCCTGGCGACGTCTTTGCCGAGTGAATGTCTGTTCATTGCAAGTGCGAGTGATAACAGACTGTGTCTATTGATTGGCAGTGAACTGGCTGGACCACAGCAGGACGTTCAGGGAGCAAGGAGTGGAGGAGAGCGAAACCCTGCTGCTCCGACGCAAGTTCTTTTATTCCGACCAGAACGTGGACTCCAGGGACCCGGTCCAGCTGAACCTGCTCTATGTTCAGGTGAACACGCACGTTTCATGTTGGTGCTACTCAAAAAAGAAAAAAGATAACCTGCTTGTACTCCCACTTTGTTGTACTCCTCCGGGCTGGTTTATGGATTACCCTGCAATTATGAGGGTGTTCAAAGTGAGGCAGAGGGCAGCGTGAGAGGCTTTAATGACGGCATTGAGAACAGCCTCGCCAGGATGTGGCTGAGACGGCTTTGGTTTTGGTTCAGACGGTGCAGTGATGCACACAATGAAGGTTGTTGCAAACATTTAGCTGCAGGCAACCGTGCTGTATTTTTATTGCACAGTTAACAGAAGTGCATCAATATCTAAGATGTTGCCAGGTGGAATGGTTTGACTTAATCATCTGCTAACTGGATTGTCTCCTTGGCTGCTCTGTTTTTCATCTTTGTCTCCCAGCCAGACTTTGGTTGTACTCGTGCCTAGTAGTGCAGTAGACTCTATTGGGGACTTAGTTCGACGAGGGTTAAAATATTCAGGAACTTTAAACCTTTAAAGCTGCATCAAGAATTTCTGCAGAGAAGACGAGAAAAACAACGATTGAGAAAACTCAATGTAACTTGCTACTCACATTTGTTTGGGTTGTGTTTTCCCACAATGTCCTGTGTTGGAGTCCACTTCCTGCCTTTGGCTCTCCTGAAGGGGGCCGGGGACCTAGCATTTTATCTGTGATCCATATCAAAGTTCTATTGTGTTTTCGACCAAACTGATTCAGACTTTGATGAGACAGGGCTGGGATGAAACACTCGACCATCTCTCAGTCGGTGTGAAGATACAACTGCCTCCATCTTGGTGTGAAGGTGTGATCACACCAGGCTGCAATGGGTGAATCTTTCAAGGCACATTGATTTGCTCGATTGCTTGATTTGCATCTGGTAAATCTCCCAACAGAATATTCAACCAGTCTGAATGTGACAGATATTGGCAAAAATAAACTGCTGGTGGCAAGTTGTCATTGAGAAGAAAGACCGACGCAAGGCACTGCTTACTGACGCTAGCCGTAGAAATCTGATTGGCTCGTACTTAAAGCGACACATTCTCCCTCCCTCCCCTTTTCTCAATGTCCTGTTGGCTGATTCCCAGATGAACTTGTGAAATAAGTCCCTTTGGTTGTGAGTAATTTTTCAAACTTTCCTTTGAGGTTCAAACCTGCACTCCACTGTCTATTTCTGGGTGGATCCACTCTTCACTTGCACCAGCAAGAAGTAAACAAATGTTTCACCATGGGTTTTAATTTAGCAACATCATCCTCACATTGTTTACACGTTGGACAATTTCGGTACAATTTACCTTGTTTCAAAATGCCGCATCGCACTGATTGGGTGAACTGACATGGTTTTTCCTATTGTAACTTCCCTCTTTGCACTACACGTCTATCATGCAGTGACCGCTAATTATACAATTCCGCTAATTGGTGAGAAACCAATATTTTCCGCACCACTGCGTCTCATCCTACTCCAAATCACGACGTTATGCAATCTCTAAACACGCCCACCGACTGTCTCCCTGGGACCTCGGCCTGGGACCTCGGCCTGCAGGAAATGGTCTGCCAACGTTCCCCTGCTCACGATGGCCACAGACAGAGGTGTGCCTCACTCCAGAGACCTAATGCAGACACTACATGGACGTGACATTCGAGGTTGATATACGCTCCCCCGCAAGAATTGTGTGCAGTCTGTGTTTGTCGTTTTCCTCCTCTCCTCCTCTCCTCTTCGTATCTGTTGCGCCTATTTTTCTTTCCCTTTATTTACTTCCCTTCCAGTTCGCCTGTCTCCACTCCCTCTCCATCTCCTGCACAGTCTGACATAATTGTGCACATCCCCACCCTGTTACCCTGGCACACATTAGAGCACAGAGCGTATCGCGCTCCCCTCTCAACGCGGAGTCATATTTCCTTTTTGCAGTGGCAGCCCATCCTTCCCTTCCCCTCCTCCCCCCTCGCCACCCACCTCCTAGTTTTTTGTTTTTTTTCGTGTTTGATGTTCTCCAGCCGTCTTCCCCCATCATCCTGCCGCTGTCACATTGTCACACGGGCAGATTACAGGCACCGCATGCACGGCAGCGTGTTTAAATGTCCAAAGTGAGATGTTGATGCCCCGCCAGACGAGCACGGATCTTTTTGTTGTTTTCTGTGTACTCTACCTAAATTCCTCTGTCATCCCGCAACTTGGTTCGCACAACTCAGTGGAACTGACTAATTGGAGTCAGATGCCGCAGATGATGACATCACAGCTGGGAGGGCTGCGATGATGCATGTCTGCGAATCGATGCTGATTTCAGATGTTCACCAAGAACTCGAAGCGGCCGTGATTTAGAACCCTCCCACACACACACACACACACACACACACACACACACACACACACAAGACCCGGTAATAGGAGCAGTGCCAGTAACAGACTAATCTCCTTTACTACGCGGCCACTCCCTCTCTGTCATGTATTCGCACTAAGGCCAGGATAAACCTCTGTAGAACCTCTGTGCATCCTGCTCTCTTGCTTTCACTTTTGACTCTTTTTTTAACTTAAGATGATCCTGAAATCACTGGTCCAACCTCGACACTTGCTCTCTCTTTTTTTTCGTTGTAGCTTTTAAAGGCTTTTCATTTTCATAATAGCAAGCCATAATTAGGGTTTAGCCTTGGAGAGCAACCGCAGCTGTCCAACCATGATAAGGAGGTTAATGTTTTGAATTTGACTTCTGCATAAAGTGGTGTAGGTGCCAAACTCACCTTAACTTAGTGGTTTGTATACTCATATACCTATGTGGGTGCTCAGCATTGAGAATCCCCATGTCAGCATTTATTTTTATGCCTCTATAAGACTGCGTGCCGTGCCGTGCCGTGCCGTGCCGTGCTGTGGACCGGTTGACCTCTGTGTTGTAGCCTGAGGTTTTATGTGTCACAGCTTCTGATGGCTTCGTGACCGCTCGTGCAGCTCTATTAAAATGTTCCCCAGAACCAGCCCCCGGATGACTTGCCACAACCGCTACCAGATAATCAGGGTCCGTCCTCACTGACCTGTTCTTTTAGGGTGGACTTGTGAGGACACGCGGCTAAATTTAGGAGTGTCATCGCTCATAAGGAGGGTGGCTAATTTTAAATAATCCAAGCAAGGTTCATTGGTAGTAAGTATGGTATCAGTAGTCCTTGCAGGATCGGAACCAGTTTCAGTTCATAGAGTAATGTTTGATAATATTTTTTAAATTCAATCATTTTGTTGACTTTGCTGATTGATTTCAGTCTTTTTAAATATTTAATACTCATTTGACACAAACCTTTATCACAGATGCCAGTTTGGCTGGAAGCAGCTGGGTTTACCACACATCATTGATTAATACTTGTCAGTCAGATCCTAAAAACACTGTGCTGGCTTGCTAAAAAGATTGTCATGTTAAATGGAATTTAGCCATCATAAATTTTCTCAATTGCACCTGTATGTACAAATAGTCTCCTTTCAGCATTGCTGCTCGGGAAAAGTTCTGTCGTATTACAGTGATGTGGGATCTGTAGTTGAAGATCATCATTTAGACATACAATGTTTTTTTTTCTGTCACACTTAATCTGCATGTTCATGAGGCGAAGCCCAAAATCACCATTGGCTCCATGAGCTCATTATACTTGTCAACGCAAACCAGCGCCCAGGTTACTCCAAGCACATACTGATAATTTGCGATCATGGGTGCAAATTACAGCACAAGTCAATTTATAATAAACAAACACTGTGTTGTGTTGTACTGAATGTACTGAAGCTTGGCTATAATCTGGGCTCGGATGGAAAAGATTATGAACTGCAAACACGACGGTGTGTTTCCTGCATCCCAGATATTTCTTTCCAAACACAGGCTGCCCGCTGGGATTTTTTTTCATTTCCTATAATCCATCTACTCTTGGCACTTTGTCACTTTAAAGTAAAAAGCATTTCCATCAGGTCCCCTTTATTGCTGGCATCCACATATACTTCTGCAGAGTACCATGCAGCGCACGGCTCGTGGCGCGGCGGCTGGCATGTGCGAGGCGCTAATTTTAGAGCGCCCGCTCTCCGGCGCGAGCTTGTGCGCTCCGCTGCGATGTGCGCCGGGGAAAAGGACTTGATTGTGAGTGAAGGAGATTGTTGTCCTCATTACAGCAGTAAGCTGCTGCTTAGCTTTTCATTGATGTAATGGGACGTATGAATGAGTGGAGTCAACGCCGCACACCAATATGCTAATGCTTAAGAGCACTGACGGAGCCATTCTTATCGTCGGCAAGGCCTCTCGGCTTCGGAGCCATTAATTTTGCAGCGATGAAGCCGGAGGGGGAGAGAGGGTGTGAGTGGGGAGAGAGAGAGAGAGAGAGAGGGAGGCACCGTCGGCTGCCCCCTGGAGAAAACAGCACACACTGACAACCATTTGAAGGATGTCAACAAAGGCCTCTCCCTTTTCCATTTACCTAAATGGCTGCAAATGCATCGGAAAAATCAGTTGTGCTTCGGCAGCAGCATCGCTGCCAAACTGGCACGCTGAGCTCTTTTTTGCATTTCCTTCTCAGCGAAAAACAAAACATTCATTACATTTCTCACCGCCTCGCTCGCAGCCCCTCTTTGAGTCAGACGGGATAGCGTCGGGGCATTCCTGCGATATGTTTTTAATAAGAGGCAGCGTCGAGAGCAGCAACATCTTTTACCGTCATTGGCAACTCGGATTTCCTGTCGCTCGTTTGCAAATGGGTCTCAATTTGGAAGCGAGCGCCTCCTGTGCAAATGCAGCTCAGTCATTTGCTCAGAGGACGTCCCCTCCGGAGCCGTGCTGCATTCGAGGCACACAATGAGGTGCTCATTAAGGGACTGCGTTTGGGTAAATTTTGGATTATTCTCACGCCTCTAGAGTTTGATCCTCTCCCTGATTGTGCGCTTCTCTTCTTCCCCGCTTCATGTCTCCTCCAGGCGAGGGATGATATACTGAATGGATCCCATCCCGTCTCCTTTGATAAAGCCTGCGAGTTCGCCGGGATCCAGGCTCAGATCCAGTTTGGACCACATGCCGAGCACAAACACAAGCCTGGATTCCTAGAGTAAGCCTCTTTTTTCCCCCCCTTTCCCTCTGCATCAATATCAACATTTGCACCGCTGCCCGGCTTTCATGTGGCCAGTTCACAGTTCAACTGGGCACACAGCACGACTATCAGGCTGTTGCTTCAGGGATTTCCTCCTCGTGCAAAGCTCAGGAGTGATGTCAGCTGTTACGACTGTTTTCTGACATGTAGGCAGTAGGGCAAGAATGACCTCATACCTGGAGGTATGTTGACAAAAAAGGAAATGTCTGCAGCTCATGGGGGTAACCGTGTCCAAATGCTATTTCCCTCTGCAGCCTGAAGGAGTTTCTACCAAAGGAGTACACCAAGCAGAGAGGCGCAGAGAAGAAAATATTCCAAGTATGTTCATTGCTTTGCTCAAATGCTGCATTCAGGTGCGATGATGTGTTAGGAACCGTGTGTGGTTACATGTGAATTATACGTATTTCTTCTCATTTAAACAAAAGAATTGACATTGATAAGGTGGCGTATGCACTATACAGATGTGGAGGTGTGATTGCTCTTCTTTGTCCAGGATCATAAAAACTGTGGGGAGATGACAGAGATCGAGGCAAAAGTGAAGTATGTGAAGCTGGCCAGGTCCCTGCAGACGTACGGAGTGTCCTTCTTCCTGGTGAAGGTGAGAGCTTCAACTGAGAAGGCCTTACTTCACAGTAATGCTGGAAAAGTTTTTTGCTAGACCTCTTGAAGTTTGGCAGTTTGATGTGGGCTGCGAGACCGTTAGAACTGGTTCTGTTGCTTAACTGAGCGACCTGCCAAATTCAGCCATTCCCACGAAACTGTAGCAATAAAATAAAGAGCGCTTTTTTTTTTTTTTTATGCACACAAATATTTCCTAAATGCATTTTCAAAAGCCCACAATTCCTCTATTTTTTTGTTAAGAGCCCTTGTGGTACACTTGCAGCAGTTGTCGCTTGCAATGTCTGTTTGCAAAGTTTCTTTTTGGGCTTTATATTGGAGACTTTCCGACTAAAGTTGAGACCAGGTCTGCAGCCGCCAATCATGTCTATTTGCATGCAGACGCCAGTGCAGCGACCCGCCAGTCGCAGCGCCTTAAAGTGGGTCCTATAATAATCATGATTATTACAAGACAGGTCCTGCAGCACAACCCTGTCAGGTGTCAATGCAGTGCCGGAGGGACTTGAGTGTGAATAAGTAATCAGAACACCTGGAGGCAGTGTGACACTTAAAGTTAGAAATCCCAGGATGTGAATGTCTAGATCATCTACACTGCTCAAATTGGGGGAAATTGGGCTTTTGGATGAAATCTACCGGTGAACTGAATTTGACCTTCACTAAACTTTTCAGGGCACATGTCCAACCTGTTCAACGTTTCAGTACTTATTGCAAAACGTGTTGCTCCCAAAAAGGGGATCAACCACATAAATGGCAAAACAGGTGTGTGATCCACGACTGGTGATGACTAAAGGCTCTGGTTGAATGAAAACTTTGTATTTCAACAGTCCTCTCCACTCCTGATGTTAACTTTTGTTTCAGTTACAGTTGAAGAAATGACCATTGCCTGCTTCTACTTAAATGCCCTACTTTCCTGGTATAATTTTAGCGTGCACTTTCCATAAATTTCACCTGAAAATCCCCAACTTTTTGTGAGTGGTGAATGCCGCCACTGAAATGCCTCTTGACAAATCAAAAAGTTTGGTGAGAACTGCCTGCAGAATAACGAACCAAACGCAATTCACCCCACAGCATTTACTACAGTCAACTCAAAGGTGGGACGCAAAAAAAGAAAAAATCTCAGTCTCTCTTTTGCAGTATCTCAATAGCAATCCGGTAATGGAACCTGGCCAAGCTCTGCATAGTATAGCACTTTAAACCGCTGCGTTCAGACGTTTTCATCCTGCTGCTTCACACACTACTCTTGGATAACTGGGAGCGTTGGTAACCTTGTGGAAAAACACTTTGGCATAAAGACCGCCGGGATCGTACAAAGCAGCCCTACAATCACGGAACTACCTGAACCGCAGCCGTCCAAAAAGCGTGCAGACCTGCACTAATGAGTGGCCGCACTTGTGATGCGCTCGGCGCTCTTAAGCGCTACGAAAAGCTCGTTGAAAACACCAAAAACCCCATCACCGCAAATCAGAATCTTCAGAGTGGGAATCCTTTACAGCTCGGGAGCGCACTCTGCGTTGTGATATACTTTTGACAGCGGTGGTGCTCCCGCCCCCTAGGTTCGGCGGAGACAAGAAGTGGACTGTGAGTGCGGCACGGGAGTGAAATGAAGTCTCGCCTCTCTGACAGCAGGCAATCCGCTCCCCTGGCTTGACGAGATGAGAAAAGTTGTCTGCCGCACTCTTAATGGACGATAAATAGAATGTTTGGCCCCCGGTAGTTAAAGGAGACTGCAGGGTTCAAATTATCCTTGAAAGCGTGTTTATGGAACAGTGCATCCGCATGCAACAGCATCACCGCTGTTCAACAAGGAGACATGGCGACGTAGATTTGGAGCCGTTGTTAAATAATTCACACAGGCTGCTCTCTCCTCTTCATGCTCGCCAAGGCGGAAGCACAGGCCAGGCTTTGTGGAGCTACATGTGTGTTGTTGTGCTATATTATTATTATTTATTTTTTACTGTAACCTTCCATTTCTCATCTATCAGCCCCCAGGCACTACATGCTCCAATCTGGCAAGCCCACTATTACTTCAATTGTCTAGAAATAGAATAAAAGAAGTGCGAAAAAGACCTCAAGACCAGCCCTTCTATTGTGCCATGTTGCACAAACACATTTTTCTTTTGCAATAATCAAGGTTAGCGGTTTGAAATTCCTCAGCTGTCCACTTGAGATAAGAAAGCATCCTGCTTGATGGATGCTATTTATTCCAGTAACAAACAATGAGAGTTTTTCTGAAACTTTTAAACACCAGCGTATTGTGTTGTCTGTCCTTCATCTACGACGTTTGAGATGTTCCTCTTAGGATTCTCACGCCGCTCTATTTTGACCCACTGATATGTATCTTCAAAAAAAAAAAAAGAAGAAGAATTGCTCAGAGGCAGAGATTGTGCATATTTCAAACTCCCCCATCTCCACAAACCGCTAATTTTTGTGTCATGGTCGGCGCCCCTGGAGGGAAGCCAAGTGTGGGCTCCGTCTCTGAAGTGAGCCATAATAGATTTTCAGTGGGCAGCGGGTGGAGAGCAGCACGCTGCAGCCGGTCAGGCAGAGAGAGCGGCTGGAAGCACCATGCTGTTTTCCCTGACAGCCACTAAAGCCTGCGGAGACCCCCGCTCAATAAAGCAGCAGTTAAACAAGCCCCAACTCTAAGCGGGTCATCTCACAGCCGCCCCGTCTCCCACTCCTCCCGTCAGGTGCCTTGAGCCACGGACACAGTGTGTGAAAGACGGCACCAGCAGTTTGGCCTTCGCGCCTTGAATGAATCATCCGTGTAGGTGGCCCACGCTGACGTAAACGTCTTCTGATGGGGTTTTTCCTTTCTTTTCCACTTCCTCTTGGGAAGTAGCAAAGTACAGATATTTTGGCACAGTACTTCAGTAGATTTTTTTACGTATCTGTACTTTACTTAAGTATTTCTTTCTCTGATGACTTTTTATTTCTCCTCCCTACATTTGTAGACAAATATCTGTACTGTCAAGTCCTTGTATTGGAAATGCAGGCTTGTTACTGTGGTGTTTAAAATTGTTCAAGAGATGCAAATTCTGTTAAAAAAAATAATTCACTTATTGTTATAGTTGTTGCTTGAAGAATTTGAACTATATGATATTGTATAGCTAGATGTTAGGTAGTTAGTATGTATTGGTATGTTTTCAGTCCAGAGAGAAATAAAACTGTAGAGAATAACATTGGTTGTTGTTATTAAAAGTGTCAACAACTTATAATGGCTGAATGGTCGTAACTGTTACTGATTACAGTTTGGTTGTGCTGCAGTTGCAAAAAAAAAAAACTAAATGAGAGTATTGAGAACAAAGATGCTAAAAATGATCAAGATGCTCATGCAAAAGCTCTGAACATAATTTAAGTACATTTCATAACCAGTACTGAGTCAAATTGAATCAGTGCTTTTACCAGAGTATTTTTGACACTAGTACACGTAGTTTTACATCAGCAAGAGTGCTAATACTTTTGCCACCCCTGCTGACAGGAAAAGATGAAGGGGAAGAACAAGCTGGTCCCGCGGCTGCTGGGCATAACCAAGGAGTCGGTGATGCGGGTGGACGAGAAGACCAAGGACGTGGTGCAGGAGTGGCCTCTGACCACGGTCAAGAGATGGGCCGCCTCGCCCAAGAGCTTCACCCTGGTACTGTGCTGCACACACGCACGTGTGATGATTTACGCAGCCTGGCGTCGTATATTCAATCCGACCCCTGTTTGCTGTCTCGCACACCGTCGGCATGCGCAAAAACGACTGAGGCCTCGGGACTCCGCCGTCGAATGTTTTCACGAGTCAGAGATTCATGGGAGTTAGAGGAGAAGGACGCCCGGGGAAGAAAGGCTGTGCAGTATATGAATGTATTATTAATCTGAGAACTTTTCCTTACCAGCTTTTGGCAACAGCGCCGTCTGTTTTCTTCCCACTTTGGAGGAGAAGACGTCTTTTTTTCATTATTTTAAAGATTAAAAGATTATGCAAATTTTAAAATATACTCCAAGGTATGTTTGCCAACATTGATTTAGAGCCCGAAAAATGTATCACCTCCTCAGTTTTCTGCAGATGGCTTTGAAGTAAGTTTTGATTTTTTTCTCGCCACGTCAAATCTATTAATCTGCCGCACCATCACATGAAGGCAGGTTTTCCTTTCCAATGAAGGTAGAAATAAGGCCTTTCCAAGAACGCCAACCCAGAATCACATCAGATACAGAATCATTTAGGCAGGCTTGATGGATCATAAATATTTCTCTGAATTCCTTCTCCCTTTCATGCTCTTCAAAGGATTTTGGAGAATACCAGGAGAGTTACTACTCGGTGCAGACTACAGAGGGAGAGCAGATATCCCAACTTATTGCCGGATACATTGACATCATCCTTAAAAAGGCAAGTGGCGTCATGTCACTTTACGCAACGGACGCAGCCTGTGTTGCGTGCTGAAACCGGCTGTGCCTCGTCCGTCTGCAGAAGCAGAGCAAGGACCGCTTTGGCCTGGAGGGAGACGAAGAGTCCACCATGCTGGAGGAATCGGTTTCTCCCAAGAAGTGAGTGGAGCTCGTGCATCACCTGATGATCATTCTGATTCAGCCAACATATTCCAGCCATTACTTGTTACTTTAAATTTCAGCGTTTAATTGCGCGTGTAATTACATTTCTGCCTGCCTGCCGTGTCCCCCCGAGAGAAGTCGGGCCGGAATTAACTTTATTTTTTTTTTTTTTTTTTTTTTAAACGGCACAATAACCTTTAGAATGCAATTTGTCACAATTTGTTTTTGCAATTCAAATCACAAACACCTCAGGGTGAAGATGCTAAATTATTATTATCATTAAAATTGAAAGTCAAGGCATGAGGCAAGTTAAGATATCAAATCAGCACAAACTGTTCCGTTAACTGATTCTTATTCCTTTATCTCTGCAGGACGCTCGGTCGTTCTAATCTTCTACCTGATTAAAATGCAAAAGAAAACAGCTACAAATACACATGTATTGACAATGGAAACACCCGTGGTTTTAAATGTTACCACTTGCTGACAGGAAAGGCCGACATATTCCTGCTGCTTAGGAGCCAATTGACTCATGTTGTGGCTCTCAACGCAGAAAACATAATTGTTTCCTCTCAACAAAAAAACAAAACAAAAAAAAAGAAAAACAAGCCATGATTAACCAATGGAGTCAGGAGCATCTGTTGAGCTGGGCAAGAAAACAGACATTTTTCCAGTTTTTTTGTTGTTGTTTGGTTTTTTTCAGTGCACACTCAGTAACGGTTGTTTCCCTGCTGAATGTTTTAATTGTTACGGCTGTTTTATCCTCGGGAACAATTTGTGTAATTTACAGCAAAACCAACACAAAGGAAATAGTTACGATAAAAGCGCTTCCAGAAGTCAGTTTGTTCAGCACATGCATGAGCAATTAGTCCGTTGGCGTTCCAGCCACGGTGGCAAAAGAAAAAGGAAAAAAAGAATGAGGCATGAGACTCTTCATCTCTCTCTCTCTCTCTCTCTCTCTCTCTCTCTCTCTCTCTCTCTCTCTCTCTCTCTCTCTCTCTCTCTCTCTCTCTCTCTCCCGTCCAAGGTCGACCATCCTGCAGCAGCAGTTCAACCGGGTGGGTCGTGTGGAGCACGGATCGGTGGCACTTCCAGGTATAATACGGTCCGGCTCCATCGGCGGCCCTGACACCTACAACGTCGGCTCCATGCCCTCGGCGCAGCAACAAATCACCACGGGGCAAATGCACCGAGGACACATGCCTCCCCTGGTGAGCCCCAGCAGTTTGACCTACAAGCAGCAAAGATAAACACAGCAGCCCTGAAGGATACTCTGTGTAAAGCAAAATTGAGGCTTGGAGGTATTTTAATTATTCACAGCTATTAAATTTTGCTAATCATTTTTATGATAAGTAGTATTTTTGTTAATAGGTAAGACACATTTTTTTTCAATAAGTATTTCTAGGATTGTGTGTTTCTTGTCTCTGGCAGAGAGCGCCGCACACGCAATCACAACAACCTTTTTTTTGTCTCCTCACACAAAGAGCAGAACACACTATTTAAATCGATGTCACATTTTTAATACGAATTTGATATGCGGTGCTTGGAACGTTGCTTGTGATCCTCACCGTGAGAGAGCGCAAAGAGAGCCAGGGGTGAGCTTAAAAATAATAAGAAAAAAAAGATTCCTCCTGCGAACTGCCTGGCTGTCTCTAGTGATCCACAGAGAGGAAACATCAAGACTGAGAGCCACACTTCTACACACAGGCAGGGTTTTTGTTGATTGCTTTTGTGTGATTGTTGTGTTTGTTGTTGTTGTTGTTGTCAGAGTCATGCTCAGCAGGCTCTGATGGGGACCATCAACAGCAGCATGCAGGCGGTGCAGCAGGCTCAGGCTGACCTTGGATATGCTGATAATCCGCCTCCCCTGGGCCACGACCTGGTCAGTCTGCTTTCTTCTCGCATCAGAAAAGTCCGACTGGATCTGACTCGCATTACTAATCAGATTTGTCTCCGTGTAGTTAGGACGAGCAAATGTCTGCTAAAAACACTGGCTGTATTTAATACCAGAGTGTTTCCAGAGCTGTAGGTGTACAGCGGCCCCGAGTCCCTTTAATCCTGAACACCAAAGTTAATGTGAGTTGGAAATCACCCGCTGTGATGAAAGCCGATATCTCCTCTCTTTTCCTCCTCCACCCAAAGGCATCCAGGGCTTGGGTTCAGAACAAAGTGGATGAGTCCAAACACGAGATCCACTCTCAAGTTGATGCCATCACAGCTGGAACAGCGTCGGTGGTCAATCTCACGGCAGGTGAGTTACCATGAGAATCCCTAACGGTCCTGCAGCGCACGCGCCTCATTTGACTAATTTATGCAAATATTATTCAATATATAAAACTCATTTTTATTAGAGAATGATTCAAATTGTAAATACAAATAAGGTGAATGAAAATTTAAAAAAAAATATGATGTAAAAATCAAAACTAATAATTCAATTAAAAATAGGGCAACCACTGACACTGTGAAATATTGTATTGTATTACTAGTACACAGTAAATATATTGCATTGAACTGCACCATAAAACAAGTAATGGCATCTATTCTTATTAATAACCTCTAGGATAACAGTCAGTCATTATCACATTTTATTAGTTAATTTATAGTAAGCAAGCAATTAATTTTCATCCCCATTATCCATCATTTGACAAAGAAAGAAACAGCCAGAGGTCAATCCTGAAATTTGCTGACAGCAACCTTTTTTTTTAATCTACCTATGAGTTACTAAAATCCAAAAGAGTTGCTTCATAAACACATTCATCAAGTCAGCAGTAAGCGCTTCCCTGTCATGTTTTTTTTCCCTTTTTTTTTAGTCGCAAAGTTGTCCACCTGATATTTTCCCTGATACGTTTTCATCCCTGATGAATAAATCCTTAGCTTGCTGTTATGAGGCTCATGTTGTTGCCAATATATCTCTCTGCTCTCAGTGTCGGCTTGGCAGGATGCCAGTCAAGTTCCTGCCAGCCTTTTGCAGCATTTTAATCTTACCTCACCATCTGTTTGGAGGCAGTAACACTCTTTCTCACTCACTCACACACACACACACACACACACACACGCACACACCTTCCTAACACAAAGTTTTTCCGCCGTCACGGCTGCTCGCCCCATCAGTTCAGCCTCGTCTCAGCAAGACGCCCTAATTGCGACGCACAACAACATTTGCGCCTCGTGACGGGGAAGCTGAATCGCGCCGGCCGACGCCGTCGACCGAGATGCGCGGCGGCAGAGGAGGAGTTGAACTGTGATGACGGCTCCGCCTCCCCCGTCTCCGCAGGTGAACCCACGGAGACGGACTACACTGCGGTGGGCTGCGCCATCACCACCATCTCCTCCAACCTGACCGAGATGTCCAAGGGCGTCAAGCTGCTGGCGGCGTTAATGGACGACGAGCTGGGCAGCGGACACAAGCTCATGGGCGCCGCCAGGATGCTGGCGGGAGCCGTGTCCGATCTGCTCCGATCCGTTGAGCCGGCCGCCGCCGAGGTGACGCTTCCGCTGCTCATTTGACCGTTGCAAAGCAGCCCCACATTCAGCCCAGTGCCGCATGCCTTTCCTCTTACCGATGTCTCATACTTTACAAAAGAAGTTTGTTTTGACTTCATTCGTAGGAGTGTGTGTGTGCGTGTGTGTGTGGACATGGAAACCACCCTCAACTGTGTTCATGCCGTCCTCCTGCAGCCCAGGCAGACGGTGCTCACAGCGGCAGGAAGCATCGGACAGGCCAGCGGGGACCTGCTCCATCACATGGGGGAGGGCGAGACCGACGAGAAGTTCCAGGTTGGAATCCACCCACTGACTGTTTCTATGACGCTGCGCTCCAAACAGGAAGACGCACACTTCTCAGGCCTCCTCTCAAAAGTGTCAATACGCAATTATGTAATCCCGCGAGGCTTTATTATTAGACGGTGGATTTTGTAACGACGGTACGGGAGCTTTTAATAGCAACAACCAAAAAAAAAGGCAGCTCATTGCCTCGGCTGTCTACCATCACAGTTTGCAGGCTGTGTAATGTGCCTGGCAGCATCGCTACACGAATCTCTTCGCTCTGTGGTGTCTTCACGGTGTCTCGACAAGGCCGCGTTGTTCATGTTATTTCAGCTTTGCTCTTCAATCACATATAGATTAATGCAGATTTGAAAGACTCTATTGACACATGTGTGGAGTGTGCCACTATTTCTTTCATGTACACAGTATTGCACAATACAAAGTGATGTTGCCTGAACCTGGATTCTGCACTGAAGGACACTGAAGATATAATGTGGAAGGATTCAAAGGGAAGAGATTAAAGGGCAGGTGCAGCTCCTGCACTGGTTTGTTTTGGTGCACAGGCACATTCACACTAAACATGCAACTTTCCTCCCTGCCTTCACAATTGTTCCCTCCCTCCGTCTCCAGACATCATGTCAATAAACAACAAATGGCAGCGAGCAAATACTGTTTGTTCCTGTTGATGACACAGCCTGCTAAAACTTTGGCCTAAAGTGTAATTTAGAAATTGTAAATTCTATCACCTGACATTGCCCACAGCACAGTGATGACCATGTTGTATCTGTCATATCCTTGTTTGCTCAGTGGATGTTCAGGGCTCCACATGCATGTAGAGGCAAAGCTGTGGCTCCTGCCCCGGTTTGTTTTGGTGGCTGTGGTAAAAAGAGTTGGCCTACAGCGCCTTTAAATCCCTTTTCCTACTAATTACACACTGCACCACAGTGTTGTTACTGTATTTAGCACCGTATCAATGGAAGCCAATGAGCTCTGAACATTTACTTTGCTGTCTCCTTTTGTTCACTCGTGCGCAGCTGTGCCTCGTTTCAGTGAAGGACGTTGATTAATGTGTTGCAGGACACCCTGATGAATTTGGCCAAAGCTGTGGCCAATGCAGCTGCCATGCTGGTGCTGAAGGCCAAGAACGTGGCTCAGGTGGCCGAGGACACCATACTGCAGAACCGGGTTATTGCGGCTGCCACGCAGTGTGCCCTGTCCACCTCGCAGCTGGTGGCCTGCACCAAGGTACTGCTCCAAACTGGTTCACCTCAGTAGCTAAAGGGGGTACAGGACTCACCAGCATGCAGGGGGTCACTTAACACAATTCTTATAATGCAGTGGCATTTCACGTCTAGGTCCTTTGTGACGTTGTAGTCCAACCAAAATGAATACACTTCATAATAGCAGAGTTTAAACAGAGTTTAATACCATTAAATAAATTTAAATATAAGTTTAAATAAATCCAGCAAAAGTACACATTGCAAGCTTACGCAGTTTTGTCCAATAAACTGTGATTTGTTTAAACCAGCAGAAAAAGGCCTTGCTTCCCTGATGATGTTAGAACGCTTCCAGAATTTAACCACCACCTTTGCTTTATCAAACTGTTGTCTTGCAATTCCCCATCCCCTCCCACCTCTGTGTTGTGTCACAGGTGGTGAGCCCCACCATCAGCTCCCCGGTGTGTCAGGAGCAGCTCGTGGAGGCCGGCAAGCTGGTGGACCGCTCCGTGGAGACCTGCGTCAAGGCGTGTCGCTCGGCCAGCGGCGACGGCGAGCTGCTGAAGCAGGTGGGGGCCGCAGCTGGCATGGTGAGCCAGGCCCTCGCCGACCTGCTGCAGCACGTCCGGCACTACGCCAGCTGCGGCGAGCCGATCGGGCGCTACGACCAGGCGACGGACACCATCATGAACGTGACGGAAAACATCGTGACCTCCATGGGGGACGCCGGTGAGTTGGGAAGGATGAACACGCTGTGTGCTTCAGGTTAAAGCAGTTGAATGCCTCTCTGGTTCGTGTTTACTTACAATAAGAGGCGTAAAAATCAATCTTGAATGAAAAACATCTGTCACCAGACCTGCTCTCATGTGCGCAAAGCGGAGCCCCGAGACGTTTTCCTGCGCTTGCGTCTCCGTTCGGTGATCAGAGAAACCCCTGCGAGGCATTTTCAAAGGCCGCGGCTATTTGTTATGGTCCGAGACATGAGGCCGAACAACGTTCAAAACTCCAAGTTCAATTCTCAGGGGGTTGTAGGAAACATGTCATCCAAAACCACTACAGAGCTCTAAGCCTGGTCTCAATCAGCATCAAGAAGGCTTTGAATCTTAAAAGGAAACACATGAGTTGAGCGGTGCTGCGGTAAACTTTTTACCTTTTTAATAAATCAAGGAGAAAAGGAAAGGATCTCTGGAGTCGTAGCACAGTCTGTGAATCCAGCTTGTTCTGCCCGGCTGTGTTGCTGTGTTGTCAGTGAAACGTTTCACTGTATGAGATATTTTCAGCTGGCGGTGGGTGTTTGAAGCACTTTTTATAGCAGATGTGTGGGGAGATATTTCAATGACTTTAATTGTTGAGGGAGAGGATGACTCATAGGAAGTTCACGTAGGTGAACATATTGAGAGGACACACACACACACACACACACACACACACCTCAGCCACTCAGCACACTGTCTGGCTGACATGATGATTATAGGTTTGTTTTGTGGAAACCTGTCAGAAAACTTATGTCTTGTCACTCAAATGACTCTTCCTATCAGTCAAAGCCAAGCCTCTCTTTAGTCCACTTTCAACTGCTAAACTGAAATGGAGAGATTATTTTAGGTCGACAAATATTTAAATGGCAGACATATACCTGCACTAAAAGCCTTTTTTGAATAGTTTATTTGTATAAGAATGTTCCTTGGAGATGAAGCCTTTCTTTCGCAGAGACACTCAGCTGCACAAACCTGATTGCATTAAAAAAAAGAAAATCCTCTCTTTCCTCTACGGCGTCAGTGAGGATTAGAGGTTCTGATAAATTACTTTGCTCACCTCAATTTGTTTTCTAACCTGGAGGCCACCATTGTCCACTAAATATTGATGTCCTGATCCCATTGCATTTTTAGCTGATTTTTTGTGTTCAACCTATTTCCAGTTATTACAGATTTCATACAGGACTCTAGTCGGCCTCTTGTGAAAAGAAAATCTATAACTTTCCAAACTGAATAAACGCATATTCAGGCATCGTGTTTGTAAGGGGAATGAAATTATTGTGCCTTTACCACAACATATTCTCATCTCAACATTACCAAAAACTACAAAAATGATACCCATTGCCTCCTGGTCTGGCACTCAGTATTCGGGGTTGGACTTGGTGGGGGGTGAGATTGGCCAGTGATTCCTGATTGCGGCAACGCTGCTGCTCACTGCCGCCTCAGGGAAGGGGTCAAATGCAGAGGACAAATTTTGCATCCTTCGGGGTGTGACCATCCAATCGGTGAGACTTTAATGGTTCCATTGTGTTCAATATGTCTGGTGGGACTTTAAATTTTTATTTTCCAGATGCCACAATCCTGTTGTTAATGACCAGCCCTTGGTGTGTGTGAACAGGTGAGATGGTGCGCCAGGCACGGGTGTTAGCCCAGGCCACCTCGGACCTGGTCAACGCCATGAGGTCTGATGCGGAGGCTGAAATTGATGTCGACAACTCCAAGAAGTTGCTCGCAGCTGCCAAACTCCTGGCCGACGCCACGGCTAGGATGGTGGAGGCCGCCAAGGTGAGAGTGCTCGCTGTCACAGTGTATTTGCATTGTTAGGTGCATAATTGATTTATTTATTGTCCCTAGTTTAAGTTGGTGTTCCCCCTCAACAAGACAAAGCGTGTTTAGGATATATGTATAAATAGAATTACTATTTTCACAAGCAGTGCACTTATTGTTTGTGGACACCGACTCAATATTTCTCTTTGTATGTCATGTTAAATAGTAGCTGAAGCACAGGGTACTAATTTCACAAAATGCACAAGTTGTCATTTCGTGCAGTAGCTATTGAGACCAATTCACATCACATAATTAAAAACAGTCTGTGGTTCAGAATAAAAAGCCAAACTTACCGTCAGATGTTTTTCATCAGTCAAACATCCCTCAGCACTTCTTTGCCATTGTCAAACAGAAATGAGGTAACTTGGATTTATTTGAAAGTCTTTGAAAGACAAGAGAAAACTCAGCCCAATGCTTATTTGCCTCAGTTGTCAAAAATGTTGCTTCTGTTATCAAATTACATGAATTATTTGACTTGAGATCATTTCTCTGAGAGTTTTGATGAACGCCTGTGTTGTGTTTTGTGCTCTCAGGGAGCGGCTGCCTACCCCGACAACGAGGACCAGCAGCAGAGGCTGAGAGAAGCTGCCGAGGGGCTCCGTGTGGCCACCAATGCCGCAGCTCAAAATGCCATTAAGAAAAAACTGGTCAACAGGCTGGAGGTAAGTGACGAATGTCAACCACTTGTTATTTGATCTCCAGTGAGAAACACCTGATAAATAGATCATTGCCGTCGTCCGGATGTGGTCGATTACTTGTGTCTTAAGTAGCAGCGCGGCGCAGGCTTTCCCCTTTCTTTCTATCCCTTGTAGTAGAGATTTATAAGTCCTATTAGTGCTGCGAGTGAACCATCTGAGTGTAAAGATCTGTGTTTAGCCTTTGGTGTCTGTTTGCCCCTAATGATGAGAGCCCTCTCTGCTCTACAGCACCCAGTGTCCAATTTCCCCCAGCGCATAAACCATTACCCAGGGCTGAGAGCAGCCCGCTATCAAAAATACATATCTCAGTGCGGCTGCATGCATCAGATGCTCGCAGTAATGGGCTCTAATGGTTGCCGCGCTCCGTGAAGGAAACACGTGAGCCACAGAGGGCCAAAACCCTCTCACGTCTGCAGCCGTGCATGTCACAGTTGATGCAGTCTTATCAACACAATGTTTATTTTATCCTTTATCTCCCATTGTGCCTTCGTTCTGCTAACTGTGTAGATATTGGTAATGAAAATGCACAGTCAGTGCACTGTGCTAAATGATGAGCTGCGTGAGTTCCACAAGACGAATGCAGAGCATAGTTTTGTGTTCAAATTCCAGCTTGGTGTCTTTGTCCGCGCTTCGCCAACATGCAGCTCCTCAGTCTTAATGTGGCCTAAGCAGTGCATTAACTGCCTCAGTGTTTGGGTCTTGTAAGCATGGTACAGAGTAAAGCCTGCCGACGGTCTCATGAAATCAAGATTGAGCGGTGCATCCCCTGCAATTTCCCTGCCCGTACAAAACGTTTGGGATGTGGCCCCTCTTACGTAGGTGAGAAAAGCTCAGCCGGAGTACGTGACATGACAGCTTTATACGGCGCACGATAAAAGACTGTTAGCGTCAGCCAGTGCTCTTACTTTAGCCTAAACGATTCCCATTTGTGTGTCCCCAACAGCTAGCGGCAAAGCAAGCGGCAGCTGCTGCCACGCAGACCATCGCAGCTGCCCAAAACGCCGCCGCCTCCAACAAGAACACAGTCTCACACCAGCAGCTAGTGCACAGCTGCAAGGTAACGGGATTTGTCAGTCGAATGTGACATAAATCACTTTTGGACTTTGCCTTTGAAAAGGTTGAAAGAAATGAAGCGAATAAAGCATCCAAACGTGTACAGCGTTTCTACCTCCCAGTCACTAGAGGTCACTCTCACTCGTCTCACTATTCTCATTTACTGGTTGCCAAGTTGAGGCAGCAGTTCACATGATCTATCTAGTTACGGTGCATTTCATGAGAGTGTCACACAACCCAGCAGACATGAGTCTGTCAGCCTGAAGTTGGTAACTTGTGCAATTGCTTTGACCTCATGTAGGAAATGATTTTTTTTGAACATTTCTCAGAAATTTCTCCAGGTCATCTTCAACTTCTTTGGTTGATGACAGACATAAATAACATTCAATATCGTCACATATCCTTGCCTTTTTGGCAGCCAACCTGTCCAGATAGAAATATAATGAGCATTTTCAATGTAATTTCAAAATTGAATACAAAATACATTTTACATCAAATAATTGCATTCTTACCCCAGCAACTAAGAGTTTTCTTTCATCGTTCTGTCCCTGTACTATTAATATCATCTAAATGTGTTTGTTTTCTTTAGTGTTGTCATCATCACTTTCATCATGCAGTGTTGATCCTTTATTTTGTAGGCGGTAGCAGACAGCATTCCCCAGTTGGTGCAGGGGATGAGGAGCAGCCAGGCCCAGCCTGAGGAGCTCGGTGCCCAGCTTGCCCTTATCATGGCCAGCCAGAGCTTTCTGCAGGTTTGACCTTTGACCCTCTTGTCAACAGTCTTTTTTTAATGAACCTATTACTCCTTTTCCACTTATATTATTATTTTCTCTTTCCTTGACCGTCAGCCTGGGAGTAAGATGGTAGCGTCGGCAAAGTCAGCCGTTCCAACCGTGGCTGATCAGGCTGCAGCGATGCAACTGGGCCAGTGTGCAAAGAACTTGGCTACCTGCCTGGCCGAGCTCAGGACAGCCACCCAGAAGGTATCTTGACCGTACACCATTAAGCTTATTTTTTATTTATTTTTTGCAAAGTGTTCATTGTGAGGCTACACTTTGGGAACCTTGTTTCTGATGTGTAACTTGTTTTTTTGGTACGTAATGCAGACTGACATCCTTATTATGACGTCCTATCGTGTGGTTACACATAAGTCACACTTACACGTGTATGTTGTCAATAGGCCCATGAAGCCTGCGGGCCCCTGGAGATCGACTCGGCCCTGAAAACCGTGCAGACGCTGAAATGTGAGCTGCAGGATGCCAAGATGTCCGTCATCGACGGCCAACTCAAACCTCTTCCAGGGGAAACGGTCAGTACACAACTGTGCTTTTTCAACGTGCTCTCAGCCGGTGAGGTCATCGTGAAAGTTGCGTGTGTGTTTTTTTTTTCTCTCTCTCTCTCTCTCTCTCTCCCTCTGTTGCTGGAACAGCTGGAGAAGTGTGCTCAGGATTTAGGAAGCACCTCCAAGGCTGTGGGCTCCTCCATGGCTCAGCTGCTGACCTGTGCAGCGCAAGGCAACGAGCATTACACAGGTGAGCGCAAAATGCGCCGCGCACAGAGAGACTGCTGGTCGCACGTGCACCAGTTAGACACTGAGCTGAATGATTTGGGTGGCCCGGGGTGGTTTAGAATGCCGAGTCAGTGAGCGTAATAAACACTCCCGGTGCTGACTGTAATGCAATTGGAAAACATTGTTTTGTTAAGTTTTGTGCCAGGCGGTATCGCCAGCGCGGAGGCTGGCAGAGGAACTGACGACTGCTCCGCTCATGCAGTCACCGTTGCCTTTAACCGAAGCCCCCCCCCCCACTCCCTCCGACACGGCGCGGCTGCTCTGCCGTCAGATCGGGCTCGTTCTGGGATCTCGGGGGAGGAGCGATGGAGACAGATAGAGAGACGCTTTTTTCTAACAATGAGCGTTCGCAGCCGGCTTTTTTTCGCGCCGTGGCCCAGGGTGCAGCTCGCCGCTCATTAATCTTGTTTTCACCAGAGTTAACGTTCCATCAGCAAACGGCTCCACTTGGCTGGTTAATGCAATTTGATGCAATTTGCCGCTTTTCTTCTCAGCTTTGTGTATAATACACGAGGGCCACCTCCCGTGCGGGCCATATTTATTGCATTAACTCGTTTATTTAAACAATGAGGGCATTTTCATTACCACAGTTTGCACTCGGCGTGGCTCAGCCGGCCCCTGCCAGCCGACCTGGCAGTGGCAATTACGATTATTGTAGAGTTAGGCAGCAGGCACAGCCATGTATTGCTTTAATAGGACGGCTGCATGGACTAATAAGATTGAAATTAATGTGTTTCGCAAAAATGCCACTTTCAATTTCTTTAGAGAGGTTGTTACTGAAGCTAGCTACCTCATAACACTGGGAGCATGCAGAGATGCTGCCCCCCTCTATTTATGTCCGTAATCGCAACAGATTTAGTCATTAATCCCAGTGGAACAGTGTCTGCATTAAATGCCAGTGATCTGCATATCAAAGGTATTAAGGTTGTGGACAAGTAAAAGTATGCCTGTGTTGCAAAATACTCTGTTAAAAGTAATCCTTTACCCAAGTAAAACTAAGAAAGTACAGGTTCTAAAATATACTTGAGTAAAAAGTAAAAAAATCTTTTTTTTTGCGACTCATGAAGCAGTACATTTGTTGATAATTTTGCAAAAATGAAGCAGCTGTAACAATACAAATATGATCCACTTTTATATACGATACAACAGCATAATTCAGAATTCTCCACTTCAAGTAACAACAACAAATTACAAAAATACTTTTTAACACAACTGAGTGTTGTTCCAATGTAAGAAGTAGAAAGTACAGCTATTTGTGTACAAATGTAAGGGAGTAAAAGTAAAAAGTTTTGTGTGATCAATGTTTTTCTCTTGCTTTTGTCTTTCTAATCCAGAAGTGCTATTTTTTTTTTTCGCTTGCTGGTTGATTACAGGTGTGGCGGCCAGGGAAACGGCGCAGGCTCTGAGAACGCTGGCTCAAGCAGCCAGAGGAGTGGCAGCCAGCACCAAGGAGCCCCAGGCGGCAGCTGCCATGCTGGATTCGGCCCAGTATGTGATGGAGGGCTCGGCCATGCTGATCCACGAAGCCCACCAGGCCCTGGTGCATCCTGGAGACGCTGAGAGTCAGCAGAGGCTGGCACAGGTGGGACGTCTCCGTCCTCCACTCTGACTCTCCCTCCTCTGCTCATTTATAATCCTGTCTTCCTTCCATCTTAGAAGCCCTCCCTCCCCTTCCAAGCGTTGCTATTTTCTCTCCACTCCCCCTGCCTTTCTCTCCGGAGCGCCGGAGTAAAAGACCTCTTTCTCCCGCCCCTCCCCCCAGGGGATAAACACGGCATTGGCGCCCGTATCTACGACGGCGGTATAAATTTAGCGGCGTGGATTACCGTGCGCCGGGCGCGATTTGCATTGGAGATGCGTTTCTCTTCCACTTATAGCCCAGCCCAGGGACATGTAGGACAGCGCATTGTAACAATGACTAATGGCAGTCCCGCTGACTGGGCCGCGCGCTGTGTTTCAGGTGGCCAAAGCTGTGTCACACTCCCTGAACAACTGCGTGAATTGCCTGCCGGGCCAGAAGGATGTTGACATCGCCCTGAGGAGCATCGGCGAGGCCAGCAAGAAGCTGCTGGTGGACATTGTGAGTCAGAAAAACACTCGAGAATTTCTGATTGAGCCCTAACTCTGTGGTTTTTAATGCAGGGGCTGCAGACAATTGGAAAGAAGATTTTGATCAATTCAAATAAAGGAATAATAGAATAGAATCAGATTATCTTTTGATTGTCATTATTATTAATTCTAACAATAATACTAAGTATAATCTAAATAAAATTTAATCATTATTATTATTAAATATAATCTGTAATAATATAGCACGTCATTGCTATCCAGTCAAAAACATTGTTCATGGTGTTGACCATGTGACGTGCCAGTTAGCGTTGTTTATCAAGGTCATTTCCTCCTCTAGCTGGCCTAGCTAGTGCAAAATGGACGGGTTAGACTGAACAGCCCAGCTGTGTGAGACACTGCTGCAGAAAAAACTGAGAATTGAGCAACTAAGATAAGAAAATATGAAGCTGCGAACATTAAGTATGGCTTTACAGAAGAATGCCCATGATTATCAGCATGTTAGTCAATAGATTTCTCATTCTAAATGCATCAAGTGTTGAATAGCAAATAAAAGTATAGAAAACAATTATAAAAGTTGATGTTTCTTTACATATTTTGTCTGTTGGTTTGAGAAGCTACTGCTGTTTGTAGGGCCATGGCATGGAAAAGTGCATTAACTTGCGTGTTTGTGTGCGTGTCCGTCCATCCCCTCGAAGCTCCCACCCTGCCACAAAACTTTCCAGGAGGCGCAGACTGATCTGAACCACACCGCGGCTGAACTCAACCACTCGGCAGGCGAGGTCGTCCACTCCTCGCGCGGAACCAGCAGCCAGCTGGCCGCCGCCTCCGGGAAGTTCAGCCAAGACTTTGATGAGTTCCTGGACGCTGGCATCGAAATGGCCGGACACACCCAAGTAGGTTTTGGCGATGCGACCCCGGCCGACTCACTTCATGTGGATCCTGCACAACCAGGAGGGTTCATCTCTTCAGTGGGAAAAATCTCAAATGATGAGTGACTGGGCTCACATTTTCCGTGCCACTTTATTACCTTTGCTATTTAAGACATTTGTTAATTAGACCTTTTATCTAATTCAGTTAGGCATGTGATTGTCCCTCAGAGTGCCGGCACGGTCTGACTTAATGAGATCTTGTGATATCCTTGTTCTGGTTATTTTGCTTATTAATTTGCTAAATGGTGGGATTGGAGTTGATGTAGCATGACGCCAGAGCCTTTAGTCAGGCTCGCAGTGTCCCGCTGACTGAAGTAGCGGACTGTGCGCCTAGCGGTGAGTCAACTGGTTCGCCACGCTAGCACCGGCGGTTTTCCACCGGCTGCGAATCCGTAATGCTAAGCTCCTGTTTCGCCTCCTAGCAAAGGTGCTCTTTTGGATTGCGATCACGTGACTGCAAAGGCCACGCGTGGTAGCGTCGGCGCTCAGCTTGGCTAACGGTGTTCAGAGGCGGCCCTCAGTTGTTACAAAATACATCTCAAAACCATTCCAGCCGTTCTCCGCTGATCGATCTTCTCTTTTTCCCAGGCAGTTCGCTGCAATGTTTGTGCAGGAAAATGTAGGTATTCAGACCAGGTTGGCTGGCACTGACAGCCCTTCCACATTGCTTAAATCTCCTCTTTTTTTTTACACCCTCTGGTGCTCTGTGTGAACTTCTAGTTCTTGTCTACATCCCTAAGTGCACCGAGTTGTTGCCATTTTTTCCTTTAAACAAGTGGCCGGTGATTGTAGGTGGTAGTATGTAATTTCCAGTGACAGTTCTAGTTAATAGCAGCAGTTCTGTACCTGTTTGTGACAAGTCCTACTGCGCTCCCAGTCTTGCTCAAATCACTTGTATCACTTTACCTTCACTTTTCTTTTTTTCAGAGCAAAGATGACCAGATCCAAGTCATCGGCAATCTCAAGAACATCTCCATGGCGTCCAGTAAGCTCCTGCTTGCTGCCAAGTCTCTGTCTGTGGATCCCGGGGCAGCCAATGCCAAGAATCTTCTAGCTGTGGCAGCCAGGTGTGAAGAATGCAGAAAACACTTCTTGTTGTGATTTAAATAGTTTCCATTTCATTCTCTCTCTTTTTTACAAGCGTTTGGTTATGAATCCAAACAGTTTGTCCCAGAAGTATGAATTCCACTCCTGATTAGAGACCACTGAGGCGAGGAAAAACTGCCAAATTCTTTTCTTAAATGTCAAAAAACATTTTTTTTTATTTTTTTTTAGATGTGAACCTAAATTCTACTTTCCAAGCAGTGTCTGTCCAGCATAGCTGGAAGCAGCACGTATCCTCACCCTCGTGAAGAGTCGGGCAGCTGGCCCCACAGGGCTTTGGGCTTGACTGACTTCTCGCTGTCTAATTAGGAAGATGGAAGCTTTGGCTATTGGGCCTGTCTGTGCTTAACAAGGCTGAACACAAACTCAAGAAAATCTCAGCACTTGTGTGTGTGTGTGTGTGCGCGTGTGTACGCGCGAGCGAGCTGCATTAGCCAATCACAGTGAGTGAGCGGCTAGCAGTGGCATGCTTCAGCAGGGGAGCTAAAGGAAAAAAAAAAAGGAAGGAAGAAAAGAAATTGTGTGAGCGAAGCCAGGCTGTGCATGTTATCAAGAGGGACACATGTGAGCGCTAAGACGTGTGTGTTTGTGTGTGTGTGTGTTTGTGTGGCATCCCTTTGTGTTTCAGGGCTGTGACAGAAAGTATTAACCAGCTGATCACGCTCTGCACTCAGCAAGCAGCAGGACAAAGGGAGTGTGACAACGCCTTGAGGGAGTTGGAGGTAGCCGTCCTGGCGCACACAGCACCACACACAGAGATCCTCTCCCTCTCAGCCCCGCTTCTGCTGCTAATCAGCCAAAGTCTGCAGGCTTCCCCTTCCCCCTTCACATCGCACCCCACTTGTTCCAGACGCACGTTTAACATCCCAACTCATTTTCAAGAATGATGCCCGCACAGCACACACAAATGACCGGACTTGTTGTCAGTTTCTAACTGGCATTCACGTCACTGTTGGGCATCTGCGTTTCGAGAATCAAATTAGCACAGACAGCTACAAGCTCGCGAGGGCAGATCAGCAGCAGCGACCATGAAAACAGATCACATTATATCCACTGATCCTGACCTTCGCTTTCACACTGACTTTGTCTCGACAGCAGAGTTTGACTGATATCCAAAAATACATTTGTCATTCTGTTGCTTTTTAAGAATTATGAACGAGTGGGTTTATTTCAAGTGATTCGCTTTAGATATTGCCTTAAAATGTATTTAAATCCGATATTTTTTAATTAAAAAATGTTCAAGGTGAATGCATTAAAAACAACTGAGGATGAGTGTTGAATGGCGTACTCATATCACGCAGGCTGTCAGGGGTCTGCTGGAGAATCCAAACGAGCCTGTCAGCGAGCTCTCCTACTTTGACTGCATCGAGAGTGTCATGGAGAATTCTAAGGTAACGGGAGATGGGGGTGGGGGGCCATGGTGTTTTTCCAAGCGATTACCTGAGCTGTGTACTTAAACTGTCAGGGACGTGCGCGGCGGCCCGACTCGCGATACATTTCACCTGTCTTCCCGTTTCCTCAGGTCCTCGGAGAGTCGATGGCTGGCATTTCCCAGCACTGCAAGACGGGCGACGTGGTGGCCTTCGGGGAGAGCGTCGGCGTCGCCTCCAAAGCCCTCTGCGGGCTGACGGAGGCCGCGGGCCAGGTGAGCTCCAGCTGGCGTGACTCCCGTTAATTAGCGCGGCATCTGCTTTTCTCTCCGCGCGACGTTCCCCCGCTTAGTTATTGAGACGGCAGGGAACAATGCGGTGGGAAACATCTCGGCGAGGTTGAGAGCCTCCAGGAAAGGGCGTTCGCTCCTGTCTGCACGCGACGGCGGCGGCGGCGGTGACAGTGAGGCAGGTTTTATTCCAGGTTTCTCTGCCTCCCCGCCCCCCCGCACCGCATTCAGTTGCGCTGTCTGGAAAAGGTTACACTCTTACAGATCTTTTGTTCCTCCTGGTTATCTTGTCAGAGAAAGCTCCCCTGGCGTTCGCCGTGTTTACAGTATGAGCCTATGTATCTATTCACGCGTGTCTGTAAGAACAAATGGGATCGCGGGGAGGACAATAAAGAGTCTGACTGGAAGCAGCCTTCATACCTTTAATGTGCTTTTTTTTCTGCTGCTGCTGTTCGGCCTGCAGGCCTCTTATCTCGTAGGTGTGTCCGACCCCCACAGTCAGTCGGGCCACGAAGGGCTGGTGGATCCCATCCAGTTTGCAAGAGCCCACCAGGCCATACAGATGGCCTGCCAGAACCTGGTGGATCCTGCTAGTAGCCCGTCACAGGTGAGCCGGAGAAGGAAGAGGAGGAGGAGGAGGAAGTCCAGCCATCGGCCCATTCAGTTCAATGAAGAGTTGCTCACCAAGCGCAAAGGCCAAAAAAAGTCAACCGTCTGACAGACGTTTTATTTTGTATTATGGTCAATGGGAAAAATGCATTTTGGGAGGCATGTTTTTTTTTGGCTGCAGTACCTCAAGTGACCACTGCACAACACTCGCCATCTGGTATGCAGTTCTTATAATACATCCCTAAGTTCAACCCTGACTTGCACCCAGACACTGTAGGTCTCGAGTACATTTAAAGGTAACATACTTCAATTTTTGATTTTCATCTGAGGCTCCAGCAGAGCAGCTTCACCGAATCATAGTAATACTCATCTATTAAAAAATACTCGACATAGATAAAACAGCACATTCAGTTGTCTGCTTACAGCCTCCTCAAAAAAAAAGTTTTTTTGGCTTCCTGCTCAATCTGATGCTTTGCTGGACCTTCTACATGTTTGGAAGCTGATTAGAAACGAGGTGTCCATGAGCCGATCTCACAGGGAGAAACAAAAACATGGCTGGCTGTGTAGCCACTAACCCAGGAGAGGTTTTCATCCTCTTCCAGTGCCACCTGCTTTCCAGAACGGCATGTTTTTAGAGGGAATTTTCTGTAAAGTGGAGCAGGCGATGTGAGCCATGGATGGACTTTTCACATCCATGGGGAATTGTCAGGCTCCAGACACACAAACTATTGTTTAGTGGGGGAAAACATGGTTAAAGTGAAAGTTTTGCGTCACGTTGCACCTCATTAGGTTTGCAAATCCCAAGCGAACCTGGCTGGAGTGAGTCATCCGTCACCGCAGAGGTGTCGTGAAGAGCCTCTCTGCTGACTCTGCTCTGTCTGTCAGGTCTTGTCAGCGGCGACCATCGTGGCCAAGCACACTTCAGCGCTGTGCAACGCGTGCCGCCTGGCCTCCTCCAAGACCTCCAACCCGGTGGCCAGGAGACAGTTTGTGCAGTCGGCCAAAGAGGTGGCCAACACCACCGCCAACCTTGTCAAAACCATCAAGGTCAACTCCCCGACCGATCAAAACGTTGAGTGCACGTTTGTTACAGACATTTTTTTCCACGTGTGTGAGTATGCCTGGGACTCGGTCTCCCACGAAAGCTCCAGGATGACATTAAACCGGCACCTCACTCGTTTCAGGCTTTAGACGGGGATTTTTCCGAGGAGAACAGAAACAGGTGCCGCGTTGCCACGGCTCCACTGCTCGAGGCTGTAGAAAACCTGTCTGCCTTTGCCAACAACCCGGAGTTTGCGAGCATCCCGGCCCAGATCAGCCATGAGGTACTCCATCCATTTTGATGCTCATTTCCTCTTGATTTACCCTCCAACTCCTCCCTGAAAAAATGCCCTACAAAGGAACTTGAGTCCTCTCTTGAATAAAATATAGAAAATATGTGAATTCTGCACCTAATGCCATTCAACAAACACCTCCCTGTGAGCCAACATGCCAGTGTTTGCACGGCGAACTTGAGGGGAAATTGGATTGAGTTCCAAGTTTCCTGTATCTTTCTTAGAAGTCAAGAGGGGACGGAAGGAGAAAGGTGGCTTTTTATTTTTCCAATCTGAGCGGAACAAGTTCTCGCCGAGACTTCCCGAAGCTTTATGGCTGTAATCTTTCGAAGGGCAGTGTTTAACGGCGCTCCTTCCCTCAGCACAGCTGCTCTAATCTTCAGCTTGTTAATCTAATTGTCGAGGGAGGCTTTGGCACGGATCATAAAGACTGAAGGTGTTTCTTCCTGCATGCGTGTAAAGCCGTCCTTTTAATCTCATCCCTCCCTTTGATTGCACCTTTGATCTCTCCAGCTTGGTCAAGGAATATTAACAACTGTGCCGCCTCGATGAAGCTGTTGCTGGTTGATGGAGTCACCTGGAAGCTTGTTTCCCCCTCGCCGCTAACCTCCCCGTTTTCGCAGGGCTCTGCGGCCCAGGAGCCCATCGTGCGCTCGGCCCGCTCCATGCTCGACAGCTCCACCTACCTTCTGGAAACGGCCCGATCGCTGGTGCTCAACCCCAAAGATCCTCCCACCTGGTCGATACTTGCGGGCCACTCGAGGACCGTCTCCGACTCCATCAAGAGCCTCATTACCTCCATCAGGTTGACATAAATCCCTCCTTTTGCCACATTTGCCTCCAACCGAAGCTGATATTGGTTTGCTCAGGTGGTAAATATGAGAAGGTGGCGGAGGAGGAGGTTTGGAAACAAGTCACGGCGTTACTTCACTCCCTATTCCCCCTTTGGCATTCAAAGCCGGCGATGAGGGGATAAGCTATGATGAATATGCGGCACTTTTTATGAAAGGTAGCGTCCCGCCCACTTCTGTCCTGGCCGACATTATCCCTCTCTCGCAGGATACTCTGTTCTCTCTGCATTTGATTGCAACCTTGGCCCACACTTGACTCTGAAGTATCATTGTATTCGAGCTTCAATTCTGAGTGAGTGAGCAGAAATGTCGGAGGGGAGAAAAAATGATTTTGCCAACGAAATCATTTTTGCTTAAAAGATATCACGCACAAATACAAACTGCGCAGAACTCGGCCTTGTTCCTGCTCAACCAGGTCCGGCAATTAATCCGACTGTCCAGCAATGAGGCAAGGTTATCTAAACCATCGTCACATGAGCTATCATTCGAGTTTTTGATTACAATATTTTTATTTAATTATTTTGTCTTAGTTATTTATTTGGGTCAACATGCTCCAATATATGGTTGTTTTTAATCGCTATGGCTGATGCTAAATGCTAAAGTGATAGGTTTCTAGTGGCCCACCACCACACTGTCTTCTTCTCTGCCAAACAGACAACACAACTGAACACAGAACACAGGAGAGGAGATTAAAACATTGCAAACATTTTTTTTTGTTATCAGTCCCCGTTAAACCATTTACTTTTACTTAACGTGCTTTTTTAAATTAGGATCTAATTAGCATGACATGTATCTGTTAACCATTAAGTTTAAATGGTAAACAGGGACATTTGTTTACCGCTGTTGCTGCCTTTATATTGCATTTCATCAAAGATGCAGATGGTATTCTCAAGACAGACTACTATCGCTCTCCACAAAGGAGTGAACCGTCGTGTGCTGTATGATTTTTTTTTTTTTGCTCATGTTTCTGATAATAGGGACAAAGCACCGGGACAGAGAGAGTGTGATTACTCCATCGATAACATCAATAAGTGCATCCGAGACATTGAGCAAGCTTCCCTCGCCGCGGTTGGACAGACCTTGCCCTGCAGAGATGATATCTCCATGGAAGTGAGTTCCAGCATAGCCGCTCGGCTCGATCTTGTCCGAGAGAGAGGACTTAATGGGATCTGTCGTCTTTCTGCCGTGACTTATGACACAATTCTCTGCCCTCCTCCGACTCACCAGGCGCTGCAGGAGCAGCTCACATCCTCCGTACAAGAGATTGGGCATCTGATTGATCCCGTCTCCACGGCAGCCCGAGGCGAGGCCGCCCAGCTCGGACACAAGGTGCCGGGATGACTGTATATCTTCTCAGCCCCGCTGGATTTGCAAAGACAATTTTGTTTGCAGCTCTCACATGCTGACTCACTCCTTCAGGTCACCCAGCTGGCCAGTTACTTCGATCCGCTCGTCGTGGCTTCGGTGGGCCTGGCCTCCAAGCTGCACGACCATCAGCAGCAGATGACCATCCTGGACCAAAGCAAGACCCTGTCTGAGTCTGCACTTCAGATGCTCTATGCCGCTAAGGAGGGCGGAGGGAACCCAAAGGTAATAACCATGTAGTGAAGCTGTTTCAAGGCTTAGTTGTTGGCTACAGTTCTCAAAGGGCTGTGTTTAGAAAAGTCTAGCCATTTTTTCTTTTTTTTGCTGCTGACTGAGGATAACAATAGAATAGCTCATGACCTTCACCTTTACATTTAATGCTTTTATCCGTGAGTCATTGTTATGATGATAAACCAATGAGAAACAAGTTTATTGGCTGCAACAAGCTCTGTTGTTGCTGTTTATAGGTGTTATAAGCTCACAGAGGAGCAGAGAATAATAACTGCCTTCATCCTGACACACACCACTCACTGTAAGTGAGGTGTATCTGGTTTTCAGAAGACATTTCCCCTTAAAACTTGTATAGGTATATTTAATTTGACCTTCTGTAAATTTCGAAATGCACATGTGTACATTTTTCATAACATACTGTTCCACAAACAGGATGCAACACGAGTGTCTGCTCCATGAGTAATGGTCACTAAGTGTTCTACTTCAATGTCATTTTGAATTTAAACAATTGGCATCATCAGGCTGTTGACACTTTGACATCATGGCACCAAGACAACATATAGCGGCAACTGTTGTTAGCATTGGTTTCAATGAATTGCGAACTTGATTCTTTCATTATATAATTTATGTTTGCCATAAATTTCACCCAAGAAGTACTATTTTCGACCTTTGTGAATAGTATAGGCCTTTAATTTTCTTCCAGTAAAATGAAAGTGAATGCACTGCTTCATAATTCCAAAAAATTGTATTTCGGTGTACAGCAAATCAATCAGCTTGCCCTTACCCTCCCATGTTTCCCCCCATCAATACTCCCCTTGTATAGCACGTAAACAAAAGTCCTGAAGGGAACCAATGAAGAAATCAATTCCTGTGATGTCATTTTCAGCAGGACGCTGAGTTACTGTACATACCAGCTGCGAGCTGCCGCCAAGTCCTTGAGTTTCCCTCTGGCTGGTCAAAGACAGGTGTCACCCAAAACGTTAACGAGCCTACTGTGTCCCAAGGCGTGCCACACCCACGACGCCATCTCCGAGGCCTCCCAGCTAATGAAGGAGGCCGTGGACGACATCATGGTGACTCTGAACGAGGCTGCGAGTGAAGGCGGGATGGTCGGGGGCATGGTGGAGGCCATCGCCGAGGCCATGGGCAGGGTGAGTCTGTGTGTGTGTGATAGTATCTCATGAAAAGTCTGCTGAGATGGGCCAACACGATAAAAATGACACACTTGCCCCTTTATCTTATGTGAGTGAAATGAGCTCTCCAGGAGGACTTCATTCCACAGTAGGCGTGCGTCCCTGTAAGTGGCTCTCATTAGTCCACCAGATTAGGAGGATGAAATCCGCAGTGGAGAGGCTGGCGGGGGCGATGACGGTAGCTGTCATTTATTTTGTGGTGACCATTTTAGCTGCGTGGACAGTGACAGATACAGACGAGTGCTTGGCAAATTGCATTTTAAATTTGAAATGACCACTTAGCCTGTCATTTGTCCAATTATAAAAGATGCTTGTGTTCAGAGTTTCATCCTCATTTCTATTTTTTTTTATCATCTCAGAAAACAGCCTATTTAGCCCCCTGTTTGGAGACTGCCACAAAAATACTGCTAAACCTGCTAAAACTGCTGCTTTGTTGTGAGTTGTGTATGTGACATTTTTCACTCAGAATCCAACAACTGTGGGGTCTGAACTGTTTCTGTTAAGACCAATCAAACACAGCATGTGAACTGCAATACTACAGGTGTTTTATAATTGCACAGAATTTGTATCTTTTTTTGTACTTGTACTCTTATTGTACAGTATGTCACGTAACAGTTTCACATCAGCCACTATTAGATATTTTTACCTCGCATTATTTAGACTTTATACTCATAATATCACGCCTTTCACATTTGTAAGAAATAATAAGAAAGAAAAATAAGGCAATGTTTGGTCATCGTTGCTTGCAGACAGTTTGGTTTTGTTTTGTCCTGGCAGCAGTTTAGTAACACTGACAAGCGAGATGCATCTAAAACCTGCGTTCATGGAACCTCTTCAGGTGGATGAAGGAACGCCTCCAGAACCCGAAGGCTCCTTTGTGGACTACCAGACCACGATGGTGAAGTTCTCCAAGGCCATCGCTATCACAGCACAGGAGATGGTTGGTGACACTGATTCCACACTTTTTCACATTTTCACGTAAATCACCGCTCGACAATGACGCGGCTGGAGAGCTGCAGAGTCATGAATCTGCCCAACTCTGATGATCTGTTTGCCAGATGACGAAGTCTGTCACCTGCCCCGAAGAGCTGGGTGGCCTTGCCTCTCAGGTGACGGTGGACTATGGGCAGCTGGCTCACCAAGGACGCCTCGCCGCTGCCACCGCAGAGCCACAGGAAGTAAGACCAAGCAGCCTCTGTCCTAGTGTGTCTGTGTTTTTTGTGGACACACAAATTGTCCACGCACGGCATTTCTCTTGTGCCGGACAAAAATATCTGCCTTCATTTGCATTTTACACCCAAAGTGTTGACAGAATAAATCCATTCACAAACCTGTCTTGCAGCACTTTGATGTAATACTACACTCAAAGCCGCCAACAGTGTTGAATCAAGTCGACATAAAGCCCCTTCCTCCTGCAGCCATTGTTTTCAAGAAGCATCCTGTTCTCAGGGCATTTTTTTCATCGGACAATGAGTGGATATGTTGCACTAATGAGCATACAGCTCATATTGATGTCGTGTATACAGCCGGCATCTGCAAAAACGGCTTGTTACCATAGCGACACAGTGCCTTGACTAGCCTGAAAGCCTATAGTGATGCTTTTAACCAAGTACCATCCACCCATGAATCTCAGCCTAGCAACAAAACATGCATGAATTTTTTTACATTTTTATGTCAGTTTTTATATCCGTACATTTATGCAGTGCCTGTATGTGTGTTACACACACACAGTATATACGTATATATGTATATGTATATAAATATATATACATACAGATAAATACATACAGGTACTACCCAGAAAATTAGAATATCCTGAAAAGGTTGTTGTATTTCTGCAATTCAACTTAACAGGTGAATTTGACATATATGACATATACATTATATAAAGGAATAATATGCAAATCAATATATTTCCAGTTTTTATTTCTTCAGGTCTTACAGCTTTAAAAAAAAACCTCAAATTTTATAATCATTTTCTGAGTTTGTGGGTTTGTGGTTTTAATAAGCTGAAAATCTTAATCAGCAAAGTTACAACAAGGAACTGCTTAGATGTCAATTTGCGTGGAATGGCTCAATAAAATGTGTTGCTTTCATCTTTTATGTTAAATTGCCAAAATAAAACAACTTTTACTTGATATTCTCATTTTTCGGGTTGTACCTGTATATATACATATATATATATACATGCATGCATACATACATACAGACATACATACATATACACATTATCCAAATTAGAGGACAGATGGAGTGTAACCTAGTGATCACCTGCTTGTACTTTCAGGTTGGCTACCAGATAAAGACGCGGGTTCAAGAGCTGGGACACGGCTGCATCTACCTGGTCCAGAAAGCTGGAGCTCTGCAGCTCAGCCCCACTGATAGCTTCTCCAAGCGGGAGCTCATCGAGTGTGCCCGCTCAGTTATGGAGAAGGTAAACCTCAGTTCTGGTGCACAATCTTTTTTTTTTTTTTTTTTTTTTTTAAATACATCCTTAAGCAAAACCAGGGTTCCACGAAGAACCTTGTTGTTTATGGACTCCTTCCCCTGGACAGTCATCTAAGTGCGCACCTTAAAAAAAACAGATGTAGATTTTATTTATTAATGAATTTTAAACTGGACAGATGTGGACATAAACTGGAATATGACGAGCTGGCAGACCTAGCTGGAACTACTTTCACTGGTGACATCGTTTTTCACCTCTGCTATTTGTATTTTAAAGCGCCACCAGGGCATTGTTATGTAAATATATTCCTTCCATTGTCTAGGACAGTTGCAATATACTTAGAAAAGTGACACAAGTGTGTGTCTTACTGCGCGATTCAGGAAGCACTGCTTATGTTCTAATATTCTCTAATATTCCTGTGGTTTATTGTAGAGCCAGGAGTGTTTTGCATTTAAATTATTTTTAGTAGCGTTTTTCACTTTCTATTTTTTGGTATTGTTGTCGCACAGTTAGGAAATACAATGAAATGTGCGCTGCTTTTATTTCAACATGTTCAAATTAACTTTATGAGTTCACTGTACTCAAACGGCCTCGGTCACCAGGTCCCAGATGATGCAGTCATGTTAATATGGACTAAAATCATTGAGGACTGTTTCCAACTATCTAGAATCTATTCACTGAAGACTATTAAGGCAGTTCTGAGGGGTCCGTGGTACGAGCAAGATGTCCTAACAAAGTAGCCAGCCAGCGTATCTTTCATAGCTGGTAATATCTGCAGCTTTTCTGCATTGCTATTATTCCTGTTATTGCACCATTCGAGGATGTAATGAGAGCTTGATCTCCTGACACTGTTCACTGTGTAATAATATTAATGTCTCTCTGCTGCGACCCTGCCAGTGAGCAACCATGCAGCTCGGACATTAGCATTTTCCTCCCCGCTCTCAACAAATTGATCCAGGGCTCAAATCAAGTCAGAATAATATGAGGTCTCACACCCGCTGCTATGTGAAGATTGCGTCTGGCAAATAAGAAGAAAACAAGGAAGGAAGAAAAAAAATGCACAGCTCTGGGGTTTGTTTTATGTGGTCTGTGTGTTTATGAGGGAGTGGCATTCTGCAAAGTAGATGTGTGATATGAATGATTGTGATTGTGCAGCAGACTTCCTGCACTTGAAATCCAGCTAATTCAGGTGTGAACTTGTGTCCGTGGTTCTTACCCACTGCATTCAAACCTATAAAAGGGGAATGTGAGAGTCTCTGTTTAGGGACCGTCAAATGCTTCTTCTTCCAACCGTAAAAACACCTTTGTGTTTGTGTCCCCGCGTGCCGTATGTTCCAGGTGTCCTTGGTGCTGTCGGCGCTGCAGGCGGGCAACAAAGGCACCCAGGCCTGCATCACGGCGGAAAGTGCTGTTTCTGGAATCATTGCTGACCTGGACACCACCATCATGTTCGCCTCAGCTGGAACGCTCAACCCTGAAAATGAGGAGTCCTTTGCTGACCACAGGTACTGTGACCTTGCAGCAAGCCAAGCGGGCACGCAGCGCGACAAAGAACTCCCGGCGACACAAAAGGAACTCATTGTGTTGAAAATAATAGCAAAAGATGAGTGGGTATCATGGAGTACGGATGACGCAACCGAGATTAGAGTTGCTAATTTTTGTTTCATTTAGCAGACAACCAGAGCTCCTTTCCTCTCTCTCTCTCTGTGGGTGATTCACTCCGATGAGCCGTGTGCCAGATAATTACTCAGATGGGTTTTAAAATAATGAACACGACTGCCCCCAGTGAACACACGTTCCTTCTGAAAGGCGGCAGCTTCTTTTCGTATTGCCGCTGCAAAAGCGCGAGTGCGGAGCAGATTGTGACACAATGTGTCCCGTCCCTCAGGGAGAGCATCTTAAAGACGGCCAAGGCGCTGGTGGAGGACACCAAGCTGCTGGTCGCCGGCGCAGCGTCCAGCCAGGACAAGCTGGCCCAGGCTGCCCATTCGTCAGCCAAGACCATCACGCAGCTGACGGAGGTGGTCAAACTGGGGGCCACCAGCATGGGCTCCGAGGGCCCCGAGACACAGGTGATTAAAATCCAATCTGCATTACAGGCCAAACAGTGTCTCCTATGACCGCAGATGTTTCAGGCCATGGGCGCTCACTGTAGTGGATGACTGTTTTTTCCACTCAGCACAGTTGTTACTTCATAATGCTGCTGCACAGAACTCAAACGTCCCATCATAAACCCATTTTCAGATCTTTGTTTTCCAGTCTAGACTCCAGAGAAACATTCTCCCGTGTTTAATGTTGCAAGAAACGCTTTGTGCATCAAAATGAAATAGCACATTTAGCCCTCTGTTTACAGCCTTGTGTGGGAAGCTTTCGTTTTTAGGGACAGTTGTCGCTAACTTTAAGGAGCTGGCAGTGCCATGGCTGTGCCATTTGTGAAATCACAAAGGGGATTTTTAGAACGGAATGCTTTAGTACACAGTTCTGGGAATGCCTTCACATTCTGCACTATTATACAACATTCCAAAAACAATGTGTTTCTATTACCCTGCCTTCCTTGAGTGTTCAAGACAGAAACTCTGCAGTAACATTGCTTGTATGTAAACACATACCTGTATGTAAACACATACCTGGCCATAAAATCTGATTTTGGTGAACCAAAAGCAAATTCTGGCAAGTGGAATGAGGAAAAGAAGGAAAGGATGGAGTTTTAAATATAGATTTTTTTTGTGAATGAATTCATTTTGCATAATATGAGACCTTTAACACAGACGTTGTCTTTTTTTCCGTCAGGTAATGTTCGTCCTCTCTTTCCCCTGTGTTTACGTCTCTATCTCTGCCCTCCAACACGTGTGAGGGTGTGAGTGATAAGACCCCCTCCCCGTGCCCACCCCACCTCCACCCAGTGTTAAATCCCCTCCCCGGGGTGCAGCTGATAAACCTATGCTCTGACCATTGTGTGCCATTGATACCGGCTCTCCCTCCTCAGGTGGTGCTGATAAACGCGGTGCGGGACGTGGCCAAGGCTCTGACTGAACTCATCGGCGCCACCAAGTGTGCCGCCGGCAAAGCGGCCGACGACCCGTCCATGTATCAGCTGAAAAGCGCCGCCAAGGTAAAAGAAAAAAAAAAAGACAAGGAGTCGCACCAGCGACCGACTTGTCACATCAGGAAGCTTTTATCTACAGATGGAGGCTCCTTTCCATTCCTGCTTGTTCTGCTTGGAGATCTGCTGCTAAACATGAATGTGATCAGATTGATTTTGGAAAGGTGGGCATTATTGCCAGTGATCTAACAACTGATCTGACAAAATCACAGTATTTAAGAAAAGTGTCAAAATATATTTAAAACATTTGAAAAGATGGGGTTTGACTTTTTTCTTGCGCAGCTTTTCGCTGTTTCACAGTGAAAGCAGTGACAGAGGGAGGGGCCGTGTGTGCTTTAGGGGTGGACACAGGAAGATACACACAACTGTGTTTTACCCTCAACCTTCATAAATGCTGCCTCACCCCGGGACGTTTTAATAACACTGATAAGAGATCAGACCGTCCGCCTCTGCCTGTGTTGTGGCTGCATAAAGAGCAGAGAACCGGGCTTCGATTGATGGTGACAGCTTCACTGATCTAAGACAAACTTCCTTCCATCATTTATTTTTTTTTCCTCCTTCATTTGCTCCATCCCTACATTGTTCCATTCCCCACATCAGTTGCAATGAGTCTTTCCTCTTTTTGTTTTGTTGGGTTTTTTTTCCCCTCTCATCTAAATGGATTTAGGGCCACCCATTGACTCGGTGATGCTGGCAGATTGTGTCACATATGGTGACCTCTGATCAGGACCCGTCTAAAATTCCTGGTGCTCATGTTTCTCAGATTCCTGACTGAGGTCTAGAGGGCACACGCTTCAGCTCGAAGCAGCGCGGAAAACGACCCGAGAGAAATGTTGTTACTGATAAAATTGCATCTCAGATGCTATTTATTATTATTATTATTATTATTAAATTGTGCTCTCAATGGTGATTCCCATTCTCTTCATTTGTGGTAATTGTTCTCTGTCTTCAGCAGCGAACGCCATCAAATGTGCCTTCAAAATCTATTTATATAAGCGCCTCAAACGCCCATTATTCACTGTAATGGATTCAGGCCAGGAGAGGCGAGGAGAGAAATCACTCTGGAATGTTTTTTTCCTGCAGCCGAGGAGAAAGAGCTCCACCTTCTGGTTCGACTGAGTGCGTCATCATTTACTCCTTTCGGCAGGTCATGGTGACAAATGTGACGTCCCTTCTAAAAACGGTGAAGGCGGTGGAGGATGAAGCCACGCGTGGGACGAGGGCGCTGGAGGCCACCATCGAGTACGTCAAGCAGGAGCTGACGGTAAGAGCGCCCAGCGGGCCCCCGGCCTCCTCCTCACGTCCTTCTGGGAGTCAACCGACGAGACGCAGCCTCCCTCGCAGAGCCGACTCGGGCAGGGTCAGGGATATCTGCGTCTGTTATTCCCATGAAAACAAGGGAGCCCCCCCCCTCCCCCTTTATTATCTGTCTGGCTCATTTCCTCCCTGCTTCCCTGTCAGTCCCTGCAGGGTTCTCGCTGCTCTTATCAGGGTCTGGGGAGAAGATGCAGGCAGAGCAAGAACAGCAAGGGGACCTCTGCAACTTGCTTTTTGTAATTTGATGCTAATCCTCAGACAGCCTGTGAAGGAGGGAGGGTTCACCCGAGGCCGCAGCCAGAGACACATCAGCGCCGTCTACACGTGTCTCATTTGAATAGTGTTGTGATTGCTGTGTTCCAAATGACATGCTATGATTAATACACAGAGGTGGCAAAGATTTTGTTTGTTTTGGTTCTTTTTTTTTTTGTGGAAACTCTATGCATTTGAGACAATAGAGCGTTCTCTGATGTCTGCAAGCTCACGTTCCTTCCAGGATGTTTCAGCAAGATAATGCTGCCCTTGCCACACATCCAGGGCAAGTGCACAAATGTCCACCACCTGTAAAATATATAGTATTATGTGGTAAACAAAAAAGCGTGACATAACTCAAAAACATTTCATATTTTAATTTCTTCAAAACAGCCCCCCTTCATATAAAACATTTAGAGTTATTTAACAATGTTTTCTTTGCTACATAGTTTCAGATTTATTGCTCATATATTTGATGTCTTGAGTATGTATCTACAATGTAGAAAGGAGTAAAGATAAAGAAAAAACAGTGCATGAGAAGGTGTGTCCAAACTTCTGACTGGTCGTGTAGCTTTGCTCAACATTTGCGTTCATTTTGTCTGCCTGATGCTGCCACACCTTTTGAAACACACAAAACAAAACAAACAAATGTTTTTTACTACTCTACACGCGCTTCAATGCTGTGTTGCCATCAAATCGCACGCTAATGCTACTTTGTGCTTTCAGTAATGCCTTTTTTTCTTTTTTACTATTTATATTGCAGCTACTATTAGCTGGAATTTTCAGACAGCACATCCAAGACATAAAACTGTCCAAACAACAAAGACAGCAGTGTATCTCAAAGGAACTGAAAGCACACCACGACATTGGGGCCTGATTAAGGTGTGCTGCTGTAGCTTGGAGCAGCTAGTGTTAGCTAGTGTTAGCTAGACTCCTCTGAGTCATTTTTTAAGGCTGAACGGGTTTGTGTTGCAGCTACTATGACGGCGCGCATGAGTCCATCATTCTGCTCTCATCAAGTGCTAATCACGGCTCTAACGTCTCACCTTCTCGCCTCCGTCCCATCATGTGGTCAGGTGTTCAAGTCCAAGGACGCCCCGGACAAGACCACCACGCCCGAAGAGTTCATCCGCATGACAAAGGGCATCACCACGGCGACGGCCAAGGCGGTGGCCGCGGGCAACTCGGCTCAGCAGGAGGACGTGATCGCCACCGCCAACCTGAGCCGCAAAGCCATCTCCGATATGCTGGCGACCTGCAAGGTGCTAATCCAGCGCCGCCTTGCCAGGACCGCCCTCGCCCGGGCTGCCTCCTGCCAGAGAGCGCGCCCTGCTGAGTGCAGATAGGACATGAGAGTGCGAGAGCCATTTCACTGCTGCCCCCACTGGTTGGGGCTCAATTTCTTTTTCTGCCGGTCACTTTTCAAAGTCACACAGCCGAGCGCGAGTCAGGATGTCCTTAAAAAAGGCTCTTTCGACGAAATGCTAATCAGAAAGTGAAATAAATCCAGTTTAATCCAGAAATCACATGCAAGAATTAATCAGAATTGTCTGTAGATTCATTGGCTGTAGTTTTGATTGGTTATTGTCACTGCATAATCTAACAGTGTCGTAACTCCTGATGTCGTGCAGAGTGCATTTTAATGTTCATATCTGCGTCTGACTCGAATTAAATCATGCAAATGGATTCATTTTTCTCTCTCTCTATCCGATCACAGCAAGCAGCTTTTCACCCAGAAGTAAGCGAGGAACTGAGGTGCAAAGCGCTGCAGTACAGCTCTGAGTGCGCCAGCGGGTACCTCAACCTCCTGGACCAAGTGCTGCAGGTTAGACCGACGCCCACCATGTGACACTCTCTGAGTGCGTGTGCAGAAAGGGAAATATTCAGCTCATAAATCATGATTATCGGCTGTTTCCATTAGATAACCACCTTCACTGGCAATATTGAATATATATAAAATCTAGGAGAACTTTCCCCTCATACCATTCATCTGCCGAGCAGAAAACCCGACTTCCCAATTATGTTTGTTGTAAGTTTGTTGCTAAGTTTTGCGTTAACATTCAGTTGACATTCATCTCACTGGTGCCTCTCACTTACGTGCATCCTGTTGGATTTTTGTGTGCGTGCGTGTGTTTTTATATTCTCAGGTGCTGCAGAAGCCCATGCCGGAGCAGAAGCAGCAGCTGGCCGTGCACTCCAAGCATGTGGCGGCGAGTGTGACCGAGCTCGTCCAGACAGCTGAGGCCATGAAGGGTGAGGCCACACACGGCGCCGATACACACTTTCGCACACTCTTCTGACATTCTGTCACCGGCGACCCCTTTGTCACTGATGTCAAGTGCGATCCATGTCATCCGACACATGAAAGTTCTACGTCTGGGTTTAGTCAGTGACGTGGCCTCGGAAAGCAGAATTTCACCTTACCCTGAGGTTGTTTGGCTTCGTTGTCTGCAGGTTTCAAACCCTTCTAGAACCCTTTAAGCGCACCCGCATCCTCACCGGGCATGAAGGCGTCTGTAGCGTCAACACAGAGCCTGTTTGGCCACAGAGGAGTGCGAGCAGGAGCCATTTCATTTCATCATAAACCCAAAAAAAAGCCCTGATGGGATTGTGGAGATGTTGAAGATTAGTCGGTCTAATCCTCTCCGCTGAAAGAAATATGATGGTGTCACTGAGCCAGGCCACCGCACCCACGGGGCTTCCGCATTAAAAGACAGGTCATGCAGCTGCCGCCATGCAAATTGTTCCAAATGAAGTCGCGCGCGGCGACGGCGGCAGCCCGGGACGCGAACGCACCGCTGCGTTTTTCTAGCGGAGCCGCGCAGCCGCGTCTGACAGGAGTAATATATTGTGTTTGGAGGAGAATTAGATTACAGCGTAGAGACCGGGACCCAGCGGGGCTATCCACTTCACCTCTCTAATGTCCCATGTGCTCTCTCTCTCCCTCTCTCCCTCTCTCTCTCTCTCTCGCTCTCCTCGCTGCCTCAGATGGAGGTAAGTGGGATGTGGGTGTATGTTTTTCTTCCTCCAGATCACTTTCATAGACTCAGACGGGGGGTAGGGGAGTTACACGGCTCTGGTGTGTGTGCGCATGTGTGTGTGTGTGTGTGCAGGGGCTGATGGGGGGGGGGCTGCAGAACAGATTTCCCCAGAGCTCGGCCTAATCTTTGAGAACATCGTTCCATCTGCCTCACCAAGCTGTTCCCAAAACAGCCCCGTTTTATAGGCACTTAAAAACACATAAAAACACAATGATCCAGCCAACGTGCTTTTCCTCCAACTTTTGGATTATTTAACTTTGAGGCATCACACTGATTACTTTTTTTTTTTTTTTTTAAACCAAGTCTTTTGCGTATCCCCCCCACCCCCGGTGCCGAGACGTCCTCTGCTGACCGGCGTTAAGATCTGTGATGTTCCTCGTCCAGGCTCGGAGTGCGTGGACCCCGAGGACCCCACCGTCATCGCGGAGACGGAGCTCCTGGGGGCGGCGGCGTCCATCGAAGCCGCAGCCAAAAAGCTGGAGCAGCTGAAGCCCAGAGCCAAGCCCAAGGTAAACCTGCACGCCAACCCGCGACCAGACGTCTCCCTGTCACTAAACCAGCCCCCCCCCCAAAAAAAAGTCCGGTTAGGATTCGGTGACAGCGGCTTTGAAGCAGAGTCATCCTTTCCTGTGACTGAGCCGCTGCATCCGTGTCATTTACAAAAGCAGGGGGGCGAAGGGAGGAGGGAAGATAAATAACATTGCACACGCCTTGTTGACTCCGTGGGCTAATCCTGTGAGCTCATGTGTGATGCCCCCAAAACTTTCTTCAAAGGAATCTCGGGACCTTATTTTGAGTTGTGTTGCCAGGAGACGTAATTACACGGCCGGCTCTTCCAGCTTGTTTTGGACTGAGTTCAAATGTGCAGTGAACTTTCGGGACCCCTCTCCAAAGGGAAGGGCCTCTGTCTTATTGAAGTTATTTCCTTTGTTTTATCACACACATCACGTCTCCAAAGTAAAGCTGATCAGGGATTTTTTCTGTGGATTTATTCAGATTCTTATTCATCTCTCACGCTGTGTCACTGTGTTGGAACTTTACTTTATCATACAGAGTGGAAACAGGTTGAAAAGTTGGGGGATTGGAGCGATTTCCTGCTGGGGAATAGAGCTACGTTTATGTGCCACTGTTCTCATTTCAAGGTTGTGCCTGCGGTGTGCTGGTGCATGAATAGTGCTGTTTGTTTATCTGTCTATGGAGACTGAATTGTTCCTGGTGCTCCTCTGCCCTCTGTCTCTGTAGTGCTTCCCGCCCTCCTCTGTTCCTCTGCCTGTGCACAACAGTGACCGTCAGTTCAGCCCTGCGACACCGGGCAGCGTGTACCTATAATGCGCCTCTTTCATTAAAAATTAAATAAATAAATCTCACTCTCATACTGTAATTCCGCAGCGACAGACCGCAAGTGAGTGATGACCGTTATGCTCACAAAAGAGGATTAATGCGGTTAAGGGCCTTATTTTTTGGAATCAGTGTCTCCCTCTAGTGACGTGAATGTTGTGGCATTTAGTCCAGTCCTATTCATTGAGATGCCGTTTGATATAATTGTTCAGTAATTATTTAGTAATTACTAATGATTACTAAATAATAACAGAAACATTAAAGATCTGAAAACAATTAAAAACTGTTAAACAGGAAGTTCTAAAAAGCAAATGGTGATTACAATTATTGTGCTGTGTATTAAGCCTTTTTATTTATTCACATCTAAATGTGATTATCTAATCAATATATTGTCTACATGTTGTTTGAATTTTCCCATGGCGACTGAAAGCTGCTAAAACATCTCACTCATATTGCAAAAGGCACTAAAGTCACTTTGACACCTACAGCAATGGAAGAGGTTTTATTTAATCAAACTTACCCGGATTCTCCTGCTCCTCCTCCTCCTCTTCCTCCCCTCTCCTCCCTGCTCCTCCGTCCTTCCCCGTGTCCTCTCTGAGGGGGGAGGGGTCTCCTGCTCCCAGCATGCACCCTGCCCTCCCCGCCCTCTCTGAGCCGTTGTAGACCTGGAAGCCTTCTCTGCAGGGCTCTGTCTGATATGTTTGATATATTAGGTTGTTATTCAGTCCAACTATATATCAAACATATTCCTACAGTGTCCCGCCCTGTCTCCAGCCACGTGTGCCTTATGTGTTTATGGAGGTGGATCACATGCTGTCGACCGCTCAGGCAGTGTAGTGGCTGTCTTGGAAAGCGATGCACTGTGATCTTCACAATGACATTTAGTGCAGGTTTGGGAAAGTGAGCCTCCGTATTGAGAGTCTTTTTTGACAACACTGAAACTCATGGTTAAGTTTTGTTGCAACTATTAAACTGTGTTCTGGACTAAATGGACAAAAATATAATTTAACAATATTTTCCCAGGAGCTATAAGTGATGTTCAGCTGTTAAACTTTAGAAAAAAAAAAAAACGTGTATGGAAGTAGAAGCATTAGCAATCAGAATCAAAATCAGAAACACGTTTATTGCCAAGTAGGTTTAACACTTAGGAGGAATTTGCTGTGGTGTGGTTGGTGCTTAGAGGACAGCAGAACAAAAAGAGGGCAGCAACTGTACTAAGAATACACTAAAAATATACAGAAGGGTGTCAGATATACAATGTATACAATTGCTCCACCATAGGCTGTTGAGTGTGCAGGGAGCCAGTTTGTGGTGAACTACCACATCTAGTGGCGAAACGATAATTGCATCGCCCTTTTCCTTTAAAAATGTCCCTTTGACGCCGTTGAATGGGCTTCAAAACACTATTTCAGGGAACAAGCCGAGAGTCCCGAGCTTTAAATGTCACGCTCGGTAATGAGATCTTTGACTGTTTATCTCCAGTCGGCAAATATTCGTGATGAATAACAAAGGTGCTGCAAGGTGATGCTGATCGTCTGCGATGTGCTTCTCCTCCCAGCAGGCGGATGAGTCACTGGATTTTGAGGAGCAGATCTTGGAAGCGGCAAAGTCCATCGCCGCGGCAACGAGCGCTCTGGTCAAATCGGCGTCGGCCGCCCAGAGGGAGCTGGTGGCGCAGGGGAAGGTCGGCACAGCTGCTCACATCTGTCTGTCTTTTTGACAAAGATCTGATGATGCTAAGTAATAAAAAAAAATCTACTTTTTTTTTCCAATGACCTCCACAGGTGGGATCCAACCAAGCTAACGCAGTGGACGATGGCCAGTGGTCTCAGGGTCTCATATCAGCCGTGAGTCTCTTCCTCCCTCGTGTTACCGTCGAGCTGCCGGCTGAGATTTGAGGGGAAAAAAAATCTCAGAGCGGAAATGTGAGGCCAGTCTTTGCTTCCTCGCTGCAGGCTCGCATGGTCGCAGCCGCCACCAGCAACCTGTGCGAGGCGGCCAACGCCTCGGTGCAGGGCCACGCCAGCGAGGAGAAGCTCATCTCGTCGGCCAAACAGGTGGCGGCCTCCACGGCTCAGCTGCTGGTGGCCTGCAAGGTGAAGGCCGACCAGGACTCGGAGGCCGTGAGGAGGCTTCAGGTAGGGCAGGAGGAGCCTCGTCGGCCTCATCCATTCCGGTCGCGGGCGCTAACTTTTGATGCTGTGTTCTTTGAAGGCTGCTGGCAACGCGGTGAAGAGGGCCTCCGACAACCTGGTGAGAGCGGCTCAGAAAGCAGCGTTTGACAAGACTGAAGACGACAGCGTGGTGGTGAAGACCAAGTTCGTCGGCGGCATAGCTCAGGTGAGAGCCCAAGAAAAAAAAATCAAATTATGATGTGAGAGCTAGAAGCAGAATTTTTTTTTTTTTTTTTTGTTGTTTTTTGTGGTTTGCCCTTTCCACAGCGGGTTTGCGTTTCTTGCTGATATGCCAAAATGCCAAATGTTTTTTTTTTTCCAAGAGCGCGATGATGATGAGCTGCTGCGGATAAACAGCCCATCAGCTCCTCTTCAAAGCTGTTTGTCAGGTTCGCCAGACACCCACAGATCCGAAACATCGCGTCTCTCCAAGATTCAAGGAGCCGCTTCCTTTTCATCTGAAGGGAAATAAAAAAAAAACGCCGGATTTGAAGACTGTGCGTCTCTTTTAAAGGCGGCAGCTAGAAACGGGAAGATTGATTGATTGACTTCCTGTCCTTTTCAGCGGCGCTCCCTCGTGATCGTAGGCGTGCCATAAGAAAAATGTAATCTACCAGCGAGGCCGTCAAACTTATTGACGTTTAATCGCCGTTAGATGAAAGAAAATTGCTTTAGCTTGTTTAGGACTTGAATGGACCAGACAATAATGCCTTTATTTTTCAATAGTTAAGAAAATGTAGCCCGATGCTCATGATTGTTTCCTTCGTTCATTAGTTCTGTCTCAAAATCACCTCACAGCTTGTTGCTGTCGGCTCATATGGTTCAACACATATGTTTTTTAGCATTGCTGCAAAGTGTCTCCGCTTGCCATGCGTGCGTCACTTAATAGCCGTTGTACGTTTTATCTCGAGATCTCCAGATATTTTCAGCTGCCGTTCGGCCCCGAGCCGCTCGAGGTCAGCCCGAGTGCCGCGCCGCGTTTTCAATTCTAGGCATTGGACGTCCCGCAGGGGGGCGGGAGTTAATGCATTCGCGGTCCAGACTTTCTGTCAGCTCCTGCCGTTCTCCTCAGATCATCGCGGCTCAGGAGGAGATGCTGAGGAAGGAGCGCGAGCTGGAGGAGGCGCGCAAGAAGCTGGCTCAGATCCGACAGCAGCAGTACAAGTTCCTGCCCACCGAGCTGAGGGAGGACGAGGGCTGACGGCGAGGGCCGGGCCGGGCGGGGCCGGGCGGGCGGGCCGGCCGAGGCCCCGCCCCCCCGGCGTCGCATCACGAGGAGCAGTCGCTGACGTCGGATTGGCTACTTTACTCTCGTCGAACAGCTGAGTAGAGAGAGCACTTGGAAAACAGGCCTGTCGGATGAGAAGGAGCAAGTGCCTGTGTGTGTGTGTGTGTGTGTGTGTGTGTGTGTGTGTGTGTGTGTGTGTGTGTGTGTGTGTGTGTGTGTGTGTGTGTGTGTGTGTGTTTTGGTCACCGACTGGCATTTGCATTCTAAGTTCAACATGAGAGGGTTGTTACAGTTACAACAGCGCCGTCGGAAGGTGATGTGGCAGACGAGTCCTGTCACCGACTGTTACAAGATGCGCCGATAGATCAGCGATCCTCCGTCGCCACTGAATGTCCCGTGTCTGCCGGACGTTGGGGGGGAAACAAAAACAGACAAACTGATCTGCAACTGAGAAAAACCGAGGGTCCGCAGGGCTCATTTTACCACTGGCTTGCATGCACCCATTGTGTCTATACATATCAATGAAGCTACTAACCAATAGAGTAGTCGAGAATGCGAGAGAAAGAAAGAAAGAAACAAAGCACTTAAACTTTATTAACAGAAATGTGAATCTGGGGGTTTGCTGTTAACTGGCAGATCTTTTGCGGTTAATAAATCTGATTAAGTTTCAGCTTTTAGTCCCATGCCAAACTGGGGGTGAAGTGGTTGGGGGAGGGGGGGTGTATGTGTCAGAATGAAAAGTAAACGGAGACCAACTCTATCGCTACAAAGATATTTATTCTAATGCTATTTTTTAGAAAGTTGTTCTTAAAGAGTCGACCGACGCAATCTCTGTTATTCAGAGGATCCGGACTGTGTGCGACCAAATGAGTCTTGCCGCTTGCCACTTCCTGTAAGAGCCACCGCCCCCCTCCCCGTCCCCCACCCTCACCCTAATCTCCCTTATGTGCACAGAGCTGTGTAAGGACTGTATGTTTACATTATTTGTCATGTTTGCTCTCTCTCGCCTCCATGCTTTGATTCGCTCTCCTCGTTAACGCTATCGCCAGCTTTTGTTTGGGTGCCCTGTGATTCTCCGCCGGTCGCTGCTCCATGTTAAACCTGTTTCATTTCTCTTTTTTTCATCGCAGATTTGAGCGAAGCAGCCTCGCATGATCAGTTTTTAATCAGCATATTTAGCCTTCTGTTTACAGCCTCACACAAATACACAAAAAAATGATCAAAGTTCCCACCTACAAATATTTTCCTATCATTGTTGATACCGCACCTCGGTCAAGCACTATTGCACAATTTATTATCCAAACAAGAGTATAGCGCACCAAAAGAAGACATATTTAGCCCATATTTAGCATATTTACAGCTCTCTGTGGAAACGGCTTCATTTTAGCTTTGAGCTAAGACAGTTTTCGCCGGATGTTTTGTACCTTCCACATGTTTGGAAGGAGACAAAGACAAACAAAAAGGAGTGGAATGAACTTGTGACTCGCGTGGAATCTGTGCCCTTTGTGACGTCACAGGACTGTGTGTTTTTAGTGTACATTGATCGCTGTGTCTGAAAAGTGCAGCAAGCAAAAGAAGTAAAGGACTTTTCTCACATCCTGAAGGACAGGGGGCTTCATTTGTAGGGTTAGAGACAAATATTATTGTCAGAGAGCAGAAGAAAAGCGTATCTTGCGTAATGCAGACACCCCGTGTTTAGACGGACTTTCCAAAGCAATATATTAAAATGTATATTCTCAGAGGTTGAGGTTAATGAGAGTCTGCCCTGTTATCCCCCTGTAAGATAAGGTTTGTGTGCAATGATACTTGGCTTTGGACTCTTTGAATGAATCATTTGTTATGCACTAAAGATGCTCATAAGCATAAGCACTGAAGGAGACAATTTTAACACTTGCATTGTATTAAATGTAGGATGATCTCTCAACAAATAAGAAGGAAATAGATTCATGTTCTCATTTTAGAAAGAAAAAAAAAACAATAAGTGTTTGGTCCTCGTTTTGGCTTTAGTATATTAATGTATACTATTCTGGAAGTTTGAAACCGATCATCTCCATTGTGTGTCCGTGCCAGTGTCAGGACTGCATTGTGTAATAGTGCCTTATTTGAGCCTGCACTGCGAGGCAGATCAGCAATCAGGCTGAGTGGTGTGAGCCTGAGCCTTGTCCTCTCTGGATCAGAACATTATGCCAGTCTAATCCCCATCAGGGTCTTAATTAAGCCGTCATCTATCCTCTGCCGCACAACAAAATGCCTTGGCCGGTGGAACCACTTGCCTACAGTGTCATAATGCTGATATAAAAGGGCACCTGTGGATACCTGAGGACTGATAGAGACCACATCGCCAGACTAATATGAGACTGCATTCCATGAGCATGTGGCAAGTTGTGTCTGAAGTTGAAGAAATCATAACAGCCGATCCCTCTTGAAAGTAAATAGCTCCCTTGTTTTACTGTCTAACCACTACGAAAATGTGTTTGTTTGTTTGTTTTTTCATTAAATGTAAGACTTAACCTGAAATCTGTTGTCTAATTGATTTGTGCGAGTGTTAATGGAAACAGAAAAAAAAAGAAGATATTATAGCTCAGTTATGAATAGATGTTGTGGTTCCTTTTAACAGACTGCGTTGGTTTTATGATTTGATGCTGTATGTATTATATTTATCTGGTCACAAAAGTATTTTTTGTATTCACAAAAAAAATAAAGGATTTCAAAACAACCAGTAAACCGCACGGATTATTATTTTCGTCCTTTTTGGTATCGGTGCATCCAAGTGGAGATTTGCTGCCATTGCGCATTCTTTCCAGCAGATGTCAGTGTTTTCCTTCGCTGGGAGGTACGTTTTAGTGGAAGGATTTGTAAAGTTAGAAAGACCAAATAAGGACATAGTGGATGTGTATCCCCTCCCTCCCCCACCGAGTTCACATAGCAGATCTCAAACTACCCCTTTAACATTCACATGTAGTTTCTCATCAATTTTACACTTAAGAGATAATGGCTCCACATAATTAACTTATTGGATGGGGCTTGATGCCGACTTTGTGATTAGCTCGTTAAAGAAAAAACAAATATGTATGAATATAATTAATAGCTAAGCCTCGCCTTGTATTAAATTATGTGGCCCAAAGCAACTTTTATGCTGGGGTAAAGCAACAAGAGTGAAAAGGACCAACAGTGGTGACCATCACAATGCACAGAGTCGTCCTAATGAGCACCATATTTGGTTCTTTGAGTGTTTTGGTCTCATGCAAGGTCAGGCCACACAGTGAAGAGAGGAAACTGAAGCCATGTGTTTAACTGGGAGTGCCCGTGTACTTCCACCCAGTCTCTCCATGCAGTCTGACCAGGAAGATGTTTTGTCTGGTTGACTGGCACCGAGCTAACAAACCTCAAGAGATAATTGATGTAAAGCAGATATGTGGTCTTATTGAGCTTCATGATTTCAGGCTTATTAGAATAAACCGCCATCTTGCAGCCGATATCCCCCCTCTCCAAAATGAGAAAAAAAAAACTTCCCTTTTTTCTACAAAGTTTCATTTTGGCAGAGAAGAGATGATTATGCGAGTTTGTCATGAACTCGGCCACCCTTATGTTTCTCTCCATCAATTTCTCCTTTTCCATCTGTTTGTTTTTTCCCAATTGTTGCTATTAAACTGGCCTGTTGTCATGTCATTTTCCTGCAGATTGATGTGTATGGAGTCCAGATGTGCCTCGTTGGCACCAGGTTTGATGAGTGATCAGTTACAGAGCTGCATCATCGTCCTCAAAGCCATCGACACATACAGCAATCCTTAGCAATGCCAGTGTTTATCCGTGTTTATCCGCCGGCACGTATTGCCTTCGCAGTGTGCAGAGATTTCCTTTTCGCTGTCACGTCAACTCGGGCCGTGTCTGAAACCACAAGGACTGGCAGCCAGTGATGACGCCGGGCTTCGCTCCACACTCAGGATTTCACATATGAGCCGTGTTAACCATTGGTTATTACAAATGTGGGGTTCAACCTTTCAGGGTAATTCGCTTATTGGTAGTAGAGCACATGGCGGCAAATCTCAGGGATCAAGACGGAAAAAAAAAAAGTGATTAGATCAGGTTTTTATGGATGTCTCCTTCATCTGACTTCTTCTTCCTGTCCTTGGCTTAATAAGGAAATGCTTTTTGCCTGATTAGAATGACATCCATGAAAACAAAGCGCAGTGACTGGGATAACATTGATTTGGCAACCATGTTAATCCCTCAGGTTAGGAAAACAGCATTGTTCCAAGGTTGAATAGCTGAAGGGTTTTTTTTGTTTTTTTTTGGCTTTGGTACTTCTTTTTTGTTTTTTCAGGAAGTTTCACATCCAGACCCAGAATTGTGGTGGCAAGAAAGAGAATGAGCCAGACTGCACAATATTAATAGCCAAAACCTCCGAAAATGTTTTCCTTTTGTGAAGTGAAGTTTCCTACAACAAGACTCTGAGTCATTTCATGTTGAAGAAGTTCACCCCGACGGTAGACCTAAACACACTTCTGCTGTGGTGGCACGTGGAAGACAGCAGTGACATCATCATAGTGTGGAATGGGCACCTGGTTACTCATCTCTAAAAAAGCAGCGCTCTCCAACGTAAACCTGGGAGACGCCAGCTGATGGATCTGAGGGAGAGAGAGAGAGAGAGAGAGAGAGCTTTACTCGGGTCTGGAACTCATGACTATTTTAGGTCATCGGCTGGGTTCTCCCAGCATGTCGGCCTTATTACGTACACACAGAGCAGCCTCTGTGCTGTCACAACTCATGACTGCTACCTGTCTATGACCTGTGCTGTAAAAGCCCCCAGAGGTTACAATAACACCACCCAAACAAGACTATATATATATATACTGTATGTATATATATATACATATATATATGTATATATATATATACACATATATATACTGTATATACACACACACATACATACATACATACATATTTATATGCATGTGTGTGTGTTGCAGCATTAGTGAAGCTCAGTCTGTGGTAATTTTACTCACATCACAGCTGATGTATGAAAGGCATCAGGTGGGAAAACATGGATTAACACCATTTTTGTCTTTTTCTTTGCATTTTTTTTTAGGTGGTGGTGGGGGGGGGGCTCACAGGGGTTCTTTCCTTATGATGCTGCACACATCTCATGTACTGGGCCTTGAAGTGAAGTTACTGTCGATCGGGTGACCGCGCTGCTTATATTAAATGACAGCCGCCGAGGGCTGGTGCACTCTGGACTTTAGCTGCCCGGAGGAAAAAATGTCATGTGGGTGATATTTTGAGTGTCGAATGTCAGGAAGTGGTCGGCGTTCTGCGCTCTGTGTGTGCGCACCAAAGCAGGCCAGAATTCACCCATTTCCATGAGATAAGAGGCGGGCGGGGCCTGGACTGTTTATGAAAACGGGGAGGGGGTGAGGGGGCGTTTGGCTGAGCCGACTCCTCAGCCACCGTCCCATCGTGACCACTTTCACCGTCTGCTTCTCTTATAGCACGGCAGCTCCCTTTTAGATATCATGTCAAGGAGGCTCAGTATTCCTCAGTCAGCAGTGACAGCAGGGCTATATTGGGGCTCCGCTGAGACTCAGGCCTCGCCTGCTAATTTTGGACAACTCCGCCTGTAACATATAAATATATTAAATCATACGGTCGGCCTCTAAGACTAGCTCCTTCATACGGAGCCCTGTTGCTGTAACTTGTTTTTATTATTATTTCCTTGAGATGTAGAAGAGCTTCAGGGGAACTGGGGAAGCCCCCGTCTCGCAATCCTGCTGCTGACTTGAACTGACGTACAGTGTCTCCTGGGTTTGAGACTGTCTGAAGTGAAATGCAACCCTTCTCCATCCAAAGCTGCTCTGTCTTAATAAGGAGCCTTTACTCAACACTGGAGAAATGACGGGCTGCATTTCTGCAGATATAGAGAAAGTCCTTGGCTTCTTGTCTCCTCCCGGTGCCGAGGCCTCCCCGCCCAGAGTTTAAGCTGAATAAACAGAGCGTTCGGTGCTCAGCAGAATTTTCTCAACTCTGATGATAATTTTAGGATTTACTGGGGCTGGTGGACAAATTGGCTGATCAGTGTGATTTCACTCCTTCAGTTACAGGATGTCCCTAAACAGCGACTGCTTCAGCTGGAACTCACTCGGTTGCCTTTAAAGGATGCAGGCAGAAAACCCTCTCTTTTAATATTAATCCTGGCCATTTAAACTCATTTTTACAGTTTTAAGTTCCCAAACTTAAGGAGCGTAAATCTTTATTTTTATTCTTTCCGTTAAAACTTGAATGAAAAACAGCATTATGCCTATTATAATTTCACATCATTTTACACTTTATATTCTTGTCAGCCCTCCTAAGTCTTCGAAGCAGTAATGCAGCAGAGAACGTCAGACTGGTGTCTATTTATTTTCCTGTCTCCACGCTCAGACTGTTGTTCTTGCGATTGGCTTCGCCCTGCCCTCTCCGTCCGTTCTCGTGAGTCTCGGCCCGCCTGGAAAACGGTCACGCCATCTGATCAAACGTGAGGTTTTGGGGATAAGAATGCAGGTGCCGCAGAGCTGCGGGTTCCTGAGGCATTCCTTGCTGCACGGAGGCCACCGCAGCCCATTCACTGTGAACACCGCCTGCGCGCAGCCACTCGGAAACCACACTGGAATGTCTCATCATCATCGCTGAGTCTCGCAAAGCGCTCCTCGCTGCGGGCCCCACTTCAGCCGGCCCATGGTCATTTTTGTGGCTCCAAGTTTACGTGATGAGAAACTGGGTTTGACCTTCATTTTTTCGGATTCAGTTCACGTCTTGTTTACCAGAATGGAAGAGCGTAAATGTTTAGGCAGCGATCACTCTCCCGGGGCGGGGACTATTATTGTGAAAGGAGAAGTTTGTTTACAGTCAAGAGAAAAGGAGGAGAAACTAACACACAACCACAGAAGTCCAGCATCCGTCTCTCTTTTTTTTTTGTTCAGTACTGTAACAGGGTGAACAGTGGCCGAGATGGAAGTGCATACCAAGAAGTTTTATAGCCCTGCAGTCTGGAAAGAAATATCAAGCTCTTCTTGGGACCTCACAAAAAGCCCTCTCCTCGGTCTCTTCCTCTGTACAGCACAGGGCCCATATATGGCCACATATATGGAAGATTCCTCCTCCGTGTGCAAACACGGAAACTTCTGGCCCTGTGACACAAGGGGCAGAAGATTGAAGGCAAATATTTAAGGATGGCTATCAACAAGATGCCGGCCAGCTGGGGGACAGAGCGAGAAAAAGGAGCAATTGCTCCGATGCAAAAAGGACCAAGGCATCAAAAGTCAACAAATCAGCCAGAGATCTTTGGGCTCCCTGTGGAATGAACAGCTCTGATGCTATGGAGGGGAAACTTATCTTGAGCTGGGAGAGGTTCGAGCTGCCTGTAAACAATCATTTCGCTCCCCACATCCCTCTAAACTCCCAGTCAACTGTGTACAAATGAGCCCCAATGAAAATGCGCTAAACACGATGTTTTCCAAAACCAGCGACAGAGTTTTGCCTCACATTGTCGGGCAGACTGACCTATTTTTGTTCCAGTATTCCTGCTATGACATGCCTGTCCTTTTTTTCTTGTCTCTTCTTTTTTTCTTTTTTTCTTTTTGCAAATCTGATTTCCACACAAAAATTCTAGAATAGCATCCAGCATGAGGTTGTAATGAATCGTGACAGTTCCCCCTGAATGCCTCGCAACCCCTACCCTCCCCTCTTTCAGTCTGAGCTGACAGAGCAGCATCAGATATGGCTGACATTCTGTCGAGGGGGGAGCACAAACAAACAGTCAGGGAGGAGCACGGCAGAAGCCACAAATATTCCTCCATTATCCCACATTTGTGTTTTTGCGATGCTGGAAGGCTTCAGGTTTGTTTGGTTTTATTTTACTCTGAAGTTTGAGTCAGTGCCGGCGTCACTGGCCGACTGGCGTCAACGTGGCTTCCTGGCAAACTTTCTTTCTCTTTATCACTGGATTAAACGTTGACCACTGAACTGCACCGTAGTAGCGTCCACGTTCACATACTTGCCATTTCAAAAGGTCAGTCAATCCCAGCGCCGTGCTGCTAAAAGATGCAAAACTAAAAAAAGTCAGTGTAAAAATCCCAGGCCTGCAAAGGGATACATCACAGGCCCATACAGCCGGAGAGATGACAGGTCCTTTCACCTCGCACCAGCTACTTGTGCCGCAGCACAGGCTTGGCAGCGGAGGAATGCCGCTTACCTTTCAGTGCAGCACCTGCACCTGAAATATGCGACCTTCGCACGGCTGGAATTTGACTCCTCGAAATGATCATATTTCTAGATATGTGTTTTTAATGCTGGAGTCCATGCCGAGCACTTTCACACATAAAAATCCATAGATCCCCAGAAAGCTGCACATCTCACTATGTGTTCACAGCCAACTGATAAAAAAAATGCTTTGTTCTCATTTCCTTTGATGCTTTGTTGTACTTTCTACACGTTTCAAGGAGGACACAACCAAGGCTTGTGTTCAGAGCCAACCATCGGTTTTTCCGTCACAAAGAACAGCATATTTAGCACTGTGTTTACAGTATCCCACAGAGAAAAAAAAACCTTGGTTTTAGCTTCTTGCCAAAACTGCTGTTTTGTCGTCCCTCCCACAAAACAAGGCAGCCCTGATCTGATCTCGTTTGGTGAAATGGTTGACACCTGGCTGTGGGTGTTTTCAATGACCGGAGGCAGGGGGGAGGGGCGGTATGTAGCACCCTTTGTGACATAACAAGGGGCCAATTTCCAGAACTGTTCTTTCTGAAAAGTGTAGACGGAAAAAGAAGTTAAGTGTTGATTTTTCTCTCATTTCAGGGGAATTCATGGACACATGCTGTTGCCAAAAAAATAAAAAAATAAATACATACATATATAGTAATAACAACGTTTTGAAATTTTATTTAGTATGATATAAATTGAAAATAGATGTATTCTTTTTAACAAGATTACATTTCCCTCACCAAAGAATACGTTTTGTTTTTTTGTTTTTTGGGTTTGGTTTTTGGACGCTTAAGTGTGACGTCCACCCTTACTGACAGATTTCTCACCACCCAGAGCTCTGTGAGTCCAAGTGCCGCAGCGTTACAGCAACTAATCCATCAAGGAGTGAACTTTGGCGGTCTCTGTATGTCGGCCCACCGGTGCTCGCTAACCCGCCAGTCCAACTGTGGCTCCCAGTATAATTCAGTGGAACTCTGCAGTGAATAAAGCTTGCAGCAGTGGGCCATCACCTGGGCTTGGGTTACAGCTTCTGCTGCACCCTCCTCCCTCTTCTACATATATACATATTTTTTTTAACCTTCCTAAATGATTATGCCCCTGCAAGGACCTATCTAATCCCAGGGGAACGGCCCGAGGAAGCCAAGAAGTTCTCTCTATATATATCTGCATGATGTCTGCAGAAATCTTCAGATGGCATTTGACAAGTCGTTTTGCCAACACTGAGCCTCTCACAGTTTCATTCCGAGGAGAGCTCCACTGCGTTCCTGCTGCAACAGTGTCAGCTCAAAACCGTCCAAGTAAAAAGCCACACACGCACGTCAGCGCTGTTTAGAATCGCACCAAATCACAAAAAAAAGTCTTGGGGAAAGTGCAAGAGCTTTCGTGTTTTTGTGCCAGGGAAAGAGCTGCAACAGCGCAGAGACTCTCACAGTATTTAAGGCCCGACTGAACCTTAAATGTCTCTCCCATGAGTGCTCTTATGCAAACAAGATTTCAGGCTCGACGGCCAAGTAAAGCTACGCTCCTCCCTTCGCAGCAACTGAGGATAACCGGACATTCCAAACTCATAGTCGGTTGTCACTGTAGGCCTAACAGATTAATGAATACAGTGTTACAGTATTATTAAAGTGCCAAGACAGACTTGAGTGTTATTTAAACTGGCAGATTTCACTGCCTCAGAAGCAGATTTAGCTTTCTTAAGTTAAGGAGCTCTATTATATGACTTGTATGTTCAGACACAATGTTTATTGATGACATTTCTTTCCTATAATTTTATCACTTTATTAAAAAAAAAAAAATCATTCTGAGCCCAAACCAGTCCCATGTTTATAAGTTTGCCCCTGTGCTCTTCTACTCACAACCTTGTTTACGACGAAGGCCACAAAGACCACGAGCATAGACATCTCCCGCGGTGGGGAATAAAAGGGAACGGCGGCGCGCTGAATGTAAACAAGAATCCAGCTCCTCTCTGCACCTGTCTCAATCAGCTGTCTCCTCATGAGCGCGAATAAATCAGCACGCAGATGATACAGACTCACACAAGTCAGGCTGGGTATAGCTCAGGAAATGCCTGGAAAACAAAAACAGTTGTCAGAAGACAAGTGTTTATTTTCCCTAGCTGTGCTGAGAGCCCTTAAATCATAGGCCTTCCTTTATGAAAGTTCTTCTCATCAAACAAGACTGGGATTCGTGTTTCAAAACCTATTTAAATGCTATAAAATATTTCATCAGCCGTCTGGTAGGAGACTTAAGAGGCCTGGAAAAGCAGAGTATTTTCCTTCGAGCACAAAATTATATGCCTGCAGATATTTTTTTTCTTCTTTTTTTCACCAGAGTCCAAGAAAAAGAAACTTTTTTTTCTAGAGCTGTGGTGTCTTCAGGACACCACCACAGCACAACGCTGACTCCAGCGTTAAAGGCTTTCTTACGTTTTCATAAGGACCTTATTTCAACAAACGGAGAGCTAAATTATGCCCATTAAGTCCCGTGTGAATGTGACTGAGGCTTTGGATGTCAGTCAGAGCATATAGTTGATTTCAACAATGTCTGGACACAAGGAGAGGTTTGTTTCTATTTTAACCTATGGATCAGAATAGACACTGGGTTATTTTCACTCTGCTGACATGTTGAATGAAAACAATATAATGGAGCTTATTTTCATTCCCAGCATGCCACGGGAAATCCTCTGTGCCATCCTCAAACCTCCCCCGAGCCCATTAAGGGGAAGCGTCATTAAAGATAATTGATATCTGATTGCAAATCGCTGCCTTACTGCCAATGGTGAGCACACTAAGAAGATTAGTCATTATGAAATTAAACAACATAATGATAGTCTTTCAGTACATGAGGGGTCATTGACATCTGGAAGATTTCTTCTGATGATGCAGTTTTCTAATAGAGAAATTCATATGCAGACATTTATGTTCCTTTATATTTCTTCCAAGAACATCTCCAGCAAAATGCACAGATAATCTAGTCTCCAAATGTTTAGCCCGGTTTCTTTATTTTGAACATTTGATTAACTTAAGTGGAAATTGATGTTCACCAAAATCCCAGCTAAAGAAAAAAAAAGTTCAAAAAGAATCCCAGATCATTGTAACTATTATATATATTATATATAAGTCCAAATAGAATGATGCAAACGCCAACCTATAAGAACATAAGCCAGTCAAAATGCTTTTCTATAAGTGTCCCTGTCAATCAGACGTAAGGCTAAAGCTTGGGCAATAAGGCCGAGGCTCTCGGTTTTATCAAAGCGACGGAACAGTTTAGCAGTCCTGCTCTGTCTTGTTCTGTTGGCATTTGATAAATGACAAACAGAGGTCTGTGCAGTCTGTCTGCTCCGAGAGTGAGGCAGTCCCATGGGAGTGCAGCAACAATAATGTATATAAAACCAAGCAAAGCCTGGGTAGGGCGAGACTTATTTTGGGGCTCATATCTAATGGCATCAGACTTCAGGGGCTGTTGGCACAGAGTCTCCATATTACAGACTAAAACAGGTGTATGAAAGAGAGGCCACTACTAAAAATACCCTTGAGAAATCTTCGCGGAGACTTGAGGATCCTTGCTGTGTCCGGTTGCTTTGCCCCTCGACGGATCAGCCCGTTTTAAACATCTGCTGCTCCCATATCTCTCCCGTTTCGTGAAGCGGTCGCCATTTTTTAAATGTGAGCCGGTCCACCACTAAGCTGCCGTACATGAGGTTGGCTGTAGAAAACCATCCCGCTTGGCCGGCCGGATGCCGGGCAGCACATCAACAGTTTGCAGGGAGGATATGCGATACATTATCAGGTAAACACCTCCCTGCCTCGAACCCCCCCACCCCTTCCCCCAGACCTCGCCCAGACCAGCCCAGACTGTGAACAATGCCACCCGGGGCTTACCGTAGGCATCTCTTTCACACGAGGCCCACTCGCAATTAGTTTTCCTAGAGGAACTTGCTCCCGCCTACTCACTCTGACACACACACACACACTGGCTCACACACCTGCGGCTGCAAGTTGACACAATCCTTGTCAAAGTGTTTTTGCAGCTGCCTGCGATCCCACTGCCATCCTGTCACAGAGGTCAGGTAAAGAAGTGAAGGGGGTCAGAAAGCATGACTGACATGACAGGCAAACATGCCCTGCGTTTATGGGGTTTACGGTCATTTTCACTTAGAGAGACTCAACAAAGAAGCGCACATACTTTCACTTTTAAAAAGATGTCATGAAGATTTTATTTATTATTTTTATTTATTTATTTTTTCTTAAAAAAATAAAAAGTCTTCTGCGCCTTCCTGAAGAGCCAAATGACTTGAGTTACATTTGCAAGTGGGAAGCTCTGCCTCGGGAGCAGCCTGCTCGTCCATTGCACCCCATATAAAGGCGTATCAAAAGTCAAATGTTTGCGGACGACGAATCGCCGAGCAGATCCTTTCACAGAACGCCCGGGCACCCGTGCACGCCTCCTCCAAAAAAAAGTATTGGATGTCCACAGGAATCCAGTCGCCCCCCTACTTGAAAGTACATATTTGACAGGGCACAGCGAGGCAGAGCCTGCACTCCAGCTTCGCGTTCAGTAAGGGACAGACGCCCCACAGCCCCTCTCGCCTCTCCCCGGGTTTGGTTTTGGACTTTTTTACTGTTTGTCGGTGCAGCCCGGACAGCAATAAACAGCCATGGATGCCATCAAGAAGAAGATGCAGATGCTCAAGCTCGACAAGGAGAATGCCTTGGACAGAGCTGAGCAGGCTGAGTCAGACAAGAAAGCAGCAGAGGACAGAAGCAAACAGGTCGGCAGACTAGCATTATTATTATTATTAGTTTTATTATTATTTTATTTAAACAAAAATATCATGAAAAGGAATCTGGGATGTCTCAGTCATCCGCAAAGACTAAAGAGTGGCTACCACCACCTTCAGAAAGGCAGGCGGACCTCCAGCTTTATTACGGATTATTACTGTCACCAATAGAATCTGTTAAAGGATTCATTGATGAATAACTTCTCCCTTTGCTGTTTTTATTGGAAGCTACAGCTCGTCAGTTATCGTTACCTCCGCTGCCATTCGCTGGTGTGAAACAGCTAAATCTGAATATATGTTATGTTGCGATTTTTAGCCTAAAACAAATTGAACGCATGCTTATGATGATATTCTGATCAACTTTACGGTGTCTTTTGCATGCGTGTTTAGTTAGAGGATGATATAAGAGAGATGGAAAAGAAGTTGCGCGTTACTGAGGACGAGCGAGATAAAGTGTTTGAGGAGTTCCAGACCGCCGAGGAGAAGCTGCTGGCCGCGGAGGAGACCGCCACCAAGGTAGCGCGCACTGTCCTGCACGGACGCTGCTAACTTCTCTCTCCTCTCTCTTCCCCTGTCCTGTCCTGTCCTGTCCTGTCCTGTCCTGTCCTGTCCGCTGTGCCGTGCGTCTCCGCGTGTCTTCGTGCGTCTGTCTCTGTCGCTCTCGTGCGCGCACACGCTCCTCCTCCTCCTCCTCCTCCTGCTCCTCCTGCCTGCCTGATCACCCGTGACAAACTCTTGCGCGTCACCGAAACCGGCCTCAGCTTGAGGACGACCTGGTAGCTCTGCAGAAGAAGTTGAAGGGAACTGAGGATGAGTTGGACAAGTACTCCGAGGCTCTTAAAGATGCCCAGGAGAAACTTGAGCTGGCTGAGAAGAAAGCCGCCGATGTAAGTAAGCGAGGGCACCGCTCCTGCATCACCTTCATCTCCCCATCACTGTCTGTCCACTCTCCATCTATTCTGTCAAAGCACAAATTATCAGCATCATCATCTCTGGTGCTGCATATGTTGATGTTGTACTGATGATCTTTTGTATATAAAGTCATTAATCACATGCACTTACATGTTTGCCCAAAGAAACACAGACTGGTAATTAAACATAAACTTCTGTCAGTTCTCTTAATTTGGTTGAGTAGCCTATCTCTTAAACAGTGTGAGCAACTCTATCTTTTCATGTCTAAGGAAGTCTTCCTCACAGTGGAAAAAATACTCTTATACTCAAGTGTGCCAATGAGAGCGGAGAAAAGGCTCCCGGATAAATATAGCCCACTACTTTATATGGTCAAGATAGAGCCCACATCTGCGGGCTGGGCTCTTTGCTTACAGAGGAGGGGAAAAAAAACAATGTTTCCATCAACGTGTCTCTGCCGCGTCCTGATTTCAAAGAAATAGCCAGCAGCTCTCGAAATAGCTGCAGACAATTGAAATTCCCAAATGGCCATTTCAAGTTTTTTTTATTGTTATTACAGTGCCACTTTTATTTATTTACCCTTTTTTTTAAGCTCAACAAGAAACTTAGTTTAAAAAAAAAACAACACTGCGCGTGTTGCATCTGAGTGCGGTGGCTGACGGTTCTAGAAAAAAAAACGTTGCAAAAATACTTTAACTGGGCTCTTCCAGAAAATAGATTACGGACAATTACACACCAGCTACACCAGAACGCTTGTTTATCTCACTTTCATGATGCTGCTGTGTCAAATTTTATTCAATGCGACCAACATGTCCAAACCGTCCGATTTGAATCCTCTATTGATCTTCTTTTCCTTTCGGTTATTTCCTTCAGGGGTCACTGGTATTGTTTGAAACGTTTTAAAAAAAAAAACACCATTATTTTCAACCCGATAGAAAAAAAAGCGTTACTACACTCGTATAATGCAATCGTATGCATTGTTCGTAATTGGCCAGAAGATGGCGGTGTTGCTCCCTCAGATTAGCATCAATGGGATCGTTTTGTCAATAAAATGGTTAAAATGTGTAGCATCGAGTTATTCGCCATTTCATTGATGGCAACGTGGAATAATTTGAAAATTCCCATAAATTTCGGCCCAAAGATTTCTCAACCCGGTAGAGAATGATTTTACTTAAAATCTACTATAAGAAAAAAAAAAAAAAAATCTACGGCACTTCCTGGATAACGCAGTCCACCTCACGGTGCGTCTCCAGAAAGCTTACGCACCAGTTTGCATCGCAATCAAGACGTCACTCTGCAGCTTCACGTTCTATCGGAAATAACATTCCGGGATCGTTCTCCCTTTTTTTCGGAAAAAATAATAGTTTTAGAATAAACAATGACCGGGGCTACGTCGCTGGACGCCGTCAAACGAAAGATTAAGTTCTTGCAAGAGCAGGCGGACTGCGCAGAGGAGAAATCGGAGAGATTACAGAGGGAGTTGTTGGCGGAGAAGAGCGTCAGGGCGAAAGTGTTTTTTTTTTTTTTTTTTAAATAGCCACATAGCATCATGTCTTATTACTGTAACACATCTCCCTCATGTAGCCTCTCCTTTTTGTATGTGCCGAGCCCTCCTCTGGAGATGGAGCCCCGGGTTGAGATTGCAGCTCTTTGTGCTGCTTGGCGACGGAGCTTTGCGCGGGCACACGCTCTGACAGCGCCACCATACTATCACGGTGCATCGGAACATCTCGCTATTCTTAGCTTTACTGCTGGAGGTGAACACATTAAGCCGAGGGTGCCCGGGTCAAAGCGAGCGCGAGCCAACGCATGTGCACATGGGAGTGTGTGGGAGTGCGTCCGCGTAGTTTAACGCACTTTGGACGCAACAGTGTGTTTCAAGTCGCTCTCGTGGAAGTCATTCCGTTCGTTATAGAAGCATGCAGTACAACCAGGAAGTCATAGCTAAGAAAAAAAAAAAAAAAAATGTGACAGCGTTTTGAATGTGTCACCGTGAGCTGGTGTTCATTCGCTTGCCCTTATAAGGACAACAGGTTTCTGCCAGCCGGTGAAATCGTGAAGGAGTCGCGATTATGTATAAAGGTGAAATCGAGAGTTTGCGACCTTCAAGATTAATCCGTATGATTAAATAAGTTATGCTGTTGACAAGAAAAGATGTATTGCGGTCGTTACTGATAATTAGCAATTTCCTATGCGCACCTTGACCCTTGCAGTGCGCATGAGCTGCAGGTGTAACGGGGTTGGTCAGACCTCAGTGGCCCACCTTTACTCTCATTTCCAGGACAATGCTCACCTTTCCCTGCGCAGTGCAAACGTGTCAAAAGAAGAAACAGCAGCACGAGTATCAGGAGAAAGGAGACATTCACACTTTAAGACCCTTTGACATGAAGCAGCATGTAAACACATGAATTGACCCTGAAATCCCTGCGGCAGGTGTGATCCATGCAGGGAGTCTACTCTGCGATTAGGAGTGTGTGCAGCCGGTTAACCTGTAATAGTCTCAGGGCCATTGGGTTAATGTTCTCTCCAGGGTGTCGAGGTGAAGCGCTCTGCCTTCTGTCAGCTGGGGAAATTGTTATTGTGAACGATCACAACGGGGCCACCTGAGAGGGTTATTCCCAACAGGTGGACAGAGAAGGAAATCTCTCATGGTATCCAATGTTACAATCACCAACCTGGCATGAAACCAGGGGTGTGCACAGACATTTTAAAGGCAGGGGCTTAAGCAAGAAGGTGGGCACCTCTTCACTGGGCTAGAAACCAGATATTGGGTCAGTCTGGTTCGGAATATTTAATCAGCTAAAAGTACTTGGTCAATAGGAAAGCAGTTTATTTTGTTTAAAGAAGACTGCAAAAGTACATTTTCTTTATGATAAAAATCAAGACAACAGTTGGATCTACCTTACTGTAAATCCTTTGGGCTGACATGTATGTGTGTGTGATCTCCAGGTGTTTGTGTTGAAGATGTTGCCCTCCACAGTCTCCTGACCCTCTCTTGGTGTCTCCCCTCAGGCTGAGGGAGATGTCGCTTCCCTTAACAGACGTATCCAGCTGGTTGAGGAGGAGTTGGATCGCGCTCAGGAGCGTCTGGCCACAGCTCTGACCAAGCTGGAGGAGGCAGAGAAGGCCGCTGACGAGAGCGAGAGGTGCGTTCGGACAAGCGGCGTTGACGAACTCAAGCGCTCTCCTGGATGTTTGTTTTTTTCCCACCCCAACAACACTCTCCGCATACTTCTGTCGAGATTTATGAGCTGACACGCAGCGCGGACAGCATCCCCAAGCCTGTTTTTCAGGTTTACGGATGGGAGCAACCTCTGACTGTTTGTTTTTCTCCCCCTCTCCATCCCTCAGAGGCATGAAGGTCATTGAGAACAGGGCTATGAAGGATGAGGAGAAGATGGAGCTGCAGGAGATCCAGCTTAAAGAGGCCAAACACATCGCTGAGGAGGCTGACCGCAAATACGAGGAGGCGAGTTTTTCATTGCCAAACAGAATACTCTGTGCGGCGCTCAACTTGCTTTGGCGCTGGCTCTTATTTCCCATAAGTGGAAAGACCGTTCATCAAAACTCTTATGGTCGTTGAAGTGGTTTTGAAATGCAGATACAAACATTTTCCATTTTTGTGCATTTTTGAACAACATTGACTCTTTTTTTAGTGTACAAGTGGAAAATAATAACTGCATCTTTCAAGAAATTCACCTTTTAATCACTCACATACGTTTTACATTCTACACACACGCACACACACATACATCTCTAATTTTATTTAGCCATACTTTGGTCAACTAGCTTTAACCATTTTTCTTTATTTTTACTAAAATATCCTAATTGTGTAAGTTTTGCCAACTTACATATTACACACATCCTGCACAACCACATTACACATTGTGATAATGTAGTTGTGTAGATGTAGCACCCTGGACCCTGGCCAAACCTTCCCACCACTCGCCTGGGAGGATTTGATCCTCTTGCTCTGGAGTTGTCTTCACTTTGAGCGATTCTAAAGGGAGGGGAATTAAAAAAAAAAAAATCAAGTTGCTAATTTTAAAATGAAATTTCCCTCCTGAATCTGTCGACTGGGCAAGTCATTTTCAGGCACCACTGGTGTGTTGAGCAACACTTGCCGTTATTTTTGTTTCCTCCTCTTCAGTTCCGTCGCAGGGTTCAAACTGTTGCCTAACGTGGCTCCCAACACCCTGCACTCATTGGATGGCCGCTTTCTCAACACAGTTCCACCGACCAATGAGAATTTAAGAGTTGTCGGAACCTCTGTTCTGGGTCCAGGGTAGAGATGAGCTGCGTTTTTAAATGGGGAAAAAAATATATAGTAGTTCTGGCAGAGCTGTAACACTTTGTTGTGCTGCACCTAAAGGTGGCCCGTAAGCTGGTCATCATTGAGGGCGACCTGGAGCGCACAGAGGAGCGCGCTGAGCTCACAGAAAGGTAAGACGTCTCACTGCCTGAGCGCGCCCAATCCACTTCCGTGCACCCTTTGACGTTAGCAGCCAGAGCTTTTGGCGCTTCCACACACACAGTTGTTGGCCTTGTTTCCTGTTGAGCAGTGTGCTTGACTTCATGTGCTGACTGTATTTGCATGCTCTCTGTGGTCTGAATGGTTTTCTGCTTGCGTGCGTGCGCCACACCCACTAACAGAGAGGTTCGAAGAGCGGAGGAGGAACACAGGCTTTTGGAGCAAAGCTTCAAATCTCTGTCCTCCAAAGAGATCCAGGTACTACCAACAGCAACTGACACAAACATTGTCTATGTTTGGCGAGTAGCTCACCCTTCCTTGGCTGCCGAGCCTTCACTCGCTCTGCTCGTTCTCCCGCACCTCTGTACTCTCTTGTGTTCTCTCACACTGACTTTTTTCACGCCTCTAACATGGCAGAGATGGCGCAGAAAATGAGGCTTCGAGAAAAAGCATGATTATCTCCAAATGCAACGAATCATTTGCCAAATTATTCTCACCCGCTGCTGTCAGTTTGTGCACGCACTCCTGCTCTGTTAAGGCACTTTGAAGGTACTTTGGGTTCCCTCTGTGCGGTTTTAAACCCTGTAGTTCTCACCTGTTTTGTTTCCTCTCTCCCTCTTCCTTACCTCTCTTCCGCCCTTTCTGTGTCCCCTCCTCGTTCCCTCCTTCTTTTTTTTTTTTTCCTCCATCCCCTTTCTCCTTCCTCTCCTTCTCCCTTCACAAAATCAACCCCCGGGTCTTAACAACCCAGCAAATGCTCTGAGCTTGAGGAAGAGTTGAAAACTGTGACCAACAACCTGAAGTCACTGGAGGCCCAGGCTGAGAAGGTAAGTGAGACCCCCTCAGCTGCCCATCAGACTGAAGACCAGAGGAGCCACATTTCTCCACTGCGGTTGTAGCTAATGAAAATGGCATTAAATTAACACCGAAGGTTCGTGTGGCTCACATGTATCAATGTGTTTTCTGTACCACAGTACTCACAGAAGGAGGACAAGTACGAGGAGGAGATCAAGGTCCTCACCGACAAACTGAAAGAGGTGAAATTTTACCGTCCCTTTATCCAGAGTCCAGGGTCATTGTTTCTTTTCGGGCTGCGTCACATGAACTCCATCCTCAATCTGTCCTCGCACCACAGGCTGAGACTCGCGCTGAGTTTGCTGAGAGATCAGTAGCCAAGCTTGAGAAGACCATTGACGACCTGGAAGGTATGACTTCTTTGTGACCTATATTTTGAAAGAGTGAAAGAGTCGGTAACTCCAGCAAGTACGGAAGTCCTCAGCGGTTGAGTGTTCAAACGTCTCCCCCCTCAGTTTTCCCCAAGATAACAAGATAAGGAGAAAGGAGATTAGCTCGTTATCTCGATAAAACGGAGGAAAGAAATGTAGGAAGACATGACCGCTTAGGGCTTCCGTCAGTAAGAGTACAGACGGATTAATGAAAGTAGTTCTCTAGCCCTCATTCTTTGCTTTGCGCCTAAATTTTATCTCAAGAATTTCATCTCTTCTCAACTCAGTTCTTTCTTACTTTCATAAATACTGTTGATTTGTTTTTGAAGTTTGAAAAGAAAGGCCAAAATCACCTCTGGTGTTAAAACTCTGAGAGCCGTATTCTGCAAAGAGAGAAACCACCTCCTGTTTCACATTTTTCTGCTGCACCCTCTGTCGTTCTCTGCCTTCATTTTGATTTCCTCTTTCTTTCTTTTCCTGTCTTTGGTTCATCCGCCGGTCACGGCGTCTTGACACATCACTCTCCACCTCCCTCGTCATGTGCTTCTTTCCCCAACCTTTGCCCTTTCCCTTGCACTTCCTCCCACCTCTCCTTCTTTCCCGCGCACTCAACCCACCACTAGACGAGTTGTATGCCCAGAAACTGAAGTACAAGGCCATCAGCGAGGAGCTGGACCACGCCCTCAACGACATGACCTCCATGTAATTTTTTCGACTCGCTGTGTCTGCTTGTGACTCCCCCTCCTCCCACTCCAGCATCTGTTACCTTCCCCTTACCCCCGCCCTCTATATTTTTCCTTTGCTAACGATAAACGACACACGTGCTGCATCTCCTACCACGTTCTAAACAACGTACGGCAGCCATGTGCAGCACAGTCTTAAAATTGAGACTCTGCAAACAGACGTTGTGGTATTTTCTGCGTCTGTCTGTCTGAAGTCAGCTTGCCGTCACCCTGCCTCCCTCTTTTAAGGGTTTTACCTTCCACTTCCTCATTGTTGTGGTTGTTGTTTTCCTTTATGACGCCTGTCGTTTCCGTACCAGTTGTGTTTTATAGACGGTGAAAAGGGGACTGGAGTAATGCATGAGCACACCTCAGCATGAGCTGGCGTTTTCTCAGCTGACCAAACTAAATTGTACCGGTGGATTTGTTCAAAGTACTAATGGCGAGTTGTTGTATCCATCTTGTCGTGTAAGAGTGCTGAAAACATATTCACACAACTTTAAAGTTGCATGTTTTCTCGAACACCTTTGATTGTATGACGGAAGTGTTTGAGGGGGTTTAATTGACTCTAGGTACCTGAAGGTTGTGAGTGTCCCCTCAATCTTTCCTGACTAACATGGCCTACTTCTGTGTTGAAGACAGGCCCGTCTGTGTGTTTGTAGCTCCTTGTTTTCCTTAAAGGTTAACTGCTGCCCTTCAGCCCCGCCGTGAGTGAAGGCCCACGGTGGCGCTAACTGTCTTTTCTTTTGGTTGGGTTTGGTTTGTTTTTGGAGACTGACGAGAGTATGCAAATTGCATTTTCAAAATGCAACTTGCCGTCCCTATTTTAGCAGGCAGAAGATAAGGTTTTGCGGTTACTCTATTTGTTATTGCGGTGCACGTCGAAAATGTCCATCAGGGCCCCGATCAGCCTGCCTGGCTCACTATACTTCTTCTCTCCCACGCAGATAAATTTTTTACACCTCATCAAAGACGTCTCCTGCCGACTGAGCGGCCTCTGTCTGCTCTCTTCAGCCTTCTCTTCATTTCCCCCTACCCCGTCTGTCTTTTCTTTCCTTCTCACCTGACGTTTCCATCCTCATGTGCAAGTTCACAGCTTCCCATCTCTTGTACAGAATCCCAGAGTCTTTCTGCCACATGTAAAAAACACGAAAAAATAAAATACCCTTCCTTCTATGTAGGCTGCATCTCTTTTCTCTGTCCCCTCTCTTTCTTTTCAATTTCTTTTTATTTTCAAGGGGCTCTAACAACAGCCAGGAAGCCTTTATTTTTATTATGGATGCTTTTAATTTATTCCTTCTCTATTAATATCCACCACTAAAGAAGCTTGTAGTTGCTTTTCCTGAGTGAGTTTTCTAGTTTTAGATGGCCTGTTTATTTATTTTGTGTTGTTTGGGATGTTGGGGTATATCACAGTGGTGCTAAACAGACACCTAGGCCTTAGGGCATCCATAGGTGCTCGACTGAAATCTGAGCCGATATGTCATCTCCCTCAGCATTAAATACAGATGCATGCAAGCACTTTGCAATCACAGAGCGCTGTGCCAGGGGGAGTTGACTGGATGGATACGAGAACTGGCGGGAACATGTGTTAGTGTGGATTAACTGGAAGATCATTGGAAAGTAAAGTCATGGAACGTAATAGAGGATCACAGAACAGTCTGTAAGATGTGTTAAGTCGATGGATGACAGGGCTGTTCGTGATTCAACACATGGGCTTTGTATGATACACAGTATCCTGTTATAAAGTTTAATAAAAAAAAATAGCATTGCAGCCTCCTTTCTAGTGTTTTCATTAATTTCACCAGTCCCCCAAAAATATATATAGAAATCAGAAGCAAAACTGACAAGAGTTCTCTTTTTAGGTTTTAAGAAACAGGAGCCCGTGCATCCTAAACAAATTAGAACCAGTATTTCCCTTTGTTAAGACATTCTTTACAATCACAAATGAAGGGTTTCATCATATGTTTGTTGCTCTGTGCTGAAACATAAAACTAGACATTTGTTAGGCTACGTTACAAAAAATAATAATACATTTGAAATAATGCCTTGATATTTTAAAATAAAATGCTCCAGACCTCTTGCTCTAAGCATGGTTATTCCATCTGTTGCACTTTAAACAGCAGTTAGGGACAGAAAATGTCCAGAAGGATATTATCACTCAGGGATGATAAACAGCATTTTACTTTATAGTCCCATATTGTGGTTTTTATTTGGTCACGTCATGTGTCAGGCGGTTCTGAATGCTGAATCCTAGGAGTTGAAAACACACCTCCTTACTAGGATATATTGTCAGTGCATTTTAGAACTACTTCTGCTGATGCACTTTTAAGCAGGTAAGTCTTGACAGGAAGTGCACTGGGTCTATCCTTATTTTCCTCTGATTTGCTGTCCTTTCTCTTTTTTTCAACTTGCTCTCTGACTGCAAAGATCGCCTCTACCAACAACTTGAGAATAAACGGCTTCTCACTAACGAACTACGCGTGGCCTTGAATGGGAACAAATTTTTTTAAATGATTAAATTCATTATTTGTTGCATTTTTGCTTGATGTGTCTATGATGATTTGATTGTGATCTCATACGTTTGCTGTGTCTCAGCACGATGCCTCCGTTGCCTGAAATTGAAGTTTTTAAAATGCATTATTAATGCAGTGTATTGACAATCAACAATTATTAATTGCCTTTCAAAGTAATATGATTGTACAGTCAGTTTTTATTAACTGCTGGGCTCTTGCTGCAGACTACGAACCATTTACACAGTTGCTTGTGTGTATTAAATCAGTGTACTGCTTGTGTTGCTGTCATTGAAAGTTTTTGCTGTTGAGCACCCAAACTATATATATATAAAACTCTTAATTATGTGGTTACAATGCTGGTTAATAATCCAAGATAACTAGCCTACTAAATCCTGCTTGCTTGTGTAAGATTAAACCCTCTTCATTTGATGTTCTAACAGAAAAACTATCACATGCTAAAGAAGAGAACCTCGATATGCACCAGATGCTGGACCAGACCCTAATGGAACTGAATAATTTGTGAAAGCATGGTCCGACCAGACATACACTGTGGTTTTGGCTTTTCCTTTACATGCACCTTGCTTACCATGAACCCCTCGTCCCATACCCTGCTCACGGCGGAGATCAAACAGCCCGATTCTTCTCCTAATGCACCGAACCTGCCCTCAGCAGAGCTCGTCCAAGGAGAAAAGCTGAGGGGAAGTAATGCTTAATCATTCCCCCCGATGGAGCCTAAACATGGAAACAATATTGTTTTTGCAAGCCTGTTTTTATCCTGAAATGTTGTCAGCATTTTTGCTTAAATCCCCCCTTATTCCACATTTTGGTTATAAGTCATCAGGAGAAATGAAGTACCAAGCATTCAAAGGTTATTTTCTACATCTGCATCAACTTTGACATGGTGCATTGTACTTCACCTTGATTATGAACTCACCAAAGAAGAACAAAGTGGAAAAATTTTGTGCTTAAACCCCAACATACTGAATACTTCTCAGTTTGAAAGATATATTTGTTTTAAAAGACATGGGATATTACGCTCACAAATGTATGCACTGGCATATTCTGTCAGCAAGTATAATGGTGCTACTGTATCATTGAGCAGTGACTGAAAATGTCTTGCAGTGTATTCTTAGACTTTTTAAAACGGTTCAAAATTTGTTCATCGTGCCTATAACATGATTTAATTCTCCTGGTTGTGCATTTTGTTTGAAGCATTGTATTAATGTAGATGTTTATCATATACAAAATGTACAAAATATGAAGATAAATAAAGCACGTTTTAAAAGTTTTCTAACTTTGTTCGGGGCCCATCCATTGCTGCTGCTAGTGTTTTTTTGAGCTGAAATGAATGGATTTTCTGAATGAGTAGACTGTTTATCAAAGACCAAATAAAATGCAATAAAAAGCATAAAAGAAGGATAGACAATACAAACCAAAATGTAGTATTTTCACACACCAAAAACTGACACGGGAATTGAATTGTCTCAGATAATCACCATCGTAGCAGGAGCCTTCCGTCTTTTCCTATGTGACTCTGGGGGCGATTCATCTGGCCTGAATCGATGTTTTCGACAGTGATCTGATCGACAGAAAGAAAGCGGAGCTCACAAGCAAATGTTACATGGAAAACAAACGCGGCGCACGGTGATATGTCTCGATTATTTTCCACCTACGGGTTTTGTGCCAGAAGTTCTCGACTAGCATTTCGCAAGTCGTCGTTGTTGACCAAACATGGAGCCGTAGCACGAGTCAACCCGCCGACTGCTTTTATGCAGCAACAAAGACGGTGCATCGGCAGATCGAACGCAGTACTCGTCAGACTGTGGTCGAAGTCCAGGATTTGGATCTGTGGCGTAGGTCTGGGGGTCGCCGTAGCCGTGGGACTGAAGTGTCGCTCTGACGCCGCCAGCGATCTTTGTGACGACAATGTTCGAAGTGATCGGCGGAGCGAGCGATACAGCGACGCAATAAACGTTAGCAGGGACCTTGTGGAGCGGATAAAGGTAAGTTGGTTTTAGGTTGGAGTCCGGGGTCAGAGGTCAAATGGTGATCAGAGTGGACTGCACGAGCTGTCACAATCAGTGACGCAATGAGTCGATCAACCCGATGAGACCAGGCGAGGGCAAACTGCGGCTCGGGGGCCATATGCGGCACGTTAAAGTTTTTTAATCCGGCCCGCCAAACTTGAAGGAATGTCAGTGTTTTAAGAGAAAGTTTTAAATATCGTGGGGCTTCAAAGACAGATATATCTTATTGTAACTTTGCTTTTGTTCATTTTCAGTTGACGTTAAAGCACACGTTTTCCACATATCCCATGATATTCACCAAAACACCCCATCCATCTGATCCTGCTCTGGCCCCCCTGTAAAAATTTTACAACCCATTGTGGCCTACCAGTCAAAAAGTTTGCCCACCCCGGTTTAGGCTTTTATTTGAAAACAACAACAACAACAACAACAACAACAACAACAACCAGGGCCCGCATGATTACTGGTAAACCAGCGTGCCAGATTGTTTTGTCTGTTCGGACAACCTAACGGAGAACTGCGGCGTGTGCCCTGATATTGACCCTCAGCTCCATGATGTCATGTCCCTGACCCTCCTTGACCCGCCTCCTCAAAGGCCTTTGATCTCGCACTTCAACCGCAGATGATGTCATGGCGGCGCACTATCACTAATAGCAATCGTGCATATCATGCAGCCTGTCAGCCAAGACGCGAGAAAGACTTAACTAGTGTGTCGTCCACGCAAGGCCCTGAGCCGCCGTCTCATGTTTTCTGCCTGTGCTTGTCACCTCCTGTAAGACTTCCGTGTGTGTTGCCACTCAGGCCGAGGTCGGGGCTCCTGGTGTGGTGGTGGGAGTCTCTGTGGATGGCGCCCAAGTCTGGAGTGAAGGTTTTTACAAATCTATTAATTTATCTACCTTGAATCAGCTACAGTGACAGGAATTGAAAATTGCTTGTACAGAGCTGTCGTGGCCAGAAACCAATACAAAAGCACCGCAAGACAACATTAAAAACTGTATCTACTAACAAACTTAAACCCAAACTTCAAATGATTAAAGGGCAACAACATTCATATTAAAAAACATCATCTCCTAGTCATTTAGAAATATTTTATGTGTTTCTGACTCCAGTTCCAGAGGATTTTGGTGATTTTTACATTATATTTTGCTGTTAAGCTAACTAAATCACAGCAAATTAATTCCATCAATTAGTTTTATGACACCCTCCCTGCCCCCCGTTTGTTTTTAATTGTTGTTGTCCAGGGTTCGGCTATGCTGATTTGGAAAACCGCGTGCCATGCGGCCCAAAGACGGTGATGCGGATAGCCAGCATCAGCAAGCCGCTCACATCTGCAGCTGCTGCGAGACTGTGTGAGGAGGGGAAACTAGATCTCGATGTCCCTGTCCAGAAATATGTCCCTGAATTCCCTCAGAAACAGTTTGAGGGGAAGGATGTAAGTCTTAATGAACACACGACAAATACATTATTTATTATTATTATTTTATTTATTTTTTACTGTGTTAGCCTAATGTAGACATAACTCGCTCTTGTCTGTCAGGTCACAATAACCCCCCGCATGATTCTTTCCCACCTGAGCGGTATACGTCACTATGAGAAAGATGTGGAGAAAGTGAGAGAAGAGCACGAGAAAGCTAAGCGGCTTTTAAAGCCACCGAGCGGAAACAAAGAGGAAGTCAAGAGCTCCCGCTCCAGCAAAGACAAACCTGCAACAGGACAGAGCGCTGACAAAAAGGAAGCTGCAGAGACGAAGAAGAAACAGGAGTTTGATAACGAAGAGTACTACCTGAAGGAGACCTTTGACGGCGTCGTTCAGTCCTTGAACCTCTTCAAGGACGACCCGCTCATTTTTGAACCTGGTAGAGTAACGACTTCCACCTGCCAGTTGAAATTTTGAAATCAAGCGCTGCACGTGTTGTGAGTTAAAGTGCTGCAGGACTCATCTGTGAATTACTCACTCAGGCACAACTTTCCTGTACTCCACCCACGCCTTCACTCTGCTCAGTGCTGTGATGGAGCGAGCCGCTGGACGCCGTTTCCTGGATCTCATGATGAACATGTTCCGCCAGCTGGGAATGCACAGCACTGTGCCCGACGAGAACGAGCCCATCGTTTATCACCGCTGCAGGTATTTGGTCGTGATGTTATCGTCAAAAACCTGTCAGGGTGGTTGTGTGATCAGTCCAATCAGAGTGCAAGTTCTAAGAAATATGTTTCCTTTCAAATGCCTATTCATAAACATAACTATATATATGAATGACTTTACCCTTACTTAAGTGTTAATTATGTAATTAAGCAAATCTTTGTCCTTTTAGAGCTGAGTGATTTTTTTTTTGTTGATTGTTGTTTGTTCGTCTGTTTTATTTGTGTAGGTGGACAATCTAATCTTTTCATGCTTTACGCATTATTGCATGTTTTAGCCCATTGCTGTTCAAAATGATTCTACTTGCATTGCACTTGCATTCTAATTCTGGGTTTTCATTGTAATTGTGGCATAACATGGTTTTTAAAGTTACATTAACTATCATCTTGTTTATTGTAATATTTTCTTGAACAATATATATTCAAAAATCATTTTATGCATCTATTTGTGCGTCTAATTTTTTGTTTGTTTATTTGTTTTTTCAATTTTCCTCTAGATATTATCATATCAACAAGAAAAAGCGCGTGGTGAACTGTCCCTACGTGGACAACTCCTACAAGTGGGCAGGAGGCGGCTTCCTCTCCAACGTGGGCGACCTCCTCATCTTTGGTGATGCTCTCCTCTACAGCTACCAGATGGGCCAGCTGAAGAACGCTGAGGGTTTGCTCCCCGGTTTCCTCAAACCCCAAACCATCGCGGAGCTGTGGGCACCCGCTGACGGAACCAAATCTAGCTGGGACAGGGACGAACACTATGCCCAGGCCTGGGTGGTTGTGGAGAAACTGCACAAATACGGCCAGTGTAGGAAGCGCAGGCACTACGTATCACACACAGGGGGCGCTGTGGGGGCCAGCAGCGTGCTCCTGGTGCTACCCAGCGATGAAATTGAGCAGCACAAAGGACGGAGCCCTGTCCTCCCGCAGGGGGTGGTCGTCACTATCATTACAAACATGCAGGCTGTGGGACTCACCAGCACGGCGCTCAAAATTGCACACGAGTTTGACCGAGTGAGAAGCCTTTAAGAGTGCCTTGTACGGAACAATTTAGTGGGGAAATCTCTTTTAAGGTTTTTTTTTTACCTTCATAGAAAATTTAGATACATTGTTATATTTAGCTTTTAGAAATAATGTTTTAATGTTGTCAAATCTGCTCTGTTACAACACTTGCAGGAAAGCCTTATTACCACTAGGCGGAGCTCACTCATAGCATTCCTGCCATGAAAAACAGGCTGACTGGATTACGTCATCTTTAAAACTTCGTGCCAGGGGTTGATGTTTTCTCCCTTAACAGGCTTTGCCATAAGTATTTTGCCGCTGCATTTGAAAAACAATATCAAAATATAAACCTCGTTCGCAAAGTTCTTTAGTCGTGTGGTTGCTTCATGCTTCAGATGTATCGCCATGCAACCCTGTTGTGTGTTCATCTGATAGCATCAGTAGCAGCCAACAGACGTCAGGGACTTCAACTGATGATGTTTAGTTAGAAGGTCCAATGTATAAGATTTACAGTTAAAGACTGTGATAAATGGAATATAATGTCTTATCACATTCACACAGTCATTTCTGTGATTTCATTTCCCTTAAACAAATTAACTAGGCTAAATGCCCTTTATATGTCCCGCAGTGGACTGCACACAATATACCCTCATCACTAAAACGTTCACGCAACTTTCCTTAATGTGTTTACAGTATAACAATGACTGTTGTAATTCTGATTCAAACAAATTCAAATCCAAAACCACATTATTTATTGAATTATTTGGTTTAAGTACTTGAACTTCGAGGCAGATTTGTTGAATTTCCTTCATTCTCAGATCACCACCTACCGTCTCCTCTTTGAAGGTGCGGGTTTAAATTGTTGCATTCTACACTTTGGATGCTGTAAGTCTTACACACTGGACCTCATTTCCTCACTTTATTGAAATAGCTTGCTGAAAAGTTCATCATTGACACATGGTATTTAGTGGCTAACTAAGCTGTCACAAGTCCAATTTCAGGTTTTTCCTCTCCGGCTGATGGTTGATGAATGTTTGAAGTCCCTGGAATGAAAGATTGTCTGCAGTGCAGTTTCACAAGTTTAAATTCTCTCCAAAGCTCGCCGACTTGAAATAGTGTATTTGATTCCGCTATTCTCATTCTAAAACTCTTGGGATCTCCTGTGGCCCTGTTTTCAGATTTAAAGAGCACGATGAATGACTCGGGATACTCTAATTATATAGACTCCCACACCACAGTGCAAGAACCAAGTGTGTGAGAGTCATTGTGTATTCCTGATTCTCTAGTGTTGACAGTAAAAAATGTGGCCTTTTTTTTTAACTACAAAGTGACGCCACTTAAAAAAAATAAATAAAAGTGGGGTCACTGTGACCAATCCAGAATGTTTCTAAGAGTCCAATTGCAGTCCAATTGTTCATTGAGGTTACATTTGGCATTAGTTCAATGATTGGTAGAGGTGAGGATGGCTTAGCCAGGAAGACAGACAGACAGACAGACAGACAGTGACTCGTCCATCAGGTTTCTTACAAAAAGAAAACGATGGGTGAGTCTTTGTGTTTTAACAGAAACCTCGAGCAAATGATCCGGTGTAGATTATCACACACAGTTTCATCATTATTTTGCCAATAATTTATTTTAAATATTACAATATTGGTATCAAGCATAATGTACAGAAGAATAGTTCCAGCTTAATATTTAGAATAAAATTTTACATTTTCTTTTTTAAACACAATCCCAACCCGTGCGGTAGGCACCTTTATAACGACACACAGGGACTGAAATGTGTTTTGTTTTTGTTTTTTGTTGTATTTCTTTTAACGCGAGTAAAACAAAAGTCCAACTGTGTGTTAAAAAGGCAAGCGTGCGTGGTGTGATTCAATTTCCACCCACTCACACGCGTTTCACACCTTGTTTGTGTGGGATTCGAGCAGCTTTCCTTGACCTGTGTGGAATTCAGAGATGTCAAGAGACGACGGATTAACAGCCGTGCGCCTGCCTCAGCTTTGCTTAATGCCGTCCTCCTCTAGTCAGTTGGTCTATCACAGTCTTATACAAAAACATCCCCAGGTCCAACAACGCATCCCACCAAGCCCTCAATCAAATGGCGGTAGGGTGGGGGACAAAAACACACCAGAAGGGAGGTCATGCTCTGGATTGCACTTTCCAGTACGGTTGCTGAGTGTTCTGCTGGCTCTGCTGTTTGGCTTTCAGCTTCCTGCAAGCGGACAAGAGCGTCAAAAGTCAAAAGGCGATTGCATCACATTTGCATCAACACTTTGCAGGTTCAATGTAAAGAGAATTTTGCCAATTCAATTCAATGTGTGATCCTCACTTGTGTATATAGTAGATGACCACTGCCAGCATCGCTAAGAGGAGGAGACCCACAATGATCAGGGCCGCCATTAAACCTGCCTGTCCTGCAGCGTCGGAGCTGCTGAAGAGCTGGAACTGCTCACACCTGCTGCCTTTGTAACTTTCATCACATCTGACGGGAGAGAAGGACAGCAGAGCGCAATGTTGACACATACACATGAGCCACTTTAGTTTTGATGTCGGTGTGTGTTACATCAATATTTTGGGGTTTAGAGGTCACTTACACACAGGTGAGTGTGTCCATGGCAGTAATCTTGTAGCAGGTCCCTCCATTCATACAATAGGTGGCATCTTGCCCATCACAGAGCTCTCCATGATCTAAACACAAAGTCATTTATGTTAAGGAAGGGCTCTCCCCACATTATCATCATCTATCTGCTGAGCATTCTTACCAGCCATCATTTGGAAATTGGTGTTTTTTTTCTGTTTCCTAAAAGCACAAGAAAAACTCATCACGCCACAAATTAAAGTAATGTCACTTCCAAAGAAGGCACGTTACAGACAATTCAAACACCAGCGATTAGACCCACCTGAGTTCAGTCTCAGAGCAGCTTTCTGAAATTTGACAAGCGCCGTGATCTCGCAGTTAAAACCCACTCGGCGGAATCAATCAAAAACGTGTCCTTACCAGCTCGTGAAATCCAAGCTTCTGGTTGTCAGTGCAGCTTCCTGAGGTGAGTCATAGTGACGCTCCAAAGTATCTTTGTGCTCCTTTTTGTTAAAGAAGACGCCATGGGCGTGTTCTTCCCTCGCTCTAAAAAAATGTTGTGATTGCAGTTTGTCCACATTGTAAATGGCAAGCTAAACGTCAGGGTACTAACAACTGATTGTAGGTCATTTTTTGGTGTGGCCACAAATAGTATCAGTTAATGACACGTGAGCGTTATCAGCGGGGCCAAACGTCTCGCTGGGTGTCGTCTTTGACAGTTTTTTTACCTTGCGGGCCGGCTCGGCTGACAGTATTTTCCATTGAGACGATGTTGCTGCAAGGTGTGTTTGCATGGTGACATCAAGGCTGCGAGCAGTTGAGCAGATTACCTGTTGTCCATGTGAGCCGATTGTATCTGGCTTAGGTGAGACACAGCTGAATGACTGGTATGCAAAGAAAGTATGCATGGAATCGTGGGAACTTTTTCCAGCCTTCAGAAGACAACAGGCTGCTGTAATAATTACTGCACTGTGCTCCGTACCGTTAGATGAGTCATCAGCTGACCATTTTTACTGATTTCCTGATTTCCTCTTCTCGTGGTTGTGCAAGTACAACAGGGATTGGCGCAGAGTGCACGGGCCCAAGTAAAGCCGCCTGCTTGAGTCTTAGATACTCCAGAAATACATGATAAATAGCCAGGAAATCCACAATCTTGGTCAGTTTTTTAATTGTTGAAACTCTTCCTTAAAATATGGATTCATGGCTTCACACTTAATCAGAAATTATTGACACTTGAAGTTTTTAATAATGGGCTCCTTTCTTTTGATTGCAGATCAAAATAGAATTTACGTTTTCAATATCCTGACTAAATATTCAGTATGAAATCAATGATGTCTATTTAATTAGCCTCTAGAGAAAAAAAATCTAATTTTGAAGCGTTCAGAACTTCCTGCGTGTTGTATTGGAACCCCTGTTTAAATGTCGATAAAACCCGGATACATTTGCCGGGACCGTTTACACGTGTCATGCACCGGATTCAGTCGTCGTTTAGTCCCCAATCAAAGTGACAGCAAATAGACGCAGCATTGGCGGATGTTTTCTATTCTCTTGTTTAACGTTGGTGGCGGGTCGTTATCGCGAGGAGCTCGAGAGGTGAAATGATGCGTGAGTGTTTTTTGTTTTGTTTTGTTTTTTTCATCTCTCTTCCTGTAGGTCGACGCATCCAGTGGAGGCACCGTGGGGAAGTGCGTGCGTCTTCCCCCGCTGTAGTGTGTTGATCTTCACCGACTCAATACAGAGACAAAGTGACAGTGTGTGTGTGTGTGTGTGTGTGTGTGTGTGTGTGTGTGTGTGTGTGTCTCTCTCTCTCTCTCTCTCTCTCTCTCTCTCTCTCTCTCTCTCTCTCTCTCTCTCTCTCCCTCTGCTGCCCCTCTCCCCCCAACATCTGCAGCCGCTGGAATCCCTCTTTCAGCACCTGGATAGCTCCCCTCCATGGTCGGCCGCACGGAGTCCCCGGTGTGATTGCGGAGTTGGGGGAGCGGGGGGAGGAGGGGGGAAGCCCCGCAACCACCACCGCGCATCGCCGCCCCCCACCACCACCACCACCACCTCACTCCTCTCTCCCGCCCCACCCCACCCCGCCACGAACATGTCGTCGTCAGCCTGATTCACCAACAGCCTCGTCGACTCCGCCGAAGGATGCTGCTGCTGCTGCTCGCGGTCCGGGCTCGGTGTTTTCGACGTGCACGCGCTGTCCTCCCAGAGCCGAAGCGTCTCCTCTGTGCCAACGCACATTTCAGGGGGTGGTGGGGGGGAGGTCGCAGCCTACACGCAGCAAGATTCGAACTGCCCTCACACTCATCACCGTCATCACCACCACCACCACCGCCACTATCGGCAGCAGCGGCAGCAGCGGCAGCAGCGGCATCCGCGACAAGGCAGATATCACGGTCGCCACTGCGAGGGCAAAGGAGTCACGAGCGCACTTCTGCACAATGTAGAGCACGACGACGCGAGAGGTGAGTGCGCCTTTGTGCTTCTTCTCCGTTCGGCGCCGATCTCGTGAGATTGAGATTGTGTGGCCTTCGAGCTCCGTCGGGGTGAAGAAATGTGCGATTTGGTGAGCGAGACGCGTGTGTGTGTGTGTGTGTGTGTGTGTGTGTGTGTGTGTGTGTGTGTGTGTGTGTCCTGTTTGTTCATCTCTTAATTTGCACGGAGTGAACGTGAAGTCTCCATGGTGCATGTGTTTTATTTATTTCTGTGTGTCCACAAATAGTTTGCTCTGCAGTAAATTCACACGCTCGCGCGCACACGCACACACACACACACACACACACACACACACACCTTCACACCTTTACGCCTTTGTCCTCACAGCCAGTGATCCTGGTAGAAAATGATGCTGCTGTGTTTGACACATTAACCATTCGCTCATTGTAAAAAGTTATGCAAAGTTTTGCCATGAATTTCACGCAAAATGAGCATTTTCTTTTTCTTTCTTGTTAATTGCGCTACAGTGAGAATCTTGGCCCTCGACCGACCCGTGCTGATTTATCCTAAACGGCTCTTAATGTGGGTTTCGCTGTGTTACTGTGCTGTGGTCTCCAGAGGCCATGAATGCTGAGTCCTCACCTCTCTGCTGATGCCCCTTTAATTAGCTGCTTTCTTTGCTGCTTCAGTATACGCAAACTGTCACAAATGACCGAAAAAACGACAAGGGTGCATCTTCTCTAAGTTGCTTTAACGCAGGTAATGTCAGGGGGGGGGGAAAAACCTGCACCTACATTTTTTTTTACATTTGTTCTCTGCAACAAAAAAAAAATCCTCTTTCTGCTGCTTCTCATGGCTCCCCCTGCAAAGCAGCTGGAGTGGACCTAAATGGGACTGACTTGGGCATCAATGGCCCTCTGTCCAGTGGCTCAAAGAGCTAGCACCGCGCTGTACTTGCTATGCAAGAGGTGTGATGTTCCTCAGCTCCTGATTCACAGAGCAGAGCATATATTGGAGGAGATTTAAAATCCATTTCGTTCAGTGTCCTAACACACACACCTAGAAAAGAGTTGAGCAGCAGAGTGAAATTGAAGTTGGGACAGGACTCCTTCAGAAGAAGACATAAGCACTGATACTTTTTGAATTGATCGTCGTACCTGCATTCTTGCGCTGCTGAAACTGCAGGGAGATATGTAATGATTATTTTAAGATTAAGAGCTTAGTTTTAACCTTGAAAACAGCCGTTAACAAAAACCTTCAAGGGCTATTGATTGTCCTTCTGTTCCTCCCAGGCGTATTTTACCATCCTCCTCAACAGATGGAGATTGCCCATAAAATGCCTCATGACTTAGTCTTTGCTCTGCTAATTCCATTCCCCTTTTCTTATGTATTTTCTATAGGTGCAGCAGGAGCCAGGTCACTGCAGTGGTGAAATCGCAATTTCCTCTTTGGGGTCAGTAGGTGTGGACATCTATTTGCAGCGAGAAGACCTCAACATGAGCAATCCCCTGTGAGTATACAAAAAAAAAAAACCCGTTGGCCTTTTTAAAACCATGTCCGAGAGAGCGTGAAATCTCAAATCTCTATTTGTGAACACGCAATCTTATGTAAAGGGCATCTCAGCGTGGAGAGATATGATTAGCAGGATGGGGTGGTGGTGGTGGGGGGACCTGCGTATTCTCATGGCCTCTCCTGTGAATGACTTTGAGCAGAGCTCAGCGGGGAAAGTGGAGCTTGGCCCTCGTCCGTTCTCCTCGGGGAGTGAGAGAGCTACCGGCCATCTCCAGTCTCAGCTGGCATCTCTTAGCATTCAGGAGGGATGTTCACTTGTCATCTTCTCTTATTAATAATTACTCTGTGTGTGGTCCTCCAGACAGGCCCTGCATTCTGATGACAGCCTGGGCTGAGGCTGGGGTAGGCGGCGTGGTGGTGGGGTGGGGTGGAGTGAGAGGAGGTGGAGTGGAGTAGAGTGGAGTGGAGTGAAGGGTGAATGCAAAATGGGTTCAGTCAGCTGCATCTTCTGATTAAAGGCACAGGATGCTGCCGTGGAGCAGCAGATCCGGGTCTCGGGTCTGTTTTTTAAAAGCGGCGGATGGTTGATTACAGGTGCAGTTGGAGGAGAACACTGGTGCAATACATCCATAAACTGATAATATGGAGAATGCGTCGACTGGGGAGGAGCACAAAGTCATGATTTGATGCTGCCGAACGCCCGTGACTCTGTGAAGTGACAGATGGGAAACTCTCATGCACAGAAAGGTCTTTGGAGTTATGCCCCTCCCACTCTCTTAGACACAGTGGTTGTAAATCCTCTGTCTCACTCTTTCTTTCTTTTTCTCCCAGCTATGGAAACGTTATAAGGCAGGCAAAAATATGGGAAAAATAGTCCAAAGTAATAAATCCAACAAATCCTAATGAGATTATTGCAATGTCTTTGATGCCAACAATCCTTCAGAGTATTAATATCGATCTGTAGTTCACACTCAAAATATAAATATCAAATCACTGATTGGTCAGTCTTCTTTCTGGGATTTCTGGGATGTTTTGACCCAGAATTGCATATGCTGGGTAAAGTGTGTTATTTATTACACGTCTATTTCTTTGTTTTTGATATCATTTTCATTTACTAAGGTAAATACTCACATAAAAATAACATTTTGTTGCTGGAAAATAGCAAGAAAATCAGATTCTTTGATTTTCTGAGTATTAATGACAATAAGGCAAGTTCCCATTCTATCTCGTTTTAGAAAATCACTTAAAGGGTATCATGCCACCGACACTGTACTCAAAAGTACAAACTAAGAAACGGAGAAACACATTTTAAAATGAAGCAGCAGAAATGGTGAAACCTGAGAAATGAAGTGCCGCATGCTCGTGTGCTTATAGCCAGATAGATTTGTCTGTGTTTCGGTTTCCAGGACGTCTGTGGGCTAAGATGAATGAAAAACATGCTTTGTTTGCATCCGTCGTGACCGCCTCTTCAAAGAAGAAATGTACGTTTGGATGTTGACTGAACTGCCCCTTTAGTGTTTCACCCCCTCCACCTGCCGAATGAGCTGATTTGGACATTCAACAAAATAATCAGAGCCGAGGCATTAGGAGGAGAAAAGAGGACTCCGAAGACCAACAAAACGCATTCACTCTTCATTGATGCAGTGGAATCGTCAACTGCCGTAATTTCCCCTCGGACCTTGAAAGAGCAGGCGCTGCTGAAAAGATCTGATCTCACAAATGTACCATTGTGTGTTTGGAGCTTTTGTCGGGCCTGTAGCTGTTACCTCTGCCGCTGCTGCTGCTGCTGCTGCAAGGAAATCAGGCTTACGCCCATATACGCGACTTGGCACATTTGTATGGCTCTCCTGATAATATCAGGACAATGCATTGTTGTGCACTGAGGTGTAGCCAAGTGTCCGTGTTGAGATTTTCAGGGTAAGGTCTGTGTGGCGGAAGGGGAAGCAGAAACAGTGTGGCGGCGAGCTCTCGGAATGACAATGATACCGATGCCCTCTGCGAACCAGCAGGTCATGCTGAGGCAGCACTTTAAAATCCACTGAAGTGAGAGGAGCCCAACTTTTAATGTTTGGAGGAAGTCATTTAGAATTTAATGTGACAGCCATCCACATCAGCCTTAATCACCTGTATTAAAGTGGATTTATAGGATTATAATACCGCTCCCACTGTTCTGCTCACCGTATGTTAAACACTTATTTATTCATGGAAGATTAACTCAGTAAAACTTTCTTCCACGACCAAATATATCCTTATAACTGCATCGTATAAGTGGCTTTTAATTAATCATAGATGCCTATGCTTTTTTTAAAAAAAGGGACAGTTCAACATTTTGACACAGTTGCCTATTACCATAATCCCTGGAGTATATTCCCTTTAATTATCAGTGCCTGTTGTTTTGAGATTCGAGAGACACAAGAGATGAACTGCTTATCCAACCAAATAGAGATGGTCAGTACAGGTCTCCCGCCATCAATACTTGAAACTACTTTCATGAGTAAACAACTGAGCAGAGTGACACAGTACACGCCTCAGACAGTGGCTTGGGTTTTGGGTCAGATAAATTAGGTTCTGGATCTTGGTTAGTTCTGCCAGGACACTCCAAAGATTTTGAGGTGCACCCTGTCCTACAATGACGGATAGGAAGCGACAGTTACCACAGCCAGTTCAGGATGGATTACAGGACATCTGTGGAACAATTCAAGGCGCTTTTTGTAGACGTTGATGGCTTTTTTGAGATGACAAAGCAGGAACTTCCAAACTAGCGCAACGGTCAGAAAAACGTTGCCTCACGACGTCCTGAAGATCCTTTTTATTATAACTTTGGCCTCACTTGTCAAACAATGCTCAGTACTGACAGACAGATAATCCCTGTCACAAGGAAGTTAGCATAACTTCCTTGTGATTGGATTGCCTTTAGAAAAGCTGAGCCTCAATTCTAAAAACGAAAGGCTCACTTTTTCCAACTGAGACTCTCATAGAAAAAGCACCAGAAACATGAGCGTAGTATGAGAAAAAGTCTGTCAGTCTGTCATATGAATTTTTTTTCGCATTTTTTTAAAGGTTGAGATGATATAATAATGTTTGTAACCCTTTAGAGAGGAACGTAACAAAAGTGACCGTAGTAGCACAAGTGTTTTTTCTGTCTTAACCTTTTTGCTTTCTCCTGGTGTTGGCTAATATCACGTCTCCAAAACAAGAAAATTTCCCCTGCCGTTAGCGCGCTGCCAGCTTTCCTTGTCCGCATTGTTGAAGGGCGTTAAGTGTTCAGGATTGCAGCCAGCTACACCACCGGGCTCTGCACACCACGGCTCCCAGCCCGCTCCGCCATGTCCGTATATGTTATTTTGATGCACTAAACAGTTTGTGTATGTCACAGCTGATTAGCGTCCTCGCTGTTCAGAGGTGCCAAGTCCACAGTTGGATGCACAGGCATGTTTTGTGGCGAGCATGTGAATGTGAAAGGCGTTTGACCCTCCAGCTGAATAGCACACGGAGGCAAGGATGCATGACCAAAGGTTCAAAAATTTAAGAGGGTTGAAGGGCAACTTATTCTATGCAGTAAAGTCAGAGGATCAGGCTGTGTATTTCATAACCAAACAGTTTTAGTTAGATCTTAGTTTTGTAGAAAAATAAGAAAACAACAGTTCTGGAGATCAGATAGAGTCAAAAATAACTTTGGGCCAATAAAGAGGGGGCTTGTTTTTTATTTTTCCTCTCCAGGCCTGCTTACATTAACATTTAACAGGAAGATGGGTCAGCTTTGTCCTCCCACTGCATTTCACCTCCAGCAATTCACCGGCCAAATGCTCTTTGTTCCCCCTATCTTGTAATCAATGACTTCCTTCCCCGTTAAGCACTGGGGTTATTGATGTCTCCTCACTGGCTGCATTGGGAAGGCTGCCAAGTTGTGGGGGGCTCCAGTTCAAGGTGACGTCTCCTTTCTCCTTTGGAGAAATAAATAAATAACAGCATAAAAAAAAAAAGGGCTGAAACAGCCTTTTAAAATGTCATTTTAGTTGGCAAACGCTTGTGAAATATCTTCGCACGGTGCATCTTTGAGCGCACCAACTGCTCGCAACTGCAAAAGATTTTTATCCCAAAGGGCAGTAAAACAGGGCTTGAGTGATAAATGTAAAGCAACAGCCATCTGGACAGTTGGAAATTATGCAAACATTGATAAAAGGCTCTCTGTCACTGCGCCATTTGCGGGATTTGTAGATGAGACTGACACGAGCTGAGATCTGTTTACATTCATCAAAGCAGGTGAATTCTCGCTAAATGGCGTTTCAACAAGGCGCTCGGGTGCAGGCTGGCGCTGCATTCTGACCTGAAATGGCTGCACGCGGTGACATCATGCAGATACAAATTTAGCTGCTGTATAATGCGATAAATCGCACAAAACAGCCCATGTATGACACTCGCAACACATCCGTCCTCTAATGCTGCTGTGTGTGTGTGTGTGTGTGTGTGTGTGTGTGTGTGTTACCGCAGGGTTCCTCCGCAGGCCGGAGCCTCAGAGCTGGAGGTAATCTCCCAGCAGGTGGAGGAGGACAACCAGTGTCCTGTCCAGTTGGTCAGCTTTGCCTACAGAGACTTGCCTCTGGCCGGCTTGGATGTATCGCTGGCTGGATCCCAGCTCATCTCAAATCCCGATGACGAAGACAACAGGGAGGGGTGCGTTCCACTCCGACACACACACACACACACGCACGCACGCACGCACGCACGCACACACACCACCTGTCACTTTCTGTTGCTGTTTGATATCTCGAGCGCAGTCAGTAAAACACATTCTTGTGAGGTTTTCCTGTGCATGAAACATCACTGCGTGGCTTTGGTTAAAAGTGGTGAATTTTAAGATACTTGATGTAAATCATCATGTATTAAACAGAGGCTGAAGATTGTTGTGTGATTATTAATTAACAAAGCATCTACACTGATGTGACTATTTTAAAAGCACCTTTCTATGTCTTCCTGTCAACAAAAAGAAACATATCTATGGTGGTTTAAAAAAAAAAAAAGGAACTTGCATATGAAACTTGTCAAGTGGTGCCAATATAAACTATATGTGTCCGGACTTGTTGGCCAGTCAGAAGCCTGAAGCAAATTCTCGAAACAGATCAATATCAACAAAGGTACGGTGCAGGAGAGTCAAGTGTGGACAGGCAATGAAGTTGTGTTACTAAATATAATCACACTGAAACGTACATTATCACTGACAAAGCAACAGAAGTTGTCATCTTACAGACAAGCACTATTTTGGTCAAGCTTGGCCGTTGCCTCAGGACACTGGGTCACATGAAATAAAAAAAAACAAATCTTGCCATCAAACAAAAGGGACAAGAGAAAGAACAGAAAAACGTTCTCCTTCGGTTTTGAAGGAAAATCTCATAATAAATGACCCCAAATTTAATTTCATTAACGATTTTTCTTGTTTGCTGCCACCGCCGCTGAGAAATAACACTGGAAATATGACGTTGGAGATTCTGTGTGTGGTTGCTGCGCTGCAAAGTGCTAAATCTATAATTAAGGCAGAGTTGCAATTACTACAATCTATAATCTCCCCCGGCAGAGACAAACTCTGCTGTCACTCTCCCTATTGCTTGTTATTGCATATGCTAATTACACCTGGCGCATTGAATCACCCCCACCCACCCCCCCACCATTTTATATTACGGTCCGCCAGTCCAGGATATTTGGCGGTGAATTTATTAGTGTCACCGTGTCAAATGGACAATGTCTCCACTGATGTGTTCATTTCGGGGCCCGATGACGCCGCAATTTCTCGCCGCCAGATGGGCTTCTGTTCACCATGTCGATTTCGGGCCGGAAACAAAGAGCTTTATTAGCGCCGCGGCGTTCCCGAAATGTCTGCGACCCCAGTGGCGGCGCCCGCTACATTTTCCCGCGATGCTTTGAGAGCCCAGGTTTTTTTGGGGTTTTTTTTTTTTTTACCGTCGACGTTCTGTTCGGTTGCATCGCAAAAAAACACCCAAAAAAAACTCCGCAGGCCCGGCGCTCTCAGGACAGGACAGGGACACGCCCCTCCTCGAGCGGCCCTCGTAGCCAGAGTCCGTGGCTCGCACACTCAGGAAGCGTGACTCACAACCCTTTGGCGTGCTACGATTCTGGCGTCTGTACAGAGAAAGTCAACACGGAGCATAAAATTAATTAGAGCGTCTCGGCTTCAAAGCCGGAGCGCCGGTCAGCTGACCGTATCTGGGTGGACGCGGCTGGGTCAGAGCTCTGTGGGACGCTGAGCCAAGGCAGATGCGTCCCGTCCCAAACAGCCACTCTCCCATCACACCTTGAATCCTCTGCGCTCACTTAAGGGAGAAAGCCTACACACACACACACACACACACACACACACACACAAGGCCATGGCAGAAGGCAGGATCTGGCAGCCCGGTAAGATCATCATCACAGTTGGGACTCTGGTACGGCACCATATGACACCCAGGGCTCATGGGTTTGGCAATGTGCATCGGAAAAGTGGCGGGCGCGAACGCAGGTCAACAGTTTTCACATGCAAAGACCTCCTCGTGCGTTGAGACAGGAAATAAGCTGTGAAAGTGCGGTGTGGAATCCTTTCCGCCAGATGAGTCTGTTTGGTTTGGCATCGCTGTTAATCAGGCCACAGGCATTCCGAGAGACACACCTGCAGTTTCGCGCATCACACGTTTGTTCTTTGGTAGCGCTATCAGCACCGAAGCCAGCGTGTCGGTGCAGGGAATGCTGCCTTTTTTTCACATCGCATCGCATCGCATGTACTCAAATCAGTGCAATGACACACTAGGGTATCCTGTATGCTGCAGGGGTTCGAAACAACCAAGACCATCAGGTCAATGAAAGGAAACATTACTGAGTTTCTGACATTACAGTGTTAAAGATCCCATGTTATGCCAAATTCTTTTCTTTCTTTTTTTTTCCATCTTTGTCAGTAATGCTCGTCTTTATCAGTGAACAAGCTCCTTCTCACTCACTGGAGCCCTGATGTGACTGGGATTCACTCCACAGTCTGGCTTTCAGTTAACTATGTGCTGAAACATCCAGTTCTGGATGTGAGCCACTTTTGATGTCACAAAGGGCATTGATGTCTCAATGATACCTTCCTCCGGTTAGTGACAACACCTTCAGACAGGTTTCGTGTTCCACCCTCTGAGTCCACCTTGTGGCCACACTGTTCTTGTTCACTCTCAAACACACATCAGTTTTGGCAAAACAACTTCAGTCAGTCACTGCGTGGAACCAAGAAACAAAGTTACGTAAACACAGTATATATATATAAATACAGTATATATATGCATATCTATATCTATATATGCATATATTATTTTATTACTGTGTAGCACAAATGCCATTGGATATAACTGACAGTGCCAGATTTTTGGTCACAACACTGATCACTAGCAAATCAGCATTTTAGCATTGTTATAAAGGTGTGAGTGTAAGTGTAGTTTTTGTTCCCCTGGTAGTTTATTTAGAAAATCTTAGTGTTTGTGTCCCTTTCCTGTGTCTATTGCAGAGAACTTTGGCACTTCTGCAGTTTACATTTTATCGTGCTTAAACGCATGCGACTGCGACTCCTCGTAACAACTGAGACAAAGATGACCGTTGTTCGGTGATCTCTGGTCTGCATCCAGAATTCGTACCGGCAGAACGTAGCCTCACATCAGCAGTGAGAAGAAGGGTAAAGAAGGAGCTCGTTGCTCATGAATCGACGAGTCTCTGATGAGGTACCGCTGTCTATTTTTGCTCCACCAGGCTGTGGAAAAAGAGCCGAACGCACAACGCTAAAGAGATGCATGTTGAGTCTTGCATGGCAGCTCGCCGTGGCTCTTTATCAGGAGACGTGGGCGATGATGTAGGAGGTGGATGTTCTTGCGGACTACAAGGGGCTCACGCGGTACTTTGCAGATTCAGTGCAGTGGTGAGTTGGTTGGAATTATTAATAGATTTTGGCAGCGCCATTATTTTTTCCAGAATGTGCTGGAAAAGTCCAATATGGGGGTTGAGTGTTTCTCACATTCGAGCGTTGGTCACTTCATTATTTCATGGTTTGTTGCACTGAATAATTTTTCTGGTAACAGCCTTTTTTTCACAATATAACAGTTGTAGATTTGCCTTGAAGTTCATTTGGCGGCGGTGGCTCTGTTGGTAGAATAGAGTTTGAATCCTGCTTCTGACTGGAGTGTCCTTGGGCAAGGCACTGAACCCTAAATTGCTCCGATGGTGCATGAGTGGGTGACTGTTAGGCGACTGTGAAGCACTTTGGGCTCCGTGAAGGTGTGGAACAGCGACATACGAGTGCAGGCCATTTGCCATCCCATTAAGACCTTTGCTCTCCTCCTGACAGCATCGGCCACTGACAAATGCCTTCCATTCCTCTCGTGGTCTCCCCAGTTCCCACCAATTGTGGACCTTTCTTTCTGTTTACCCACCTGTTCTTGGAGTGACCTCTAATCCTCGTGGGGTTCACTTCCAGCGCTTGTCAGGTGATGTTTGTGACAGATTGTCTGGAGGAGTGTCTCATCTGACTCCATAGCCTCTTTGTTTGTATTTGCAAGCGGACGCGATGCTTGGTTTGTTCTTTCCCCACGAGTCTTTGTCTCTGTGATCTCCAGAGGCTGGTGTGCAAGAACATTTGCATGTTGCCTGTTTCGCTTTATCCCACATCAGGTTCGAGGACTATTTTCTTTGGCGCACAACAGAAATTAGATCATATCAAACGTCTGCCTTGCCTAATTGATCCTGCTTTGGCATCCATCGCTTTGGTTGAGTCCACATCATTCCTGTTGTGTGAAAAGAACGCCGACCCCAGACTGCGGAGCTCAGTCTTGTCCCAGGTCATCTCTCTCTCTCCCTCTCTCTCTCTCTCTCTCTCTCTCTCTCTCTCTCTCTCTCTCTCCGTATCATCCTGCAGCAGAGGCATATGCCATTGATCTCCAGGGGCCAGACTGAGAGGTGTGAGGCATTGCATCAATGACAGATGGTTCATGTGGGTCAACCTGTGGCTTAGATGTCAGCAGACGAGGATAAAGAAGGACGGGTCAGAGTGAGCCGCTCGCTCTCTCTCTCTCTCTCTCTCTCTCTCTCTCTCTCTCTCTCCCTCGCCCTCCATCCCTCCACTTTGATTCACAAGGCTCCACTTGATGAATGTCATATCTGTCCGTGTTGGACAGGGGCGTTGGATTAATGTTGCTGCCGACAGCCTCGGCTGCTCACATCGCGGGGCCGCTCGAAAATGTCGCACGTTCAGAAAAGCTCTGTGTGTGCAAGCAGCCGGCCTTCCATTTATTATTACATCACCCAGTTACCGCACCGAGCGGCCGGAACCTTCCCATCGCCAGGCACCCGGCTCACTAGAACGCATTAATAAATATAGCGGCGCACATATATAGCCGAGGCTCGGTTGACAATGCGCAAGGTTGAAGGGAAATGGATTAATGTAGGTTGCCAAGTGTAGAGGCGGAAGGGAGAAAAAAAAGAAAGTGTGCCGTGATCTTGGATGAGCCTTGGCGGCGGCGATACATTAACAGGCTTTTGGAAACAGGCGGCCGTGCGTTGATGGATGGCTGAAAGGAGGAGGGCAGGATTTTCTCTTTCTCCTGACCCTGTTTCTGACGTGCCACGGAAGTGTCCCCCACCACCACCACCACCACCCCGCCGTCAAATTGGCTCTCTCGCCCGGCGCCACACGCGACACAATGGGTGACATTTGAGTGCCGGGGTTTTGTTTTTTTTTGAGGGGTTTGTTAATATTCACAGACATGCAAAGTGTAAAATTGCTTTTTAGGCCGAGAGCGAGAGAGATCAAGTGTCCTGGTGAAAACCCATTTATCAGGAACAGCTTGTCTGCTGCTCTGCACGCGGAGCCCCATCCATCTCCATTTGCTGAGTATCTACGGCCCATTTCTCCAGCAAAGAGCGGCTCCGTGTCCCCTCAGTGCTGCTGCTGCGGTATAAGATGCTAGAAAAAAAGAAAAAAATCTGCTTATAGTGGACGGCCTCATACGGTTCCCCTGCGTCGCGCATTTATTACTTGTTCATCAGCTTATTTATCGGCATGTGTAATTGATTAGACCCCTCATTTGATTTGCTAATATGCCTCGATTTCCCCGGTAACACTGGGGGGATCATTAGGAATGCAAAGCCGCCCGAGTGCTAAAATGAATCATCTCCGATAGCTTTAGTGGGCGTAGTAAAACACTGCGTTCTGGGGATAACCTCTCAGGACTTCTTCTTGGCCTTTTACCAAGCGACTCCGGTTGTCGTTTGTCCTCAAACGCGGCCGGTGGTTCGCCAGGAGACAGAAAGAGGGTGGGGCAGAAAAAAATAAGAACTTGAATTAAAAAAAAATCCTGAATAAAAGTGTATAAAGCGAGTTGGCAGTTGGAATTTCCGATAATGGAATGCGGCCGTTCAGTCTCCGCCGAGTCAAGGTTGTGCAGCTTTGTCGTCGTCGTCGTTACTGCTGCCTCAGCAGTTTGCTGCGGACTGGATGAGATTTATTCCTGAGAAATGAAGGAGCTACACATTACTCAGTACAAGAGGAGTCTGTGTAATTTTTAAATGGTTTGGAGATGATTCAGTGTTGTACATCGTACATTGTGTGTGTGTGTGTGTGTGTGTGTGTGTGTGTGTGTGTGTGTGTGTGTTCATTCATTTCCTAGTGTTCTGTTTTCTTGACTCTAGCGAAATTTAAAATCAAAGCTATGAAAAATGCTACGGTAAGTAGTTTCTTTTCCTTGCTGTATTTTTGGGATGCTGTATTCCTTGCTGTATTAACTCCCCTTTAAACAGATTTAGCAATTTGTGTCTATTTTATATTTTCATTTGTCCCTTCCTTAGATTTTTCTACCTCAAAGTATTAAGAACAAATATTATTAATAGTTGATATACTTTTATTCACTGACTTTTTACAAGCAATAAAACCAACCCAGAAGTGGTTTCTGTTCCATTTTGCATCAACGTAACCCTGTAAATTTTACACCTTGGGCCTTTCATTCTTTTTAAGCAGAAAAGGTTTTCCTTCTGAAGGCAATTTTTTTTCCCCTGAAAGACTGACTGATTACTCATAACTTGTAGCCGACAGTGTTTCTGCCTAACAAAGTAAAGTTCCCCTGATGTAAAATGCACAATCACAGCATCAATCAAGCGCGCTAATCATTTATTTAGATGCTTTTCACAGGAGCGAGAGTCATTCTCTGCAGCACTTCATGGGCCCTTAGCGGTTCCGTGCATCTATAATGGAAGCCGGTGTTTGCAAGCTTCCAAGGCGGTGTTTGCGAACGTGCGCGCGTGCGTTCGCGTGCGTGTGTGTACAATCGATACCTCAGACGGCCTGATTGAGTCTTTCACACTAATTACTTCTGAATGGAGTTTTCCCTCTGCAGCCTTTTCCTCATCTCTCTCCCAGACCATCTTCTAATTCTCCGACGCAAACAGGGCGACGCTTCCCTGCTTTAATTTCCACTTTAACGAGTTGACGCCGTATTTCATCCTCTTTCAATTACGGCGGGCCAGCGATGGGCTCGCTCCACCTGGCTGGAGAGACGCTGAGTTCTGTCCGTCCCGAGGTTGTGTCCCCACCTCTTCCCCGCCACCTCCCTGATGTCTCTGTCAGCCGCGTCCCGTCCGTCCATCCTGCTGCCGCGGCAGCAGCAGCGCGTTCGCCTTCGTCCCAGCCCGCTATTGATCACTTTTATGATCCAATTCCTCGGGCTGAGTGCCGCTGTCAGGCAATGCTTCGATCTCCCCTCACCGCGTTACACGCCGTGGCCATCGGCCCGGTGACGTCTTTATGAGGCAGGCAGTGCGCGCCGGCCCTTTAAGCTATATTAGCCATTCGATCTGCACCTGCCGTGACCCCTGCCCCTCCTCCCCACCCCCCTGCGAGAGCGAGCGAGCTGATTTTCTTTCCCCTGGTCTTGCTCAACCACCGAAACAGCCTCACTTCCTCATAAATACTTCAGGTCCTCGGTGTTCAAGGTTTAAAGTGATTTCCCTAAAATTAAGTTTCTGAGCTCAGAGTAATCCATCACTGCCATTTACTCCGCTTCCAGGCTGGGGGTTTTTCTTTACAGGTTTATTAAATTAATAGCTTTTTCGGCCCCGGCTTGTGGGAGAGGTTTGAATGAATTATGCATCGGCCCGGCGCAGGGTTTTTCGTCATGCTTCTCAGTCTTGAAGGAATGCGAGGTGTCTCCTAGGATGTGTGTGCGTGTGTGCGTGTGCGCGCGTGCAAGCCGCTCGCAGTCTTTTAACTAATGTTTCACAAATGTGCGGTGACTCCGAGTCGGGTCAAACACCAGGGAGAATGTTTCTCCTGCTCTGGCTCTCCTCTGTCTGCAGACGGGCTCTGACATTGCTCCCTTCTAGGACAAATGGGCGGCGCAGAAGGCCTCTGCGGCGTCCGCTAATGATACCATTACCCCGCGCCGCCTCTTCGCCGCCACAGGTGTTCAGCTCCTAATCTGTAGGCGTTGGCCGCTATGGAGGGTTTTGCTGCGGAGGGCCGGGTGCTCTTGTTAGCCACCGAGAGAGCACTGACACTCTGTGGCGGAGCTCCAGCCTCCACGCTGCCCTTGCTGGGAAATGGAGTGTGTGTGTGTGAGTGTGTGTGTGTGTGTGTGTGTGTGTGTGTGTGTGTGTGTGTGTGTGTGAGTGTGCGCGCGCAACCGCTCCACTCTACCCTTGCTATAATGTGGCATTTCAGCTCTCTATTTCATCATTTCATCGTTTCTGTTCTTAAAATATTCATAAATGAAATCTGAATCAAGCCGAGCATTGTTACCGTTTCCCACTCGCGGCCCTGCAGCACTCGGCAGCACTCGGCAGCACTCGGCAGCACTCGGCAGCACTCGGCAGCGCTCCGATTGTCAACAGGGTTCGTAAATGCCAAGTCGTAAGAATTCGGAATAATCCCCAAACCCAACGTGCAACTTTCTCAATTCTTTCTTCCTTATTGTATGGTCTGTTGTTTTAGTGTTTCCTGTTATTTTGACAGTCTCATCTTTCCTTGTATTTTTGCGATTTTACTTCCTGTTTCTGTTTTCCCGCCTTTTCGTTGCCTCGTGATTTCATTACCTGTGTCTCGTCGTCGGTCCTGCCCTTGATTGTTCACACCTGTGTTCCTCTGCTCTCTTGTATAAATAGTCCTTGTCTCCTTGTGTCTGGTCGCTGTATCGTTCATGTTGTTGCAGCCATGTCCGTGGCCTGTCTTGGTCAGTCTACCACTTATGATTAGTTTCATTTTTATCCATGAGGACACTTTTATTTCATTTTGTTGTTAATATAAATAGTTTTTTGTTCTTCTGTGACCTGGACTATGTCTGCACTTGTTTGCTTTTGTAATGCCTCCAACGCCTCCCCATGACAGTTATACTGGTCAAGTGCAAATTATTCACCAACATAAAACCCACTTGCTCTCTCCAGCACGTGCACTCTTCTGTCCAAGTCAAACCTTTTCACCTTCGCAACACATCCAGTGCCAGTTCAAGATTATATTTTTCCTTTAAAAAAAAAAATGAAATAAATGACCTTCACTTGTTTGTGTCTGTCTGGTGCAGCCACACCGTTTGAAACACCCCCCCAAAATCCACAAACACTTCAAGACAATATTTAAGATTGTAGAAACCTTTGAAGTTTTTAAAGATGTCCCAAAATTATTTATTTCCAGTACTGAATGTATGAGTTTTGATATTTATACAGAATAGTGCCCCCTGCTGTAAAATATTGTGGAGAATTCTCATCGATTGATTCTTTATCCATTCTCACATTAGAGCAACTGGTGACAAACACATCATTTATCTTTTCATCCACTCACCCTCTGCCGCCCTCTCACCCTCTGCTCAGGTCCAACTGGCTGAAGCCGTGCTGCGGCCGGAGGGCGGCGCTGTGGCAGGTCTGCCTGCTGTCGGCGGGCTTCAACTGTGTCCTGGTGACCTGCGTGGTCGTGGTGGTGCTGCTGCTGACGCTGGAGCTGCTCATAGACACCAAGCTGTTGCAGTGTGAGTAAGAGAACTGCGCGTCGCAGCAACCTGAGTGCAGGGATTGATGCTTCATTCTGGTCATTTGAATGTTCCTTCTCTTACTTGCAATATCATATTTGGAAAACAAGCCAAAAAAGCCTGAGTCTGTATCCATTTCAATACAATTTCATCTGGCTGTTACAGTAGATGCATGGCAGGGTGTCAAGGCCTGCAACAAAAGGGAAAAACTCTATTAGCTGGAAGCTGAAGATTGATCATGCACTCCTAATCTTATGAGGCTGAGCTGCAGTTTAGATGGAGGAGTCTGCCAAGGGGATTAGAAGCAAGTAATATAGAACAGTAAATCTTAAACTTTTTTTTCTTGGAATGGAACAAAAATGGACATTAGAAATAGACATTTGGACGCAGAAGGTGTATTTTACTCAGTGTGTAAAAAGCTGACATACAATCACAAACAGTAGATCCACATTCTGGGCCACTATTGATACATGGCGACACACAATACGACCGCCTCCTCACAAGATGACATGATGCATTTTAACCAATAACCAATAAACAGTCATATCATTCAAAGCCTCCAATCAGAATCAAGTAGAATGCAACCATCCTATTAGCCAGTAAACGATTAAACTCACAACACCACTGCCGCCCACTCCGACCTTCATCTGTATTGTGTGGCACCTGGCAGATATTCTCATTTATCATAAGGCCAAGGTCAGGGGGGTCGTGACCTGTTTAGTGTCACCTGACTGATTGGAGAGCACGCACGGAGGAAACGCCGCCCCCAGCGGCATCCGAGTTGCCCCACCCCACCCCAACACCCCACCGCCGAGTGACGAGTCGGGGCGCACAAAGGGCAAAATTAAGATAAATGCCTCGACGGCGACGCGAGAGACAAAGAGATCAGGCAGCGCAGCCTTTTCGCTGCTGGATGAAGGTGGGCAGGAAGATGAATGGACTGATAGACAGGTCGCTGAACGCGGCAAACAAAGACGGATGAGGGAGGAGGTGGAGCGCGGAGAGGAAATGCCTCTGGCTGACACCCGAGTGCCGCTCGAGGACGTCCGCAATTATCCTGATGAATAGGCGGGAAGACGCGGCGCCGTGCACTCGTATGCGGCCTGCGCGGCAAAAAATTCATAACAGAGCTTCGCGCCTAGCGTCTGTCTTTCAAACACGCCGTCTGATGTCATGGAACCTTGTGCAACGTGACAGGTGACCGAGGAGAAGCACCGGCCGCAGATAACTCAAGCCACGCAAAAATTCTCATTGCCAATGTTTCTCTAACGGTCACATGTCTACGGCCTTGAAGAGAATTAACCCAGAAAGATTAAAACCAAAGATGGCGACCCAATTCAATGTAGTTGCTCACCCAGCGCACACACAGAAAAAGTTTTTGACTCCCGTATTAATGGGCCAATAGAGCCTGCGTCTATCTGCGCCTGGTCTATGGGAAAAATGCTATTCGGGCCCATGGGATTTTTTTGCTGTAGTACCACGAGTGGCCACTGGGAAAAATCGTCACGCTGCCATATTGCCAGTCCGGTATCCAGTTCTTATAACAGCCTTGATTGAAACCTACACTTGTTTTCATTTATATACTTGGAAATTGACCCTTCGTGATGTCACAAAGTCCCAGTTAATGCTATTCACCTATTTTCCAGAATGCTGAATCGTGAAGCTTCAGCCAGTGCACTGTTTTGCGGGGCCGTGTAGAGTTTTTGTGATCCAGGATAAAAATTCAGATCTCTGGTCAAATGTGGTTCCTTTAAAAAAACAAAAAAAAACAAATAAACAGCTACTCCTCTTTTCCTCCTCCAGTCAACAACGCCTTCCAGTTTGCCAGCATCATCCACTGGGTCAGCCTGGCCATCCTGTCCGTCTTTTTCGCAGAGGTGAGTCTCACCCTCCCAACCGACACGTGATCCGTCTCGCTTGCAGCCGATGCGGCGGCCCGTGCGGTGGGTCGACGGGCTCCTGTCGGAACACTGACAGCCCCCCAGTTGCCCCTCTGGCTCGGCCTGAATAGGGTCCTGATTAGCGGAGGTGAGAGCCTGTTACGGCTCCATTAACGGCGGCACTCGAAGGGAAGGGGGACGCAAAAACTAACATCAGCATTCTAACAAAACACTCGTATAATGGCTGCTGTTAAAGTTGGCACGTTGTGTTCCTCTCGGGTAATTCAATTGATCCGTTAGTACAAACTCTTTAAAATGCAGATGGGGCTTTTTTTTTTCTTTCTTTTCTTTTCTTTCTTTCTTTCTTCACTCCGTGCTGCTGCTGCTGCTTTTAAATCATTTCAAGGCCGGAGGTGTTCTTGTGTATCGATCACTGGCCTCTGTGCAGCCAGCCACATTTGTCTTCGCCCTCCTCCCGACCCCCCAATCTGACCACCCTGCTGCTAACTCTGCACAGCGGGGAAATTTACCTGTTAATGAAAGCGCTGAGGTGCACTGATGGGGTAGAAATAGCCTCTGCAAAAAAAAAAAAAAAAAAACCTGGATGCCTGAAATGAGGAAGGGGGCTGAAGATTGTTGGGGGAGAGGAAGGAAGAGGAAACCGAGGGAGAGTTGCCTGCCTGCCTGCCTGCCTGCCTGCCTGCCTGCCTGCCTGCCTGCCTGCCTGCCTGCCTGCCTGCCTGCCTGCCTGCCTGCCTGCCTGCCTGCCTGCCTGCCCGCCCTTCTCAGCCCTGCTGCGTCAGCACCAGGAGCTAATTGCAGTGTCTCTGATTATTTGGATGAAATCCCACCGCGCTCGCCTGTGATGTCACCCGCTGAATTAGCGGCGCTCACGATGAGAGAAATCTGACACGCGACTGCGAAAACCTTTTACTGGGATGTCTCTCTTTTTTTTCCCCTCCTTCTCCCCTTAATATTATGTTACCCGGAGGCAGTGGCAGAGTCAGAAATCTTTCCTTGAGGGGGCTCATAGAGTGACATCATGACTCACGTAGGAGTCAACAATGAAATTAATTAAAAAGTAAAATAAAAAGTAAATACCTGAAATGACTACATGACTATTTCTCTTATTCTAGTTGTTACTGCAGTTGTTTGTATTTATTGAATGTCTTCACGGTGACCTTATAACATTCGGCCTGCTACTATTTGTGGCAGGCCGCTTTTTTTTATGAATTAGGCGAAAATTGTGAATACTGTTAATTTGACGACAGCAAATCTTCACCAATGTTAATGTTAATAAGCCTATACCAGCTTTTTCCTACTGTCCTATAAGGTCAGGGTTAGTGAGTTAGACATTAAAGTTCTTGTTTGAGTGTCTTGAACGAAATCCAGGCAAATCATTAAGTCAGAAATACATTACACATAAATATATATGCCAAAAAAATAAACCGTACATCAGTCAACAATGCTATGACTTTAGGTGCTATAATGTGGAAAAGTTGAGGCCTTTTGTCAATTTATCCGCCCGCCACTGGCCACCACGTAGCTCCGCCCCTGCAAGGGGGACTGTGCTGCACTGTTTAGCTGCACGTCAGCACGCACGCACGCACGTGAGTAACCTGCTCTCCATCCGCCCTTTGTCTCTCTCGCAGACCGTGTTTAGGATCGTGGTGTTGGGGATATGGGATTACATCGAGAACAAAGTCGAGGTAAGCACCCGTGGGAGCCATTAGTCCTGATACCTCCCCCTGATACACCCACCCACCCACCCCCCGCCCCACTGTGGTGTCACTACCTCAATGTCAAAGCTCTGGAGTGACGGGCAACGCGTGCGCACGTGTCTCTCCGTCTCGGCAGGTGTTCGATGGAGCAGTCATCGTCCTCTCTCTGGCCCCCATGGTGGCCTCCACAGTGGCCAACGGCCCCAGCAGCCCCTGGGACGCCATCGGCCTCATCGTCACGCTGCGCATCTGGAGGGTCAAGAGGATCATTGACGGTGAGATAGGGTGGAGGGGAGAGGGGGGTTGTCCGGGGCCCACTGACAAGTCCCTCCCCCCCTCCGCATCCCGTCCTCTGCTGTCAGGTCATAGAGATAGATACTGCAGTGCGCTCCAGGCGGATATCAGTAGACACTCAATCTCCAGCTTTCTCCACCACTCTGCCGCTTCTCCCTTTAAATAACCCCTGGAAGCTCGCAGAGCACAGACGCAAACTGCCCCGTGATTTACCCTACATGTGCAGAATGCTGTACATTCACTGGGGAGACAGGAGTGTTTTGTTGCCTTTTTTTGTGGTTTGATATTTTGCAGTATTGCTCCCCCTTGTGGATTGACAAAGAGATACACAATGACCGCCATATCTCTCTTTCTAGATTTGTATGGCGTCCACGTATCAGTGAATTTTATTCTTTTTTTATCCTCTTGTCCTGTCTGGACATAATGACAAGCAGGAATGGCTCTGAATGTCTTTATGATGGCTGACAGATTTATTCTCCAAGGTAGAACTTCTGACCCGAGAGTGTGAATCACAATGGTCAGTTCAGGAACTACCTGTTGAGTGGTTTTATGACATTAATATTATCCTGGCCAAAGCAGGCTTCAGTGAATTTTAATAGGAAGCAATTATGATTATTATGATTTTGACTAAAGCTGCAAGCAGCGTTCGAGGGACTGAGTCTTCTGTGATGAGTTGCGAAGCTGTGATGTTTAGTGGATGAAATGTGTCCTGATTGATGTCTCCTCAAGTGAGCAAATTTTGCACTTCCTGTTTGTTTTCAGTGAAGGTTGTCATGTGTGAATTGTAGGACTTTATGAGACAAACTTGGAAGTTTTTATTTAAGGACCTCCTGATGGCAATGGCAGCCATTCGTGTGTATGCTGCAGGCAGGACCTGCAGCTGCTGCGCCATGTCTCAATATCAATAACAGAGGCTCACGGTTTGTTCGCCCAAAACTCACCGAATTGACCATCCTACAATAGTTTAGAAAGAAACAGAGTGGTAGAAGTTAAATCTCAACATGTGTGAAAAATTGAAAAATCAACATACTATATAGTATGTCAGCGGGGGGTTTTTCCGGGGGCAAAAATTCAAAAAAAAAATTTTGTATAGCCCCAAACTCACTGAAATGATCGTCTTGTTATAATTTAGCATGCAAAATCTCCGCAAAATCTTAATTAAAATCAGTCGACATACTATAGTATGTTGTTTTTCACACAACACTGGGTCACAACACTGTGTCATCTGAAGGAAAGCTAAGTCTTTTTTTGACTATTCTGTTTCAGCTTACGTGCTGCAGGTGAAGGTGGAGATGGAGATGGAGATCCAGCAGTACGAGAAGGCCAAAGCAGTGCGGGAAGAACAACTCGACCGGCTCACCCAGATCTGCCAGGAACAGGCCGTACGTCCGCCACTCTCCCACATCTCTCCCATCTACGTGCTACTAATGTGCCAGTTGTGACCGAGGCCGGTTCGATGCACCGGGTCTTTCCAGAGAACGATCCTCTGCGAGCCTTTTAGTTCCTGTAAAGTAAGACAAGGCAGAACAATATGATGATCTCCGCACTACAGGTGCATGCAGCAGCTGTTGATTCCCCTCACGTGCAGGCGACCGTTAACAGCTTCATATAAGCAGTAGAGGAAAGCGAAGTCCATTAAAATAAAATAAAATAAAGAATAAATAACAAGCATACAAAAAGGCTCAGGATGCAGATCAAAAGGCTGCATTTGAAACTTATCACATCGCAGCAGATCTTAATATCTTTACTGAGGTCTTGAAACTGATATGGAGAAGTGCACGGTGTGCATTATCTCAGCACAACCTGTTCACTGTTTCTCAATTTAATAACAGTGGTTTTTAAGTCAAATTACTGAATTTCGAGTCCATTCACCTTCTAAGCGCTTATCTTATTTCAACTGGACGTCTGAGAGTGAAGTCAGACAGCCTGCACACTGCACTGTGATAATGCTTGACACAAGCAGTACAGTGGAGAGCGCTGAGCTGAATGCTTGACAGAAGCAGAGGCAGCATTATTAAGTGTCTTGCACGGCGTGTTGCTTTCTTAAATCGTCCTGAAAGACAGTCGACTTCACTGCGTCACCTCTGTCCCTCCAGTTTGAAATCCGGCAGCTGAGGGCTCACCTGGCGCAGCAGGACCTGGATCTGGTGGCGGAGCGCGAGGCGGCCATGCAGATCCACCACATGTGGGGGAAGCAGAACAGCAGTTTCCAAGAGGTGGACGGACTGGCCTCCGGGGCCTCGGAGCATCACGGGCCGCCTAAGTCCAGAGAGCCTGGGGCTGCTGCAGGTAGCCGCCCTCAACACTACACCTCCTCTGCAACCTTCATCAAACAAATCATCACAGGCCTCTGAAGGAAGGACAGGGCTCTGATCCAATCCTGCATTTTTTTTTTTACAAGTCTTTAGGAGCAGTGTGAAACAATCCAATTTTAGCTCCACACTAAAACGTGCAGCTAAAATTCTGATGCTTGTTAAGGTGACCACGTCCTGTCGTGGACTTGCTGGAAATGTTTTAAAATAGTGAAGAAAAAAAAATCTTTCCATACGAAGTAAATGTATTTAAATCTTTTAGTAAACATTAAGTATCTCATTGATGGGCCAAGTGTCGTCATTTTAAATACGACGTTGAAGTTGGCACCACATTCGCCGCGGTGCTGCTCAAGTTTTGATTCCACCTTAAAAAATAGTTCCGCGATTTGACCACTAGATGGGAGTGCTTATTCCAACACCGTTCACCGTTCAATGATACCTCACATGTCCATTTCCACAAGTATAATTTCGAAATAATCCACCTGAAAAACTGAAAAATACTGTTGATGTCAATGGTAAAATTGAGGCTGAAATTAGGGTTAGGGATACGCTTAAGGCTGAAATTAGGGTCAGGGTTTTGGGGTTCCTCACATCCTGATGACAAAGCAAGTGGCCCCACGTTTCTAGGACAAAGTTGACTTTTGACCCCCATAGATTTGTATGGCATTAGGGTTAGCGTTAAGGCTGAAATTAGGGTTAGAGTTACGCTTAAGGCTGAAATTAGGGTTAGGGTTTTTGGGTTCCTCACGCGCTAGAATCCCCAAATTTGGCGTGGGCGCTTCTTGAGGGATCCTGATGACAAAGCAAGTGGCCCCACGTCTCTAGGACAAAGTTGACTTTTGGCCCCCATAGACTTGTATGACATTAGGGTTAGTGTTAAAGCTGAAATTAGGGTTAGGGTTACGCTAAAGGTTGAAATTAGGGTTAGGGTTTCGGGGTTCCTCACGCGCTAGAAGCCCCAAATTTGGTGTGGGCGCTTCTTGAGGGATCCTGATGACAAAGCAAGTGGCCCCACGTCTCTAGGACAAAGTTGACTTTTGACCCCCATAGATTTGTATGGCATTAGGGTTAGCGTTAAGGCTGAAATTAGGGTTAGGGTTACGCTTAAGGCTGAAATTAGGGTTAGGGTTTTTGGGTTCCTCACGCGCGAGAAGCCCCAAATTTTGCATGGGTGCTTCTTGAGGGATCCTGATGACAGAGCAAGTGGCCCCACGTCTCTAGGACAAAGTTGACTTTTGACCCCCATAGATTTGTATGGCATTAGGGTTAGCGTTAAGGCTGAAATTAGGGTTAGGGTTACGCTAAAGGCTGAAATTAGGGTTAGGGTTTTTGGGTTCCTCACGCGCTAGAAGCCCCAAATTTGGCGTGGGCGCTTCTTGAGGGATCCTGATGACAGAGCAAGTGGCCCCACGTCTGTAGGACAAAGTTGACTTTTGACCCCCGTAGATTTGTATGGCATTAGGGTTAGCGTTAAGGCTGAAATTAGGGTTAGGGTTACGCTTTAGGCTGAAATTAGGGTTAGGGTTTTTGGGTTCCTCACGCTCTAGAAGCCCCAAATTTTGCATGGGTGCTTCTTGAGGGATCCTGATGACAAAGCAAGTGGCCCCATGTCTCTAGAACAAAGTTGACTTTTGACCCCCATAGATTTGTATGGCATTAGGGTTAGCGTTAAGGCTGAAATTAGGGTTAGGGTTACGCTTAAGGCTGAAATTAGGGTTAGGGTTACGCTTAAGGCTGAAATTAGGGTTAGGGTTACGTTTTAGGCTGAAATTAGGGTTAGGGTTTTTGGGTTCCTCACGCGCTAGAAGCCCCAAATTTGGCATGGGTGCTTCTTGAGGGATCCCGATGACAGAGCAAGTGGCCCCACGTCTCTAGGACAAAGTTGACTTTTGACCCCCATAGATTTGTATGGCATTAGGGTTAGCGTTAAGGCTGAAATTAGGGTTAGGGTTACGCTTAAGGCTGAAATTAGGGTTAGGGTTTTTGGGTTCCTCACGCGCTAGAAGCCCTAAATTTTGCGTGGGCGCTTCTTGAGGGATCCTGATGACAGAGCAAGTGGCCCCACGTCTCTAGGACAAAGTTGACTTTTGACCCCCATAGATTTGTATGGCATTAGGGTTAGCGTTAAGGCTGAAATTAGGGTTAGGGTTTTTGGGTTCCTCAGGTGCTAGAAGCCCCAAATTTGGCGTGGACGCTTCTTGAGGGATTCTGATGACAGAGCAAGTGGCCCCACGTCTCTAGGACAAAGTTGACTTTTGACCCCCATAGATTTGTATGGCATTAGGGTTAGCGTTAAGGCTGAAATTAGGGTTAGGGTTACGCTAAAGGCTGAAATTAGGGTTAGGGTTTTTGGGTTCCTCACGCGCTAGAAGCCCCAAATTTGGCGTGGGCGCTTCTTGAGGGATCCTGATGACAGAGCAAGTGGCCCCACGTCTCTAGGACAAAGTTGACTTTTGACCCCCGTGGATTTGTATGGCATTAGGGTTAGCGTTAAGGCTGAAATTAGGGTTAGGGTTACGCTTTAGGCTGAAATTAGGGTTAGGGTTTTTGGGTTCCTCACACTCTAGAAGCCCCAAATTTTGCATGGGTGCTTCTTGAGGGATCCTGATGACAAAGCAAGTGGCCCCACGTCTCTAGGACAAAGTTGACTTTTGACCCCCATAGATTTGTATGGCATTAGGGTTAGCGTTAAGGCTGAAATTAGGGTTAGGGTTAGCGTTAAGGCTGAAATTAGGGTTAGGGTTACGCTTAAGGCTGAAATTAGGGTTAGGGTTAGCGTTAAGGCTGAAATTAGGGTTAGGGTTACGCTTAAGGCTGAAATTAGGGTTAGGGTTTTTGGGTTCCTCACGCGCTAGAAGCCCTAAATTTTGCGTGGGCGCTTCTTGAGGGATCCTGATGACAGAGCAAGTGGCCCCACGTCTCTAGGACAAAGTTGACTTTTGACCCCCATAGATTTGTATGGCATTAGGGTTAGCGTTAACGCTGAAATTAGGGTTAGGGTTACACTTTAGGCTGAAATTAGGGTTAGGGTTTTTGGGTTCCTCACGCGCTAGAAGCCCCAAATTTTGCGTGGGCGCTTCTTGAGGGATTCTGATGACAGAGCAAGTGGCCCCACGTCTCTAGGACAAAGTTGACTTTTGACCCCCATAGATTTGTATGGCATTAGGGTTAGCGTTAAGGCTGATATTTGGGTTAGGGTTACGCTTAAGGCTGAAATTAGGGTTAGGGTTTTTGGGTTCCTCACGCGCTAGAAGCCCCAAATTTGGCGTGGGCGCTTCTTGAGGGATCCTGATGACAGAGCAAGTGGCCCCACGTCTCTAGGACAAAGTTGACTTTTGACCCCCATAGATTTGTATGGCATTAGGGTTAGCGTTAAGGCTGAAATTAGGGTTAGGGTTACGCTTAAGGCTGAAATTAGGGTTAGGGTTTGTGGGTTCCTCAGGTGCTAGAAGCCCCAAATTTGGCGTGGGCGCTTCTTGAGGGATCCTGATGACAAAGCAAGTGGCCCCACGTCTCTAGGACAAAGTTGACCTTTGACCCCCATAGATTTTAGGCTGAAATTAGGAATCTTTTTGTAAGGTGGAATCGAAACCTAAGAAGCACCGCTGCGAATGTGGTGCCAACTTCAGCGTCGTCATTTTGTTGTTAAAAAAAAAAGTAACTTGACATTTATCAAATATCGAACCTTTCAATTTTTTTTTCCTTTTTTTATGTGAAATCATCTACTTTCAAATGCTCCATGCTTGAGTCTTCTGAGTGGACCTGGCACATTGACATCGTGTCCTTCTCCCATCAATCTCACGGCTCGCATCAAAAATCCACCGACATGTGTCGAGGCGGACAATGAACCTTTCACACAGCGACGGGTCGTAACTTACCGTGGCTTCAAGCAACAAGGCGCTGTCACTGCTGATGATGTCAGGGCCGAGACGCGCCGAGGCTTTTCCTTTATCAATGCTATAAATCACGACGCGACCTGCCACACGTCTGTGCCGCGGCGCCGGTCGACACGCATCCTTTTAGCCGAGGCCGCTGCTCGCACGCTCATGTCGTATTGATCACCCGGAGATGGTCCCAGTTGCACCGTTTAAAGCCTAACAATGGGCGGCGCCCCCCTGGGGACGTTCATAAAATGAATGCGTATATATCCAAAACATAAATGAATATTAGCCGTCCAAGGGCCCAGTGGGACCCGCCACTGCACTTAAGAGAAACACTTGGAGGTGATTTAAGAGCTGCGCCACACTTCCACACCGAGGGCCACACATTCAGCTGGTGATCAACAATATGTTAATAGAGCCATCAGCAGATTTAGTAGATGAAAGCAGAATTTTAAAGGAGAACGTCGTGACGATTTTACATTTGAAATGACTGACTATAAAATGAACCCATTTAGACAAAATAAAAAATTTAAAGATTTCATCAGATTCAGACATGTTGTGCTGCTTTTTACTTTTCATCAATTTAACCACAAATTGAACAACATAGATTGGACATAGACATTGAGATCAGATAAACATCACTGGAACACAGTACAAATAAATACATATGAAAAAATAACAGCTTGCTAAAATACCGTCAGAACTCAAGGGCACAGACTGCAATTGACAAGAATTTGAAAGCAACTGACACATTCTCTCTATCTTTCAAAAATGATTTAAATTTGCAGGAGGTCGTCAACCTTGACAATTTTTGGTTCCTTTTGAAGGTCACTCCAGGCTGAAGGAGCAGCGTATTTAAAAGCTTTTTCGCCCAGTTTTCTCTTTCCAGACATATTAATGTGTGACCAGCCATAAATATACCAGTGGAGCATTTAAGAAAAAAAAACAGCTACTAGAGTCTTGATATGGAGTTCCAAAGAAAATGGAAAATTAAATTAAAAAAAGTATGTCCCAATAACATGAAGTGTGACTAGAACCCAGTGCATGTTTCTGAGGGGATACTTACATTAACAGATGAGGGACTAATGGGGCACTTGTATTTTAACGCTGATAACAAAGAAAAATCTCCACTAAAGTGTCTTCCTCCTCAGATCACCATGGTCAAGATGACATGAACAACTACATCAGTCAGTACTACAGCGAGCCGAGCAGCGGTGAGCAACACATCCTGCCAGCCGAGCATCTTGACACCTCTTCTGTCAACGCATTTAACACTTTTGTTCATTGCAGACATGGGGATCCCGGACCCAGCGCGGGTCTTCACCACGGCGGCCATCGACGTGCACCTGCCCGACAACCCCAGCCAGCTGCCCTCCTCCCTGGTGAGCGGCGACGGGGCGACGTCGGGCCGCCTGCGTCGCACCGGCAGCTCCCTCAGCGAGGCATCCAGCGCCACCGTGTCCCGCGGCGGCTTCAGCCTCAGCAGCCACACCCTGGGCTCCGGCACCGACTGCAGCTCCACGGTGCGCGAGGCCTCCACCTCCACCGACTACAGCGACCAGCGCTGCTACCCGCCGCCCTACAGCAGCCCGCTGGCCCTGGGCGCGCAGCCCCGCGGGAGCCCCAGCGCCGTGGTGCAGGAGCTGCTCTCCTCCCTGTCCGAGGACTCGTGCCTGGCACCGAAGGGCCTGGACCCGGTCAACCTGAAGCCGCCCAGCCCGGCCGGCTCCACCAAGACCAGCCCCGAGCTGGAGCACAGGGTCAACATCTACAACAAGAGGAACCAGGAGAGCAGGAGAGTCGGTCTGCACTCCAAGGCTCTCATCCACCTGCAGGGCAACGAGAGTCTCCTGGAGGAGAAGTACAGGATGATGGAGCCGCTGGAAGCTCCGCTCGGCCGTCTGTCCGAGACGTAAGACTCGTGTCCGGCGCAGGAAACCTCGCAGTGGGGGTGGGGGGGCAGCGAAAGGTCCTGCCTGATCGGTCAACCCTTGGCCGTCGGCCTCTTTGTCTAGTCGGGACTGATTGCGACCTTAAACGTGCAGCACAAGAATGTGAGGCTGGAAAAGACTTGTGATGAGGCTCCATGTATAACCAGGAGAAAGACCACACTACAAGGAGGACGTGTTTGCAAAGAACTTCTACCAAAAGGAAAAAAGAAACCAGCATCTGGGCTTGAGCCCAACACATGCAGAAAAAAAGGACATCTGGCTTTTTGATATGTTAAGTTTTAGTTTGATATGACGTTATTACAACAAACGAGGGCTTTGTCCCTCCGACAACCTTTCTAGGGATTAACTGTGCTGATGATGATTTACTGTAGGCCTCTGAATCACATCCCCATGGATTTTTTACCATGACTGCAGGTGTTAATGTAGCCTGTGAGAGACAGAGCTCAGTGGCGGGACAGCAGCAGGGTACCTCTATCAGCCTTGGCTACTTTCTTATCGTCGTCTTTCTATATTAGTAATGGTAACATTTTTATCGAAATTCTATCAAAGGAGGGAATCTGAACAACCTTTGGGAAGTGGTTTGAAAAACACAAAAACAACAATTCCACTTCCAGAGACTGAAATTTAAATCAGACTTGCGACTGCGTTTACTCAGAATTTAAAAAAAAATAAAATGACAGCATGTCCAACTCACACGTTAACGACAGAGTATTATTCAGGTCTTGTGTGTTTGATGATTTTAAGGTGTCTAAGTATTGAAGGACAGGCTTCAGCAACATAATTAAAGGAAAAAAACAAGGGAAAAAAACTGACGGATCTGAAATGAAAATTTTACGCAACATCAAGAAAACTTAAGCACGAAAATGAAATTTTGAAACTAACTCTGTTATTGTACTGTTAATGGGTTTTTTATCTTTTCATGGAAAGGTGTTGAAAACTACAAAAAATAAAGGGACAAATGTTGAAAATGAGAAGATTTCATTCATTGTCATTTTAATGCATGATTCCATAAGTAAACACTCCTAAAGAAGCTCTTTACTCTACCAGGACGTTTAACACGAGTACAACCACCCATCAACACCAACTAGGTAAGTGGACCCTAACACAATATCCCATTTATAAAAACAAAGCCTGAGCTGGAATATATTTTTCTGAATCCAGTCAAAGAGAGGATGTTGATAAATTATTCATTATTATAATACAGCCACAGAAAATTATTAAGGCAGCAGTCGTGGTGGTCACTCCGGTCTTCTTACAGGTTCTGGTGTTGTGGAAATGGCTGGACTGATTTCCTTTACTTGTCAAGGGCTGCAGTCATCTCAGGAACAGCCTGAAGAGACAGCAGAGCAACAAAAATATTTAAGATTCTGGAAGCATTTAACACCGATTTAACTGGACTTGATAAGACTAAACATTTGCAAATTGATGTATTTGTTGCATCTTTATCATTGTCAAAGCCATTTTTTAAAGATATAGTTGGCAAGCTCTCGTCTTGTCTGAAGCAGCCGTCAGAAATGAACATCAGTCACTGTCTGAGAGGTTCGGAGGTATCAATTGTCCATTTAGGGAGAATGAGAGAGAGAGAGCCCATCCATTTTAATCAGATATCTGAGGACCGATTGCGTGTAAGCGGATCTCACCCAGTGGGTCACAACTCTACTGACACTAGATATTATTACTGATCACTTGGGGCGAGTCTCTCAGGACACCTGTGCTGAGCGGCTAAATAAAACATAACCATCAGAGTGCACGTGAAAATATAATCTCCTTCACGTTTACACGCATAGCTGGAGTCAGGGGTGCCGACACTCTGCAAGTAGCGACAAAACATGCAAAAATGTAAATAATATAAAAAAAATACAACAAAGGGTGTGAATGGCCTGGCTAAAAAAGCTTAAATGTGTTGAGCTTTTTTTAACATGTGTTGAGTCGTCCCAAATCCTGCTCCGTCATCCTGAACTTTCTCAAACAGACTTATTTTAGCCACTTCTTCTTCTACAACTACTGCTTTTGCAATGGTGAATTGCAAACAGACGCTAAAGGCAAACAACTTATCACACCCTAACAAAATGCACCTCGCAATCTTAAGGGCTAATTGAAACTTCTCTGCATTTTACTCACCACTGCACTCACAGTATGAAAATTGTTTTACTCTGCATCGCACAAAAAAATGAATGAACTGAAGTGAATTGAAAAATGATTTGGCTACAAATCCCAGGAATTTACCTTGAAGAGATCTGCAACCAGGCCGTAATCAGCCACCTGGAAAATGGGAGCCTCTGGGTCCTTGTTGATGGCAACAATAGTCTGGATTCAAAAGAGAAAAATAATGTCATGAGTCTCAGTTTTAATAAAAAAATAATTTTAGCAATATATAAAATAATCTTGCAGCTCCAGTGACTTTACCTTACTGTCTTTCATCCCAGCCAGATGCTGAATGGCTCCAGAGATTCCAACAGCAATGTACAACTCCTGAGGACATCAACAGAAGACATGTTAGGCAAGCGCGCATTGCTGTTTAATTGTCTGATAAGCAGCAGCGCACTGTATGGTCCCAGTGGTGTCATATAACGACAGGAACTTATTTCACAAACCAGCCACTGATAACAGAATCTGCAGCCAACCGCTTTTACTTGATGAGTTTATTCTAGGCCCATCAAGTGCACGATGCACACTTAAAATCTGACATCTATTAAATGACAAAATCTCGTCCCGCAACCATCGATAAAATAAAAAAAACATTCTGGAAGAGAGCAAAAACAAATCCTGTTAAAGCATTACTGGACTAATTTCAACAAGCTTGTCATTACAAATGGAAAAATCCAATTTGGACAGTGCCAGCCGGCCGGCAGCTCTGACCAGACATCCACTGCACTCTGGCTTTAATGGATCTGCTAAATCATTTAGGCTCCTAAATGTGCCATGCATTACATTCAGCAGGGGCTAATGTGTGGGTAATCACAGCTGGGCTAACCCCGCTGAGGAGCATAATGGCAAGTTAACCTTTTTAAGGAGGGCGAAGCGGTCACCTGGATCCGACTTAATTGCAGACGCGCTGCTCTTAAGGCAAACACGCATTTGTCAAGATAAAAAAAAACAAAAAACACTTGTATTCTGCAGCGGCTCTTGAACGTTCCCTCTGCCTGAATCCCGACCTGGTTTGAACCATTAGCAGCATTAAAAGGTAAATGAAATCCATTAAAGCGCTTCAGGAGAGCTTACCGGTGCTACAATCTTGCCCGTCTGTCCAACCTGCATGTCGTTGGGGACGTAGCCTGCGTCCACGGCAGCTCTGGATGCCCCCACTGAAAAGAAATAACATTGAGTTATTAACATCCTTCTTTCATGAAAAATATACAGTGAGGGCAAAATTCAAAATCTACCTGCAGCATTCATCTTGTCAGCAAGGTCGTACAGCAGCTTGAAGTTATCTCCGCTCTTCAAACCTCTTCCTACAGGAAGAAAAACCCCATTTGACTCTTTAACACTTCAATGTTTTTCAATGTACACTGAAATTTTCAGCCAACAAAATAGGAGCCTTCAACTGATCTCAATCAACAGACAAATGTGAAGTGATTACTGGCTGACCTGGCTGCCTGTGACCATTACACATTTGTAACAAAACGCGACAAAAGATTTCCTACCTCCTGACACCACAACCTTGGCACTCGTCAACTCGGGCCGGTCGCTTTTTGTCAGATTTTGCTCTACCCACTCAGAGACTCCACTTGGAGACGTAGCAGCAACTGAATTCAACAGATAAGATAATTTTTAAAAGACATGGACATTGGCTGTATCAAAAAATGCAGTTTATATGTGCAATTATATCTCAGCAGCGTCCTTTTGATTGTGCGAGCTACTGTACCATCTTCTGATGAGGCACTTCCGCCCTCCACTTCCGCCGCTTCAAAAGACGTTCCTCGGACCGTGAAGATTTTGATGGTCTCGTTACACTTGACAGTGCTAAGAGCATTCCCTGTATATTTCAGATATCAATGCATTTGAAAAGTGAATAATTAACAGCGATGACAAAGTCTTGCTTCAAGTAAATCGGAAGATGAAAACAATGAAACCTACCAGCGTAAATGGTTCTGACAAAAGTGTCCGGAGACTTGATCTCGATAATATCTGAAATGGGAGCGACATCCAGCTTTGCAGCCACTCTGGGAAGAAGGTTCTACAGAGAACAACAACACACAGGCTGAGCAATGGTTTGTAAAGATGGTCTAGGTTGAAAATAGAAACCATTTTGAATAGAAATATGAAAGACAATTTAAAAAAAAAAGAGAGATATGAGTAAATTAAGACACAAAACCTGACCTATATGTGATAATACTTTGGAGACGATGTCATTTTCCAATCACTTACCTTGCCGAAAGCAGAGGCGCCAGCGCAGATGTGGGTGAAATTAAACTGCTTTTGTGTTTCCAGGAGGAGTGGAGTCAACTCCTCTGAAAGAGGAACAGGAAAAAAAAATAGCAGGTCTGTCAATCTGCCTTTGACAGAGACATTGCCGAAACAGAAATATAATAGAATACAATATATAATAGGATTTTTTTCCCCTCCACAATTTGGAAAAAGAAAATCTGTTTTCATGACAATAAAGTTTGAATACACTGTGCAGCCCTAATACTGTTAATCCTGAGCTAAACTCTCGTAGACCATATTTCTGCAAGAGACAATTTTAGACCTTGAAAAGTTTGGTTTTACTGGCCAGACACTAGTCCTACAAAAACAGACAGGGTCTAATCCTGCCACCAACTGGCAGCGTTTTACTTACCAGGCAGAAAACCCTTGTAGCAATCATGCTGAGCCACCAGCACCTTCTTCACACCTTGCACTTTGCTGATTTCTTCCACAACCTGAGAATACATTCATGCAATGTAGAATTTAGACCGACACCTTTTTCACCATCGCATGAGTGTTTTTTACGTTGAACCCTCACGACATAACAAACCTAACCAACCTTTGTACAGTTTGTCCCGGCGACCAGACACGACACGTCGCCACCCAACTTGCTGGCAGCAGTGATGGCATTAAGCGTGATGGGGGTCAGCTTCTCATTGTTGTGCTCTGCAACCACCAAGGTGCTCTGAAATCTTTGCAGGAGACCAGTCTGTAGGGGAAGACGTCAACATCACAAACATTTCAAATCAGGTTTGAATCAAAGAGCGTTTTCTTTGACTGAATCAAAAATAACAGTGCAAGCTTCAAGGTGAGCAGTCTTACTAAAAAAAAAAAAAAAAAAAAAGGCATTTATTTGCAATTTGCAAGAACTGAATAATAGAGATGCCATTTTGAACAGTGTTCTTCAGAAAGGGATGTGTCAACTGTCAACTGGATCAAAAAATGAAAATCGGCCAGCAACACTCAAGTGTCCATCTTGAAGATGTGCATTAGTCTCACTGACCGCCAACTCGGACCAAGCACAGGCGCGTTTTGAACCGATCTAAACTGATTTGGGCCTTGCACCTCTTTAATTTTCATTATTAACTTTTTTCAGAGTGCGTGTTGCTATCTATTTCTGTTGAACTGTCAGCTGTGGCATGCTCTGCAAATCTTTCCTGGTGAAAAACGTTTGAATTGACGTGACACTCTGAGGAAGGAACAGGTGCAAACAATCTGCAGAATAACCTCTGATAAGTTCGCCTGCAGCGGACTCTGTCAGTGAAGCTCAGACGGGATAACACCAGCCTCAGCTGGGCAGGAGCGACCACAGTCGGTCGGCGAAGGTCACCCACGTTGGGTAATAAGACAACCGCGGTGTACTGCAAATCACACAACGCTGACATGCGACAAAATGACCACCTCAAAAAGTATGACAGCGCATCGACGTGTTTCGACAATGAACTCGTAGCGTCAATATATCATTTTGTAGTTTCATAACGCTTGTTTACCAAGTTTCGTAACACCAGGGCTAACGAGGCTAACGACAGGGGAATGATAAACTACACTGAGAAGCAGTCTGTCTGAATCAAATAGGGTGTCTTTACTATCTATGCATTAAAAAATCAGTCAGCCAATGCTCACATGAATAGAACAGTGCTTCCATACGAACAAAAAAACACAAGTGACTGGTGTTGATGAGAGTCCACATTAGCGAGCTAGCTAGTTACATCACTGAAAAGGCGAACAGTTAGACGTTTTTTTGTAAACTCGCCGTCTGTTCTAGAGCAACGCAACAGCAATACTAAATGCAAGCTGTCAATAGTCGAACTCTTACCAAATGCCTCAGACTCGTTTTGTTCAGAGCCCTGTTCATCTTGGGTTTCTGTGGCTGCGTGTTACTCTGGAGCTGCAGAGACGGAACTGTGCCAAAGGTTGTCTGACGTAATCTCGCGATACTGTTCGAACGAGAACGAGAACAACAGTTCACTCCTAGCTCCTCCCACTCATCTATCTCGATTCCTCCAGTTTGAGATTAAACTTCATCAATATTTTGGATTTCAGAAGAAGGCAAGAGATGGAAAACGCTTCTATAAATGGCTGATTTATATTTAAAAGGTACATATTTGCATGTTCTGTCGTATGTCTAAGTGGAACAGTTGCTTATGTCTTATGTCAGTCTTATACTGATTCTGATTCTGATACAACATCAAAAAACAAAATCAAAACACAATCTTTTTTTTTTTTTAAATATCACTAAACATGTAATTATGTGCGTGGATATTTTTGTTGTACAGATTAAGGCTTACTTTACTTTAGTGAATGTAAAGTCAGTATATGGGATCCATTAATCTATTCATTAATCGGAACACATAAGCTTTTCAATTCCTTTCCTAAAAAATCTTTAAACTGTCCTGAAAATCGAACCCGGCCCGCTTTTGAATTGTTGTTAAATTAAATTAATAAGTGACATTTAAGATAAATATAATTCTCTACATAGGACATTTTTGGAAAGCACACACGACGAAGCTTTTATCATTTTTGATTTGTGACAATGCAACGGATAAAAAGTAATTAAGCATGTGTGTTAGACAATGTTCTTACTGTATCTTACTGTGTTGTTTTGTCTTGTTTTTCTGTTTTACCTCTGAAAGTCATACTGGCCAATTTACACTGCCTTTTAATACACAATAAGCTGTTTTCTGATTCTGATCCTCACGTTTTCAGAACAATTTATCCGTGTATCAATATGTACAATATATTCATAATATGTATAATTGTTGTGACGCAAAACGTTCCTGAGAGAGTTCATTAGTATGAATCCAAGATCTTTACAAATGGAATGTATCCAGTAGAGGGCTCTGCAGTAACTTAAGTCAACTACTGGTCCCCTAAAGTTAATTAAATTATACTAAAACGAGAAAAAAATATATTTTCAAATCATTTAAAATATGCACTGGTATCTAGTTTATTGTTATCATTGTTGACCTAGGTTACTATTCTTATTAATACTGTTGCTGTTAATTATTGCTATAATTATATGTGTTGTTTTGTTTGTTTTGTAGGCAGTCAAAATAATGCATGACAGTCAATTCATATTTGTGTTTCTCAAAAGAATCTGACGTTTTGATACGTTTATATTTTCAAATGAAATGAATAGGTTGTTTGACACATTTTAAAAGTGCATAGCGACAGGAGGAAAAAAAAACAAACAAACATCTGATTCATAAAGCAATGTGTCAACATGTGGGGAGCCAGTTGGGGGGAAACGCTTGCACTCAGGAAACAGAATTCAAACTCCGACACAAAAAAGTGGGAGATATAGGTCGAGTCCATAGAGCCAAAGCAACAGCAATTTAAAAAGAAAAGAAAAAAGAAAAGAGAGAAAGAAAGGTTGGGGAGGGCGCGGGGGGGGGGGGTGCAGGGGTCCAAGAGTGGATTTGCATGGGCACCCTCTCCTTGGACACACAGAGGTCCAGGTCTGCAGACGTCACTGGTGGAGGAGCTTTGCTTTCTCTCCACCTCTCGGTGGAGGAATACAAGTTTTGCTCTGCAGCCACAGACGGGACGTTCTCCTCCGCGGCTCCTCTCCTCCGTGTATCGGCGTGCGCGGGGCTGCTTCTCCCGTATGGTGGATATCCTGCTCAACACTTCTTTCTTGGATGATATGGGGGATCATTCAAAAAGTAAGACATTTTATCCCTTTTTTTTTTTTATTTTATGACTTTGTTCCATTACAGGATTAAGCTCTTATTTTTAGTGCGCTTTTGAAGCGCCTTCTGTTCTGAGGGGCGGCTTGCACGATTGATTTCGATGGAAATTTGAGGTTATTATTAGTATTAGTATTATTAATAACAATAATCGTATAAAACCGTCAGTTTGGAAATATGAAAAATGTGCCCACAATTTTTCTGTATTAATATGGGCCAACAACCGGTAAAAAAAAAAAAAAAAATCAGTACGTTTCCCACAAGTTTTATTCTATCTTTGAGCTTCATTTGAATCACTTTTATATATTTTCCCCTACTTAAGAGCCTTTGATGTTTTATTTTTTGGTCCAAACATTTTTATTTAATTCCTTGTCGGGACAAATGAAATGATGGTGCTTAACTCGGACGTCTTGGGGGATTTAAAGACCCGCACGGTTGTTCCATGAATGCATCCCGTCCTGTCTCACGCAGAGAAGTCGGGAATCGCCATGTGTGTAGGCTGTGGAAGTCAGATACACGACCAGTACATCCTGAGAGTGTCCCCGGACCTGGAGTGGCACGCAGCCTGCCTCAAGTGTGCAGAGTGCAGCCAGTACCTGGACGAGACGTGCACATGCTTCGTCCGAGACGGAAAGACCTACTGTAAGAGAGATTACGCGAGGTAGGACTTCAGGGGTGCATCTGTTTGACGAGCAGAAAACAAGGATTGATGAGAATAAGGACTCAGAGAAAGAGCGGCTAAAATTCACGCAAAATGACTACAATCAGACAGAAATAGACGCAACTGCAGGCATCAGGCATATTGTGAGATCTGTCACTTTTTCCTTCTTTTTTTTAAAAAAATATTTTTAGCCAAACTTGAACTTATCACTACTGTGCGTTTACTGTACATCGATAGCCTCCAGTGCTGCAGCGTGACACCGTGCGTCTCCGCGTCCCCACTTTCAGGTTGTTTGGCATCAAGTGTGCAAAGTGTAACATGGGCTTCTGCAGCAGCGACCTGGTGATGAGGGCTCGGAACAACGTCTATCACATGGAGTGTTTCCGCTGCTCGGTGTGCAGCAGACACCTTCTGCCCGGGGACGAGTTCTCCTTGCGGGACGACGAGCTGCTGTGTAGGGCGGACCACAGCCTGCTGGTGGAGCGGGCCTCTGCCGGGAGCCCGCTGAGCCCCGGCAACATTCACAGCAGACCGCTGCACATATCAGGTAAGAGACCGAGGGTTGCAATATGTAGCTACAAACACCTAAAACACCCAACATTATTATTATTATTATTATTATTATTATTATTATTATTATTATTATTATTATTATTATTATTATTATTATTATTATTATTATTATCTACTATATCTTACATCTCTGCAAATTTACTAATTTACAGCTAAACTGTTGTAAATAATAAGACAATTTTTTGAGCTCTGATTTACGCTTTACGAATCCATTGTAATTATCACATTATTCTTAAATTACAGGTATACTAGTAAAAGCACAGCGTGTTTTAAAACTTGCAAGAAATGATGAGTTATTTTTTATTTCAATTGCCTGATTAGATCGGGAAGATTTTATATTTACTTCTTCGTTTATTCTGAGTTTGAACTGCATTTTCAAAACCTTTCTCCTCCCCTAAGAAACAGTGTCGGTCAGACATCCCCCTCACCACCGGAACCACGGCCACAAACAGTCGGAGAAGACAACCCGAGTTCGGACGGTCCTGAACGAGAAGCAGCTCCACACCCTGCGGACGTGCTACAACGCCAACCCACGACCGGACGCTCTGATGAAGGAGCAGCTGGTGGAGATGACCGGCCTCAGCCCCAGGGTGATCCGCGTCTGGTTTCAGAACAAGCGCTGCAAGGACAAGAAGAGGTCCATCTTGATGAAGCAGCTCCAGCAGCAACAGCACAGCGACAAAACCGTGAGTTCAGCTTTGTGCTTCTCCACCAGCACGCGTAAAGCCTATAGTGCGTAGAAGATATTATGCGTCAAGTTCAATGCAGGCCACAATTACGCACTGCGCATATACAGAAATCTTTGAGATTTATGTATATTCTCCTTGCGACAAGGAGGAAAAATATAGCCAAAATTATTATTAGTTTTTCTATTTCCTTTAAAAGAAACCTGTAGATTTGAATAAATGCCCAAGTTCCAAGTGGGGCCAGTTGTGATTTTTATTATTCCAAAAATGAAATAAAAACTAGGAGGAGCCCTTTCTCTCATACATGATAGAATGAATCTACTCGACAGCACAGGTCCCTCCATTTATTTATATTTTTGATAATAGTTTAAAACGCTTACATATTTATTTTTCATATTTTAACAACTTTTAATAATTATAATGTTGTGTAACTGCTTAATACAGATTATGAAGCTAAAATAAACCAGATTTTATCTATTTGCTGCTGTGCAAATATGCTGGTTGCTTGCATTATAAATAAGGTCAAATATCTTCATTTCCCTGCCCGGTTTCGTACCGTCCCCGCACGCAACCTTCTTTCTGACTGGAGCAGTGAACCCCTTTGCACGGGACGAAATGTCCATTTTATACCCACTGAATGTATTTTGTGTTGACTTGCAGAACCTCCAGGGCCTGACGGGCACCGCGCTGGTGGCTGGCAGTCCCATCCGACACGACACCACCGTGCAGGGCAACCCAGTGGAGGTGCAAACCTACCAGCCGCCCTGGAAAACCCTCAGCGACTTCGCCCTGCAGAGCGACCTGGACCAGCCCGCTTTCCAGCAGCTGGTAGGCCATTGCAGCCTCACTGCACTTTGTTTTAAAAAGTTAAATGAGAATAACAGAAGAGATGCTGTTGAGCCAACGTCCACGCATAGGGGGGGAAATATAAAAAATAATTTGTTCGGTCTTACTCAGTGATAAAGTTGGAGACAGCGCCGTCTAATGTGCTGTTTTCTTAACAGATCCCGGGGATTAAAAACGGGTGAAAACAAATCTTCTGCTTGATAATAACGAAGTTTTGTCTCCCACACAATCATTCCAATTTTCATTGACGCCCCGTGCAGCCCCGCAGATACGAGCGCATGCAGCCGAGTTGTTTGCAGCGCCAAAACAATTTTCTTAACCCCCACGTGGAGTCCCCGGACGCACCGATGGGGGTCCGGTGGTGATATTGTCAAGACCAATAAATCGCGATGATGTCACGTGTTTTCTTAACGCTGGGCCTATTACCGGGAAAGAGATGATTCCGCTGATTATTTCGACATCGCTTGCCGGGCTTCCCCTCATCTTATCACGCATGGATGTGACGGGCTGTCCGGACACGAGTTTTGGGTACCAGGAGGAAACTAGTTGAGCTAATTGGTTGAATAAAAACACATGTATATGGTTTTAAAATGATGCCCCCCCCCCACAGGTGTCTTTCTCCGAATCTGGCTCTCTGGGCAACTCATCGGGCAGTGACGTCACCTCCCTGTCGTCGCAGTTACCGGACACGCCGAACAGCATGGTGCCCAGTCCCATCGACACGTGATGGGAGGGTCACCCCCCGCGTCTTCCGAGCTCCGAGCAAAGCCCTCAGTGGAATCCAATTGAATTCGTCAAAGAAAAGAAAAGAAAAGAAAAGACAGACAGACAGACAGAAAGAAAAGTGCCCGGATGGATTACGCATTCAGGTGTCAACTTGAGGAGCGGAGCGGACACACTGGCTCGATCGATGACAGTTGATGATGGACTTATTTTTTTCTGCCCCCTCTCATCCCCCACCTCCTTTTGAACCACGATGCCAACGCCGGAAATGGCCCCTCCTGACGTTGATTCCAAACACGTGATCCTTCTCCCTCTCTCTCTCGGAACGTGAACCTTGACGCTTCTTACAGTGTGTTTTTATCAGGAAACAACACGGTAGCCTACAAACTGTGTAGATAGATGTGCATGATTTGTAAGTTTCAATATCGACTCTTGTAAATGAATGGGGCGGGGGGAAAAGATGACATGCGCAAAAATAACTTATTATTATTTATTATGCGGACGGACATAGCAGGTATCATCAATAAACCAATGGTTCAAACAGAAGAAGGCTGGTATGCAATAGACTTATTTGTGCAACTAAACTCCAAACGCGCTCGATGATAAATATTCTTTGACTGCGGCCTGCACCCACATTCTCACCTAACCCAACCAGAAAGCTACAGTTATTATGCTGCTGCACCTCTATAGTAGTCGTACTATAGTTTGTGTTTTGGCGCCTGCTGCGCAAAACCTCACGGCTCCTTTTCCAGGATGGACAAACGTCCCAGTGGCTGAGAGCCTCGGTCTTGGTTTGCAAGTCTAGACAGAAGACAGGCAGCGGCGGCCGCTTATCAGCATCTGGCATCACCTGCAAAGGATACACTGAATGGACCCAAAACAAAAAGCGCGCAGACGCGCAACGCTGAGGGGACTCCGGGGGTCTGCGGACGCATCCTGGCGTGTCTCGGGTTTATTTTCATTCCAGTTGGAATCCAGAGCGGCAAAATAGCCGCTGGACAGGAGAGCGCGCAGGTCAAGCCCGCGGACTGACACACTACACCTCAGCAATTTGTTAGGGAGGATCGGCTTTTATCAGTGAAATGAGAGTCCCGCTCCGATGTGAAATCCCGTTAAGTCGCAGACATGCTGATATCCGCTAAATCTTTAAGCAGTGGCAACAGCGGGGGTGCGGTTAAAATGTTCATTCTAAAGACTTGTCGAATGACACGCTGGCGACCGGTGTTAAAATGGCACGAAGAAGACGTTGCTGAAATTTAAATTGCAATAATTTATTTACGTTTTTTTTTTTTTTTTTTACCGACATTGTTTTTGAAACGGTAGTAGAAATATTTAGCAGCTACAATTTTCTGTTTTAAAAACATGACGCTTCCAACCAAAAGACAGGTGTTTTCCTAGCCAATTCTTGAGCGTAAACACAGTCCTTTTGTCACTTAAATACAGATAAATTATTTAGCTAATGGCCATTAGGAAACAATTAAATTACTGTTTTGAATATTTACTATTACATAATGTAGTAAATTGGTACAGGAAAAGTGTAAAGGAAGATTGCATGGTTTGAGCAGCAGAGGTTCAAAAACTGGATTCAGAAATTGTAAAGGAAAAAAAAAACGAAAAAAAGATGACTATGTATATAATTTTTCCACAATAATGTAATTTGTTTTCCTAAATTGAATTAGGGGCCAAAATCTGTCTGAGTAATATTCAGAGAACTCCCCCAAAACTGTTTGATTTGATTTATAGTCAAAGCAAACTGAAGAAAATCAATGATCATAAGCATTTTACATGGTATAGTCAATAACTCAGTAAATTATATCGAGTCTGAACATATGTGGAGGTGGGCAGCTTGAAAACATAACACATTAAAAAAAAGCATGACTTCTAGCTCGTTACTGGAAAACTGTAAACTAGATACAACATTCTGGTTATTCACATTCAAATAAAGGCAATAAAATAATAATGATGATGATAACAATAATAAGTTAACACAAACAATGTTGGCCAACAGAATATATATGTTACAGTGTGTTTAAGGAGTAGATCACTAGGGAACCATTTCAGGAACAGAAACAAACAAAGGACTAGTCCACACATTAAATGGAATAATTACTCATGTCTTCTCACAACAACATCATACAAACAAAACATTTTGTGCAAATTCCTCATTTCAGTCAATCTCATTTACATTGAATCAAATGAGACACGCAGAGGAGATGATGAGCGCAGAGCACGAGGCTCCATAAACTCTACATTTGACAAAAGTTGCAGACTTCCAAGTCAGTGCAAAAAAACGAGGGAGATCCAGAATGAAAAGAAAAGATAGTCCACATGGAACTCTCTTTTGTTGTGTTTATACTGCGTCTTATCCACTCTGAGGATAGAGTGCATCGCCATCAGTCTTCCTGCTTCTTGAGGAAAAACTGCAGCGCCGAGTTCCACTGATCCCTTGGAAAGCGATTTGACAACTCGCAGTAATCCAGCGGTTGGGAAACTGCATGAGAGGAGGAGAACAAAATATATCACTCTTCTCATCACAACAGCACCATTTGAAAGAATACGACTGGCTGAAAGCAGAACAACATGTGTGGCTGAGACCCGGGCGCCGGTCGGAAGAATGTACCTGGCTGCTTGGTTTTGTCCGAGTCCGTCTCGTTTGCAGCGCAGTCCTGGAGAAAATGAGGGCGAAAGCATTAGCGCTCATCGCAAGATTACACCCACCGTGGATTTAATACCGTTCCGAATACAATGGCATCCTGTGTTAATTTCCTAATAGACCTAATTTCCTTAGTGTAAAGGCAGATAAAGAACTGTCCAAACTGTCGGGCTGAGGAATGCTCTCGAGGTTAATTCAACAATAAGGGCAGCCGGGCAAGACTCCATGCATTATTGCTTTGTTTGAAAGAAATGACAATGGCTTGTCTCCCCCTGAATGGAAGCTAATCTGTGTCTAAACACTGGCGGTTGCAGAGTGGTGAGGGGTGGCTTGTCAGGAGGAAGATGAAGGGGACAGGCTGTTTACTGGGAGTTGGACCAGTGGCAGGTAAATCCACACTGAGGGAAGCTATTTATCTTTGTAAAAGCCTTCCTGTTACACAGTCACGGGGGCCCACGATCAGCGAGGAAGGGCAACGATTCCCTAAATATGCAAAGGAAATGTTATACTTTTAAGAACATTTTTCTTCCCCCTCCCCATCCGGCACTAGTGAGAAAATATTTGCTTGGGCTTGAGTTTTTTTTTTTTTTTAGGAGGGGTCTGGTGGGGGCTTCGTTTATGACATAGGTCTCTTCAGTGTGTAATAAGCGTGTGTTCTGCCAATATAATCCCCCGAAAATGAGAAAAGTCCATGTATTGTTTGTTTAAAGTGCTCTTTAAAAAAAAAAAAAATACAGTGTTAAATCACTTAGTTGTGGCAATCAGCTCTTTGTGATGTCACAATGGGCACTGACCCATCTGCTTCTGCTTCCCAAATGCTGCCTGTTTAAAATCCACTTTCAGATGTGTTGACGCCAAACGCCAAAAGTCATTAAAAAAGAAAAGAATAAAGGGCTCAAAGTGCCATTTTCTGCAAATCTATTGAGCTTGTTGGACATCATCATTGCTGAAATTGAAATTTTTAAGGAAGTCCGATATTTAAGGAGGCCCGCCGGACAGCGTGCGTTATATTCAGGCCACTGTCAGACGGGCTTCCTTAAAAAAATGGCGGTTCAAGATGGCAGCTAACTAGGAGCAAGACGATCATTATTATTATTCAGATCATTACTCTATGTATATTCTTCAAATATATGAGAACTGTTCAAAGGGTAGGAAAACCAAATTACTTTGATTGTACTGCGAGTATACACTTCTATGAATGTATTTATGGGCAGTATGTTAAGCTTTAACCAATATAAAAATCATAAATGAAGCCAAATTTTACACACTGGACCCTTTATCGTTAATTGTGGCCCCAAAAAATCCGTTCATGGTCACAACGTGGGACCTTTTATTTATGGCTCTGTTTCCTGGTGTTTACCTGGATGAAGGTGGCCAGCAGCACGCAGCTCATCTCCTGCTGCAGGATGGCCTTGTTGTGCTGGTTGTTGTAGCAGGCTGAGATGAGGGAGGGGAACAGCACCCTGATGAGGCGTGGGTGGCTGAAGTACTGGAAGGGCAGCTGACACAGTTTCTGCAGCACGCTGGGCTGCCGGCCAGACTGCACGATCACCTGGAACACACAAAGAGGCGAGAGAGTGAGCGAGAGAGCGAGCGAGAGAGCGAGCGCCCGCCGCCCGGTCAAGTCGCTGGGCCGTAAATCGCCCCCCCATCCATCCCACGGCCCGCCCGCCTCCTGCCCCGCCCACATGTAAATCTGCCACTAAAACAACTCACAAACAGCCATTACCAGGAGACCTGCGGGGACGCCGCCTCCCGCCGCGCAATTACGGGCTGTAAAACACTGTGATGGGATGTTTTGTTCTCCCTTCGCATGGAGGCTACAAAAAAACAAAAACATCACTGCTCTAATTTAAAATGACCAAGTCACGATCAGTCGTGACGAGAGAACGAGGAAGAGAACGTTACCCGGCCAGTAGTGAGTGACGGGTGGTTCTAAGAGTCGGCTCTTTGAAGTGAACGAAGAGAGCCGGCTCCAAACCGGTAAACTGGTCGATCCACATCCAGTCGCCGGATATGGCGGCGATTTAGAATGTGTTTCAGTGGAGATTTTGTGCAATAGAGACATTCATTCATTCATTCATTCATCTTCTATACCCGCTTATTCCAATTCAGGGTCACGGGGACAATAGAGACATATCAAAAAATATATTAGAAACAGGATAATCGGAATAATAAATACCACAATACACACATATTTTTTTGGCTGAATGCTGCTTTTTGTTTGTTTCGCAAATTTTTGTTTTTATGTTGTTGCTGTGTTCTTTCACTTGTACACAGTTTTGATATTTCAGAGTTATTTTTTTCAGCACTATGTTCCATGTTGAGTATATAAATAATACACATTTAGTATTTTGATATCATCGACATTGGTCATTCATTTTAGCACATCATTTGGTCATAAAATAATATAAGCAACCGAAAAAAAATGTAAGGAGCCGCTTGAGAGCCAAAAGATCCACTGGCTCTTTTTTAGTAAGCAGAGCCAAAAGAACCGATTCTCTGAACAGAGCCTGAATTGGTCTTCACTACCGCCCAGGAGGAGTGAAGCTCAGGCTGAGAGGGCGTTCGCAGTGCAGCTGGGGGGGTAGGCGGCAAGGCCAAGGAGGCCACGCCCACTCTTGGGAAAAAAATGAGCAATAACGTCAAGTGTGTTTTTAAACCGGGCCGTCTGATGACATCCTGCTCCACATCGCAGCCCTTCAATCACACGCTGCGTCCGGGCCACCAGTGTTACAAACGGACCTCCCCACCGGCCTCGCCTGATTAAAGAGGAGGGGGTGGTGGTGGCGCCCAAGAACCATCAGCACCTCTGGGAGCCGCCAGGGTCGGCGTCGCTAAATCCTCTCCGCTCCGGCGACGCAATGGAAACCAGAAGGGCGCCGCGAGGTCCCCGAGTCACGGGGGGACATAAATTCTGGAGATTTACAAGATTTCCAGAGAATACGCCCTCTAATACTCTTCCATTGACTTCCCCTTTGATAGTGCACTCCCGAGTTTGAGCGGCAGGATAAACAAAGCGATAATTCAAGTGCGTTTATCGGTTCAAGGTGAAACGTCTCAGAGCCGCGGCGGCGGCAGCGGCGGCGTTCAAAAGGACACAGTGCAGCAGCGCGGTGCCATTTCCTCGCGTTATTTGTTTAAAGAAACCATATGGACAGGTCAAACAATCCCGGGGAACCTGAAAGCACCGCAAATACTTGAAAGTGACACATTTGTCATCCCGAAGCCTGAGTGTTAAATCTCCGTCTCCCTCCCCCCCTTGAGCGCTGCGTTTCAGTTTGGTGTTGCATCAAATTAAATAATGGTCGCCAAAACATGGTGGGGTGTGTGTGTGTGTGTGTGTGTGATGGAGGCCAAGACGAACCCCGACAGTCTCACCGACTCGGTGAGTGTTTTGGAAAGGAATGTGGGACTTATTGGACAAATTCATCCGCTGAGAGAAGGGGGTCGAGGGGAGCGCTGGATGTTTTCAAAAGCAGCGCTGCTTTATTTCACTGCGTTTGGTTTGAGCGTTTCCCCCCCGTTACTTTCCAGTAAATTCCACATTACACCGTATTTATGCTCCGTTGCAACACCGCACAATGACAAACTAGCAGTAGGGTGGTCGTAAATTTATGCCGCTGTCCTAATTGGAAAAGTCAGCATCAGCGCAAAAAACAGAAGAAAAAAAACAAACGCCACACCATTTATGTTTCAGTTGGTTTTAGCGCCGCAGCAAGCGTTGGGTGTTTGTGCAGGAGGTCCGAGAAGATCCGACCCACAAATCACGGGCCGATCTCATAATCCTCCACCGCGCACAGTTCCATCTTCAGCTGCCTAAACAAATTGTCCGGCCTTCAAGTGCCTGACGCAGGGAGACATAAAACAAAAGGCCGGTGGCAGCGAGAGTCTGAAGTGCCCTGCAAACTTTCCGCGCCTCCGACCAGGTGAAGCCCAAACACCAGAGCCTGAAACCTTTCCAACGGCGAGTAATCCTGATGCATTTCGTAAAATGCATCCCCTCACCCACCGCCGTGTCCAACACAGAACCTGTGAGGACTCGAGCGGCTGCTCTGCGTCTCCTTAAGTTCACAGGTCTGGCATTTTCAAACAGAGCCGGACTTTATGATGCTTTCATTGACACAACTTCCTCACCGGCAACAAAGCATGTGTAAAGTTAATGTCCTGAAACGCAAACAGACTCTGAGGGAAAACCCGGCGACGAGGCAGAAACTCAGCGTTCGGGGTCTACGAACTCCACGCGTGTTTTTGATTCGCCTGCTTGTATCAAACTCGAACAAAAGGAAAGTGCCAATCGTGAATCTTCCCGGCGATACTCCGTTTGTTGTGGGCGTCCGGGAATGAAGACCTCCGGAGGATCCAGTGTCGGGGGACGGGCAGGGGCCATATATCTGACACTCGAATCCGCAGTGCAAACCAGATCCATCTGAGTGGAACGGCCTCGCTGATAAGGCGGGCAACACAAAGCAGGAATGGTCAAATGACTTTGCTGCTGCTCCTTTTACGACATTTACGACGGCTGGGCGAGCCTAAAGGCAGGACGCTGCGCAAGTGATTTCCCCCACAGACCCCTCAATTGATCTCCATTGAGGGAAGACATTGACATAGACCCTCCAACTTGACTTTTAAGGAAACTGCCAGTTGCTTAAAAAACGACAACAACAACAACAACATAAAACCCCGATATTTACACAATAAACGCTTAATAACTCTCTTTGGGCTGACAGTGTCCCAGATCCGACTCGCTGATAATTGTCCAAAACCAAACAAACAAATGGAAACTCCATGACAACGGCGTAGGAAACAAATGGAAACTCTTGGCTGAAAGCTTTGCCCCCGGACCCTCAGCTTCACTTCAAGTCAGTTGGACCTGCGTTCACCCTTGAAGCGGGCGCGTAAATCATCGGCGGCGCTCACAACACGGCTCTCTACTGCCAGTCAGCAGAGGCGGAGAGAGTCCGTCTGCCCCCCCACTCCCCTCGCCCCGCACCCCACCCGCCTCTGTTTACTCTGCTGAGGTGACACCGAGTGTGCATTCCCCCGGCCCGGCGCTGGCTCCCTGCGGTCTGCACGGGCCACACTTAGCCCGCAGGCGGCGGCGAGGCCTCGGCTGTTCTTGGCAGTAATGGAGCGCTGAAGGCAGCGTTTCGACATCAGGTTAACGGGAATTACAGGCCTGGAGAGCGGGAGGAAACGCCCTCATAGAGAGAATGGGAAGAAGAGGGATGACCCTGCAGATAAACTCCAATGCTGGAGGTGTGCGTGTATGTGTGCGTGTATGCGTGTAGTTAAGGTGAGCCAGTGCTCACTCAAGGGATGTCACTAAGACCAGTGTAAAGGAGTAATGAGTTACATGTGACATAATGTTACGTAATTTAATTACAAAAATAAAGATGATTGTAATGATTTACACTAACGGAAAAAAGTGTCATTAAATTACAGCTAATTGTGGAATTATTCATGGTTTAATTACATCTGACTTTTTTTTTTTTTTTAACAAAAAAAGGCTGGGCTTTATGTTTGATCATTTTATTTTTTTGTTACTTTTCATTGTTTTCTTGTGCTGGTTTCCACTTCCCTTCACAGATGAAAGTTTGACACTACTCAGATGGTTCTGATTTGTTCTCCTGTCAAATTCGGAACTGCAGCAAAAAGAGATATGATACATACATACGTTTGAAAAATGTTGTATGTAATGTAGACAGCTGCATTTTCAATGGGGTTCTTCAAGAGCTAAATGAATGCTAATTGGTTGGTTTGGCTGACAGATCTTGCAAAGGTGTGATTGATTTTGCTGATATAAAAGGTCATGCTGCCCTGATTTTGTACCTCAGAATGACCTGACAGTAAAAAGTGGTTCTGAGTGGTTTGATGTTGTAATGGCTGTTATTTCTGCTGAAGTTTTGAGATACTGCTTGAAGCTCGTCACTGTCAGAGATGTAGAAGTTATTCAAAACGTAGAAAAGTAATCAGAATGTAATCAAATCATAATCAAAAGAGATGAATAATCCGCACACTACCTGCAGCGTCGACCACTTTGGTGCATATAAGAGTGCAGTGGGAGCAGGGACAACGTGTGTTAAGGTGTGGATGTGTTAGCCTGCCGGGCGTGTTCGAGGCCGTTCTCCGCTCGCGCCAAAGTTTTCTTAAGGTTTTTTTATTTTGTGCAAACTCTGAACTGTTGGCCTACCTCTGAAAAGCAGGCAGGAACCGGGCGGGTTAAGGTGTCAACAGATCGCAGTCGCAGCCGAGGCAGCTCAAGGATTCGACACATCATCACCAGCGGGGTGATTCACCCAGCTGTGAATCACTGCATCCAGAGATTATTGCCACATTAATTTTTTTTAGAAGGGGTGTTTTTAAAGTTAAAAAAAAAGAAAAAAAGGAAAAAAGAAAAAAGCCTCCTTGGCCACACCCCAGAGACAGTGAACATATGGCAGGACGGCTTCAGGCCGCCCCTCTCCCCCCGCCCTCGACACAAGCCTACATATGTCACTCTCCCGATGGCTTTTTTTTCCCCTGTGTGTGTGTGTGTGTGACAAGGTGAATTATTCATGGCCTCCACAGCAGAGGGAACACATCACCGCGTATATAGAGCTGCTTCAAAGCTCTGCTTTTTATGAGCGGCTTGAGTTCTACGGCGCACATGTAAACAAGAAGCCGGCACTCCGACGGTGAATCAGCGGCCGCGCGGCCCTCCGGCTCGAGGCCTCTTTTGTGTCCTGCCAATGCTTACATTAGATTGAGAAAAGCTCAAGCTGCTCCAAATATGCTCCTTAACGCCATCCATCTCGGCGCGGAGCTGGACGGGCACATTCCAGGAACTGGAAGGCTCGGTGCTGCGTTGAGATTGCGTGGAGGGGGATCTTGTTTCCCGGCAAATCCTAAAATGTGATTTTCTTCTTAAATTCTAAATCGCCAAGCTGGAGGAGATAACCTGATTTTTTTTGGCAGTTTATTTATCATCAGGCCCCTGATCGCATCCGTGGCTTCTGAGCTGCACGCTGCTGAGCACCAAATATATAAATATAGATTTTCCCTCGCGCTAACAACAAGAATCCTGACTGCTCCGTTTATGCAGCTGGGGATGTAACCAGGAGAATCATCTGTCACCTGCCTAATTTAATCATCGCTCCTCATTTAATTACTCTATATAACATGCAAATTGGATCTGCAATGACCACCTAATGCTAATTCTGCACATCAGCATAATTGAATCGGAGCAAAGCTGAGCGGAGAAGAAACCGGAGGGAGATTCTTTCAAAAACAGAGAAGCTAAAACTGGGAGCCGTGATCAGTCAGTTCGGGGAGTGACGGAGGTTTTTGGTCGTGGGCGGGGGGGCTGCGCGAGGGCTGGCGCAGTGGCAGCTGTACGCGTAGCAGAATCACAGCCCAGCCAACTGTGGCACGGCCAATCAGGTGCCGAGTAGACGCGCCACGCATGACGGGACGATTACACAGCGGCCAGGGCTGCTCCGTCACGTCCCGCCTCGGCCCGACGGGGAAGCCTGAGTGGTTCCAGCAGCGAGGCCCGCCGCTGCTCCGCCTCCGGGGAGTCTGGGGGCGACAATGTGTCACTCCGCCGGACAATAAACGACAAGCAGTCGAAGCCAGGAAGGTGCCAAGGTATGAATCATTAAACAGGCGCTCATTGTTGCACAACAACGCCCTTTTTTTCTTGACAAATTATACATGAACGGGACAAGGGGGAAGATGATATCGCGAGTCGGCCGACACACCTGAAAACAAGAGCTTCAGGAGTGGTGTGACACGAGAATATGTGCAACACTTAGTGAGTTGCTGGGCTCAGCAAGGCTGAGAGGCTGCATTGAAATGTACAGGGATCTAAATCATGTATGTTTAATATGAATGAAAATGGAATTAAATAGTAAACAAGACCTAATTGTGAGTTTCAAAAGATTGTGAGAAAGGAGTTTGTGTATTTAAACTGAAAAGGTTTTTTTTTTAATATTGCTCTCTTCCTCACGTTATTCTGTTCTATATAAGAACATTTTATTAAACAGCAATTTATTGAATATTATATACAAAAAAAGGACCAATGCCAAATTGCTCTTCTCTCCCCTTCTCAAAAATAAGTCAACCCTTGAAGTATTGATTGATTTTGTGAGACTGGACAGGTTCCCTCTGCTACACATACCTGGTTGTCGGGGTGATTAACGGTGAAGTATCCCACGCAGACGATGACTTGGTGCAGCAGCTCCTCGGAGGGCTGCTGGGAGCAGTACTGCAGCAGGGAGCTGACGATGTGTCGGAACGCCAGGGACAAACCCTCGGCTCCCAGGACAGACTGAAGAAGGGATGGGGGGCGGGGGGGAGGCAGACAAAACATGTTAGCGTGTTTTACGGCAAAATGTAGCATAAACTGTGATCACAAAGACCCCCGGCGCAATAACAATGCAAAGTAATAAAAGATCATATGTTTTGCCGACGGGAACGTACGATGGGCAGAGTATAAGCAAGTGGAGCAGCGCCACCGCCATAAAGCACGACGGCGCGGCTCAGAAATGGGATGCGAGGAGCAGCGAGGAGACAGTATTTATTAAACACGTCAGCGTGACCAAGCACCATAAGATCATCACTATCCTCCCCCGAAGGCCCCGGACGCAGGACGCCGAGGAGCCTTTTCAAGCCTCATGACTTATGCATCCAGACAACATATAAAACTCAGCGGGCCATGTAAGCAGCTGTCAAATGGAACAAAAGCAATGTTGTTGGCTGATAAATAAATAACATTTTTTTTTAATAAGCTTTAAAAAATGAAAAATAAATTGTTGGAATGAGGCAAAGCAAAAAGTTACTGATGTGCATTGCTGCCACACTAGAAAAAAACAAAAAAAAATGTTATATGTGAAAACTATCACTTTTTATAAAGTGAAATTATGACGTTTTTCGGGATCATTTTCAGGTTACAACGTGAACTGAGCCCTGTTAACTCTTTCTAGAGTGGAATCAATGTGCTTCCGTAAAAAGTGAACTTGAACTGACTATTTTCTTTGTTTTAATGTTAGCATCATTGGATAGAAGATTTGGAGCCGTAAATTGTACCAAAATTCAAGAAAAACTTTGGCACGATTCTCAAAGCTGCAGCGCTTAACGGGCAGCATTCGAACCCTCCACCGCGGGCACGAAGTGGCTGCCGCTCTGGGGTAATGTGAAACACAAGGTGATTACAACTCCTCGCCAGGAAGAAGAAAAAAAAAAGGAGTGTTATTTAAAATGTTCATAAAACCCTGGCAGCGAAATCCTTTCATTCCCCAGCTGGTTTAGGTTGGCCGAATGTGGCAGGTCGGTAACAGGAAGCCGCTTCAAAGTCATTACCAAAGAAAACGTTAAAAATAATTAACAGTGTTGCGCTTGCTCTCGTGGCTCTCTGTCGGCGCGGCGACATTTCACGGCGAGGCAGCGTCGGAGTAATGTACGGCCCTGGCGTACAGTGCTAATCACCAGCACTTCATCCTAACTGCTGACCCACCGGCTCCTGCCGGCTACAACAACTGACCCCGGGGGTCAGAGGTCGCCGGTGTTTATGTCTACAGGTCAGCTTTGTCCCGAGGAGAATAACTCTTCTCTCCTGTGAGCCCCTCGCCGAGGAACTGGCATCAATGTGATTAGCCGCAGACAGATTAAATCATGGGAGGATAGTTGGATTGTTCGCGGGAACAATCTGACCGTCGTTCACTGGATCTATTGTGACATTTGTACATGTTTTTGTTGAAGCTGACGGTGCCCTTTTCTCATATTGGTGATTATTTACGCACTGTTCTGTTAGTGGTTTCTAATAGACAGCACATCATGACAGCACATTGTGAGATCACGTTTGAAGAACAATGTCAAATCAGTGCAGAGCAGCGGCAACTTATTTGAGGGAGTTTGACGTGAGAAAAGTGAAAGTGGAAGATGCTCGGTGGAGGGGATGAGGGTTTATCGGTAGGATACCTGGAAGGCGGAGAGGTCAAGCAGGGCGAAACTGTTGAGGAAACGGATGCCTTGCAAAGCCACCTGGATGACCCCGGGGCCGTAGGGCTCCTGGCTCTGGGAGGCGGACTCCGGCACGAAGCTGTGCAGCAGGATGCAGTACAGCGTGTGCACCACTCCCACCAGCTCGGTGGACTGCAGCAGAGCCGTCAATCCGGTCGGGTCCTGGCGTTTATTGTCAAATATACTGGGAGCGCTGGGGAGTAGACGAGCGGACAGTCAGTAAAACAGTCATCATCAACCGTCACCATCATCATTATCATCATCACTGTGGAGGCTAGAGAAACACTGATGCGACAGGATGAAATACTGCAAAAGACAACAGTGTCGAGCTGGATGTTGCTGTGCGACAATGTGACAATATAAACATGTTTGTGCTGAGGCAGCAGCAAACGTAGCTACGTCAGCTCAAGCTGCTGAGCACTGTGACTCTGCTGACAGAGAGGAGCCCAGATCAAAGCTTGTGTAGCCTGAGGTTTGCATAGCTCCAAGCAGACGACACCCTGTTGGCAACACGCATTGGGGACTTCCTTCCTGAGAACCAATTGAATTACTGCAAAGCTTGAAATTAAAATGAACATCAACAAGGGAAAAAAAACATTTTTTTTTTTTTTTTTTTAAGTCATAAATTTCAAGCAAGCATTTTATGTATACAGAAATGTCACTGGATTACTTTGGGTTGTATGTGTGAACATAAGTGAAGCCATTTGCAGGTGGCCAGAAATACATCTAGCTCTAAAATAAATAAATACATTTTGATTCTTTCACTTCAAAACTGCAGGAATAGGAGAGCAGAGAATGACTGCTGTAATCAATTAACAGTGTGAACGATACAGAAATACAACTGAGCTGCAAATGGAATTGATTAAAAAGTGATCGTTTATTCATGATATGAAAACCCAACAACTATTTAACCTGATAAATACTGGGGAGCTTAGAAATCAACTTGCAGCTTTAAAATGTTTTCATGAGGCAGTTTTCTGTGTTTTCTGTGACCTTCAGAGGTGGAGAAAAAATAATTTGGCAATATAAAAAGTTTACAGTATCCGGTGTGATTCCACTGGTCCGGCCCTGCGGAGCTACTGGTGGTCGCCCTCTCGGCTCGCCAGGACATGTGTGAACAAGTTGTACTAAAACCCTTAAATGTTTGCTCTATATGTTAGGAAGCTTATCCTGGACAATCACCCTAAACGGACTTTCCTGAGGATTGTTGGCAGTTATTCAGAGGCTCTGGTTTCTTTAAGTCTTGTGAAAATCCCGCGAAGCGTCATCGTGACTTAAAGAGTAATAAACAGCTTCTGACCCTCCAGGATCAACTAAAACACTTGGCCGGGAGAAAACATTTCGCCCGTCTGCCAAGATTAAAAGCACAGTAGCGCTGGCTGGGATCTGCCCTCAGTCGGAGAATGAAGGGTGTGTGACCTCTGGATGGAAACTCCGGTGCGTGCTGATACTTGACGTTAGCCAACAGGCCCCGCGTGAAATATGCCGCCAGGCAGGGACGCAGCCTGCTAATGCCGCTCTAATCCCCTGACACAGCAACTGGCACGGCCGAAATACTCGACAGGGCCAATTTACATACGGTGCAGAGAGTCGGGCTCCCTGGCTCTTCACTGATCCTGATTAAGACCTGGACAGTCGGACACTGCATCCATCCAGTGGTGGGCCTAGGCGTGAAACTGCATCCGTTCAAGTCCGTGAAACGGCTACTTTCAGGGGCGGCGGCGTCCCTTTTGACTTTTAAGTGAACAATTGTCTCCCTGATGTCCATCAGTGGGCCTGTGTGCTTAGCCTCTGTCAGCGGCGCCGCTGAACCTCTCCGAGGTGGTGGTGGGGGAGTCACTGTGGTGTGCGTGGGTGGGCTCCCCCCATCCCACGTCCCCCCGGCCTCTCCTTGCACCACGGGGCTAAGGTTTTACGGTGAGTGACAGAGCGCCGGGTCAAGTAGATGCCTATCTCTGTCGGCAGCAGCGGCAGCTCAGCCGGTGAGCCGGCCGGCCGTCCCGGCTGGGGGAGGAAAGACTGGAGGAGCTGCCGGCCGTTTTGTCTGAGCCGCGTCTCTTCGCGGAGTCGCGTGACATTTAAGAAGCGCTACCGCAGGGGTCACCAACCTTTTTGAACCACAGAGCTAATCATTAAGGGCAACTAGTTGACTACACTCTACTGTAATAACAAACATATCTCAGTTATACACTACCAGTCAAACGTTTGGACACACCTTCTCATGCAATTTTTTTTTTTCAATCTTTACAACGTTCCACACTGCAGCTAGATACTGAAGACAACAAATATATGAGCAAGATATGTGTAATTATGCAGCAAAAAAAACCCCATGTGAAATAAGTTTAATATGCAGCCGGCTCACCGTCCGGTGACGACGAAGCACAGCTTGCACATGCCGTGCAGCAGCGCCGAGGCCTGCTGGAGGAACGCTGACATCTTGGGGTGGTCGTCCACAGGGCCTTGCACTGACAGGAAGCAGCCGTACAGCTTGTCGATCAGGCCCATGTTCACGACGTAGCTGGAGAAGGACAAGAGACAGGAGGGAAATGAAAAAAGAAAAAAAACTTGGATTTTTTTTTTAACTACCTCTGTAAAAAGATCACGCCACAAAGGCAAACAAAAGGCCTTTTCTCTGCATACTTCCACAGCTGAAAGCAGATACCTCACCTAAGCCCCGCACAACAACCCCGCCCCTGCCCTTCCCCCTCCACCCGCGCCATTACTGTGATATCTCCAATTTGTCTTGGCCAATGACAGGTCTCATGATCGTGTTCCCTGTACTCTTTCAGGCACAAATCACTGCTAATAGTGTCATTAGAGGGCTGTTGTGCCAGCCAGGCTCTGTGTCCTCGACAATCTGCTGACCTGTGTGGGGGGGCGGCAGACGGGTGGAGGGTTTGGAAGCGCCGTGGTTACTTCGAAGGCTCAGCTCCTCATCGGCTGAAAAAGAACCTTTTTGTTGTTGCTGTTGTCATCGTCAGAACTGTCACTCGGTGAGTTCCTCTGAAGACCTGCGATTACGAGGCTTCTCAACCTCCAGACGCGGGTCACCCGACACTTGAACCCGGTGCCATTGTTTTGACTTGATCCCCTTCCACAGCTTTACCCTGGGTTGAGAGGATCTCTCGTCAAGACTCAAGTCCGCCGCTCGACGGCCAGCCTGGTGGTCGGACCTGCCACTTGCGCGCAATTTTTTCGGTGCGACAAAAACAAGGCGCGGGTGCACTTTACGCAGGCGTAAATCTTTTGGTCTTTTGCGCGGGATTACCGGCGTGACGACACCATTTTTCTCAGGCCCTCCCTCTTGTCTCCAGGGTTACGAACGGGTCAGCGGATGAGAGCCGGCGAGTCCTCTGCGCAGCTGCTCGCTCCGCATGAATCATGGCTGGTGGGAGGGGAGCGGCAGAGAGGAGAGGCTGCACTCTTTCACGCGGCTTCATCAGGTGGGGGCCTGCTTTCCTCAGTCGCTCCCGACTCCTACGGCCCAGACCCACACGGCCGGCTCGGCTCCTGCACCGGGGGGGTTCAAGGAGGCCCCCTTTCAAAGCTTTGGAAGAGCGCTCTGTTTATGCTACTCTTTGCTCACCCGCCCCGACCCCTTCCAGAAATTGATTCGGCTTGAAATGCAGCGCCGTAAGAGCGCGTAGGGGGGTGGGGGGATGGCAGGGTGCCAGAATTCACCCTCATTCTCACACTACTCCCATGCTAACAAGACATCAGTTGGATCGTTTCCAGGAGGTCTGACACTCGGTTTAGCCAGCGCTTCACATGGGCTAAGACTCAAGGGTAGCGATGGGGTCGGGGGGGTGTGCGGGAGCAGGTCAAAAGGTCATGAGGATGAGGAAGACGAGGTGCCACGTAGGAGGAGAAGCAGCAGCGTGAGAAGATCTGAGAGCGTCGGAGGAGGAGGAGGAGGAAGAGGGGGTACCTGATGAGGTCTTGTGTGCGGGTGTTGAAGGACTCCGTGGCGCAGCTCTTGACCTTGGCGAACGGGGAGGAGATGAGCACCTTGTCGCCCTGGCCGGCCTCGGAGACGTGCGGACACACGGAGCCCAGGACGGAGGCGGCCGTCTGCAGGAGGCCCGTCGTCAGGCCCTCGAAGACTTGCTTGTTGACGCCGCGGCCAAAAATGGACTTGTCCTCATCCGGGACGTAGAGCTGCAAGAGTCAACGTCATTAGCTGCGTTTCCATGAACCCTAGAAATGCGCAAAACCTAAATATTGCAGAAAAAACTGGCCATGGAAACACCTAAACCTGGGAAAACCTCTCAAATATGGATAAAAGGTTTTGACGCTCTCATGAGGTGGTTGTTCAGACGTATCCATATAGAGGTATACTGCAAAAGTGTCATGGAAACACTTTTTTTGCATTTAGACGTCAGTGGACGTAATGTACTGGGTCACGTGACCAGTTCACTTCAAGTGAAAATGCCGCATTATGTTTGGACGCAGGATGGAATATCTTTTACAAGTAATCAAAGAGAAAAATATAACAACTATTCTTGACAGCAAACAAACGTAAACAAAAGAAAACGTAATTCTCATAAAATCTCACACCATTCAATGGAAACACCTGCAAATTGCAATTGTACTTTTTTCGAAATATTGCTTTTATTTTGTGAAAAGCTGGAATGGGAACACCTAGTGTTTACTTTTGATGCAGACGACAATGACGCAGACTAGACACAGCAAAAGACATGAAAGCCTTTTCTGAAGTCGTTTGCCGTCATCCACACACACTAAATACAAATGATGCAAAATGGAAGGCTCATGTTTGATTTTTATTTATTTATTTTTAACACAAACTTTCAAACACACATGCAGCCGGCCCTCAGTATAAGCTCACCATGGCGGGACCCTCTCTTTGGGTCTAATGGTCGGGGTGAACGCTGACAGCAAAGGTAAATCCACCGACATTCTCCACAAATCTAATTAAAAAGCTACTTGCTCGTATGGCAGCGTAGCCCCCACCGCTCCACTCTATTGCTCCCACACACGCATACCATAGCGAACACAAGCGCGAGCGGGTGCTCGGTTCAAACTCTCAAAATAAAATAGTTTTACCAGCTACGCATAAAGAAATAAATAAATCACAACTTTGAAGCTCAGGGTGTTTTTAAAAGCAGCAGGCACTTTCGTCCCCCCTTTATTTCGAGGCCACGTCTGAACGCACGGCGAGCAGCTAGCTCGTCTCTGGCGGCGCCGCTGGACGCGTCCGTCAGCAGAGCAGCTGCTGGGATATGTTTTATATAAACTGAAGCATACAGGCGAACCCTCTCCCTGCGTGCCCCGAGGAAATATGACTGCTTTGGATTGGAACTCGGCCCTCTCTGGCTGGAGGAGGAGGAGGAGGAGGAGGTGGAAGCCCCAGTAGGGTTCATGCATGCGAGCGCGACTCGGTGCCTGCGCCTCGTCCTGTCTGCACCGCTGAGTGCAGGCGGCCCCATCGAGCCGCCACCGTTTGGATGTTTGGAGCTGGCTGATGTTTACGGGCCTCCTCGCAGAGCGCTGAAGGACACGCGGCTGACGTGTCGCTGCGGCGCAGCCCCGCCTGCACTCTCACGTTCCCTCAGTCAGGGGGATATACATTGGCCAGCCAGTTGGGCACTGATTTCTGTGTGTACTGTGGCTGGTAGTGACAGCAGCACATTTATTTAAAGCATTCAAGGCTTTGAAATCAATGCTGTACACAGGTCAAATCAAGGCAGCTTTCATGATGATGTGAGGTGCAGGAGTCTGGTCCTACTTTGCCCTCCAAACTACACTCAAGATTCTTTTGCGTCATTGCAAAGCTTCAAGGACAACATTGCTGGACTTTTGGCTGCAGTTTGCTCCTACCATTGTGTTCAGTGTTTTGTTTGCTTTGATCATCTGCTGCCGTTTCTTTTAGTGTTTTTCATTTTATGTGATACTTCCTCATGCTTGCCGATGGTACTCGTATCTTTTTTTTCAGCGCTTGTGGCTGTGTTTTGTACATGTGTGTCTGTTGCCTCTTGGCCATCACCAGTGAAAAATACATTTTATCTCAATTGGTTCTAAGATTAATGATTTTATTAATGAATAATTTCACCGAAAAACAACTAAAATTATGCATTGGATGTTGCTTTAACTGAAAACCCTGAACCTGAACTCTGCCAGGGACAGCATTCCTGTGAGAGATGGCAAACATTGGCTGGGCTGTCACAACTTACCGTGAGCTGATGCAGCAGCAGGTCCATGAGGAAGGCTATTTTGTTGCTGTACAGTACGTAGGAGCAGTTGACGGGGCAGCAGGAGCACGCCAGGTGGTAGGTGTTCACGGCGGCGCAGAGGGACCTGGCGCGGAAGAAAAGAAAACAGAGTCATTATCACGCGGCTTGAAGAGCGCAGACGTGGGAAGGGAAGGCTGCAACTGGGATGCAAGCGTCTGGCCTCGGGGCACCGGCGAGGACTATCTGCTGTCATCGGCAAGAGCAAACACACTCTCCCGTATTTGCGGTTCCTTAAGGGTGCAGTTTGTCTTCGCGAGGCAGCGGCATATCTCACTGACAAGCGCCGGCGAAGGAGGTCGACGTGAGGAATAAAGCACTCGTATCAGCTACTTACACGGAGACTCCCCCTTTCGTCAGCCGAGGTCGAGGGGAGAGAGGGGGTGGGGTTGGGGCCGGTAATCTCAGCCCCATCTTTGGCCGAGATGCTGCAGCGTTTCCGACGCGCAGATAAAACCGTTTCCCCTCTCAGCAGCTGCCCCACAACCTCCCCCGCCAAAGCAGCGGCCAACAAAACCGGCGAACCGCCCAGCGGTGCCTCTGTATTATGTCTGCTCCTCCAGCGAGCCCCGCAGAAGATTAATGCTTCAGATAACTGACCGATCGCTCTTCACCCCCCCGGTTTCATCAGTTAATTTTTCCTGACAACTGTATATTTTAGGGCATTGGCAGAAAGGCGCGTCCTATCTCCTGGTTTGAGAGGGGGTGGTGGGGAAAGGCTCGGTCTCCGGCGCCTAATGCGCACCGTGTTTATTTTAGGCGGTAAACATTTTGATATCAACCAAAACCTAAACATCTGCTGCGCGTTTTTTAAAATATCTGAGCAGCGCTGGCACGCGGGTCGCGTTGGTTAAGATACGGCCCGGGGTGGGATTTAACCTGTCGGAAAAACCTTCCGCCATCCGATCGTCACGCCGTGTCCGCGTTGCTGACGGTGCGGGGTGGTGAGGCGGCGGCGGCGCTCGCAGGAGTGGGGCCATGTTTCCAGTGATCTGATGGTGACTTAAATATGACATGAAGGCAGCTTTTCATTCACCCTGAATCCTGAGCCTGCACTTTTGTTTTGTTTATGTTCATCATAATGCTTCTCAAACCCACTATGCTTTGTGCAATAGTTTGGGGTTTGGGTTGAAAGAATGACTCTGGGACAGAAATGGCAAAATGGTAGCGATGCCTATTTTCCTACGGAAGCGTATTGCTGCAACCCCAGAAAAAAAAAAAAAAACGGGGCTCAGTCTCACGTTATTACGTGAAACTATCAGGTTTTTACGTGATCATTTTCACGTAATAACGTCAAACTATCACGTTGTTTCGTGATGATTTTCATGTAAAAACGTGATACTGAGCCCTGTTTTTTTCTAGGGTGGTAGCAATACGCTTCCATACAACACTTTCCAAACACTTGTCTAAAAAAAAAAAAAAAAAAAAAATCACACCAATGGAAACTCAAGCTGCTTTTGTTCCCACGCGCATTCCTTCGGAGAACAGGAGTTACTCGAGGTATTAAAAGTCATTTGCTCTTAAGATGATCTCTCTGTTGTGTGAAGCAGTGTGTACAAAAGGAAAGGATATCATGTGACTGATCCGAGATAAAATGGCAAGGCAGGACCTCATGGCCGTCAAAGCACAGCAGCCAGAGCAGCCAGGTGGAGTTTCACCGGGTCAAAAAGGCACTCCGTTTGCACGCACAAAGATAAGGATTTGTTTTGGCTTTTTTTTAAATTGATGATTCTAAATCCTTGTCGTTTAAATTCAACACAGGTCACCTTTGTAACCGAATTACTATGTTGTTGTTTTTTACTTCTCTAAGAAGACTGCCCAGTCACCATATAGCCAAAACAACCATATCTTTTGTGAACCATCATCTTACGATGCAGACTCAATGGTTTTAAAAGACAACTTTGTGATAGATATAATTTATTGTTTTATGCATGCAGGAAATTTATTTTTTGGTGCATTTAAAGAAATTAAAAAATACACTTAATATTTAAAGTTGCTCTATATGTGAACCATTTCATCCTGGGGTTCTAAGTTCTTGTCACCCATGAAGTTTGGCCCTTGTTTTAATTTCAAAACATTAAGTTGGACTCACTCTGCACTGTGTTTGTGCATTTTATGGCCACCACAGAGTTCATCATATTGTTTTTCCGTTATCTGGAATTCCTCAAGTTGCCTCGAGAGGTTATTTTAAGTTAATGCCGACACTTCAAGCCAGACAAAACACTGTGGGTTTGACTTTACTTAACACATATTACCTGAAAAAATAAACAGGATGAAGCTTTTAGACGGAAGAAAAACATTCTAAAACATATTCCAACTTATTATTATTAAATCACTTCGCGCCAATGAGGACAAATGTGCTGTCTGGCCGTCGTGAGCGTCTCACTCAACTGCTCGTGTAATGAGCATGCAATTGCTTGGTGACACAGCTAATCGGCCTTGTCTTTGGTCATCTGTGAACAAATAAGGAGGCTGTCAAAGCCATGTTTGAGTTATGGCCTTACACCACCTTGCACAATGCACCGCCACAGTGATCTGTCTTTGGTTTCCACCCACATAATTGAGCTTGATGAGCACGACACCTGATAGGGCCGCGCTCTCTGGGAATCCCACTATCTCAATAGCCCCCAATGACAGCTCCGGCGAGAGATATTTAACGGATCAATTTAGTAAAGTGCCATTCGGCGGTGTCTCGCGTTTCCCAAAAAAAAAAAAACAGAAAAAAAACAACTTTGCGGCCACTGATGCGTGCCAATCTATCTGCGCAGGCAAAATATCTTCACCTGCGTAAAGGAATTCGCATTACATTTAAGGATTTTCTCCTGGTTGTTCCCCAAATGGCTGTGAAAGGCAGGCAATCCACCATTATTGCAAGATTCAAATGACGGAGAAAATGCGGTGGATCTTACGCTTGCGATAAAAAGCACTGCAATGTAATGAGTCGATTATAATCTGAGCAGCCACACCAAACAGCTTGACCTTGCAAGGTGAGTGGCCTCATATTTTTTTTTTTTTTTTTTTTTTTTTTAGCTGCAAGCAGTTCAGTTGGGTTTAGGGATGGATCTCACCTGATCCCATCTCAGGCAACTGTGACCCACTGGGGATCTGCCTGGGTGGCCAGCGGTGAGCTGGAGGTGCAGACGGGCTTACAGGGAGGGCAAATGACTTTTAGCTTTTAAATCTTTGCATATCAAGCTACTTGTATTGTTAAGAATAAAGAATGGCTAAACTAAAGTGATGAAAATCCTGATCAGAGAAAAAAAACCCAATGAATTCTCAGAGATTATCGAAAGAGAACCTCGACAACTGCAGGAAACTCTCCAACAGAAAAGAAAAGCATCATTCTCCAACAGTCCTCATAATGGTGAGATTGGAGGTGATGGATGTTGGCCACCATTTAACCAAGTTCATTCATTACAGGGAGTAGTCCGGCCTCGATCAGCTGACAAGCTTGTAAAAGCTCCTTTATGCTTTTCGTCACCGCTTTGACTTATCAGCCCTCGAGATCTTCGCTCCTCAACCCGAGTCTCACATTTCTCGCCCTCTCTGTGTGTTTCCTACGCAAGCAGTCAAGCCTGACCGGTGTAACGCTGCAGACCTCGGACCAACTTCCAGATCAGGTTGTTCAATCCCAGCCCTATAAACAGGGTAAATTTGTGTTCGGGAGAAGAAAAAGAATCCTAAGCCAAAATAAAAGGTGAGGAGCAAACCCATTTCCTTGTGCTGTCAAACAATCCTTTCATTCACGGCTACCTAAATGACATTTAATTTGAGTCTGGTGTTGATCTGGCCGATACCCTGAACGCTTCCAAGACATCTACTCTGTCTGTTGTGCCACGCTAGCCAGGTAGGGGAGGAAATCTGATGAGCCATCATCACACACACACACACACACACACACACACACACACACACACACACACACACACACACACACACACACACACACACACACACACACACACACACACACACACACACACACACACACACACACACACACAGAAAACATCCTGAAATAAAACGACAGGTAGTAGATCTCATTTCACAGGATGCGTCAGGTCATGTGAGACAGAGGTGGTCACACAAATCGAGAGTTGCCTGAAAGCTGCCTGAACCTCAAAGACACTGTGAAAAGCAAATTTTATTTTACAACTTCAATTATAATAATGTTCTTTTGCCAAACAGACTCTCCCAGAAATATAAAAAGTTCATGCTTGGCCTCTTTTATGTGATCTACTTTTTAGAAAATGTGTGGCAAAACATGCAATCTTATTTCCAGCCAGGTCCCAGATATGCAATAAAATATTTAAAAAAAAATTAAAACTCAACTAAACTGAAATCAACAAATACCATCAGTATGAGGCAAATGTATTTTGTTCATATAAGAAACTAGGTGCCAAGACTTGGGATGCTCAGTGTTCTATGAACTATCCCCACCCCGGCTAACTTTAATGTTAGCCTGATCCAGACACTCCACTGACCACAGGGTTACACCAGAACATTAGTGGAGCCTCGCAGGAGAATTAGCTCATTAATGTAATGGTAACAATATGGAATCAGCCTCCCTGGGGAGAGATATGGCAGGAGAATCTCCACAGCTGCCTTTTTTGTAAATCACTCTGCTTATCTGCTGGGAGGGAGGTGATCAATACGGCAGCGTTGCTGTAAACAGATAATGTAGCTCTCTGTGTGCCTGGGGTCCGGGCAGCAGGCCCATTAGGCCACGCATTCAGATGACGGATTGTGATAGGTGGACGGCCGGGGGTCCGCGTCCTTGTGCTGCACCTCATCGACAGCACCATTGAAGTTATTGAGCAGATTCACAAGGTTGAATTGGGATCATTTTTTTTGTTCTTTTGCAAAAAGAGGCAAAACTTGGAAGGTGACTGTCAATCACCTTCTGGTGGACCAATAAGATTTGGATGGCTGGCGGCTATACACAACGGTGTTTAAAATTCTTGACAAGAGTTTGTTCAGTGTGAAGAAGTACAATGTTGTCCACCAAATAACGTTTCAAGTGTCATCTTGGTCGCTTTTAATTCTCACTCAGCTTGTCAACAGCATGATCTCTGCTTTGTCTTCTTCTGTTGTTTTTTTTTGTCGCACTGGCTTTTTGCCAAGTAACATCTACCTCTTTATCCATAAAGAAAGCTTCCTGATTTTGTAAAGGTTACTAATTGGTTATGGATTACAACACAGGTTAAATAATATTAATAAAAAGAAATAACATTTAAAGAATCTGCCTTCAATGCGGGTTTAATGGTTCACAACCCAATATATGTATATAAAAAGTCAGAGAGGCCACCTGTTTTATTTCAAACATTTGAACAGAAACCCACACAAACGTATGTATTTTTGATATTATTTGCAAAATTTGCCAAATGTGTTCCAGGTGTTTAGGGTTGCATTGGAATCCTGTTTTTTTTTTTTTTAAATTGTTGGACTGAAGGCTACAGAATGCAGTGGGAATGTATACGTATTTGTTGGCAGCTTATCATCAAATTCAGTTTTCAGCGGGCAGAACGTTTAAGATCTCAAGTCACTCCTAGCCACTTGAAAAACAGAGCTATACAACCCAATTCTTAAAACCTCCCTTATGAGCGATTAGAGCCTGGCTTAACATTGTGTCTGCACAAATGCCATTTATCTAAGGCTTGAGTAAAATTCCTATGTAGATAAACCTGTTTAATCGTGTGAGAAAGGTTTGATCAGGCCGGTGTGCAGAAGATACAAACGCAGGGGTTTAATCTACAATCCGCAGTTCTGCACCGTAGCACGTCAAGGACAAGTTCCTAAAGCCGTAAAGGTTTTGCATGCGTTTAATCTAACACGCCCTTGTTCCTGGATGTGCAAACAGAAGCAGCGTCTCCATTTGAAATAGAAACGTTTCTTCTACCAGTCCAGAAGTCTGCTTAAAATTCCCTCAGATTGCAGTGATTGAGGAAGAGTGAGGAGGAGGAAGAAGAAAAAAATCAATATACATGTGATGCCCTTTAAAAGCCTTATAAATATAAGAGACATTTGTCCATTAGCAGAGATTCAGAGACCAGTAAATGCTAATGAATGGGAGCGCAAGGCCATTCGAGTCCATTACTGACTCCCACTAGTACGTAAAGGAGCCTCTCTGAGGTTATCTACTGGCAGGCCAAGTGAACGCCAGACCCACAACTCAAAACTACTCCGTCCTCTAAATGATAGATGGGAAACTTGGGCCTTTTTTGTTTCCAGAGAAAAGACTGAGCACAAACTGATTATGGAAGCGTATTCTGTTTCTGCAAGGGCAGTGCTGTTCCTCAATCATACATTCGGAGGAAATTTATTAAGATGAAGCGCTTATAAACAATGATGAAGTAGTAGTTGTCGAGGGGAGGTCGCTCAGTTCATTCATGTGACTGTATAAAGCAATAAAGGGATGGAGGAAGGGAGATGGAAGGGACATTTTGTTGGGGTCAAAGATACTGATATTGAACTCTGTGGAAAGGACTCGAACAGACTCGTGTGGCCAAGTGGATACAAAGTCAATGGACCAAGTACATTTCCCATTTTTGTGTTAAGCACAACCAGAAAAGTTCATTGTTTTTTTTCCCTATGACATTTAAACCAACGCGAGTTTTATATGCACCAAATGGGAAAGTAAAGCGTTCAGCTTTTGAAACAATTAAAATGTGTAATTTAAATATATTTCAGGATTCTGTGCTGAGTGATGATTGACTTGCATTATTACATAAACACATTTTTGTTACGGAAGAGCAGAAAAGACACAGGAATGATGACAAAATGATCTCTGAACTGTAAAATTTGGCCATGTGGTCACCTTCCACTGTTGGGTTCAGCACAAATTCACAAAAGCTGTTATTTGTGCCATTTGAGAACACAGCCTTACAGTAAATATTACGGCAACAAATTACTGGACAAATTCCTTTGTAGGATACATTTTTGGGGAGGAATCTATAAACATATATGCATTTTTATTTGTGCATGTGAAACGGAGGCAGATGCATTCGGTGACGGTACTCACTTGAGGGGAATGCGAGGGACTGCAGTAGGCGTGGAAGCGGCAGTGATGACCTGCAGGATTTGCTCCAGCGCAGACAGGCCGCCGCCCACTTGGAAAGCCACTTGGTCTGCGTTGCTCTGTCGAGGAAAAGGCAGTGAGAGAAGGACACACAGTGAAGAAGAGGCGGCAAAGTCAGGCTGGTGTGATTCACAGGCTGGATGGGGGATTTGCGAGAGGGGGAGCCTCTCTTTCTCCAACAGGAGCAGCGGATTGAACTCTGAAACAAGGTGATCCCAGGAGTATCCCTGTTTAATCTCAAAAGTGCACACGCTGACTCAGAGCAGTCAAGTTTCAATGGCGGACAAATGCTCCCCAGGCTTTAGTGAGCACCAGGGTGGTCTCAGCCAAACGGCAAAGAACGGAAAGTGCCAGTAATGGACCAATAATGGACCAGTATTGGCTGAAAATGAATGAAAAATATCAGGATACAGAAAGATACAAGTGAGAAATACTGGCTTTAGCAATTTTAACAAGGTAAAATCAACAAGCAAACAATAAAGGCAAAAAAACAACAACAAGCAAATCGAACCTCCTGGACTGTTGAGTAAATTCACTTCAAGTCAAGAATTGTATGTTTGGTTCAATCACTTTTGAAAAACCAAGGAACGAACAGAGAGCAATGTCATTTATTTATCTACTGAGTTTTGTTTGTACATAATTCCTTGAGTTCCATTCAGTTGTTTAAAGTAACAGCATGAAGTTTTTACACCTTGAAACGTCTCAAAATAATTAGTTAATAATGGTTTGCCATTTTGACACGGCGCGTTTGGCTGGACTGATGTGGAATTTCTCTAGCAACACGCCTCACTTTACTGAAGCCCTTCACTCATTCTCATTGATCCAACCTTGTCAGTCAGCGTGGGTTTTTTTCTGCAGCCTTCAGCTGATAAAAACAGATTAATCTCTAGGCATGTTAAAAAAATGTTTTGAGGAGGGAAAAAAACCCCAACTTGCACTAATGAACAACAGGAAGTTCCACTCTACAGCCAGTGGAGGGACTTGAGGGAGCCGTTCTTCCAAAAGTTCACCGAATTGAAGCTTTAAATCAAAGGCTGTGTTATAAATTATCTCCTTGCACAAAGCTGAGTGCATTGCTTGGTTGCTGTTTCTGTTTTTTTTTTATAAGGTATGCTCTTCTTTAAGTCCAATTACAGTAGGGGAGATTTATGAACACATGTAAATAGTTAGGCTCTGCCCTCCTGTGATGACAGAGTAATTGGCGGCGGGTCAGGTGCTATTGCTACAGTGTCTTATAAATCAACAAGTACAAAGCCAGGAGCGAGCGACGCTGGCCTATCGGGCATGTTAGTGCCTGGGTCGACGGGGGAGGAAAAGGATCCCGACAGCGGTGCGGGGGCCAGCTGCTGATGGAGGGTCTTCTTCACACATACAGGAGGCGGGAGGCCGCGTTACACCGCGGGTCAGCCCTCCGACTAATGAGGCTACGGGCTCCTCAGTGTTGTGACAGCGGCTAAAATCCAGCCACTTCACGGCACTTTTGTTCCCCAGATTGGAAGTTGCCAACAAGCCCGGACACAGCTGAGAGAGAGAGAGAAAGAGAAAGAGATAGAGAGAGAGAGCAGAGAGAGAGTGAGAGAGAGAGACAGAGAGAGAGTGAGAGAGAGAGAGAGAGAGAGAGAGAGAGAGAGAGAGAGAGAGAGAGAGAGAGAGAGAGAGAGAGAGAGAGAGACAGAGAGAGAGAGAGAGACAGAGAGACGTGCTTTGCCAAATTACAGATACAGCTCTTCATCTGCCACTCATGTTCGGTGCTGAGGCAACGACTTCTCAAGTCAGGTCATTTAAAAAAGAAAAAAAAGAAAAATGAGTACAATGAAATGTCAGCTCTCGGTGTCTCCATGATGTGAGGAAATGAAAACTGCATTATTACAGGCTGCCAATGGTTTTAATGCCTAATCAATTGGATCTTGTGCACCAAGCGCAGGCTTAACCTGTCTCCTCGCCCTCCCGCCAACACACCTAACCTAAAAGCTCCAGGGCAAAATGGGAAAAGCAGCTCTTTCATAGCGGCTTACCAAACGGTATTAAAGAGTGTAAGAGGGACCTGCCCGGTCCTGGCCGTCTGCTGCGGGAAAACCAGACGAGACTTTCTTGGCTAGCCCGTGCCTTGTCTGCTCCGCTGACAGATTCAGCCGTCGCCATGACCGAACAATGCATGTGAAGGGGATTATGTTCAATCTCCCCCGACATGCCGTCTTAAAGGTGGTCTGTGGGCGCGATGGTCCACAGGAAACAATGGGTGTTGAGCTTCTGGCGACGCAGAGGAACTTTTCAGACGGGGAATCGACACAGAGTGATGACGTTTCCGGGTGCGAGCGCACGCAGGGCAAATGGAACAGTTATGACGACAGCGTGTGCAAACAGCATGCAGTGGGAATCAAAATAATTTCTTTTTGTTTGCTTTCACACAGGCTAAATAAAGGACACTCTGACCCATGGCTAAAACATTTCTTTGCGACCAAAGATAGATAAGATTGGTAAGATTAGCCATGGGACATTTTTCCCCCTTCGAATTGATGTTTTATCAGCATAAGTGTTTAAGTTTTGCCTGATCCCACACTTGCATTGTAAGTCACCCACCAATACTAGCTTGGACTTGACAGAAGCATCATTTTGAGTTAACGCACAGCCAATTCTGCTAAAGGAATGGTCCATCACTTTGTATGAATCCCTGTCAAATGTTGCCAACGACATGGATGTCCCGTGTTTGTGTGAAAAGATCACAGCAGCTGTAGGTTCAAGCAACATTCAAAGAGCTGGAAAACACATTCATCCATCATCGTGTTACACAAAAAGGTGACCTAAGTGTTTTATGCACGAGTCTCCTAATATGTACAAACTCACAGGGCTGTTGACGGAAGCACCGGCACCGCTGGGTCTTATTTTCACAACTCACAAAAACAAGGTGAGGATTTCTTCCTTTCAGATACGTTCCATAACCTTGACAGACGAACTTAATTTGACCTTCCTCACACTTCTGAACAAACGTCAAACCGTTCAGTGTTTCACCACTTGTTGCACAATATGGTGAAAACGCACAATAAAATCACAAACACAAGTGTCTGATCCATCCGACACTTGTCGGATGACGAGAACTATATGTTCTGGTTCAAGGACAGTTTGTATAGAAAAACAATCCTCTCCATCGTGCTGTTCACATTTTGACATCATGAGACCAAGACGACGCCCAACAAAAGGGTCACATGACAAGTTATTGAAACATTGATTTTTGACCGTGTGCTAAACCACCACTATTGCTAGTGTTTGTTTGTTTTATTTTGTTTTTTCTTGTAAAAAAAAAAAAAAAGACCATTGCATGCTTCTACTTAAATTCCCTACCATCATTATATGGTTCTGCAGCATGAACCTTTTCACATTTTCCATGAATTTCAACTGAAAGTCGAATATCACTGACTTTTTGTGCATGCTGAAAAACACTTTCTGGTAAAAGGAGTAAATTCTTTCAATGAAAAAACATTTCCCACAAAGAAATTACATCTGAAACAATAAATAAAAATATATATATATGTTTTTAAATTACAGTAAGACAGGAAGCAATCTTAGTGTGTTTCAAGCTCCAGTCTGTCTTGCGTGTGTCAAACCTGGCAGAAGGCACAGCAGAAAACACAGCTCAAAGGACGAGGGGCTAATTTTTTCCTCAAACAACATAAAAAAAACCCCACTAAGATGAGGACAAGTGAGGGGCTCCTGAATAATACAACAGCGGGAATTAGATCCAATTATTGTCCGGGGTGACCATTGTCAGCCTGGTTGATAGTAAGCCTGAAGCAGCTGGCCAGTCCTGGGACACCGTCCGCAGGCCAGCAGCCGAGCCAGATTGCACTTTGCCGTCCCCTTCCAGCAGATGCTTTAATTAAGGCGGCAGGGAGGGCACAGCCCCGCTCGTCCTGCCTCTCCAACAGATGGACAACAACTGGCAGAGTTCATTAAGGAGTCGCTTCCACTTTGATCTGGGACTTCAAATCAGGGGTTCCCTCCTTCAAATCACTACTAAAAAATTCCCAATAAAAATAATAATGAAAAAAAAAAAATCGAAGAGATGAGCGTTGACAGACCACCCTCTCCTCGCATGAATTTCAACATTAAACAGTCTGACACGAAAGCTGGAAAGCAGTAAACAAAGCTTTGTGGGCCGCAGCGGCCTTAAACCACAACAAGGTTGCTGGGGTAAATATTTTAAGGTCTAGTGTAAACTTGCGTGTTTACAAGACTTTACGGCATATGCTTTCAGACTGGTAGAGAGCGCCGCGGCGAATGTGGGAAAGGATAATTCCACAATGTTTATTCTCCAAAATGAGCCAAGATTAATCGAAAAGTCGCCGTGGTGCAAAGATTCTACCTGCCGCAGAAACCACGGACGGCCTCGTTTCACTTCGTGTTAGTCTTTTGGCAGGGAAACGGAAGTCTAACTTGGGAACAAACAAATTCTTAAAGAGGAAAGAAAAGACTATCAGCCCTCAAATTCAATTCTCCCTTTCTAAACAGGCACACACTGTCGCTGAACAAGAAAGAAAATGCCAAGTTAACGTCCATCTTTGACACACATATTATGTTTTTTTCCTGAAGCAAAGGAAGTTTAAAATAAGATTATTCTTGTAATTCAACATATACTAATGCATACAAAAGTTCAAAAAAATAAGGCCAAATTTTTTTGAAGTTTAACTTAAACAATTTTGATGGTTACAGTTAAAGGTATAATTGGCCTTTATTATTTAAAAACTACAGCTCCTCTGAAGAACAAATAACCAACCAACAGCTTTCTGTGGACAGATTTTGACTAAAACCAGTGGGACATAAAGGGACAAAATGTTGCTCAATGATAAGTGAGAAGATTGCTCTTTCCGAGAAAAGAAAATTGCTATTTTTGACCCCCAAGAGTCAAGTGGAAAACAGAAAACAGGTTTGACACAAAATAAACCATTAGTGGCCACAGAGGGAGAAAAACACCAGGGTCAGAGACTAGACATGGCCCACGAAGCAAGTTTGGAGGGGTGGAGGGGGGATGGGAGGAGCTGCGCAGTAGGGGCGAGTGTCGGGTGTTGTCGGAGGAATTAGCAGGGAAAGTCGAGACTGAATCAGATATGGGGGGAGAAAAATAAATCTCTAGGTGAGTCAATGACATGAGAGATGCTTGTTAGGTCAAATAATCCAAACGGGCCTGACTTGATGTGACTCAGAGGCCAGACAGCCGCGCTGACGGAGACTCTATTTATTTGACTATGCCCGGGGATTAGAAAGGGAAGTGCTCCCCAGGCTGCCTTTATTGGCCTATCACATGTTCCACTCAGCTCTGGGGCGGAGGGTTCTGCTAGGGAGCCGAGGAGGGAGAACATGACAAAAAAATAAAGAAACACACGCACGCACGCACACACAAAAAGAAGAGACAAAGTGCACCCAGACGGAGCCTTGACCTGCCCGCTCTGACGACACCGCCGCTGAATGAGGCACATCTACCGTGGCCCACTGACCTCTGACCTCCCCGTTGGGACCCCGGCGTGCCGAGGGGGAGGAGCGCTCGTGTAGCGACAGCTTGCGAGCCGGTCGCGTCACACCGATCTCCTCCTCTCTCCTTACAGGGAGGCCGCGCCACCCATCTCAGCCACCTCATCGTCCCGCCTCTCTGGGGAAATTCAATAAGAGCCTCCCCGCCCTCCCGCTTTCCCTCCGTCCTTCCCTCCCCTTCTCTTCCCCCAACCACCGCTGACGGGACAGACCCAATCTTTGTATCCTCGCACCCGAAAAAGGCATGCAGCGACGGGCCGTCCACGTTCTCTCGCCTGCTCGCTGGAACCGCAGCTTGGCAGGATATTTATGCCTCATTACAGGAAGTGGGCTGTATTTTCTCCTCATCATAAACGGCGGTGGCAGGTGTTTTAATTCCTCCCTTCAGTCTCAAATTGATGCCAGTGGCACCGTTTAATTTTTTAATTTTTAATTTTTATTTTTTTAGGAAAAATTTTTCAAAGAAAGGACGGTAATAAATGTTTGATAACACATCTGCCTCTATAAAGGAGGATAAAGAAATAAATGTTAAAAAAAATAAATATGTATATATATTATTGCCTTTGTGCATTGCTGGTATTTAAATCCAATTTACTATTGTCTAAACCATCCATGTCATCTGAGTCGGCTCAGCCGGATAGACACAAGACAATGCCCGCTGCCGTGCTATGGGGAGCTCCTCTATTGGTACCATGTGCACAGAGAAAACACAGTTAATCTGGTCCTCATTAGCCAATAACCAAAGGCAAGTCGGGCCGCGGTAAGTGATACTCTGTTTGCGTCGGGATGGTGAGACGCGGGCAGATACAAGCGAGCAGAACTCATCACTGGGGAGACAGAGCCAGAGGGCTGCTGGCATGACCTGTGCACCGCCGCAGCCACTTCGGTTAACCCACTAACTGGCAACCCAGCGGAGGAGGAGGATCACCAGTATGTAATTTACTGTGTAAGTGATGCCACTGGTCCAGTCTAATGATTTCGTATGTAGTTTTCCAGTCAAAACAATCTCACACCACTACCGATGAAAGCATATAATGTGACTAAAATTAAACAAAGACATTTCAGTTTAGAGTTTAAAATAATTCACTTTTTCTTTTACATTTTTTGAAAGATAAATAAATTTAACAGCCACAGTTTAAACACTGAAATCACCTTTTAGGTAACTTCTACTCTTTAAAAAAAAAAAAGTTAAACACGTGGGTGAAATATTATCTGATGAAACACTAAACAAATTGTGCCTTTTGTAGCAACATATATGCCTCTTCTTCAGTAATTTAAAAAAAAATAAAAATAATGAAAAAAGCAATAACTTATAGCATTGCTATAATTGCAATAATTGTCTATTCCATGTAAGAAAAAAATAAAAAAAAAAAAATTAAAAGGTATTTGAATTCAAACTTATTTTTTAAAAATATTTGATGTTTTTGTTTCTTGAATGAATCCTTCAATCAAAGCGCTACCTGTTTCTCCAAGATGCGGGAGATCTCCCCCAGCGTTCTGTCCAGGCCCGACACTCTGTTGTTGGCCCACTGCCCGCTGTCTTGGCCCTGCAGCTGCTTCAGCAGGTCCTTCACCATGCGCTGCAACCTGAACACACAAGAGCACACATGGAGAAATCTGTTTACAAACTGGCCTTAATCCATCCTGACCGACGTCCCAGTCCAATCCTGTACAGCACAGTGCATAATTACTGAAACTATTGACCAATTAAGCAATTAGTGAGAGATAAACTATTTGGGAATTAATTAAATTATTTAGTCTAGGACTTTAAAAATTATTACAAGTATGAGTGATGTGTTATTTTTTCTTAGTGTAAGAGAAAAATTTCTCAATAAAAACAAAAAATCATGCTTAAACACTAGATAAAAAAAAAAAGTTGATTGAGAAATTGATGTTACATTAAATACACATACTGGCCGTGTAGCCGACAAAATCAAACAGAAAATAAATATTGAAAAAAGAAAAACAAGCATCCTTTGAATTCCCTGCAAAGTGAGTCAAGGCACCTACTTGGCCTTGTATGGAGAGTCGGGGACCTGCGTCTTCGCCTCCATTGATGTCTCATATTCCTTCGCCCTACAGACAGAAGGACAACAAAAAGTCAGTGACCACAACGGAGGACGGTGTTGACAGAGAGAAGAAAAAGTTCAGTCTGCGTTTGTTTATTTGGGACGTCACACATTCAAACAAGCGGCTCGACTTTAAATAATCAGACAGTGTCTCTGAGGGGGACGCGTGCCTTGCTGCCATCAGCCATTATTGTTCCTATTAGGATGACCATTACCCTCTACCTTTGAATCCAACTTACTGGGAGTGGTTTTTAAGGGGAGAGGCTCAAGTTCTTCTCTTCGATCTTTGTCAAACAAACAGTTAAAGGGGGTTATGGGCGGCGCAGGCGGCGTTTTCAATATGTAACCCCCTGAAAAGGTCGCGGCCATTAGGGGACTGGCGACATTATGGCCAGAGTGTGTGTGTAGGTCAGGAGGGTAGGAGATTCGCTCTGTCAGTCAGGGCCTTCCAGACATGATAAGTAACTATTGATCCGAGTCAGATAGAGTGCCTTACGGTCACCCGTCTTTTTAGCGATATGATGATACCACGAAGCACTTCTTGGAAAAGGACAGGTGGGTTTGTCCCAGAAGGACGGGCACAGGCTCACCAGAACTTCATCCACTTCTCACTTTACAAAAGAAGAAAGACAGATGGACTATAGCAATGAAATAAAGAACTCCTTAAAGGTGTATTGTGATGTATTGAAAGATTAAAAAGAAATCTGACCCGTTTTTGACACATACTTACTATGAAACTCATTAAAAGTGTCCCATATGATAATCAACAACATCGCTCCCAGTCAGGTTTACTGACGACACAGCCAAGCAAGAGTTTGTTTTGACCTCCTCTTAATGTACGTTCCAAAGTACGGTTTTAGCTGGCTAAGCTCACGCCAAAAATTTCTACAGGAGGCTCCAAACAGAGGGCTAAACATGCAGATCGAGGAAGGGACATATTCATATATTCGTAAAGAGAAAAAAAGAGAAAAAAGTGGGGAAAAAAACTAACTGTGTGAGATGTGAAGGGTCAAAAGAATAGGTTTCAGTTGTTATAAACAATCGCACACACTTTCTTGCACGATTTCAACAGAAACAACGCTGACTCACATAGGGGGCCTTGTGCTTTTGAACCCATCTGTTTGTGTGTTTGTTGTTAAGGTTGTATATTTATTTAGGAGCACAGTCGTGTTTACACACACACACACACACACACACACACACACACACACACACACACACACACACACACACACACACACACACACACACACACACACACACACACACACACACACACACACACACACACACACACACACACACACGCACACGGTTCCCAGAGGTGCAGAAGGAAAGAGCTAAAGGAGAGGACCCTCCTCCCTCCCCACTAAGCCCCCACTGTGAGAGATGCTTGACTAAGGCGTATTAAGCGAGACGTGCGCGAAACGGCGGTGCAGCCAGCCGGCCCGGCGAAATGCCTGGTAAGAAGCACTGCCGTTTTACGGACACCATACAGCGCTCCAATAAAACGCTTCGTTTCCACCCCGCGAGTGAAGCAGCTAACCTTTATGTTTACTGGGGGCTCTGTGTTATTTATGACCTCTGAAAGCCTGCTGCTTTTGACTGCTGCTCTCAGCAGGACTGGTGCTGGAGTGACGGAGAACAGAGGCAGATCATGTTGTCACTTCCTCAGGACCAGAACTTCACAAGGAAAAAAAAAAGAGCACCACAGGGAGGGCGTTTAGGCTTGTTGCTGCCCCTTCTGTTCCCATTTCAAATCAACTTTTTCAGCTGTATGACATTTAAAAATTCTTTCCTAGTGATTCAAGTGGAGAAGTATCCAAGGGTCATTGTGATACGGGGCAGTATAATAATCAATGAGTCTCCCCAAAGTCACTGGAGGCCACCGACTTTGTGATCTCAATGAATAATCTCATCATCATTAGCAGATTTAGAATGCCAGAGGAGGAATCTTGTATGACAACAGTAAAATGCTTGCAAGGTTGCTGATGATGAGCTCAGAATCAGAATACTTTGCTCATCCCGAGGGGGATCAATAAAGTTTGAAAATGATGAGTGACTGACTAAATTATCAATGTGTTGGCTGCCTTGATTTTGTCCCATTTCAACTGTGTGCAGGATCCAACAGGGCAGCTTCATCGTTATATGTTATACGTTGTATTTTTGTTGGCATTTTATTTGACGTTTGACGACCAGTGACAGAAGCCAAACCTTGTGTAAAACATCTTTAAAGACAGGCACAATGAATACTAGAGTCTATTAGCAAGTGTATTTATGGCTCGTATATTAGTGTCATCATCCTGTTTGCAGCGAAACGTGACAACCAGCATCAATAACAGCTCAGAGTGAGCACTGTGTCTGCGTCCAGCCCCCTCCAGCCAACTGTGACAGTCAGTTAAAATGATTGCACTCGGGTCCGGCTTCTGACACGCAACAGCTCTGAATCCTATTTGTTGATTGCTATTGATTTTTCTTTGATACATCATTAAAAAAAATAATAACAATAAAAAAAAATCAATAGCTCACAGGAAGATAAACAGGCATGAATTATACATGCTTTAACATGTGCCACTGAAGATTTGGCAATACCCTGGCAGCAATTTGGAGGAGAGCTCTTTACAGGTGAAAGCTCTGCAGATCGATTCGTTGCTGCCCAATCACAGAGAGTGGCCATAAATTCAGTTCATCATTGTTACCTTGTGGAGAGCAGGGATGCACATAACATTTGCCTCCCAGCTCCTCGTCACTCGTCAGAGAAAGACTTGGTTGGAGGGTGAAAAGAGGAGGAGGAGGAGGAGGAATACTACCTACCTGGAGTTCATCCTTGCTCGCAGTTTCTTCGCCTTCTTCCTTGCCTTCTGCCTCTCCTCTCCATCCTTCTTGGTCTCGGTGGAGACAGAGCTGTCCGTCACGATATCCACAATGTATTTCTTCAAAGAGAGATGCTCCTACAGTGGACAAAATAAATACCTTTAAGATGGGGCAAAAAAACTAAATGTGGTGCTAGGCATCAAAAGTTTCAATGTTTGCTGTATTTGCTTTTTTGTGCACTAAGAATTGTCACTTTTATTTAGTTATTTTTTATTTGTAAATATTACTATTATTTCTAAAATTTTGACAAATCTTAAGACTGATGCATTTGAAGTTATTGCATCTAAGCTATTATTTTTCAAGTTTTAAATTAAATAAAATCTTGTACTTAAGGAAAAAAGGAACTGGTGGCAATAATTTAGTTAAAGTAAAAGATAGATTAGGGAAAATAATTCGATCATAAAACGATCATTGTTAAACCCCTTCAAGGCAAGCATATAGGCAACCTATGACAATGTGACACATGCAATCTACACCTTTCACTAACTCCAATTCTATCTTGTAATTACCTTAAAAAAAAAAGACATCGCTGTATTCAAAACCAGCCCCTATGGGCAGGCTGCAGGCTGGGGGTGTTGCCTGATGTCACATGATTCTTGGGGTTTTCCTCCCCCCCACCAGAAGGCTAGAAAAAGTAACTCAATTTGAAAAACATGATGCATGTGCAAGAAAGAAACCAATTATCCAATTATGTTGTCATTCAGCCCCCCAGAGGACAGGATGGTCTCACAGATAAACGTTTTCCATTCAGCAGTGGAGCTAACCAGCGTGCGGGATGCAATACTCTGTCACATTTGTTGTCAGAGCACCTGCTGTCTGGGTTTTTTTTTTTTTTTTTTTTTGTTTTGGGTCCCTCTCTAGGTCGTTGGTTAAAATAAGGCTCGTCTTGCACAGCGTGCGCAACAGCGACTAAGTGGCCAACAAACACATGAGGCCTGGATCGACCCAATCCTTCCCCCCCTTTTCCCACTTTCGGGCCATGAAAACGTTGTTTACAAATATTTCCAAGAGCAAAACTGGAAGCAGCTTTGATTGTTTCGTATGGCTTTCGTTCTGTGATTTCTGTTTTGTGTGCAATTGTCACAGCGGTTGGCAAGGGGTCTGCTTCCCATTTGGAAACTGTGAAGTTACAAACCGTGATGTTGTTTATTGTGAGGATGTTTGCTGCCGTGAGGATGTTTGCTGCTGGCTTCCAGAAACCACTCAAATATAATTACATGTCATCAACTTTGATCTGGTTACACAGAACTTGCAGAGTCCAAGATTTCAAAGCTAGTGCCTGCATGTTTTTACTGTCAATGTGATCGGAAAAGTGCATGTAACAAAGTACAAGGAAACTTTTTATCTCGACCAACTACAAAACTATTTACTCAATACACACATTACATCAAATATTATTTTAGCCATATTCTTCAAAGACTAATAAAGAGGAAACTGAATGAAAAGAGTGTCAAATGTTTCTAGGTACAGTTGGTTGTGTGTGCATTTGCCCTCCAATATTTCAGAGACTACAGGTCTGCCCTGACACATGACCGTGGCCGTCCCTCACTTGGTCAGCAGCAGCTGCTCCGTAATCTCTCTGAGAGGCTCTGGAGCGCGCCGGGCACTCACCTAATGGAAACGTTTCAGTAACGTGTTCAAAACACAAGGGACAAAAACCACAATTGTAATATTAAAAAAAAAGAGTGGGGGTTGGCGGGAGGATTCCTGAAATATTAAACGCCGAAATGCAGACGATGATCCCTGAGCAAATAGACGAATAATCACTGCATCCAAATTCCTGTTGTCGGGAAGCCGACCTGAATGGGTGTCGGGCAGACTCCGGGTTGTTTTGAGTGGACCGCGCCTGATGACAGACAGGTGTCTCCCACTGAACTGTTGTAACAAAGAGGCAAAGAGGCCTGGCCCGAGGGCGTCGCGCCGGCACAATACCGCAGGTCACGGGTAATACGATCTCGCGCTAAACATCTCCCCCTTTTCCCCCTCCTGCTACAAACAGTCCGACAAGAGATCTAATGGGCCAATACAAATACATATTCTATGGGTTATGCTCGTCGACCGGCTCTTTTGTCACGTACAAAGGTCTTCTAAGAGTTGAGTGAGGGTGTGGGGGTGGTGGGGGTTTCATTTGACGTGGAGCAAACAGCTGTATTCTGTATTCCACGACGGCTACTGGGTAGGAGACGATAGCGCGCTGGGATTTGGTTACCATCCGCGACGGTGGTTTGCACGATATTTTGTGCTTAACAGAATCCCATTAGTGGCATTTAAGGAGGGGATGAGTTAGACAGAGACCCCCCAAAAAACCAGACAGAAAACTATTCATTGGATCTTTCAGGGACAGCTTTCAACAGGACGAGATGTCAGCGTTAAAGACAGTGTGGGAAGAGAGAGGTTTCCCCTCAGCTGGCGGTCTGGATATTTCATCACACTCCTCAACTCATGGTCATGAGTGCAGCTTTTGCTACAAGACCTACAGTGTAACTGTGCAGCTTTTTAAGAGGCTGGTGATCCCTCTGCTGGCTATGCTTGACAACTGAACTGTCAGTGTGGAGAGAAGCCAAATCGGAGGGCTGGAGTGTTAAATGACAAAAAAGTGATCTTCAATGACAATGAATTGCTTCAAGATTCAGTTGACGCAACCAAACCGGAAACCACTTCAGTTACTTCAACTTAACTGTCATGCACTGCAATGGCTTGTATTACTTGGATGACTGAGAACCTACAAAGACCATGACATCTTCTTTGGTTGTTTGTTGTACATATATTGGGTTGAGTGTTTTTGTAACTACTGTATAGTTTATTTTTTGTACTGTTTTTTAAGTGCTGCAACAGTGTAGTTTCCCAATTTGGGATCAATATAGTAAGTCTATCTATCTATCTATCCATCCATCTATCTATCCGTCTAACTGTATGTAGGAATGAGAAAAACAACTTTCAATGTGGGAAATTATGCTATAGTACAGAAATTAGCTGTAAGTGATGCAAATTAAAAGTGTTCACCAAGCAACAAAAGCTGAAACATCTTAAAATGTCCACACACACGGCAATTATTGAGTGAGTACCTAAACATAAACTAATGGCATTCATTCAGTCATTCATCCATCATCACACTGATAATAATATGTAAAGACATTTAAACATTTAAACGCAAATGTAAAAAAAAACACAGTCCCAACATTGTTCCTTTGTTGCTGTACAAAGGGAGGAAGTGCAAATGACAGAGTGCTTGAACATGAACCGATTATTGTTCTATAGTGGTGGAGTGCGTTTCTCCGTCGCCCGCACTGTTTATCACCCTGTCACGCGATAGAAAAAAAAAAAGCCTTCATTAGTGGAGGGAAGGATTTAAAGGAGGGGAATAAAGGGGATATCAATTATTCCCCCGCTGAAAAAAATGCTTCCGATGACAGATCTGTCCAAGGCCAAAGGTGCCGCGTCTAGCACCAACAGTTGTCAGCCTCACAATGAGCGCGGCTGAAAAAGCCAATCTCATATTGCAGCCCGGGAGGTTACCTCGCATTAACGATCCGCCTTCCTTCCTGCTGAGAGGCGTTTCACGACAAAACAAAAAAAAAAAAAAAAAAAAAAAAACAGCCTGGAGACACTCCCCATGCTGGAGCGCTGGACCCGAACTGTGTACATTTCGAGGCCCGTTTGTGATCGCACAAAGCCGGCCGTGGCGTCCCAGAAAGAAAGACGATGGCCGCGTCATAAAAGGCCCGACCACCGCGTCTCTTTTGTCCTTTTTCAGCCGGCACGAGCGGCGGAGGACGAAGGGATGTTTGTTCTCGGCTACCTGTGTGTGTCTACCTGTGTGTGTGTCTACCGAGTGTGTGTCTACCGAGTGTGTGCGCTACGCACCACTTCCTCGTCGGAGAGCTCCCGTCCCTGGATGCTGCTACTGTCTCGCACGGCCTGCTGGTGCCTCTTGCCCTTGGTGTGGCTGAACAGGTGCACCTCCGAGGTGATCTGCAAACACAAACACGGCGGTCAGAGGTCACGGCTGTGGACACAATGGAGAAAGAGGCAGGAGAGGGTCAACAGAGACCCACGGGACGGCGGTGAAACCATACACTACAAGGGCTTTTTCAGAGGGGGGACAAAAAGTCCAGGCGGCTGGAGTTGAAAGCACAGATAGGAAGGAGACGGTGCATGTGTCGTTGTGTCTGAATGGTTATTTGGGATGCGTGGTACACCTGTCGGAGCTGAGATGAAAAAGAAAATTTAAACTATTCATTAAAAAAAAAATACATCTCACACTCATCTTAAAATATCCTGCAAAAAAGGAGAGGAGACGGCCGGACAGCACCATGAATAAATGCAAACCTGTGCCGTGGCTGCCAGCGCAGGCAGGTGTGCAGGGCGCAACACTGTCCAATCTCTGAAAACAAGCCTGTTCGCCGGCACGAGCACTCGCCGTCATTAAATTAAGTGCTCGCCGCTGACCAATCTATGATCTCTGGTGTCAGATGTTGGCCAAGGTCATCTGGCATTTTAACAAGATTCCCTCTTTCAGCCCTCTCCGACCCTCCCGCTTATCTCATGCTGGTTTTAAGACTCAAGGTGCTCCCCCTTCCTCCCATTCCTCCCCCTCACCCCCTGAAGCCAGTCTGTCAGAGACGGATGCGTCTGCTTGTGGATTTGTTGGTCGGTGTCCTGATAAATCTCAGTTAAAGGGGAACATGTTTTAATGAATCCATTTAAATCCTTATTTATATGTGGCCTTTTCCACAAATCCTCCTAATTGCATAACAATCAGCATGTTTATGTGCACTATAGAAAAAGGGGGAAAAAAAAACGTTAAGAGCTGTTTTGCGAAAGACTTACAGTGTGTGGCGTAGATGCACAAAATTATCTCTTGACACAAAGAAATATCTCAATCAACAGGATTTGCCCTTGTGAAAACGGTGAGAGGGTTTTAAGCGTAGCGGATGTTTGTGAAACTAGGTAATACAGGTCTTTTTTTTTTTTCTAGAAACGTTGTCATGAGTTCAGGGCCCACATACCTCGACGCAGCACAGGGAGCACTGTTTTTTGCGCTCGTACGGCGTCAGCTTGGGGGCGTAGTCCGTGTTGGCGTGTCGACCGCTGCTGAGCTCAGCGGCCTTCTCCTTCCGCTGCTCGATCTGCTCCATGTGCCTCCGGCTGCTCTCATCATGCTGCAGGGGTGGGGTGGGGGAAGAAACAGGAAAACCGGGGCTGACTCGTGTACGATGGCAGACGGGCACGTGCGGTGCTCACGGGTGTAAACCTACCTTCATCTGAATCTTCTTCTGCAGCTCCTCCATGGCTTCCTGTTGGGCCGCGCTGAGAGCAGCCAGACGCTCCTCTCGGTCCCTTGGAACGAGACGCAGGCAGAGCGTTGTGAAAACTGCGGCTCTCGTCAGAGACAAGCGCTTCTATGGACGCAAATCTTCATACCTGGCTCTTTCCCGCGCTGCATCCTCTCTGGCTTTCTCCTTTTCCTGCCGCTGCTGCTCAATGCGGGCCTCCTGCTCCTTCCTCTTCATGAGCAGCTCCTCCACCCGGGCCTGCCGCTCAGCCTCCAGGAGACGTTTTCTCTCCTACAATAAAAGAAAGTCAGACTAAAGACAGACCTAAATGCCAAAATTAAAGGTCCAGTGTGTAAAATTTGGCATGATTTATGATTTCCATACTGGTAAAAGCTTAACATACTGCCCATAAACACATTAATGAAAGTGTATACTCACAGTACAATAAAATAATTTGGTTTTCCTACCCTTATAACGGTTCTCATATCTACACTGCCAGTCAACAGTTTGGACACACCATATGAATTTAAGGTCTTTTCTTTCATTATCACTATTCTGACTATTGACATTGATTGCAGTTTTTCACTGAAGGCACCAAAATGACAGTTTTTTTCTTTGCCGCATAATTACATAGCCCACCTGACAGTGTCTTAAATACGAAACATGTTGTCAGGCTGTTGGGCTTCCTTAAAAATTTGACACACTGGAACTTTAAATGCAAAAAAAGTGCCTGTTTATATACAATACCTGCACAGCCTCGTCTCTTGCTTGCTTCTCTTCCTGTCTCCTCTGTCGGTCCTCCTGCAGCTCGTTCAGCCGCTGTTCATACTCATTTAACTTGGCCAGGGCATCATGTCTCTTGTTTTGAGCTTCCAGAGTGTTAATGAATGCAATTTCATTCACCTGTAAATTCAAATGATATTGTATTTAGTACATGCATGTCAAAAAGTACAAGATTGGGAAACTGCTTAAATGCCCAAGAATGGTGAAGCCCTAAAAAGAGCCAGACACTCTTGGAGGGATCCCCTCCTCTACCTTGGCCTCTTCTTCTTGTGCTTTCTTCACTATTGCCTGCAGGAGCAGCTCTCGCTTGAACTCCGCATGTAACAGCTTTTCCTCCATCATTCTTCGGCGCTGCTCCAGCAGCTCCTCTTTCCATTTTCTCACCTCCTTCTCCTGCAGAGAGCGACGAGTGACAAGCAGGAGCCGGTGGAAATGTCACGGAGGAAAGAAAAAAAATAGAAAGGACATTTTTATTGTATTTAGGTCACAACACATAACACAGAGAATGGATTATAAATTGAAGCGTTGTTTTCCTTTCCAAGTTTACACTGGGATTAATGAGAGTAACACTTTTTGTATTTGCATGGTCAACACATTTTTTTTAATTCTACGACTCACTCGTCCTGCCAGGGTCTGGGGGAAAAAAACAAACTTCATGAAAGGCTGTTGATTTTGGCTGGGGGTCTCTCTCATGACTGTCTGCGGCCAGCTGGCTGGTTTAGGCTTGGAGCGGGGTGGGGAGTTTATAATATTTGGTGATTCTATCAGGCAGTGTGCTGACAAAACCTCTCAATGTGAGTCAGGCTGGCCTTGGGTTGTTTCTGCAGGGCACTTTCTGTCAACTCTGCGCCGCTCGCTCACTCGCTCGCTCACTCACTCTCTCCAAGAGCTTCTGCAGTTTGAGCGACTTCTCCTCGCGGAGCTTGTCCCGAAGCTGCTGGGCCTTCAGCTGTTTCTCCTCGTGTTTCTTCTTGGACTCGGCAATGGTTCTGTCAAAAACATGGAGACGAATCATTTATCTCTTTCTGCTTGACCGCCCATTAGTGATGCCAGCCATACATTGTCCTGTGGCTCCAAGGAGTTTGGGCTAAATTCTTGTCATAATATCTGAAACTGAGGGGACGTTGTCAATGAGCATGTTGCATACATGGGAATATTCCAGTTAGCATCATAGTTTAATGAGGTAAGAATAATAATATATAATACCAATTTATCTTTACCTGAATTAGATTAATATATCATTTATTACTTTATTAATTACTAAGTGATTACTGGGGTATGTAAACAATAATTATAACAATAATAATTAACAAACATATATTTACACTAAAAGAGTTTCTGCCTTTTTCTCTGCACTTGCAGCAGTTTTTAATGCACAACCCGTTCACAGCTGTTGTGCTGGATTGTCTGAGGCTTGAACGTCAAGTCTCGTGCCCCTACTTGCCATTTCCTTGCACTCTCGTCCGAGCGCTAGTGTTGGCATATAACTGTGACACTGAAGAGCCAAAGGAAAAAAAAACACACTGACACACAAGGCAAGGCAACACAAATGGAAAAAAGCAGTATCCCTTCCCTCGGACCAAATGAGTCTTTTGCTGGAAAAACAACAGGCCTGGCCACCGACACCATGATGCTTCCACCGCTGGGAGTGTACGTCCCTGGCTCACTCACAATGCGCTGATTAACGTGTAAACGGGAATATGCCCCCAGCTGCTGCGCATGTAAACATCCTAACCAGAATATGAACCTTAATCAGAGCGTGCAGCGCACGTAAACACAAGGGGCGCGTGCCAAAACAAAACACAGAAGGCAGCTGAAAGCCGGCCGGAGTGTTAAAACATCCACAACAGACTGTTTTTGGACCTTTTGCGTGACGGGGAGGACAGTTTCTCGTGCATGTGGATTCCGTGTCCAGGAGGCCGAGACGGTTCTTCTTCAACTATCTCCCCCCACGAGGTGCTCTGACGCCACGGCTCTCGTGCTACGGAAAACGTAAAAGAGAAGAACAGAAAATCAAAAAACAATGTTTTCAGGTCAAATAATTTGCCGTTTTAATTTAGATGTTGATTTCAATACCATCATAATCTGCCAGCATGTCACTCCAATCCATATTGACTCCGCAGCCTCCATTACCGATGCTCGTCTGTGAAAAATAATTTGTTTTTTTTACATTTAAGAGGCAAAAAAACCCACATCAAATTTCACTGAAAAAGGCCCGTAAATGTGAATATATAACTGGCACAGCTGATCTTACAGAAAAATCGCTTTCGTTATCCGTCTCCAGCTCGCTGTTCTCAGCTTGGATCTCTCTGGTCAGCTGCTCCTCCTCAGCGATGGCGCTGGCAATCGCCTCCTCATTGGCCTTTTCCAGCCTGTCGGCGAGCTCCTCTTTTTTAGCAAGGACCTCCGCCATTGACTGCGGCTGAGGGCACGGCAGCAGAAGACGTTACTTCACACACGCAGAATTTCACAGTTCATAAAAGTTGACTTTATGCAAACAAACACTGAGGAGTCAGGAAAACAGAAACATTTTGGGTTTTTTTTCACATAAAATATATCTATATTTGTCAGAGGTTATTTTAGGCTATAAAATATTTCAAACAGTATCCATAAAGGTTTCTGGTTCAGAGCCCCAGTGCTGTGCATTCAGGCCGACTCTCTTGCCGTCATGACTTAACACGACACTTACACAAATGAATAAACTACACTAATCTTAAATAAGCTGTGGAACAGAAAACGTGTTTACTGTGCAGCATCTGTAATCGCATAGCTCGGTTATGACGCTGACCTGACTTGCATCTGTGTGTATGATTGACAGAGTGGAACCACGATCATCAACCCACTTCCAGGAACACACAGTCACCACAAGAATCACAGGTGAGGAAGCATTCAAGAGTCATGCAGGTCAGATTTTTCGTGAGCATGAAGAGATGGTGGAACAAGGCAACTCGTGTGCTGCAGGCGATTTTAACTCACCAAGAATAATGGGGGGTTATGTATTTTGATGGCATGGAAAATGAGTTCACTTCTTAGCATCAAGTGTTTGAACAACATAGGTTTTCATTGTGTGCAGGAGGGTTGAATGAAGTATATTGTAATAATATAGGCACTCCCCGAGTGAGGTCAGGAACAGCCTTCAGTTTGAAGCCCAATTGCTTACATTGCAAATTTAAGAGGACGCCTCAGCTAAAACTTAAAGAGCTGTGACTTTACATTCTCCATGATGCATAATGAGTGTGACCACACGTATTCCTGCAACTGCAACTTTTTGGCAGGGGAGGATTCTTAAATTTGCCGAAATAACAAAAACAGGTTTGATATTTGTTTTGGGCAACACTCTAGCGAACGCGCCGGAGTGCAGAAGTCATCCACTCACAGCTTTTCTTCACAGTGGACTGTATTATAACAACACTACACAGAACTATGCGGTCTTGCGGGCACATTTGGTCTGGAGGTTTCCTAAGACTGACTTTGTTTAGGCGGTGGAGAGCCCGTGGGGATCCCTGCTCTCCCCTGCAACCCCGACCTCCCCCGCCCCTCTGCTCCGCCATCTCTCAGCACTCACAGTAGAAAGCTCTGTGGGGTCCAGCACACTCTTCAGTTTCACCGCTGCCACGGGAGCCTCAGCCTGTCCTGGAGCAGATGTGGCCATGCCCTGCGACGCGCCCCCCTCGGCCCCGCCGTCCCCAAACACCAACAGCACACTCGGCCCGTCCGTCTGGGGAGGGTCTGGGGATGCGGAGAGGACCAGAGCGGGGACTGGGACTGTTAAGAGACCGTCTGCTGCCGGTGGTGGCTCTGCGGCTGAGGGAGGGCTGGGCTCTGAGGCAGCTCGGGGTGGAGTGAGAGCTGCTATGGGGGGAGGCGCGTCGTCGCAGGGTGTGTCGACACGCTGCCCCGAGTCTTGCACACTCTCTGCTGGGGGCTGCACCGACAGTCACACACAAAAAACACGCAAACCCAATTTTAACAACATGCATATTTCGAGCGATTCATGACAACGGTAACACAGAATGTGCACATGTAAAACAGACCCAAAGAAAGGGAAATACTCCACACGTCATGACAAACAAATCATGCAGGAAAGCTGCGACTATCATGCTCTCGACATTCCAATAATCATCAGAATACGCTGATTAGAGATACAGATTTGGATTTGAAAAAAAGAAGCAAAACCCATCAACCGATTGCTCTGCACACGCAAGTGTATCTTGAGATATCGGCAGAGTTCTAATTTCATGGGAGGGAAAATGGATTTTCTGCCGACGAAATGTCAGCGTGCAATCAATCGCCTTGAAGTTGCCCGTCTGGACAGACTGTCTATGAATACCACGGAGCCCAAAACAAAAACAAATGTGGCTGGTAAAACGCTCTACTGTTTCAATTCCCCCTGTGAATAATTGATGAGTGGGGACTGCTCAGGGAGAAGAAGGGCACCGCGAGACCCTGAACCTCACTACCTCGATCACGTCCCCGTTCTCCGGACATCCAAACTTCTCCAGGGGTTCGGGCTCGGCAGGGACTGGCTTCTGAAGAACAACTGTGGTTTCCCCCTTGTCAGAGGGACACTGAAGATGAGGAGGCGGCTGCTCCTGCTGCTGATGCTGGTGTTGTGGCGGCGGCTGCAGCTGTGGAGGCGGTTGTGGCTGCTCCTCCTGAGCCAGTGGATGTGACTGGCCACACTTGGCATTCACCTGCTTCGGAGGAACGTGAGCTATGACGGGAGCCACCTTGGCTACGATTGTGGCGGAGCGAGGTTTGGCGGTGCGTCCTCTCTGCACGGTCTCCCAGCCCTCAGAGTCCTTTTTACCTTGGAGGGGAACACGAGGTGCCGCGTGACTACGGGAAAAGGTGGATTGTGGGTTGTGGATGCAAGAAGCCTCTTACCCAGTTTGTCCACTGGGGCGACGAGCGGCTGGCTGGATTTAGCGACGGCGTGATTGCACTTGACTCTGTCGGCCCAACTGGGGCCTGTGTGGGTGAGCCGGCCTGCAGTCATTGCAGGCGGGGGGCCACTGAGGGAGATAAGGAGTTTTTTTTAAAACATTTTTATAACCTCCGCAAGAGTAAGAAGTTTCAGCCGTCTGAAGACAGCGCCTATCTAACACTCCAGCACTCCGGGATATCTCGCGACCGTATTGGACAACGGGCCCTCCATCATGATCAATATCCATTTCCTGCAGCATCAGATTACAGAGCGGTGCACATATTGAGCGGATGCTTCAGCAGTCTTTAACTGACACTTTCATCTACACCTTCCACTGATCCTGTGGCCAAACGAGTGAGAGACTAAACAAATTGCATTAAACAAATGCCTCGGCCATCAGCGATCAATGGCCGGCTTGCCGAGATTACGCAGTCTGCATTTTCCGAGCCCTTTCAAAACACGGCTTGGCGCACCATTCAAACTATTGATTATTTAATAACAGGATGTCTTATAATACTATTAGGACCAAATAATGTGTTATGATGACCTTAACAATAACAAAAGCAAAGTAACGAAGCAGCATACGAGACTCGAAGCCTAATTAGACAAAGTGACAGCAAGTGGAGAGCTCACCCAAAGTTCAGTGTGCGCCGAGCACCAGGGGAGGTGACCATTCTGTCTGTGGACGGGTTGGGCATCACATGACGCCCCGGTGACATCTTTCGCACCTCCCAGGCTAAAGAGGTTGGTCTAAAGATGGAGAAAGTGGCAAACGTGAGCAAACACAATCCAAAGTTTCAGAAAGACATATCATGTAGATGCTTGGCTTCTCAGACTTGCAGTGCAGCGTCAGATTCACTTGCCGCCATTTAATGCAATTCAAGTTTCAGCTAATCTCACTAATTACCAACATACCTTCAGTTTCTGGGCCAAATAGTGGCAGCAGTGATTTACTGCTGATGAACAGGGGACAATACATTCATAAATAAACCTTGAGATACCAATTCATCCCTTTCACTCACAGGAAGCCAGGGAGCCAGCACAGTGACATTCAGGATCAATGCAAGTAGAGGATAAACTGTAAAACTGGCATTCCAAATGAACTGATGGTCACCTGTTCTCTGCATCTGTGTTCTCCAGCTTCTCCTGAAGCTGGATCCAATCAATGAGAGCTTTGAAGTCCCGCACGTAGTTGTCCAACATCATCAACACCTCCTGAACACACAAGCGAATGGAAAATAAGTCAAATTGCTGCACATGTGTTTCAAGCAAACTCAAAGTCATTGCATGAGATGATATGGCCATGAACGCTGCATTTCATTTCTGTTGCACTGCATTGTGGCAACCCTTAGAGCTTCAGGCATACAAAACAATGACTCTACATGCAGAAACTGGAATAACTAATGCTCATTGAAAGCCCAATTTTGCCGTTCAATCAATCTAAAAGCTGACACAGTGACCTCAGGGTGCGGCAATCATGCGCTGCTACGCGTGGACATGTGCAAAGAGATTAAAAAGTTGAGGGGGAAAAACCGCGAGCAAATTTGTATCCGCTGCGCTCGGACGGCCTTACAGCAGGCGCTCCAGCAGAGGTGGTGGCCCGCGTGGAGCCTTTTTTCCCAGGACTCTAATGAAACGAGGGCGACTGATTGATGGGGAGTGTGAAGGGAGTGGTAATTGAGAGTAAAGCTTCACAGTGCTTTTAGTTAATAGACAAGTCAGGCCAGTGAAAGATGTGTCCAGCAGCAGGTCTGCTGATTAGAGCTGGTTAACAGTCGGGGAGACCGCCGCTACAGGCTGCTGTTCATTTGGTAATGAAGGCTGGGACGGAGCGATGCCTGCTGCTCCTCCTGACAGAAACACCAACAGTGAGTGAAGGCACCATAAAAGTGGCTTTCAGCACGTTAACAGGCATACTTACCTAAATAGAAGCCTCGCGTAACATTTCATGAGGAATGACAAAATGTTTAACCTCCCAGAGGCGTCGCCATAAAGTAGGATGAGCAATAAAAGCCTGTCGTCCATAAGCACAGACAGGACTGAACAGGTAAAGAGACCGAGTTGATATTTTCAATATCAACTATCTTTATATTGCAAATTTAAACACCACAAAACTAAATTCTTCGGCAACAGAAAAAGGGCATAAACAGGTAAAGAAGCTCACTTAATATTGGAAATTTTTAGGTTGTTTTATGAACAAAAAATAAATCTAGTCCCAACATTTAAAGCCCCAAAACTAAAGTGACAATATTCTTTCGCGATAAAAACCATCAAGATTTGTTGTCATGAGCACTGCTTTTTTGTTAAGGTATTTAAATTTATAGGGAGTATTTTATGTCCCGTTTACATGAATTGCAAAAAATAATAATAAGCAGAATGCATTTCTTAAGGTAAGCATTTTTTTTCAATTTGTTATTACTGTCTGATTAATTTATTTTATAAAATAAAAAAACAGAAAGAACCCACCAAAATCACAAAATCTGCATTATAATAGCTATTGGCCATCTGACCAATGGTAAGCTGTAAGGAGAGAATGGCCATTTAGAAATCCACACTGATCCATAACTGGTTAGGAGCATGCACTGTATAGAAATCAAGGTGATTACATCGCCTAATATTTAAAAATGATCAGAATTAAACATTTATACTAATCAAGAAAGAAAAAAAATCAGAGTTTATTCTATATAAATATTGGCATTAAGTTTCTTCAAAGCTTTTTTTTGTGGGGGGGTTGTAGCTGGAGTTGATGTCAGAGTCGCTCCACTTCCCCTCCAGATGACTCCACCATCTATCAGTGTCCATTAAGCCCAAGCTGGGTGGGATCAGGGATTATGGGCAGCATCGGGCTGCGTAGCCATTAGACTGCATTAGGGTGCAACAGAGACACTGCTGCAGGAGGGGCAGGTGGGGAGGGAGGGCGAGGGCATCCACCCACTAGACGGCTGACACAAGTCAACTGACAACATGCTGATCACACCGTGGGGAGGCCCGCTGTGCCACTGACAGAAGGCCGACCACACGGCAGGGGACTGGGTTCGTCGACTGACCGCAGAGCGTCGGCAGAACCATGCTCAGTGTAATGCCGCGTGGCAGCGCGATCAATAAAACACAGGAGCCTGAGTGTCATATCAGTCAATCATGCAGAGAACATCGCGACACTGCTCCAGAACTGTGTCCCTCGCCAAAAAAAAATGCTGCTGACACAAACCAAGGGGGGCAATAAAAGAACCAAATCCCAATTCTGAGAGCGCCTGACAGCAAACACCATGAATATACAATGCTGTTTACAGTCTGTCATCCGTCTGCAGGCCAGCCAGTCCCCGGAGAGGGCCCTGCGATAGTTCTCTCAGCAGCAGGCCTTCAGAGAGGCCCAGTGACATAAAGCAGGAAACAAGAGGAATGCACCGCAGAGCCGCCCTGGAGAAATTTTGCTAAGGCTGTGGTCAGGAATCTGAACGTCGCCCTCTAGTGTTCGTGAGAATCCAATGCTCTCCCCCCTCCCTGAGAAAACTGAATTGTAGGGAGTGAGAACCTGTCAGGAGCACACTGACTCACCCTGCATTCCACCACACTCTGGTCTGACTCGCATGTGACGTAGATCTCGTCGACGGCTCGCCGCAGGTTGTCGAACAGGAAGGCCCAGTAGCGCGCTCGCAGGTCCACCTTGCGGGGCTGCCGGGCTTTGATGGGGCTCTTCTCCAACCCCTTGTCCAGCAGCAAGGCGGCCGTGGCTTTGTGTTCCAAAGCTGCATTCTGTACAGAGGAGAAAAAAAAAAGAAGTCATGTACATAAGTGAGTAATTGCAATTATAAGGACCAAAGTATGACAAAACTTTACATCACTCAAACTGCTTGCAAGATTATCTGTCACTGTGGAGTTGCCATATTTTTTAATTAACATTTCCTATTTTTGATTTAGTAGTTTCAATAAAATGTAAGAGTAAAGCACAATGATTTTAGATATTCTTTGTCAGCATTTAAGGCCTGACTTAAGCAAACAAAGAATTCTTCCTGATCATTACAACACTTCAGAGTGTCAGGTAAACGAAGTGCTGGGCTTAGCTTTGTGTGTGGTGCCCTCTAGTGTAGCTGGCTGGTACACCAACCTGTTTCTTATTCCTCTGCTGGGCTGAGTTGTTCTTCTGAGCCCTGGAGCTGCTGCTGGAGTTGCTCTTGGGCTTTGCTGCGTGGACAAGATAGAAAAAGTGCTCAAGATGCAAACCTGACATTCACAACAAATCAATATGCTTGCAAGTGCTTCAAAGAAAAAAAGAAATGAAGACACTATTGGAATAAACAAATGGAGAGAGATGTGAGAAACATAATTGTGGAGGCAAAGCTACATTTTGTGCATGATCTTTGCATCTACAACCCAGAAAGACACAGAAATGTAGCAGTTTAAGATTTATGGCTACACTCCGTTCAGTGCAGAAAATAAGCCTCGAACAAAATAGCTGCAGTGACCCACAAAGAGGCAAAAAGAGCCAGAGTGAGAAAGTGTTGAGACTGTGGTGGGAGTTGGAGACGCTGGTGTAAATAACTGGAGCTTTCATAGAAACATATAACAGCACTGGAACACTGCCATGATGGAAATAACACAAACAAGACCAACTTAAGTCAAACATCTTATCGGGCTTACTGTCTCTGAAGAATCACAACATCAAGCATGTCATGGAAACATTCAGTGCATTCACGCATTTATCAACTTAAAATTGTGATGCTGGTTATCAGCGTTCCTGTTTTTTCAAAACAATGAACAGATTCTCATGGAAGAATCAGTTCTCAGTCGGGACCAAATGTCAAAGACTGTTCACATGTTCAAATAGGCAATTTAACCACCTTCCATTTGAGTTCACACAGAGATGTAGACATGCAGCACATCCTTGCACACAACATGACTGAAACCTACACTAAACAATGAAAAAAACAGCACTTGCCATGCTCCAATTACTCTCATAATGTTTAACCTGCTGTGTAGAAAATTTGGCCCACCCACACGGCCACTGGCAGTAAATGCAACAGCACCATCCGCATTGTATTCCAAACACTTCAGGAAGTACAAGGAGGGGAGGCTTTCAATCCCACGCATGAAAACCTTCCTTCACCTGAGCCTCAGTCAAAGACAGACTTTGCACGTTGCTCTCTTCTGCACGTTTTTCGCTACACTCTACAAGGCTGTCCTAATTATGTTGACCTTTGTCTTGCTGGGAGTGTTGACACCAACCTGGGAGAAGAATCAGCGCCCTTTGTGACATCACAAAGTTGTGAAGTCACGTAAAAAAAAAAAATCAAAAAATGTAGTTGGACAGTTCTGGGGTGCTTGTTGTGTAATATGTGGGCTATTAATTGTGTGACTCTTTGTTTGAATAAAATGTCCTAAATGTTCTGTTGCCGTTCAGTGATGTTTACATACTGTTGGACAGCACTTTGAGCTGTATTTCTTTCGTGAAAAGTGCCGCATAAAGTTTATTTCCATTATTATGGTTACTACATTTCAATGACACCATCAGCTGAACTAGATTCTCTAAAGGCATAAAACCCTGCTTTGCGATTTCCCCTTGTCATTCAGCATACAGGTTGACAAACTGTTTTCTGAGTGTGGGAACAGACAGCCAATACAGAAGCGAATACATGCACAGTTTGATTTGTATGCAGCGGCCAACCTTCCTCCTCTTTGTTCTCGAGAGGGACGCTCCAGGCGATGAGGTTTCGAGCAGTGCGGCCTTCCTCAGCGACGATCTTCCTCACCTTGTCATGGCTGTTGGAGCGCTGAAAAGATGCCTGCACAGAGGGGAAAAACAAGTTTTGGCACATTAGGTCTGCACTTTTCTCCTCCTCTGGAACAAACGATGGAAGGGGGATATTCGCAATGGAAAAAAAAAAAGAACTTTTAGGATGTGAATCACAATTTGACAGCCTACATATGACAACCTATAAGGCTGCTTTAATGGAGTGGCCTAAAGCAAACTTAGAAACTATCATATGCCATTAATTATTAAGACCCTAAACGTTTATGAGCTTAAAATTCCGAGGTATAAGACAGGACAAGGATCTAATTGTTTCAGACTGGAAGCCAATAAAACACGGTAGAGCAGAGGAGACGTTGCTTCTTAGGGTTCCATAACAGAACACGTTTAAAATAAACCAAAATTATTGAATTTTGCCCCCATTTATTTCTCAAACCTAAATAATTCACTAGGGAGCAAACCAGCAATAAAGTAGAGGATGACTGTTGTTGCTATGGTTACCTCCCATCAATAGAACTAGTGTTTTGATAAATGTTTTATACTGGAGCAGTGCAGTGATAGATATACTTAATTGAAATCTGCGTAGTAGAAAGTAGAAAGTAAAAATCTGACTGTCAGGAGAAATAACTTTCAGGGTCGTTTCTTATGTTAAAGAACACCATGATTTAGGACGCTCCAATTAACCCCAGTCTGCAGTTGCGAGCAGTGGAGTGTTGAAACCACATTACGGCTGCTGCTGACTGACTTTATGGAAGAGACGTAGTGACGCAGGCAGTGATGAGAAATAGCTGGAGGCAGACGCTCTGTGCCCAGCATGCATCATGGTTGACCTACACATTGAGTATGCATCAGTGAACCGCGGCTAAAGGCACATACTGTGAACCAAAATACACTGTTCAAGGAGTCACTCAGCCTGGTGAAGGATGTTTTAGGGATGCCACTCATTTGCTGCTCTTCTGTATGCCAGCCTCACTACCACCTGATCTGCATAATAACGGACAACAATGCAGGGAAGCACCTCGTGACCTACTTATTATTTGACTCGGTCACCGTATTCCGACTTCTGGCTGAACTGCAACAACGAGAATTAAGACGGCACCTTTTCAAATAGAAACTTGCCACATTGGATTTCTCCCGTCACATGTTGATATCGGTCTGTGGCAAAACTGTGGCATCATGTTGAGTCAAATTAAAATACACCAAAGAGAGAAAAATCAGCAGAGCCAGGTCTGTCTCCCTTTTTTTAACAAATGAGTCATGGAACAAACAGTTCACTCACACAGTTACCACCACCACCACCAGCAGCACCACCGCCAACACCACCGGCAGGAAAACCAAAAAAAAAACATTTGTTTGTCACGTAAACTACTCAGTTTAGTTAATATATTACCAAAGGACAAATTGTTGATAAAGGGTTAAGGTTTAAATTAAGAAAAACTATATAAAACAAGGTCTCCAAATTACCTTGTCAGGCTGGTGGAACAATGACGCCATGACTAATAATAATTAGGAGTTTCACATGCAGCCACAGCATGCGTGCATCGCTCGGATACAATTTAATGTCCCTTCAGGAGACACCCAGCTGACCTACTTTTGCTGAGCAAAATTCTTTATATGTGTCGAGTGGCTTTGGCTTTACTCTGCAAAAGGCTGCCAAAAGATAAATGATATCAAAACACTGCGGTCACGGAAAACCAACAAAAAAAAAAAAATGTGTAAGGAGCAGGGAGGTGAATCAGAAATGACGCACCCGCTGCCCCTGACATGTTGTAAATATTTACTGTGCGTTTCCTGGATTTCATGGCCACTGGATGACGGAACACTGTTTGGAGAATACCATGGCTACTCATTCACGAGCTAACAGTGCAGCAATAATGTTTTTTTTGGTCCAAATTGCAATACAGAGAAATTTGACACGCCACCTTACGCTTCCTTGACATGCTTTTCATTCTCATCCACCACCAACGCTGTTCTTATTTGATAGACTCTGCTGTTTCAGGAGCAAGTGTAGGGTTTCCCTCTTTAGCAGGGGGGAGGGGGGAGGGTGTTCCAGAAACAAAAGGCATGTGTCAAAACGAGCGGACAAGATCAAGCTCGGCGGTGCTGATCACAAGGCTGAGGGCATACGTACAGAATAGAAGTAGAGTCTGAACGCCGGCTCCTCGTCCTCCTCCACCTCTGACATACTTGTGCGGCCCACTTCAGGCAACCTGTTCCCCCTCGCCAGCGCTGACACTTGTGGACGGTGACATCGTCATCTGACAGCAGGGGCACCAAAATAGACTCCTTGCTGCTGCTTCTGCTGCTAGTGCTGCTGCCTTGTCGTCCAAAAGCACCGTGGCAAGTTGCTCAGCTGTGTCGACCCCTCTGCCGGAGGGGACGAGCCTGCCAGTCGACCCCCCCACCTACTCCCCCTACCTTCCCCCCTCACTTTGACCGTTCCGTGTGCAGCGTATTCCCAGTCAGCGGCCACTTCTTCTCAGACGCGAGCCGTCAGCCTGCCACTCTCCTCCGTCTCCCATCGCACGCAGCTTCCAACATGTACAGCTTCTCCAACTCTGTCGACAGCTCCCGCTCTCTCTCTCTCTCTCCCTCTCTCTCTCACTCTCCCTCTGCCACAAAAGTGCGCAGTCATGTGAACACAGAGCGGGCCTGCCGCTCGTGCCGCACCCCCTCCTCCTCCAATCCTACCCCCTTCATCCTGTGGTGCCAGTGATGAGAGAGTGGCTCTGGGCTCGGAGGCAGCGCGTGCTAATGCGAGCCTCGCCGTGCATCAGAAGCACAGCGAGGCACGGAGGCGATCTGATTGGACTGGGCACTCGATGACTCAAGAGTCGGGGGATGAAAAAAAAAATAACAACAACATACGACCGCATGGTTTGACTGCTGATGGTGCAACTTACAAAGACTGAGAGGAAAAATGCCGGGGGAAATTTTCAGGAGACAATAACTGCTTGCCAATATTAAAAAGGCTGTTTTGGTTTGCAAAACAGGTGTTCTAGTTAGTTAGTCAGGTCTTTATTGTCTCATAGTGATAATCGTTTTCACACCCAAAAAATATAAATATAAAATATAAAAAAATATAAAAATCCTTTCCCATACATTTAACTCACACATACACAAAAAGACAGCTAAGCAACAATGATATAGTCCAGTTTACATACTGTCATTCAGTGCTGTGATGGCTGACGGAACAAAGCTTTTTTTGGAAAGGTCTTTTTTCCAATTAAGTGTCCTGTATCCTCGGCCGGATGGGAGGAGTGTGTGTTGTTCATGCCAGGCGTATGATGGGAAGTTCATTTGCATGTGACAGACAGAGGGTGGGGAGGTTGATTATTTTTGATGCTGTGTCAGAAGTTTATTTTTGTTGCTTACAGTGAGCTGGGTGAAGAAACAGGGAGAGCGGTACATCAAGATGGGTTGGATGATACTTCTGTAGAGCAGCAGGAGGGGATGGGAGACCACAAAACAGCTCTAGAAAGTCCATCCTTCAATTAACTGCTCTCTTTTCAACATGTTTTCCAAAACACAGAAACACAACCCTTTGTGAGGTCACAAAGAGCACTGATGCCTCCCCTCAGGGTGCATGACCACAAACCCAGTCAGGAGATTGCTCTTCCCTCTCAGGCCGTCTCATCAATTTTACCAGGAAACTATGAGCAGCTAAACATATGGATCATATGGATCATATGGATAAGGAAATTTGCAAAGCTACTCTGCTTGGGACCAGCATGGAAAATGAACATGTGGAAACCGGAAAAACCGGGTTAATGATGGTTAGGAGAGTTGCCATCTTTTACAACTTGTCTCCTGTTAAAGGTTCTCAAGCTAAGCCCGAGGCTGTCAAAGTCTTAGGAGATGAGATGATCCTGACTTTTTTTGACACACACACACACACACACACACACACACACACACACACACACACACACACACACACACACACACACACACACACACACACACACACACACACACACACACACACACACACACACACACGACAGTGATGTTGGAAAAGAAAATGCAACCAAAATGCCACCGCCATCGCACTCTCAGCAGGTAAGGTCACTCAACTGGCCAACGTTAGCTCAAGCTAGCTCGCAATGCAACATTTAAAAGGATACATTTCCTTTTGTTTAAAACTGGATTTTGGTTTTATATTCTGTAATCAGAAACGACCCGGCTATTCCTCACATACCTTTAAGGCGCTCAAGGATGGATTCTTGCTCTTGCCTCCACCATGCGAGGAGCCTGAGCTGTTACTGCCAGACCTCTCCCTGCCGTCTCCGCCTTGGCTACTCCTCGGACCGAGTCGGTGCTGACCGGCACCACGTCGTCGTCCATCATGGCGGTTGTCTTTGGACATCGAATAATGTTGGGTGGTCGGTCAGTAAAAGAAAAACGTCCACGGTCAGCGTTTTCCTGTTGTTACAGTTGATGGGAAAACATGTCAGGTAAATGCATGCCAGTAGGAGCAACCTAACGAAGCAGGAAGTCGGCCTGGAATAAGTGTATGACTGACATCGGAGTGGACCAATGATTGAACCGTACTGGGAGAAAGACGGGCATCTCAGCCAATCACGTACAGACCAATATGGGTCAACGAGTCGAGGTATGTTTTCTGTGGGCGGGACTTGAAGCTGTCTGCCATAGCAACCATGGGGATCGAGTGAGAAGTTCGGTTGGTTCGCCAGTGAGTCAAGCTATCTATGTACAGCAGGAAACCGAAGAAGAGATGAATCTGCCTTCAAATTATTTGGATCGGATGTCAGAAGAAGAAGTCTGACAACAAATTCACTATTATTATAATTATTATTTTCTCTTTTATTTTCCTTGCCAGTTTTAGATTTAAAAATATAAAGGTTAACACGGTCGTCATTGATTCATTGTTAGGATAATGACTGTTATTTTGAACATTTAAACCGGAAGGTACTGTATCTTTTTAGGTGAATGACACACAAAATAATAGGCGTTAACTGCAGAACTTTTGGAGCAGGTTAGCGAAATCTTACTTGATATGCCAGTTTTTTTGGTAATTACTATTTTTTACCTTGTCATGCATCGTCTGTTTACCTTTGCTTAAGGGGTACTTGGTGATTGGTGAAAGGAGAACTGTTGCGAAGACACGTTTCTGAATTGAAACAATATTTACACTGCCGTGTGCACTTGTACTGGAGATCTCTGTGTCACAATAACTGTGCTGTCCTGGGACTGGCAAAGCGAAGGTATGAAGTTATTTACCAGTACAGTATTTTGAACACGGGGTGGATTGCATGTTGCGGTTAACATCATCGCATGCACAGCTAAAACTCACTCGTGAAAAGTTCCAGATGCGAATAGATTTAAGCAGGCAGTAACACTGCTCATCAGAGATGCGAAAGATCTTTGTTGATGTTCTCCTACCATACCTGAGTAGAATGTGCAGATGGTTATAAAGAACATTATACAGTGCGAGTTAACCAATGGAGACAACGTTGATACTTACCTTTAGTTTACCCATCAATGAAAATGCTGCTGCTGAAAATCGTCCAACGCTCATTGAATGGTTTAAAATCCATCACTCCGTTTTGGGATGTGCCGCTTTCTCTGCTCTGGGCTCGCTAGGCTGACTTCCACCAATGTTGCTTCCTTTCAACCCAACTTTAATCTTGGAATTTAGCGGCAAAGTATACAGAAATATGAATAAAAAACGCTGAATTCTGAGAAAATTGCTCCACATAACTACAATGAATATTAAATAGAATTTATTTTTCTTACTAACTTCAAATCTAGTGAGGAACGTCTTTTTGTACTGATGGATGAACTATTTATTTCTATTTATTATAAACAGCATTTTGTGGACTATTAGCATAATTTTGTAACCAGCCAACCATCTCATCTACAAGCTTTTGTTTCTATCAAAAGTTATGTTCTTGTTATAATTTTGTTAAAATTTCAGTGGTGAAATTGTGTGTTTTATTTCACAGATGGAGTCACCTCTGTTGCTGCTGCTGCTGTGTCTGCAGTTGGGATTTGGTCAAAGCTCAAAACATGAAGACCATTATATTGGCCAGCAGCACAACCCTCAGCATGACGTGAACGTTCTGCTCGGAGAGGAGGTCTTCAAATACAACAACTTTTTTGAATAGAAAATGTTTGGAATGTTTTCTCTTTACTCATTTATTCTCTTTTTCTCCATCAGGACTCTGAGGAAATAAAGAAACTCAGTCCTGCCCAGCAAAAAAGAAAAATAGTAGAAATTTTAAAGGAAATTGATACAAATGGAGATGATCTGTTAAGTGCAGGTAGGCAAACCTGTCAGCGGGCATCACGACCTAAGAAGAAGTGAATGAGGACCACACTCTTGTTTTGTGCCCACAGAGGAGCTCACGTCGTGGATCCAGCATGTCTACGGGACGTATGCACTGGATGATGCCAAGGAAAGATTCCCAGAGTTCGACACCAACCAGGATGGTTTCGTAACGTGGGAGGAATACAACCAGGTCGCCCACAATCAGCTGATTAGTTTTGATGACTCTGCTGTGCTGGATGATCCAGAGCAAGAGTCTTTACGATATGCAAGTATCCTTCAATTGTCCTGTTATTAATCTGGGTGTACTATATTGTTAGTTGACACTTATATGTCGAAATGTTCTGAATCACCTCAGCTGCATCTGAAGGAGAAGAGGCGCTTCAACTTCGCCGACCAGGACGGCTCGTCCGGACTAAATGTGACAGAGTTTCTTGCCTTCACTCATCCGTCTGAAGTAGATCACATGGCTGTAAGATTAGTATTTTTTTTCTTTCACCAGCAAAACTCAGTAGCAAAATGGCTCATTTCAGAAAGTAATGGTTATCTACTTTATTCCCATGCTCCCTCCCCCCTACCATAGGAGTTTACTATTGAAGATGTTTTGGCAGAATATGACTCGGACAAAGATGAATTCATCAGTCTTAGTGAATTTATTGGAGATGTTCGTGGGGAAGGTAAGAGGACAATTCGTTAATTTTAATATTAAAAAAACATCCCTCATCGATTTCCTTGTTCCAGTTGCCAGCCCCTGCACAGCGTCAACACTGTGTCTTTCTTTGTGTGTTTGTGTTCAGGAGAGTCTCCCTCGCAGTGGGAGGTCGAAGAGACCGTGAGATTCAAAGACCTCTATGATCAAGATAAGGATGGCAGGCTGAATCGAGAGGAGCAGCTCCGCTGGGTCGCGCCGAATAGCTATGGTTCGGCGAGAGAAGAGGTGAGTCTCATGTGTGTCCTCGCATGTGACGGTAAAGATCAACTAACACTAGTAAATCAGTGCTGATTCTGTATTGTTAATAAAAAATCCCAACCATTAGAAATTAATTTCTCTTTTAAAATATTAAAATAATAATTTGTGTTGTTCTGCTCTTATTTAAAACCCATTGCTTCAATAAGAAGGATGATACTTGGAAGGATGTTGTGAAATTGTTACAGAAGGAACCTAAACGTCTCCACCTCCTCCTGGTGGTAATCTATAATAAAAGTCAACCTGTCCCAATTTTATGCTTACATAGAGACTTTCAGCAACCTCTGTGAAACCTTACCTCACAAACATTTTAGGAAGAAAAAAAAAAAAGCTCCACATTGATGACAGGATGTCCTTGTGAGCACTCAGCTGACGCATCAGAAACAAATTGCTTACTTACATCATGTCTTTGTTTTTCTTGCATGGCGACAGGCTCTTCACCTTCTGAAGGAAATGGACCAGGACGGTGATGGACGGATCTCTCAGGCAGAGGTTTTGAAAAATCAAGAAACATTTTTGAACAGCGAAGTGACAGACTACGGCAGACAGCTGCATATATCGCACGATGAACTGTAGCCGAACTCTCTGACCTTTCATGTATTGTATTTTTTTTTTTGTTACTATTTGTGACTTAGAAATTCCATTGTAATTAATTTTCCTCTCCTTGCCCTCTGATGTCAAGTGACAAAAATGTCCCCGTATGTTTTCACTAACGGTTTGTGATATCGGATGTCATTTCCAAATAACGGAAATCTTGATTGCAACAAGTCAAAGTCTCCCTTTAATTGACCACAGAATAATACGAGCCACTGTAGTTATCGGGGCAATCTCTACTAACAGGTAGAACAACAGGTTCTGTTGAAGTTGGACTGTGATATTCTTCTGACTAATCCTCCTTCTTATAAGCCAACAGCAGCAATTGCTGACATGTTGCAGCTCTTCCTCTTTTAAATCAACAGGCAAGCGAGTGAGTGAGTGAGTGAGTGAGCGAGCGAGCGAGCGAGCGAGCGAGTGTTTGAAGGCTGACTTCCTCAGTGCGTCAGTGCCAGTTTCACTAGTGTCGTGCAGGAACCAGCTATCGCACACAGAGAGTCTATCAGACTTCAGGTGGAGTGGATTATCGTCATATTGCAGGAGCTTTTTTTGATGCCAAGATGACCTTACTATTTAGAGATTCATTCTGGGTGAGTGAACGTGTTCTCTACGGTGGTAGCGAAGTTGACCATGTGTGCTCAGTGTGTTCACTTGAGCGTTGCTATTACATTTCTCTCCTTTAAAATTGTGTGTCTGCAACGGATAGCATATTCAGAAGATTTTGTTCTCACCTCGCACTAATATTCTTTCTCGCTTTTGTCCTGGGTTTTGTTTTTTTCTACACTGAAACTGTACTAGGACAACAAAGAAATAAAATGGCCAAATATTATCATGGGTATTTTTTTCTTCTTTAAACATAAGCAAAGCGTGAAACTAGACAGTTAAACAGTAACTTCAGCTGTTTGGTGAGGCGCTTCCTTTTCCCTCTCGATTCTTCACTATGCAAATTTGAGCTTGATAATCACAAAAATGAGCGCCTGTGTTTTTTACATTGGTTCTAACAATGGCAGTGACCAAATACCATTTGTATAATAATATTAATCACAATAAAGTCAATTTTCTTATGAACTGACAAAATACAAGCAGGTAGTCAGATGATATTGAAGATAAAGATGCTTTTTAAAAAGTCTGTTAATTCTTTAACCTTGTGTTGTGAATTTTTTTTAAATACAACCTTGTATTTAAAAGCATTAGGGTGCTCTAAATGCGCCATTTATATTGTCCCGGCACTATTAAAAGTTTTCACTGGAGTGAACGCACTTAAAAAGTCAAACAGTTTGACAAGAATGGAAGGGGACTTTAAGCACCTGTCACACTTGGTCGTATTTGGTCCACACCTAAGCAGCTCCATGCATCAGTTTTCATTTCAAAGATCACACTTCACCTCCTGTGTGTGTGAAAGAAACCCACTTGTCTCTAAAATGAAATCAAGTCTCTCATCCAGTGACATCATGAGTCTCCCTATAAAACGAACCGTTGTTGTGAGCGCGTGCGGGTTGTGTTTGCAGGGCGAGGACTTCATCAGCAACGTTGGCTATGAGGTCATCTGCCAACGACTTAACGACGGCCGACGCACCTGCAAAGACATGGAGGACCTTCTAAAAATGAGGTGGGCCCATGCACAACACGTATGAGCGCTTTGACCCCAGCCGACCTCGACTGGCAAGTGCTTCAGCTCTGTTGTGGTCGTCTGTGTTTAGGGCAGCAGCAGAGGAGAAATATGGCAAAGAGCTGATCGCCATTGCGCGCAAAGCTGGAGGATTATACGAAATCTGGTGAGTGCGTGTGTGTTTTTATATCTGTTCAAGAAATAGGCCCTACATTTAGAACTGCAGAAGCATTCTAACAAAGTGCCGTGTCTTGTTTTCACAGCTCCCTGAGAGCATCGTTTGATGAAATGAAAACACGTGAGCAGAACTTTTGTGTCAAGTGTTTAGAAACAACAATAATGCTGTAATGTTCCTCTTAAATTCTTAACTGTTTTTTTTTTTGTTCTATTTTTATTTCAGAAATTGAAAATGTCGGACAACTGCACGTTTCACTGGGTGGAATGCTGAAGGAGGAGGTGAAGAGAATGGAGCAGTTTAGAGAGCGACAGAAGGAACAGAGGAAGAAGGTACATGAAACGTTTTAGCTTTTTTCTTTGTAATCGCTTAAGAGGAAATAAAGACGGGAAGGTTGTGACATTCAGACTTGTCGTGGCAGTTCACCTCTGGTCTTCTCCACTCTTAGTTTGAATCTATCATGGACATTGTGCAGAAGACAAAGGTGTCCCTCTACAAGAAAACTTCAGAGGTGAGGTCAGTCCGCTTGTCATCATTATATCGTTTTTATACATAGCCACTGTTGAAACAACTTACATCTGTAATGAACAGCTTTGCAGCCCTCATTGTCCAGTCTTTGTGCATGTGCTCTAGAAATTGCGCAGAGTACATCAAGGAAATAGTGCTTATCTAAAAAAAACTTCCTCTGATACTAGCAAACCACTGTGAGTGTGGCATTTTTCATTTTCTAAGAATGAAAAAAGGAAGAAGTTGAATTATGATCCTGCACCTTGTGGAATCTGTGAAATCATGGCACTTTGTTGGGTGGGCGGGTGAGGGAGGGGCCAAACTGTCACTCAGTTCTTTTTCCTGTCAGAGGTTCATGAAACAGAGAGAAGGTGAACAAAGCTGGGTTGGTTTTTTTTTTCATTTGTTTCTGTGGTTTCTGTTCCATTTCCTGCTCTAGTCGAAAAGATCCTATGAGCAGCGCTGCAGGGAGGCGGACGAGGCCGAGCTAAACACAGAGAAGCTGAACAGCTCCCAAGCAGCCACTCCTAAACAGATTGAAAAGGTAACGCTGTCGTCTCTGCTCATCAAACAGTGACATCTTGAGAAGTTCATCAGCAGGACCGGAAGCGCGCCTCTTTCTGCATCACACTTCACCAGCTTGTAGGCGTGCGTGTCTGACAAATCATGCTTGCGCGCACACACACACACACACACACATGTTCCATCCAGAACTGAGATCGGACGTGTGAAAAGATTAGTGTTTTTTTCCTCAGCACTACAGATTAGTCACTGATTGTAATGCTTTATTTTTCACTCAAAGGACCAGAAGAAAATCGAAACTCAAATGTTCGTACAGCAGTCACCAGTCTGAAAGAAATATATATGCAAAGGGGTATTTGAGGGACTGCAAAGCACCTTTGTCAGCTTTTAAAATGCTACGATTTGATGTTTGTGTTCCGTGTGTATTCTGCATATGCAGCGGTGGAAAACGTTTCTGGGACACCTCATGCACTTGTGGTGTACTGCATTGCGTTTAGAATCAGTCTTAAGACTCCAAGAGCAGAACTATAAAAAGAGTAAAAGATCTATAAGTTTTCTTATTTTGTCTCATTAACAATAAATAACAAAACAATTTCCATTTGCTTGAGTGACTCTGATGCAGGCAAACCTTTTGAACCCCCCCCCCCAAAAAAAAAATAAAAAATTAGAAAATAAATATTTATGAATAAATATTTAGTGACAATCGAGTAAAACTTTAAGGGCAATACTATTATATTAATTAAAGTATCTTCGTCCCTGTTGCGAGATAAGGGATTGTTTCTCAAACAAAACTGACACTTAATTCACTGCTGCTCCACAATGCAAACTGATTTGGATATTTTCATTTTCAATTGAGCCCTAATATTTTTTTTTAACAAGGTTCGTCCAGATTGGGATTGTGCTTTTTCAAAGTCAACATATATAAACCTTTTTACCATGAAATACATGCCGCTGACTTTAGTTATACCATCACACAGACATTACAGGCTTTTCATATTTTCTTTCTTTTCCCAGATGAACATAAAATCCAAACAGTGCAGAGAGGTGGCGGAAGAGGCTGGTAAGTCCAGAGCTAATGAACTGTAACTGGACAGTTTATTCAAACAGGAAGCCACTGTGGTTTACCAGAACCATCTTTGTGAACGTGACGTTATCGATTGCTTCCTTCTTTTTTCAACTTACATGGTCCGATGTGCATACAGGGCCTGTATGCACATTGTTTACTCCGATGTGACTGTTGGCTTCTGTGCTTAGGTTCCTATAAGTGGAGCTGTGCGACGTTGCAGCTGCTCTCTGAACGCCTCTACCCTGTTTTATTTACCTCAATAAATGAACACAGCACAACAGTCATTACTGTATTTTGTTTCTTTTATTTCTATATATTTAAAGATGAACTGCCTCTTGTTAGTGAGAGAAAATAATATTTCAATACCGTGGGAGTGGCCATGGAGCTGCCGTTAAGCCTGAAGCAGATAAAATATAGGTTTAACTCCCGCGCCCCCCGCTACCCCTCTCATTTGTTTCTGCAGCCGGGTCTGATACAGGCACGGGATAGAAACAGTGCAGCAAAAAGAGTAATGCTCTCTGTGGTGTCCAAAAGTTGACTGTATCCTAAATGTCTATTGAAAGAAAGTTCCTGTGCATCAAAACCAAAGCGGCTGTTAATTCTTCAAACTGTCAATTCTTCAGGGAAGCAGTACGTGTCCAACATTGGGCAGCTTGACAAGGTTCGACAGGAGTGGGAGTCAACGCACATCAACACATGCGAGGTAAAAGTCGAATCAAGAGCAGAATCCACATTGTGGGCCCAGGTTTGAAAATGTACAGGGTTGGATCAATGCTGGCAATACCCGAGGCCTGTTTGGTCACTGAGGATGTACAACACTTCCTATAAGCTGACTCTGACATGAGTCACTCACAGAGCTAAATGTTGCATGAATCTAATATACACTGTGGCCCGTTTCAAATCCCCTTTTTATTTCACTCTCATTTATTATAGTTCTTTTCGTAATCCCTTCTCTATCTGCGTATTTGCCTACGTCAATCCGTTTGAATTGTATTTCTTCTATGAGAAGTTGTGAAGAAATTGTGAAGACAGGAAACTGTCATAAAAAAGAAGACTGTATCCAAAACAGTAACTGAGCTACAGCCGTGCGGCTTAATAAACTGGCTCATCTCAATAAGACTTCCCCAACCTCTATATCTGGCAGATGTTTCAGCAACAGGAAGAGGACCGCCTGAGCATACTGAGAAACGCTCTGTGGGTGCACTGCAACCATTTATCAATGCAGACTGTGAAAGACGATGAGGTGGGTGCGTGTGTGCGTGCGTGTGTGCGTGTGAGAGAGAGGCCACTCTCGTTCCCCCTCCCAGCACGGCATGTGCGAATTCATTGCGCCATTCACTGCTCTCTCAGTGCTACGAAGACGTGAGGAAAACGCTGGAAGTGTGCGACATCACCACAGACAACAACTGCTTTGTGGAGATGAAAACCACCGGCTCAACACCGCCAGGTAACAAGCCACCACCCCAGCATCCAACCGATTTGAATATGTTCCGCACTCTCTGTTCTGACACTGTTGCCTTTTCAGCAGGGTTTTGTATTTCAATGTCCTCAATTTGCCCTCACAGCTCCAATAGAGTACCAGGATTACTACCAGAGAGACGCCACAATGGAGAGAAACAGCTCTGGGTTTGTCGGAGGAGTGATGAAAAGGTCAGACTGGCACCAGAGATGGCAAAAGTATTTACATTCTGTACTTAAGTAAAAGTATGGGTACATGTGTGAAAAAAAATTGGTAAAAGTAATAGTACTGATTCAACCCCTTTAGTCGTAACAGTTGGGTAGAAAGTAAAAATTATGATTTATTTTTTGCAATTAATGCACCAATACATTTGTTGATAAACTGAGGTACTCTAAAGTAACCTCCCTCCCTAAAATATGTTTTATATTTAATTACACAACAGCAGAGTTCAAATAGCTCCACTTCAAGCAAAAACAATATATGTGACTTTGAACAGAATTTGTGTCTTTTAGACACTTTTAAGCAGATAAGTAACCTATGTATATTTGTGTACAAATAATGGCGGTAAAAGTAAAAAGTCGTCAGAAGAAGAACAACACAAGTAAAATACAGAGGCCTGAAAAATCTACGTATGTACAGTGACAAAGTATTTGTGCTTCGCTACTTCCCACCTCTGTACATGATTCAGCAGTTTGAACTCACAGCCGACGGCTGCAATCAAGGCGGGTTGTAAAAGGTTTCTCCAATTTTGCAGGTTTACCAATCTTCTGCAAGGGAATTGTTCCGGTGGCTCCAAAATCAGCATCAATGACTCAGATTCCCATCAGTCTGGCATCATAGGTAGGACCTTTGACTTCATAAGCAACATCACTGAGAAAGCCCACTTGCCTTTGCAGCACTCATCATGTGAAGGGTGTAGGGAAGGATCTGTTATTTTGTGGCACATGAACAAAGCGTCCAAATGTGTGTAGTTGAAAGCTAACAAAATAGCAAGCTCAGATGTAAAAACAATAATTTGACTATTTATTTCTATAATTTATTCTTTTTCAGTGTGACCGAAAAAGCCGCATAACGTCGTTTTTGTGTCTGTTTTGGGTTTAGGGTTTAGGGTTAGTCACTCGTGAGCTCTTTGGGTTTTTATAACATCTCCTACACATCTTCACTTAACTTTTTCCTCTGTGTAATGTTCTTTTTTTAAAAGTGCGAAAACAAACTGAACTTAAACCTAAGCGAGGAGTGAAGGCAATCCAACTAGAATCTAATTTGGAAAGAAAGTCACTTTCCACGGTGCCTAGTGTTGATCTCCTCTGCAACTCTGTGCGCAGAAGAATCTTCGGATGGACTTTACGCCTCCGTTCACGTACAGTCCAGGCAGCAGACACACAGCGAGGAGTACAAGGCCATCTACGACTTCGAGGCACAGGTACCCTGCCGCAGCATGAGGCCGGTGGATTTGTTTGCGTTTTGAAAGTCGTGTCATGACGCCTTGTTTTCTGCCCCTCTTCAGCGAGCCGACGAGCTCTCAGTGTCTTGTGGCGACGTTGTGGTTGTCACTGACCAGAGTGAGGACGGCTGGTGGACGGTACAAAGAAACGGCCTCAGCGGACTGGTTCCAGGATCTTATCTCACAAAAGTGTGACCCGAACGGAAGACTGTTATGCTGCTGTTGCTTTTTGAAGCATCACTATTTCAACTGTTTCTCTCTTACAAGCTGATTGAATGGACAGTACACCCATGATTTTAGTTTTATTCTTTTCCTTCCCCCCCTTTTTTTTGTGTGTGGGCAAACATTGGGATGAAAGCCTCAGAGGAAAGCTATTGAAAGCTACGTCGTCAAAAAGACTTCTGAAATAGTTGATTCTCCGTTCTAGAAACACAACTTGGTTCCAGATCTAAATGTCATCGTCTTTCTGTTGCAAGTGCCTGGGCTGGTCATGATACAAGCATTAACAACTTCACACTTACGTTACAACCAAGTGTGGTTTGGACAAAGTCTTGTGAAACCCGGTCACACAATGTGCAAAAAAGTTTGCAGACACTCTTAAAGTTTTACTCAATCCCAATTGTTGTCACTCAATATTTGCCAAATAATTTTTAGTGTTTCAAAAAGTTTGGCTGCATCAGAGACACGCAAACAAATGGATATTATTTTGTTGTTTATTGTTAATAAGACAAAATAAGAAAACTAAATTTGTACAGTTCGTCTACTCTTGTGCTCTGGATGTGTTGCAAGTGATGTCATCTTTCTAAAACATCCAGTTCTGAGCTGGATGGCGCAGTGCACATGCAGCACGTGGGGAAAATGTTGGTGATGGCATTAAAATTAACATCACAATTCTTAGCACAATACAGTTCATGTCAAGTGCATGAGGTGTCCAAAAAACTTCTTCTTTTTTGACACCTCACTGTACTTCCTGGATTGTAGACACCAGCCTTTTTGCGCCACAAGACTTGGACAACTTTGTACCAGTAGAGGGCAGACATCATCACAACATCCGACAAGGCTTTGAGGGGATTGTACCATAACAGATCTGATGAACGGAATACTATTATTACTACTACATTCATTCATTCATCTTCTATAGCCGGTTATTCCTATTCAGGGTCACGGGGTCTGCTTGAGCCTATCCCAGCTGTCTTAGGGCGAAGGCAGGGTACACCTGCCCACGACCTTCTTGCTGTGAGACGGCAGCGCTAACCACTGCGCCACCATGTCACCCTTATTACTAATATTTAAAGTAAATTTTGCACAATTATCTAATTATTGTACTCAATTCACCACATTAGGATCAGTGGAGGATTCTCCATAGAGAACTTTGCGACTAAGGTAATCAAGTGTCCCCATGACAATATTGCATAACCCAAAAGTCAGAGGCTTGCTGACGTGGCACATAAATCATTCAAAGCTTGGGATGAGATTTATTTTGTTGTGTGCATCCGGTTGCTTTGGCGAGCAACACTCATCTCAAGATCCTTCTCTGCAATAACTTCCTTAATACACTGGTGGCCTTCATCATTTGTTGTTTGAACTGTTCATTTTTTAATTTTCTTTTTTTTTTTTTTTTACATCTATGTAAATTAAATCTTACTGTCAATAAAAAAATATTTATTATACATTTTACACAAATGGCAAGCATTTCCCCCCCTATAAAGTCCTTTGTTGCAATAAGGACTTCCTCATGTCAATTACAGTTAGTACTAGCAATCAAAACAGAACTAAAACCCACAAGTAACAGCGGGCGGTTTCAAGAATACATCCTTTGTGGTGTGTGTGTGAAACATTGCATGCAAGTCTTTACCCATTTTTTAAAACCAGCTTCTTAAATTGAACCAAGATGGTTATTCTTATATAAGGTAGATTCTGACCACCTGTTAGCTATTTTGAAAATATAACGAGACAGAGGCTCAGAGGCAGAAGCGTCTCGCTGCACATGCAATGTCCAAAAATGGCCCAACGACATGAGAAGCATTTGAACTTCAGCTCCTCTTCTTGTGTAGAACCAAGTTGAATGAGTCAAATGGAAAATGAAAACACATTTTTTTGGAGTCCAAATACTATTGTTTTTTTAAAAACAGAACTCTAACTTCCCCATAAAAAGGTAAATAATCAATTAATAAGAACAAACACAAATCATCTGAAAGTGAACTCATTAATTTTATTTTTCCCTCCACACATAATTTACATAATTACGTTTCACCCCTTTTAACGTTTTAGCAAATCAATCAGTGATACGACCATCAGTGTCAAGACTAAACAGCTACAGGAGGAGGTCTATTGAATGACGAAGGAAGCATCACGTCCTTGAATCACAAACTGAAGAGATTGTGCAGGTTTCATTCTTGCAAGAAAGCGAAAGCTGGCTAAGTTGCTAATAGCTGGCACTGGAGATGTACGTCACCAGCAGCACAGCTTTCACCAGTGCCGCTGGTGAAAGCTGGGAGTTTGTCTGAACTCCCAGTGAAAGCTGGGAGGTCAGACAAAGCTTTTGAACAGTGCAAGCAGTAGTGCCAGGAGTGAGTACAGTGGGTAAATAAATACAGTTTTCAATTCAAGTACATGTCGGGCTCAAAATATATATATATATATGAAGAAATGACAGCAATACACATTGTGCAAACTAAGAGGAAACTAGCCTGTCCACACTGCACTCCTTACATGACCAATGTGTTTGAGTTTGGTGAGAACAGGGTCATGCTCCTCACACTCCCACCCCCGCTGACGCAGGTGTCTTCATTGTTTAGCGGGTTTTTTTTTGTAGTGTGACTTGTACTTGTTATTTATTTGCTTTCACACAGGTAACTAAAAATAGAACGTGGGCAAAATGTCCCTTGAGTTATGCGTAGGTGCCTTCCGTGAAGAGAGGCTCGTACGGAGGATCTCTGACTCTGCCGCACAACACAATGCAGGCACACAACATCCCCAGGATCTAGAGGAGAGAAGAGATCAGCTTTCATTGAATTATGTTGAATTTCTTGATTCGAAGCCTGTCAGGCTTTGATGAGCAACATGATGAGGACTTCGAAGCTCCAATATTCTGCAAAGCTCACTTTGACATTGTTTTCTTTTTTAGAAAATATTGTGTCAAATACATCAGTTCTAGAAAACCACCCCCTTGTGATGTCACAAAGAGCAACTCTCCCAAGTTTAGGGGGGGTCACTATCTCGCTGGATCTATTTCTCAGTGCCCAAAAAAGCTATGATGTAATCCTAGACTGAAGAGATTTGTTAAAATTATCATTGGCAATAATGGCATTTGGGAAATTAACATTAAAAAAGGGAAACAAAAAAGTGATAAAAAAAATAATCATTCTAATTTCTCCAGCATCGACTGCTTAATTGTTTAAGTCTGAAACATAGACAATCACTGGGCCTTTAACTTTAAAAATGAAAACCTCCATTTGGAACTGGTCTGGACTGTGCTGAAAACCCATTATGTACACGTCAAACAGGTTTTTCATTGTTCCAGTTTAATCTACCCCATCTCTAACTCAAACATGTACAGTACAAACATGTGCAGTTAAAGGACCAAAGCAGACAATGAGAAGCTGACTTCAGGATATAGAGACATCAAGACTTACTGTCACATTAGCCTTCTGAGACTTTAAGTCCTTCCAACTGGACATTTAGTGACACTGAGCAACCCATGCAATCCTTGTTGGACACCCCAGGTCCTTTCCATTTTTTTTCCCATCCAAATTGTCAGCATAAAAGCAAATTTTTAGTGCTAAATTAGTTATCTTTTTCAAAAGATGCTGGACGATTTGCCAAATAAACACTGAAACAGTGAACATTTAACCGACGAGGCCAAGAAGCTGCATCAGATTCATTTCACACTGTCTCCGCCTAAAAGCGATATTCCTAATGGCCAGTGCTAACAGACATATGAGAATAATTACTTATATTAACCGTCTCAAATAAAGGCAACACCTAAAATCCTCTCTCTTCTTCTTGTGGTTGTGTTAACCAACAGCTTTTTCCAGTAGTCATGATGCGCTATGCTTTGACGTAATTTATGAGTACCGAATGGTGCATTGCAATGAAAGCGCAGTGCTCGCATTTAGATTTTTATTCTCGTTTAAATTTACTTCACATTTTATGGGTACTCTTTTTTCGCTTTGAGGTGATCCGCCCCTCCCCCTTAAAATTTTGTGATGGTTTTTACTTAAAGTCAGTTATTTTAATAAAAGTTACAAACCTGGATGGCAGCAAATGTCAGCGCAGCCCAGATGACATACATCATGATTTCCCTCAGCTTCTTCACAACCAGCGCTTCACAACCCTACAAACACACACACACACACACACACACACACACACTGAGTCTCTCCTCTCTACAACTTATCTTGGGATGAGTAGTAAAACAAAAGATAGTTTTACTTCTTGGTAGAGATATTCGGGATGGGTGAGGGATCCTGTGCAGCTTCCGAAGTTACTTTTGCAGCAGCTCATCGGTACGCTGTTCTCTTTGGATTCCACATACCAGCGTGTGTACTGCCAGTCAGAATAATTGTGAATGCCACAACACTGCAGCTGTGAGGGTGAAACAGAGTGAAATGTCAGGGCGACTGGTGACGCACCACAGCGATTAAAGAGTGAAAGGGAACTCTACTCTCTTACCTGCCTCTGCACATAGTCAATGGCTCGACTCTGGGCATTGCTGTTGGGGCCGTTGTAGTCATCAAACACATTCTTGATAGAACTATTAACATCGTCTTCCACCTTGGGGACAGCAAATAAAACATTCCAAAACATACCGGGATGATGCTTTGAGAGATTAGGACATACAACTGCAAATCACACGCACTCCTGACAGATGTTCTTGCCCTGCTGGTTTGGCATTATCTTAGCAGAGCGCAGGCTCATTATCAAACAAGGCCAAGTGAAAAGCAAACACGTTCCGATAAGTGTGTTTGTCTCTCTCACCTTTGCTCTGTAAATGTACCCGATAACCACCACTGCCACTTCTGTCACAAACACCAGCACGAGGATGACGACAAACTGTGGATTGCATTTCAAGACACAAAATAAAACATGATGATGGAGGAATTGGAAAGCTGTAATGAAGATAATTAGTGCAAGTAGGAGCCAGAAGATTTTATCAAAGATTCTACATTTTTCTGCACGCACACACACACATGTAAATGTCGCCTCATTTACGATCTGTCAACTGCTTCACTGACCGTCGTAAGTCCACAGTGGCTTTCTCTCACTGTCGCACAGCATCCAATGAGTCCGACTATAAAAAGCAGGGCTCCAACTGCGATGATGATTACTGCCGGGATCAGGGTGTACACGTCTTCAAAAAAGTGATCGTAGTCGTCAAATGTAATGAAGACATAGGCTCCGACGTAACACAGGATACCTGCAGCCGCCTGGGAGAGGAGTCAATAGCACGCCGTCATTTTAACATTTCATGATGTTATAACTGAGTCCCCCAGACACCCTCTGCTCTGGAATCTTTCCATGTCTAATTTAATTTGCTGCCGTATTAAATGATCTCTGTTCTCGTGCGGCAGCATTTAGGGCATTATCAGTCATTATCTGTGTAGCTATGTGGTGTTTTTTTTCCAACCCTGAACTGAACTGTGTGACTGTGTATTGTCTTTTACTAATTGGGCATCTACGTCACTGTAGATGCCCAATTAGTAAAAGACAATATATTAATAATATTAATACAAAAAACACTGCTGTCAGAGAAGAGCTTTTTTAGGCCTCTTTTTATTGTCTTGCTCCTAAAATGTAAAGTTTGTTGGACCTTCCACATGTTTGGAAGGTGACAAAAACAAAGCAGCTGTAAGGAAGTACTGTAGGGGGCTGCTGTTCATTACGCAGGTTATGTTGTCTCTAACCATGGAGAGTTATCGAGGAGGCCTCCGTGCCCTTTATGACATCACAGAGGGCTGCCGTTTTACCACATCGTCCCTTATCCTTGTGACAAGTTTACTTCTCCTACATACACACTATGATTTTATTCTAGCCATAACTAGCTCCACAATAAATAGGTCCACGGTCAAACACAACTTAATGTAAACTTGATTCAACGAACAAGTGCAGCAATAGATGCGGATGAACCTGCATTAAGCCTAACTTGAAAAAGCCCGCGGGTGTATAACAGAATACACATGTATTTTCATTGAGAACATGACGGAATCATTTGCAATTGTGTTTGGCGTCAGTAACAAACACTTTGTATGTACGAGTCATGATCCCGGATGAAAGTTGGCCTGTCCTACAGAGAGAGGATATACAAAAGTCATTCGTGGCGAGACAACAGCACACCTGGTGAAATGGGCTTAATGTATGGTGTCCTATCAGAAGGAGATAGTTAAACGAACTAAACACGCATACCCAATTGGGTGCTTGCTAATGTCCAGTCATAAACAACCCCGACCTGGCTAAAAATAAATAAATAAAATAAAGCCTGCTGCGGTAGCTACCAGCTCAGCAGCTGACGGGACGAGCCAAAAACAAAGCTAGCGACTGCTGCTGCTGCTGCTAGTGGCCGTGACGCACGTTGAAAACTGTCCAAAAAAAACAAACACACCAACTCACCCAAAATATCATATTCAGGAAGACCAGGACTGTCTTCGACGACGTAATGCCGCACTGCCCCATCTTTTGCATGGGGAGGAATGCTGGAAAACACAGAAGAACGTGGCAAATCCCTACTCACACATGTCCCGGCCAAACCAACTCGCCATATTCCGACTAATCCAAACTGACTGTGACACACCGGTTCATCTTGTCACACCGGCGACGCTTAGTCTCCGACACAAAACGCATCAACCGTAAATTAATAATAAAAGCAACAAGAGTATAACACCCACACACAAACCGTTCACGTTTGCTCGTGATAAACGCCTCTAATTTTTTTTTTTTTTTAATAATAAATACGTTTTAAAATAAGAGCAAAAGTTACACTTGACGTACTGTGTCGACATCTAGCGGTGAAAAAATAAAACTACACTCTTATCTTGTGCCTTTCATCGCTGACTAACCTGTAACTCTGTATCAGTGTTCCTGATACATGACCTCGGCAATAGGGCGGCTTACTGGTGTCAGAGGCAATCCACGTCTGCAATCGGTGGCTCCTCTTAGAATGAATATTTGAAGAGGGAATGGCATCATGTGAGGCTCGAAGAAATAAGAAACACCAGGCAGAATCGAGTGTTAAAACCTGCTTAATTGCTCAGATTAAAAAGAACAGCACAAAAGACACCCCATTCACCCGTGTTTGTAGAGGTTAACTTTTAATTATATTTAGACAGAGGACAAGTTATATGTTGCCAACAAATTGTATGCTCATCATCACAGGTAAAGAGAGTGCATCTTACTTATACAGTGATGTACATCAAGCAATCTGTAGTTCACAACATATGTGTTTGCTATTATTATTCTCAAAATAACCATTATCAATATTATTATTTTTCCTAGTCATATTTCCAGATACAATTTTGAAGCACAAACATATGTGATTACAGCAATATATTATTGTTATGAGGAATGCAGGGCTCTATTTTAATGGAGGTGAAAAGCTAAAATCACCATGCGTCCCAAATATTTTGTCCCAATGGCTGAAATGGGGTGCAAAATTGGTGTTGGGTTTCTGATGGTGCACATCGTGTTTGTTGGGCCCTCCATAGATGCCAAACGGTATCAGACGCGACGTAGACCAAGGGAAGTCGTAGCCACAGTGATCCTCGATTGAAACATAGACGTGGAATACCATGAATGTCCATGTGGTGAGTAGGTGGCATCTCAGGATTACAGGATTCAAAGTGGTCCAGAAGCCTACAGTAAGCAGCTCCCAACCACCGAGACACTGAGTTGCAAGAGCAAAAGGAGAGGAATAATTATGATGAATAGCATGGAAGGTTACGTACAGCCAGCGGACCCTGTGATGGAGAAAGTGCCAGATAAAGTACTGGAAGTCAAAGAGCAGGAGGTTGGCCAAAACTCCGCCGAGCAGATCAAACAGGGACGGAGCCGCTTCTGGTAGGTCAAGCGGTGGCCTCCAAACCCACTGGGCCACTGATGCCGGGAGCACAAGGAACACATGGTTGTACATGGTGACGCCTGCACAATGCAGCAGCATCGCAGCTGTAGGACGACGGCAGGGTTGAATCTTGAACTGCTGGACCCATGACCATCTTTCTCCCATTATATCGCAAATAAGAAAAGGGATGCATAACACAAAATAGGAGGACACAGTCAAAATGACAGGGAAGAGAGGAGATCTCAAATAGTCTCTGTAGTTCAACCTTAAGCTGTCCCATAGAGGCTGCAGCAGTGAGTCTTCCCCTAAGCATCTTCTCCAAAGATCAATGCCGGTGCCCACAAAATCCATTCTCAAAAGAAAATCCTGCGGTAGATCTCTTGTAAATGTCTGGTCAATGTAGACATCCCAGCCAAAAACAAAAGCAACAGTGAAGACTTTTTAACTAGACTGTTTCCTTGCGCTGTGCTCACTGAGTGGGATCAAGTGACAGCCGAGTGCAACAGCAACAAATTATTCATACGCCTACACCCTTGGAAACTGGCTACAGCATTTTTTTTTTTTTTTTTAACCAAAGAATAAAATGTAATTTTTAAAAAAAAAAAAGTCATCTTTTTTGTTATTGTGGCATTTCACACAAATGAAATTAAAGTGCTATGATAAAAATATAATGGCAAAGCACAAAACAAAGAATGAAATCTAAGTCTGCTTTTTGTATATGCATTATGTGAAGCACTTCTTCTGCTTTTATGTGAATAAAGAAAACATTATGGTCAAGAACGTTGACCCACTTATTAACAATAGTTTAAATGATGGTTAAATCAGACAGATTGACAATAAGTTTACATGATGGTAAGCTGAAAACTGACATTTAATTGCAATGTCATTTTAACAATTTGGTGTCTATAGCCTGTATGATAAAATAAAAATAAACAAGGGTTTTTTGTTTTTGTTTTATTAAAAAAACATCCAGTCACAAGGCAGATGCTGAAACCACTTTCTGGCAAGCTGAAATCTATTTTTAGAAAGCCGAAAACTGCATGTAACCGGTTTTCTCTGGCTCTGAGAGCGATTTCAGTTGAAGAAAGGACAAAAGGAGCTGTAACCTGTGAGATGCAATAAACAGCCACCGCTGGAGAAAAAAGCAATAGCTTGAACGTACCTGTCACAATTATGATGCTGAAGTCAAAGTTCAAGTGCAAATGTGCCAATGTTTGGAGCCGTCCTTACTGTACTGATACAATATTATGTACTCGTTGAAAAAGATACTGTTTTGCTGCAAACATCATGTTAATATTTGCATTGACCCTTCAAAATGCTAAAGCTGGAGAGGCCACTAGTTGAAGACAATGACCTTCTAGCCACAATGTGAAAAAAACAGTATCTCAAAGGCCAGAAAAAGCAGGTTGATGCTTGCATTTTCTATTATTATTATTATTATTATTATTATTATTATTATTATTATTATTATTATTATTATTATTATTATTATTATTATTATTATTATTATTATTATTATTGACTATTTGCGAGAAAAGACTGATGTAAAAAAAAACAACAAATCATCAAACAAGCCTCAGACATCCTGCTGCAATCAATCCTGTTATATAAAGATTTGACGTAATAACTTTTTGACCTAGTTAAAAGCAATTCGAGGGATAAACTGGGGAATACAGCTTTAAGACACAACCCGCTCTTCAGCGAACGGGGCCAACGTCACTTGGCAAAACACCGCTGGTCAATCCTCCCGACTGTTTTTAAGCCTGTAACGTCAAGGACTCGGCTGCGACCCTAACTAACAGGGTGCATCTCTGTCGCATTTTGATGACGTAAACATAACGCGCACGGTTTCCTTCCGTGCATAATACGAAATCACCTGTCAGGCAACGGGAAACACTTTTTCACACCTTGGAATAAATCATAACGTGGACTCTCGTCTTAATCTAAGGTAATGAATACTTTTATTGACAAGCAGGCTTAGTTGTTTGGCGTAAAAAGACAACTTCCTGAATATTTCGACTGTCAATTATTGCCATGTTTTTATTTGTAACTACGTTAGGCTCATCAGTGCGATAGCTGTGTTACTGGATTGAGTTTTTGGATCTCGTTGTACAAAAGACAAAGCTTCGATTTTGTAGATAAATATATTAAAGAGTTATTTTATACCATTGTTGCGGTGCAATGACAGCCTGTCGTTACTTCACAACTTATCCACCTGCGAAAAGGACATAAATATTGTGCTGAGTCACTCAGACGAATCTGACCCCGGAAAACGGATGAAATATTAACCAGCAGCCAGTTCATTCATTCATACTAAGTAGGTAAATTTTAACTCAAAGCCACTTGATGTAGTACCAAGCAACAATAAGATCTAGGGGATAACAGGAAGTGCTTCTCTTCCTTGTTTGTCTGTTTTGTGTCTGTACTGTTATCGTGCAAATCACAGAATTTGCTTTTCTGTATTTAGGTGCTCATAAAAATGGAGGGCGGCGAAGGAGATAAACAGGGTGAATCAGGGCCTGGAGTTCAGACACAGCTGTGTCGCTTCTACTCTCAGGGCAGACACTGCAACTTTGGCAGAAAATGCAGATTTCTACACGTAAGAGGCGAGGAAATGACAGGAGCATCAGATCAATTAGATGCCACCAGCCCAAACCCAGAGAGCGACGGAGGACCTGTGGGGCACCGACCTCCTCGCACTTATAATTCCAGGACGGCCCCAGCAGCTGGCGGCCGCCCCTGTCGCTACTTCCTGTCAGGCCACTGCGCCATGGAGGACAGATGCCGATTCTGGCATCCGCCGCAGTTACCCCTCCTGGATGACCACCAGCCAGTTGGGGGCGATCACACAGGACCAGCGGCGAGGACTGTGGCAGCAAATCCTCCCACCGCCCTTCAGGTGGTCAAGCTGAGTGAGATGACAGAGGAGGTGGCCAAGAAGCTCCGGGACACCGAGATCAGGCAGCTGAAGAAGCGCTTCCCCAAAGATCAGCTGATCATTCAGGAACAAAGTGATGGCAGCCTCACCTATTACAGAGCCACTGTAACGGCCACCGATCCAGACTGGGTATTCTTCTTCTTCTTCTTCTTCTTCTCCTTCTCCTTCTCCTTCTCCTTCTTCTCCTTCTTCTTCTTCTCCTTCTTCTCCTTCTTCTCAGCTCTCATTCTGTTAGGGTGATGAAATATTCATGTTCTGTCAATGGAGAAGGAGGGCTTCCCCCTGTGTCGCCCTGTTGCTGTGATTGCTCAAACAGGATAACATGGCATTTGACCAAACGGGCTAATCAGCGCTGCTAAGATTAAGGATTCTGATTTTCTAAATGGGAAATGGGGTAAAGCAGTCATTAGAATTTCACTATTTGAGCTCCTTTGATGGGAAGTAATTAGAAGGGACCTGATTAGGCAAAATCCACTTTATCTGCAGCCTGTCAGTGTACTTCAGAGAGAAAATAAGTATAACTATAGTGCTTAGGCCTTTGGCCCGCCCCACTTTTCAGAAAGTGCATGCTAAAACATGCAGTCCTAGAAATCAGCCCTTTGTGACATCACAAACGTGACATCAGGTGGGTTTCACTCTGCTCTTGGTTTCATCTAGGCCTGCAAACCTGATTGGAAGGACACCTTGTACAAAAATTGTAGCACAGACATCAAACAGAGGGCTAATTGTCAGTTTTCATGAACTCTTCTTTATCTACTCAATGTGGCTCCTGTGGAGTCTGGGATTAGAAAATAAAAATGACTAATCCAAATGCTAATATAATGTGTGTCTAAACTGCAGTTTTAATCCTCAGAACTGATGTTCTTATTGTTTGTGCATTTCCCTCTGAAGCCCTTTGACCTGAAAGAAGTCGACATCATGGTGAGCTTCCCTGACAGGTACCCCATGCAGGTAAGGGCTGCTGCGTCCATTAAATACGCACATTTTTATGAAGTATACTCCAGTTGTTTTAGATGTAAATGTTTCCTCATCACTTTTGAAATTCTTTTTTTTTAAGAGTTTCACTTTGGATATACCATTAGACCAGGATCTGCCACCAGTGATGGCAAGGTAAACCAATCTTATCACGACATCTTAAATGTTTAGAATCCCACCACTGACTCGAATCTGACTACTGCAGACATGTGGAGCAAGCATCACAGGAGTGGATTCAGGCCAAACATGCAACCAATGAGCTTCTGGGGAAGGTCGAGCTGCTCTTCCGGCCTTTTCTGCGCTGGCTGGATCGCAGTTTGGAGAGACTTTTCACCGAAGGAGCCAGACAGGTGAGAAAAAACCTGAAGAGCAAACTGCTTTATTTGTCAACTTTAATACTGAATTTCTCTTTTTTTGCTTGTTTTTTTTCATCAAAGTTAAAAAAAGACATCGATTTGGAGAAAGCTGGCTTGCAGTTCATTTCCTACCAGGAGCTCCAGGCAACAGTGTGTGAAAAATCTGGCAGCGAGGTGTCCGACCCCTCTGCCTCTGGCGATGCGGCCACTGAAGTGGGCGTGACTGATGAAGAGGCGCTGAGGAGAACGGAAGGCAAGATAACAATAGAAGGGGAAGTGGATTTCGGTGAGCAGGAGGAGGAGGAGGAGGCCAGTCACCTGGTGGAGAACATCAAGATCAGTGACCCCCGAAGAGGAACAGAGGTGAAGCTGCTGGGGTTGCGGCTGGGAGAGAACACGGCCACCGTGGTGGCCCAACAAGTCACAGTGTGCCTTCAGTGCAACAGGTGGGCGGGACAATTTGGGGTTGAAAAATCCATCACAATCACAATTTGACCACGTGCGATGCTGCGTGCAGGTGCAAGGTGACTGCTGACCTGACGCTGAGCGGCAGGAGCACCTGCACGGCTCAGTGCGAGAAGTGCAGCGCGGACATCAGCGCCGCCTTCAGGCCCTGCATGGTGCATCATTACAGCGACGTCCTGGGATACCTGGACCTCCACAACGCCACGTCCGCCGACCTCGTGCTTCAGGAGTGTGAGCTCATAGTTGGCTGCCTCAGCTGCTCCCAGGAGGGTCCCCTGCAGGTGAAGGAGTGCACACTGCAGTTTTAAAATGACTCAGCTCTGAATTTTTTTGTTATTAATCCTTACTTCTTTTTTTTTTTTGAATCTTTTACTTTTTCTGAACAATCTCTTCCCTCAGAACGTCTCCTACGGCCAAACGAAGGAGTTAAACTGTGAACACTGCCACAGCAAACTCAGTGTTCTGGCTGAGAGCACGAGGTTCCAGTATATTCAGCCGCGGCCCAACAAAACAGGTCAGAGCTCACCTTCATTAGCCAACAGAGGGATCAGCGACTGAATGCCTCCGCTGGCCCTCAGAATGTTACATCACACTGTTGTTGACCGGTACACAGCATTGGAGAGTCTGCAAAAAAATGTTTTGACTGTTTCTAAACAGGTCAGAATTCTTCTGCCGTTGGTTATAAGACGATCAGAGATCCAGCTGTGCAGAAAGGGAAACCTCTGCCAGAAAAAGGAACATGCAAGCATTACAAGCAGAGTCATCGCTGGCTGAGGTGCCACCACTTCTCTGATTTCAGTGGCGTGACTGCAACTGTTGCGATGGGGAACACTTTGTCAGCTCTTCATGGCTCTCCATGTGTCCAGGTTTCCTTGCTGCGGCCGAACGTACGCCTGTGATGTCTGCCATGATGAGGACCAGGACCACCCCATGGAACTGGCCACCAGGATGATCTGTGGCTACTGCGCCAAAGAGCAGGTGAGCTGCAGACTTGAAGTTTGATGGCACTTTTGTGTCAACAGACACAAAAAATATGTATTTTTTTGTATCTGTTGACAGAAAAAAGACATTTCTTTCTGGTGTTTCTTTGTGTCTAATATGCAGTCTGGCAACACTTCCAAATTTGGTGTGAATTGTTCCTTAAGCGTTATTACACTTATTCTCTTGACTCTTACATCTACTATTTTACCTACATTTCTGAAAACAATCAGAAGTTATTCTACCCAGTGTCTGCACACATTTTCTTTTGACTACAAGTGGTGAAAATGTTAAAAATTCATCATTTCCTTAAGAGTGAAGATCAATATTTAACTTTGTCTTTGGCTGAAAGCCTTGCATAGTGAGAGGGTATTGTGAGAGGCCGTCTCCTGACGATGCTGTTGTTGCAGCCATATGGCAACGGCAAACCCTGTGTTAGCTGCGGCAGCATGATGACGAGAGGGACGCGCACCAGCCACTGGGAGGGAGGACTGGGATGCAGGAACAAAGCCAAGATGTCCAGGTACAAATAATTCATTAACGGCAACCAGTTGATCATTGACAACGATGATAATGATTACAAATGCTGAAATTCTTGTTATTTCCGTCAAGCATTTGAAAAATGGTTTTGTCCATTGTTTTTCTGCAGAAACGATCGACAGAAATATACCAACACCAATAAAACGGTGTCAAGGAAGGCGGTCACTCAGAAGAAGTAGTGGGTGGAGAGCAAACCATCAGTGCCTTCATTTGTGGAAGAACAGATACCAATGCATAGTATGGTTTCTATGAAACTGTAAATTTCTCAAAGAAATCAAATTTTTGCTATCATGATTCATTTTAGGGTGCTGAAATTAAAGCTATTATGTGAAAAGCCCAGTGTATAAGATTTAGGAGCATCAAATAAGAAGAAATGATATTGCAAACAGTCTTAATGTTTACTTATGATCCACTTGATCTCACACAATCTGCAGTGTCAAATCATAAAAACCTGAGCAGGTTCATGTTCTGGGCTACTGTATATGGCGGTCTGTCTCTTTACAATTGGACCTGCTCTTTATGGCCAGTGGACATATGACAATTATTTATTTTCCGTGACCCTTTATAACTACAATCATACATTGATTTTTTTCATAATTACATTTCATTATGACACTTTCTTTTAAATGTTACACACTGGGCCTTTAAATCAATTGATCTGCTGATGATTATAATCTGATCAATTCAATTCCTCAAGTATGCATTGCTTTTAAGTGTCCATGAATTCATAATGCAGATTTCAGATTTGATTCTGACTGACACACATTATACACTCTGCCTTTGATCATTAGATCCGCTTGCACATTGTCTGCCGATATAATCGGATCAATTCAATTCCTCAATATACTGTTATTATGTGTCCATGAATTCAAAATGCAGATTTGGTTTGATTCTGACGGACATGCAACGTGCCAAAAAGCATCACGAGTTTTCAAAAAATTCAGTAACACGCTGGTGGCTGTTCTATGAACTAAAAATGTTTAAACAAGATGACTGAATGTACTGAAAAAAATACTGCACGTGAAAATAAAGGCCCGTTTTGCAAAGCAAGAACATATCGCATCTGTTGGGGTGAATTATTGCTGTTGCACCAGTTGACAGTCGGAGGCTTGTTAATGTGCACTTTCCAGTGCTCGTTAGGTCTGTTAATCTCCTTGTCGGCGTCTGGTGGCGGCACTGGGCGGCTGAGTTCGGAGTTAGAGGAAAAGCCCCTTTCCTTCCTCTCGCTCAGCTCAAATCCACTATAAAAATGCAGACCTTCGGAGTGTTGGAACCAACAGGAGCTTCTAGCAGAGCCCCGTCGAGATGCTCAACATCAGCGAGCTGCCTGCGCAGCTCCTTCCTCCCGGGGCCTCCGAGCGTCTGCTGCAGCCGCTCTGGGACTACCTGCTTCTTCACCACATGCCTCTCATCTCGTCCCCCTTCTTCCCCGTCCTGCTCGCCTTCTCCAGCTACTTCTTTTTCAGCCTTCCTTTCACTGTTCTGGACCTCTTGGGAGAAAGAGCACCCCTGTTCCATCAGTACAAGATCCAGCCAGACAGGCGGCCCACGGTGACCATGATGGCGAGGAGCTTCATGACGGCCGTGTACAACCACATCTTCTTTGTTCTGCCCACTGTGATAATCAGTGTGTTCATCCTGCCCGCGCCCACGCTGCCCAAGGACGCCCCGACGCTGTATCAGGTGTTCACCGAGGGACTGGCGGTTCTTCTCGTCTTTGACACCCAGTACTACGTCTGGCATTTCGTCCATCACAAGCACTCGCAGCTCTACAGGTGGATCCACGCCATCCACCACGAGTACGTGGCGCCTTTCTCCTGGTCCACGGAGCACCTCAGCATCCCCGAACTCATGACTGTTGGCTTCTGGAGCAACCAGGACCCCATTCTGTTCAGGTGCCACCCACTGAGCACGTGGTGCGTCACGGTTTTCAGCATCTGGATGTCTGTGGAGGACCACATCGGCTACGACCTGCCGTGGACCCTCAACCACCTGGTGCCGTTCGGCCTGCTGGGCGGCGCTCCGGCTCACGACATGCACCACCAGAAGCCGAGCAGCAACTTCGCTCCTTTCTTTAGTCACTGGGACAGAATCTTTGGCACCGCCGTGCCTTTGAAGAAGAAATCTCAGAGCTCAAAAGCACATGCAAAACTGTAAATAACTGCACCTTTCAAGTTCCTTCTGCTTTGTGTAAATTTTAATCTGAATTTTTTTCATTCCAAATCTGGTGAACTATGAAATGCAGGACAAATGTTTCAAATTCAAGAGGCTTTTCTTTAAATAAAAATGTTTTTTTCTACAAGCCTTGAGCAAGATTTGTGTTTTAACCTATGGACACCGTATCAGTGAAAGCATTTTAAATGCATTTATAGCTGACTGCACAGAAGTACTTTTTGCAAGTGCAGCAAAACAAATTCCGGGGGAGAAAAACTTCCTGTTCTCACTTTCCTCTAATCTTCTTATGCAACGCAAAGTCTTTAAAAGAGCTTCACTCAGCAATATTTTGCCTTCAAATTCCACAAAGAAATAATGAGCTTTGATAAAAGAAAACCAAGTGTTCGCGCCTGTCACCCAGAGGTCAAGATCACCATCAGCAAACTCATGCTGACCTGTGCAGAAATACGTGTTGAGCACTGACTGAACTAAGTGTTCGATTTAAAGTGTACAATTTACACAAGGTGTCTAAGACCGTTTTTTTTATTTCATATCATCAACTTTAGAATTTTTCTCTAGTACATCACTTTCTTAAAATATCCGACAGTGACAGTCTCTTTAATAAAAAAAAAAAAAAAAAAACTTAAACAAACAATTGAAATGATTTATTACAAAAGGCTCTTATTTAAATACTGTACAAACATGTTGGAAATCTGTCCTGTATTCTCTGTTGGGTGCATCTTGGTGTAGCTGATGAACTGACGGCGGAACTTTCTCAGCTCTGCCATGTTGACGTTCCTGGCCAGCTCGATGTTAACAATCGAGTTAAGATCAATAAAATCCTTCTGATGTCCATCAACAGGTAGAAAATTGAACCTGGTTAAAGGTTAAACTGTGATCAACCTAATGTATTTTACATTTCATTTCTGCTTTGACCAACATGTTCAAAGGCAAACATGCAAATTAATCAAAAATTATTTGATTCTGAAAACATTGAAAAAAAAAAAAAAAAAAAGTGTACATGCCAATTGGAAACCACTCATCTATATAATTTGATTCCCCTTCTTCCATACCTGCCACTCAATATGCAATTCCAGCCACACACATCAAAGAGCGGTTGATGGTTTTGCCTTCAATTTCAGCTCTTTGATGCCTGCTAATGCTGCCCGGGGCACCAGGCTTTCAAATTAACAGAAGTGGTGCAAATTTCAGACCACAAGTTAGCTGTGAAAGTCACCGTGCCCAAATTGTGGCTCCATAAGTGAAAATGTAAAAGCTTAAAGTCTGTCAAATAGATATATAAATAAAAGCCTGGATAAATATAGATAACATACAAATGAAGGATATTTTTTCTGTTGCGCCTGGAACTGTTATTAGATCCCCTGGAACGCTCGTCTTCTGTGCATTGAAAATTGCCTGTCAAAAAAAAGCAAAACACCTGTGAAAGCACTGCAAGTCACAAGACACAAATTAATGGAATTTTTAAAACAACAATACAAGCGAACAGTGGTGCAAGATGGTCACATTTCATTTCATATATATATATATATATATATATATATGTACAGTACATATATTCTGCTTCTGCTTTCGGACTATATTACGCCTACGATGAGATTAATTAAATAACCTGTTATCAAAGGTGATCAGAAAAGCAGTATTTCTACGGGACTAATGTTATATATATATATATATATACATTATATATATATATATAAAGTATTCTGCCTCTGCACAGTGGTGATTTTTCTGCTCAGATGGTCAGGCAGTGTGATTCAGGCTCTGGCAGCAACAACTCCTGCATTACTGGAAACACATTAGTCCCATGGAATCAATTGCCATCAGTGGAGTCCACGTGTTGCTGCTAATAGCCGCTTGTGTCACTCTACCATTGGCATTTGACTGACAAATTACAATGAAAGCAACAAAAGACAGTTGATGATAATAACGTTAAACTCCATTTGGTCTCGGGTCAACTGCCATGACCGATGGACTTTGGGCAGAGTGACGTCTTTTATTTGCTGACAACTTCCGTGTCTTTATACGAGATACAAAAGCAGACGATGTTCTAACTCAATATCAGGGTGTGGATTCTGACGTCAAAGCTATTTTTAAACTAGTAACCACAAACGACGGCAACTCTTTTTTTTGTCAGAATGTTTCAGCATTGTGACGACAATTACTGACACTTACCATTAACACATCTTGCGTAATCTTGTCCAGCTCGTATAAAAAGTTTGCAGACGACAGCGGTTGCTGCAGGGAAGAATCAGTAAAAAATGAAAAGGTGGTAAAGACATGGCATTAATCATGAACTAGGGAATATTATACACATTTTAAAGACAAAATAAAACAAACAAAAAAAATCACAAAGTCTCTTACACTCTGTGTAGATTGATTAGCTGGGGGTGCTTTTCTTTTGAAAAGGGCATCAGAAATGGCTTCGAATGGGAGCGCGTCGTCCTTCAGGATGGTGAAGAGAGGGCTGTCCCATCGGTTTCTAGAGTCAGGAGCTTCAAATCTTAACACGAGTGCGTCAAAGCTGCAACAAAAATCAAGTCAAATAATGATAAATTAAAAAAAAAGAAAGAAAGAAAGAAAAAACAGACTGAATGAATGGTTTCTCATCATGCTTCACACTCACATGTCCTGAGTGTACTGCTCAGCAGCATCTCTGCTGCTGTTCCACGCTGAGCTCACTTCATCTGACGTCAGGCAGTATACCTTCAGAAGAAAAAATGAAGCGCTTCATGAGTTGCCTTTTGTTTGCATAAAAGTATTTTTTCTAAAAAAAAATCCTGATAAAAACAGTGTATAAGTCATTTCCAGGGCTCACCAGACAGAGTGGCGTCCGCGCATGCTTGATGAGACAGAACAGTTCATATCGGTAGCCTATCAAAAAAAAAAAAAATCACATTTTGAAACACAAATCTCTATACAAATCAAAATGTCTGAGTATCATAAAAGTGTTGATTTACCTTTAATATAATTTAAGGAATCCAAAATGACAATGTCATCCTTGTTGACTTTCCTAAATGAGTTGATAAATGTTATAAAGGATGTAATAGTTAAGTGTGACTGATGAAATAAATCAACAAAGGAAGCTGTGACAAACCCACCTCTCTACTTCAGCTTTCAGAGATGCTCGGACATTCTTCTCTTTTTGGGAGTCTGCAACAGATTCAAACAAAATGTCAAATTCTGGACAGGAGTTTGCTAAAGCAAATTATACTATAGAAATCTGTCTGAAATTTTAAGAGCTGTTCTTCAACCAACTCACCATTAAGGATATTTAAATATTAAGAAAATAGTTTCAAAAATAACAGCAGTTATTGGGAATTTCATTGGCATTTTCTTTCACACTTCACCATAATGTCAAGACTGGGCAATTGCAATACCGTCATGTCTGTCGGTGTTATCTTTTAAATTTGCTTTTTGAAAAAGACTTTTTGAATTCCAAAAAAAAAACATTAACGGTGCGTTATAAATAAAATCTATTATAATAATAATAATTATTATTATTATTACTCGGCGCACATTGATGACGCTGCCAAGCGTGTCTGATAGGATGGATGACTGAGGGGCTTTCAAATGAAGAGATTGGCAAATCAAACTGTCTAATGTGCCGAAAATACGAAACGACCACCCGCTTCGTAACATGACATAGAACTGTTGTCAATGTCTTTATGGCTGAAAACCGCAAACTGAAAGGCGTTAATTAGGAAAATAAGTGAAGCTAGCCTTACTTACCTGCGTAGACTGTGTTTCTGTCCACGTCCAGAGCTGCGTCGCCCACAATGTGAACCTTTCGGCTCGGGTCACAGTTTTGTTCAAAATAAACTCTCAGTTCCTCTGCTCTCTGTGTTTTACCACTGCAGGGATACCCGCACATTACTATCAGAGGCATTACTGCTAAACTTAACTAAGCGAGTCCACCTAAGCTGCGACAAAGCATGTTTACACTTTCACCCGGAAATGATTAGATCGCCACCAGCAGGGGGCACTACCGACGCGTTGTTTTCTTCGTTTATATTCTGCAATGGTTTCAATTTCATATGAGAACAATCCTATATAATACAAACATTCTTTAAGTACCCTTATAGTACCTTATTTGAGAAATACAAATATTGACAGCTGAGCTGGTTTTAAATTCTACTTTATTGACAAATTGGAACATTTACATTACAATCCCACTGGAAACAGAAATAATTTAATTACCCCCCAAACAATTCCATATAATACATCAAAAAATATATTTCACACCATGCTTATAAGCACAAGAGGTGGTTCTTCAAGCAGGATCTGTTCTCCCTCTATATGGATTAAAAAATTTTAAAAAAAAAAAAAAAGAAAAAAAGGTTCATAAATAAATCACTCTTAAGCATTGTGGTGGTTATAATAAACTACAATGTTAAGAGCTTACTTCCGTTGTGTTAGGTTAGCAGTTTTCAGTATCTCAAGGAGTGATGCTGTGTGTTGCACATTAGGACCAATAACTCCAGTGGGCTTAGGCTCTTCAAAGGAAGCATCTGCAACACTTTTCTTCCCCATGAAATGCCCTTTAATTCAACAAATTAACAAGAAAAAAAAATAACAATATAAGATGTATGGCAGAAATGGGAACTCACCAGAATGTTGTTGTTTGTTAGTTTGTTACCTGTGGCCCAAAGATTCCACCTGGGATTCACCCTGTAGTTCAAGTCCTTGTTCCTTTGCCCTTTGAAGTCAATTGTCATTGAGGATGCGACAGTGATGCAGGATAGGACGATTGAAAACAGAAATCCTACTCTGCAGATTTTAATCAAAGTGCCTGTCATTCTTCAAAATGTTCTGTCTTCTTCAGTCGCCACCTGTTAAATCCTCTGCCAGTCTGCTACTTTGGCATGAGGCAGTTATACAGACGGAGGATGGTCTTAATATTCTAATGAGGTGAGGTCATCTGTCTCTGGTTCGCTCCTTGCTGCATCAAGGATGCACATTGAATGCCATGTGCCAATGTGACTTACTATGGACACTGGAGAGTGTATGACCTCAAGCAAAACCTCTTGATGATCCCAACAGCTTTGCCTAAGGCGTGGTCTTTAACTGGATTGTAACCATTACTAACTGGAATGTCTGAATCACACATGACAAAGCAGTAGTTATATGCAAGGTTTTATTTGCAATTACTTAACGTAAACATTACGGCAAGGCATACAGGCCACTGCATGCTGAGTAGATGTGATGGCTTAAAAAATGCTTTGAATCTGGGGCCTACTGGCTACTTTATGTAGACAGGTTATTTTTCCTGTAAAAGTCTTCACTGTACACAATATCAAAAGTACAAATATCTGTCAACAAGCAATACAAAACAACAGATCAATGGCTGCAGTTTAACAGCTGCAAAGTGGTGATTCTGAAGAAAACAAAGAGCTCAGAAAGCTCTTAAATACGAGTTTTCTGGCAAAGACAAGTCAATATGACCATAAAGCCTTGATTTATTTCCCAAAAATAATTTATAAAATTGAATAATGTGGGACTATACACATTTATCCTTTTTTTTTTTTTTGCATTGCACCAAGATAACCTGCGACTCCTGAAATACTTCTGTCTTTTGACAATCACTGCCACTAACCGCAGAGGTAGGAACCATCGTGTTGAACTTAAAGAACAAGTGCTGCTTTACAAATCTATAACGCAGAACAATAACAAGAGCTTCTGCTTCAGTCATCCCACGCTGAAAAAAATAAACCTCCAGCTCCGTCCTCTCGTTATTTCACCTTCGGCTTCTTGTCAACAGGTCCTTAATTTTCTCTGATATGAATCATCCAACACCATGTACCCTGATGTCTCCTGTCACAACACAGACGGTCGACCTGCTGTTAAAGAAAGAAGGGAAAAAAACTCTGGCAAAATGAGGTATTTTCAATACTGCTGATTCACACGTCAAATACCTCTGAGTTCATAGACAAACCTAAAAAGGCTCTCTTGCATCAATGCTCTCTCATCAACATAAAACGTAATCATATTAAAATGCTATTTTGTGAAGGCGAACTCCAGAAGCTTTGTCTGGCCTGTATCGAATCTTCCAGATGTTTATGAAGTTACTTCCTAAACCAAAAGAAAGATAATAAGACTGTGGCATTTGACATAATAATGGTGACTACAATGACATGCTTTGTGCTCCAAAGCAATTGCAAAATAACCAAAGTATAAAATGTGAATTGTACTGAGACTAAAAGGGGTGATTGCTAAATATATCAGACAACACTTAAGTTTGATTAACTGCTGAGGTGGGAATCCAACTCCTCATCACATCAGCCAGACATTCCTGAGTCTTCTTTTAGAGCGGTGGGAAGATTAGAAAAAGAAAGACAGCTGACCTGTATGTCACCAGTTGAAAGAAGCTAAAAGGCAAGATGAATACAATGCAGACATGCAAAAATAGTATAAATAAAAAACAGCTATAAAATAAATGTTCATGTCGTCTTAATTATGAAAATACTGCTCTTTAGTACACGCTTTACCATCTGTTTATATATGCTAAACAGCCTCTGGATAACTTTAAAAGAACATATAAAAATAAAAAAAGGCCTCGATACTTTGTACCACCTGTGCAGAACAACACACATCCTTTGTTTCGTTCACATGAAAATTCAAGATGTCAAAGCAGCTTCAGGTGTTTCGGTGGCTGTTGTTACCGGAGAGGAGGCGCTTCTGTGTGAGAGCGAGGGCTCTGCTGCAAATCACCATCTGCCACCTCTTCACGCTGCGGACTCGTTGGCTCTTTTGTCTGTGGAATCGCTGGTTCATTCAGATCCGGCGACGGCTTCTTCACCTCGTCACTGTCTGCTGCTCTCGCCGGCTGATTATCCTGCTCCATTTTTTCAAGCTCCTCCCCCTCTTCTTCTTCTCCTTTCTCCTCTTCTTTGACTTTGTGCACAATAAAAAGGTGTCTGTTGAGAGACAGTGCTGACGTGAAACACAGGCCGCAGTGAAGGCACTGAGGAGTGTCGTCGTCGGTCTTGTGCTGTGGAATGTGCTGCTGGAACTGCACGCCGTCGTCCGTGACGAAACCACACTTGGAGCAGCGGAACTGAGCTTTTGGTCGCTTCGTCAATGGAGCGCCGAGGTTCATGACGTGATCCTCTTCCCGCTTCTGTGCGTCGGGAGCTGCTCGGTCCGACACCAACTCCTGCAAGTGAATAGATACACAGCTAATATGACACGTGGGACTTGCAGTGTTTCAATCTGTGCCTATCACATTAAATAAGACCTGACATACCTTCCGAGGAGTCATTTTGGATTCCTGGTTTGACATTTTTGGCATCTGGCTGAGATCTGGGTTTTTGATTCCGTGCATTAGACTAATGTGGTTTTTTAACATCACACTTGACGTGAATGTTGTCTTGGTGTCGGTGCAATACCTGCATTTTTTTTTTTTTTTTTTTTTGAAGAAGAACGTAGTGAACAAAGAGAACTAAATGATTCTCCAAAGCACGACTGATTTCTTTTTACACTGTTGGCGCATTCAAATATTATCTTACCAGCAGGTGTAAAGTTTTTTATTTCCACCATGGTTACTCCGGTTGTGTCTTCTCAGACTTGTTGTGGAGTTGAAGGATTGATCACAGTGTCGACAGGGATATTTCTTTACCAGCTATTAGAGGGGGGGAAAAAGAAATGTGAGAATAAAGCATTTGCCAGTAGTAATAAAGGTTTGCTGGGAGCAGAGATGAATACAGAGTGGACGGTACGACCTGCAACGTTAAGGTCTATCAGGTCTCGGAGCTTATGGCCGGTCATGGGTACCAGCAGTGTTACTCAGTTGTTACAGAAAACGACCAGGTAAGAGTCTAAGTGGGGCAATGCACTGTGAAAACTGTGCAATGAAAAAGTTCCACTACTGCCCCCAATCCGTCCATTACGCTGTTTCTGCATGGGATCGCGACGGCTCACCTTTCTGTGTGTCGTCTTCACATGAGAAACATAGGAGTCTCGCTCAGGGAACCACTGCAGACACTCTCCGCAGGTCCAGCCGGTGGGCTTCACGCGGGGCCTGCTCTCCTGCTCAGCCATTTTCCTCAGACTGCCGCTGTGTTTCAAAGGGCTGTGCCTCTTCTTCTGCGGGACAGAGCGGGAATTCTTGCGCCAGCCGACACTGTTTGTTTCTAGGCTGCTGCTCTCCCCCTCTGCCGTAATGCTTCCCGCGTGAACACCCTGCAAAAACAACGGGCGATGCAGTTTCGGATGAACAACGCAGCAGAGTCAGTTTAGGTTGTTCTTCAAAGAGTACTGATGCCATTAGTGCTTCCATAACATGTTGTGTGAATTTTAGAGCAAAACCTTAAAACCTGAAAAAACAAAACAAATCCCAAAACGAGAATGCCATGATTCCATTAAACAATTTGAGTAGAATCTGAGTCTTTGAAAAATGTCGCTACGTCACAGGACTGAGAGTGAAACAAAACCAGCAAAATAATGTAAAGAGGATTTCAGGAAAAAATCATCAAGAATGGTCCTCACGTTGTACAAATGACCCCTCTGACAGTTGTTGATGATCAATGCAAAAACTGCCGTGTCTTTGTGTCTTCTCCATACTTTACACTTCACAGTACAATCAGCAGGTGATAACACTGGGTGCTAGGCATTCAAAATGTCATCAACAATTGAGTCAATACAAACTCAACAAACAGGATCAACGGTTTTTCAGTGGGCAAGAAATTTGCCACATTTAGCCTAAGATCAGCCTGAGTGAACTGGGGTCGTTTTCTTTCCTTCCCTCATTGTTACTGTTATGATTGTTGTTGTTCTTATTATTATTATTATCTTTCTTTGTTTTGTTCTGTTTTATGTTGTTAAGCACTGTGGGTTGCACATGTTGTATGAGCAGTGCTATATAAATAAAGTTTATTATTATTATTATTATTAACAAGTCGTCTGTCAGATTAGTCTCACAGAAAACCTTTCGGTCAATCGCGCAAATTGTATTGCCAGCAGTACTGACAGCTTTCCCCTAATTTTTCAATACACAAACAAAATTGATTCATCTCAACTGATAAAGAAACGTAAGTATCAATCCAACCAAGTCTGACCTTAAAATGTTGCATTAACAGGTGCTTTTGTGGAAAGACTGAGTTGCATTCCGGACACTTGAACACAGATGTGACACGCTTATTGGCATTCTGATGAAAATGCTCGAGCAGCAACTGCTTTTTCTTAAACACTGTCTCACACGAACACTTAAAGATTAACCTGGAAGAGAAAGAGAGACAAAAAAAAAACCTTCAAATGAACTGCAAAAGTAGGTGAACAACCTTAAAAAAGGGAGGTCATGGGTTATTGACTCACTGAGGGGGCATCTCACTGACACCGTGTTTGTTTAGTAAATGCACTTCACAGCCCTCTTTGGTCTTGAAGGCGACCGGACAAACGGAGCACTTGTAGAAAATCTCACAGTGCTTCTCCTCAATGTGGGTCTTTTGTCCTGGGAGGGTCTTAAAAACCATGTCACAGTGGAGACATCTGAAACAGGAAGGTACATGAGAACACTTTTTTCTGCTGCTGAGTGTTTTATTTTAAGGCCTTCCTCCTTGGCTTACTCACTTGTACCAAGCCTTGCGCGCGTAGTGCAGACAGTTTTCCTTGACGTGCTTCTGCAAGTCGGAAGAACGACACGGCGCGCCGCACTCTGGACAGCAGTACGGGGACTTGCGAATGTGGATGCGTTCGTGGGCTCTGAAACTGCACTTGTTGGGCAACAGCATGGAGCACACGTCACACATCTGATTTGAGGGGGGAGAGAAAGAAAACGCAACTTTGAGATGAAACATGCAGAGTTGTTCTTTCTCTGACCAAAGACAACAGTAAAATAAAAGTGAAAACAGGTATTATAGCGAGTTGCCAAATCCTGATGCAGCCCATTCCGCCATGTTACTGACGTCATATGTACAAAAAGTATTAAAAACACATGTTGCATTAAGTAAAATATGACCCATACCACAGAGTGCGTAATACTTCCAGTAAGTGAACAAAGTCCTAACGTGCAGCGCAGGCTGCTTCAGTCCAAATCCAACACCCACGTTTGGTGAGAATTTTTGACCGTTACAGATCCCTGATCACCTGTCAGGTGGAGGTTATAATGCAACCAGTGAACTCAAAATACTGTCATGGATATTTTCGGAGGAGCGCAGTGGTTAGCGCTGTCACCTCACAGCAAGAAGGTTACGGGTTTGATCCCGGGCCTGGGACCTTTCTGTCCGAAATGTACAAGTTCTCCCTGTGTCTGCATGGGTTCTTCTGGGTTCACTGGCTTCCTCCTACAGTAATAATGCATATGAGGCAAAGTGGGAACTCTAAATTGACCCGGAGTGTGAATGGGGGTATGTCTTTATTTGTCTTTCTATCTGGCGATTTGCCCAGGGTGACACTCTGCCTTTGCCCCACGACAGCTGGGAGAAGCTCCAGCTGACCAGAGTGCAGGAGGAACCGGTACAGAAGATGGATGGATGGATGGATGGATATTTTTCATTGATTTCAAGCAAAGATTACTATTTTATATAAACAACGGGAAAAGAAGAATCTACTCACTAGTCCTTCGACATCTTCTGACAGTCTTTGGTAATGGCCTGCGAGTGCCTTGTAGTCGGCCAACTTCATGTGACACTCCTGGCAGCGAAGCCGGTGCTGAACCACGTAGTCTGGGTAAAGGGGCAGGACGGGTTGGCTTCTCCGCGAGTGCGACGAGGAGAGGTGGTAGTCAGTGAGGTCGCCGCGCAGGGGCACAAACATCTGCTCTGCCGCGATGGGCTTCATGTGGAGCTGCGTGCACTGCATCACCGTGCCGCCGTTCTTGTGCTCGCGCGCGTGAGCCAACAGCGCGCACTTGTTGAAGAAGACGATGGTCTTGGCGCAGTGCGTGCAGCCCACCTCGATGTGAACGCTCCTGCGGCCGTAGTGGTGTGCCAGACTCCTCTCCACGCTGAAGGAGTCGCCGCACTCCAGGCAGCAGTAGCCGCGAGCCGGCAGGCTGATGTTGCAGTTCGGGGGCGGGCTCAGGTTGGGCACGTACGTTGGCACAGGGTTGGCGTTGTTCAACAGCCTGTTCAACGTGCCCGCTGCCGAGTTGGCCGTGGAGGCGTAGGGATACGGTTTGGTTGTTTTGACCTGGTGGACCAGCGGCACGGTGCTGTACACGGTGGAGGAGATGGAGTGCTGGCTTGGCTGATGGGAGGCGGACCGTGCGGCGACGGACGCGGCCACGCTGTGAGGGACCAGGTTCAGGCTGGCCAGGTGCACCGCCTTGGGAAGGAGGTTGGCACCCGCCGCGTGTGCGGCCAAGGCGGGTCGTCTTTTTGGCTTCTGCCCTTGAAGTGTGCTCGACCTTTTGGCAGAACCGCCGCTGTTACGGAAACCTGCCGTGGACAAAAGGGCGCTGGACCTCCTGACGGCAGCCTTTGATTTGCTGTGTAAAACTTTGGGATTTTTAACTCGGGAACCTTTAGTCTGTATTTCAACACCGGCGTCGACAGCTGCAGCTTGAGAGTGGCGCGGCGACGTGTTGCAGTAAGAGTCCTCGCTGATCATGCTTTGTGATGGAGATGATTCATATGCGGAATGGAGTTCGTCTGTTTCGGAATCGGGCAGCACGCTGGTGACCGTGCGTTTGATCTGTCCGGTTGTTGTTTTGATGGTCTTAATTCGGACCCTCGGTATGGCGGGGGGTGACCCAGAGGTCAGTGCAGGGGACGCTTTCCCACTACTGTCGCTGCAGATGCTCGCAGGGCTGTCGGAGGGCTTCAAGAACCGCTTCACAGCTTCGAGTGGACTTCTGGGGCTTCGAGGGGATATAGGCACGTTTGGGCTTGCCTTGATGGCGTCATTATGAACTGAGGCTTCTCTGAGATCTTTTCTCGCATTTAGCACCGCCAGGGCCTCAAGACAGGAGGACAACTTAGATGTCTGAGATTTTAAAATGGATTAGATGCTGGAACATCCGCTGAGGTTCCGGGATCGCTGTTTGCTTCCACGCAGTTAATCTTACTACTCGGAGGAGGAAGTGCAGCTTGTATTCTCATATTTTTATCAGTTTCTTTACAAACAAGTCCATCGCATACTTCTTCACTTATAGGTCCCTCTGTTTTCCTCTTGTGAGCATTTAAAGTAATATCCGATTCCTTTGTTCTGTCGTCAAATATGCTGAGGTCTAATGTTTGGGAGTTGTCTGGTATTGAAGGTTCTGTCAGAACCGAAGCGTCTGGAAAACAGGAGCTTTCTTTCGGATGTGTTTTTTCTCTGCTACAAGCGTCCTCAGATTCAGGACTGGAGATGGGATTGGGGCGAGTACGGGAAAATACTGGCGTCCCCTCAGGTTTGTGCTGAACTGGTGCCTTTCCAAGTAGCTCTCTGGAACTCTCCCCATTCAGAGCGCTGACAAATGATTTAGAAAAGGCGGCGTTAGAAGTGTCGTCAGTGCACAGAGCTGTATCCTGTCCCCTGAATCCATTTTGAAATGTGGGTCCAAACGCCTCCAATGAGTCCTGGCGACTTGTGTTTTTCACTATGACACTAACTGCAGGAATATCTGCTGGTGCAACAGCTTGGTTACTCAATAATCCATCATCCAGACATATCCCCGTGTGTTTCAGTTGACTTTCTGTATCATCATGACTGCCCTGGATGGGTTCTTTGGCGTCCAAACCCGTGGCATCAGGAATATCAAATGCAGCCAAGAGATCATCGAAATCTGGGGTTTTCATGTCACCCATGGCTGTACAGGGTCATGCACCTGGGGAATAAACACGCCATCAGATACTTTTAAACGAACAAATTACCGTCAAAACCCCCATCTGTTTTCACTAAAAGTATACACGAAACAATATCCACTGTTGTCATTAAGAAAACAATTACTGTGATCTTACTGAGGGCTAAACAACGTATACTCTACTGACGTTAGCTTTAGCCACCTAGCTGCTAAACGTGAACAATTTGGTTCCATCTTCATCTGTGCTGCTCACCCATTCCATAGCATGCACTAAAACACGCACCCATTAAGTACTGTGCATTTAAATTAAACAAGCCGCTCCCAATTAAATTAAAACTCAATTGCAATATATGACAACATACCTAAAAGTTATGCAGCGGTTAGCTGAACTAACGTTAATACGGCTACAGTCAGCGAGCCACACACACACACACACACATACAATTTAGCACGTTAGCTTAGGCACATGCTATCATACCAAACATCCAGGCAACCTGCTAAAACTATCGTGCTGCACATGAGCTTACCATTTGATCCGGTTATATTTCACAGCTCTATTTAATCAGCTACCCAGCCGGCTACACATGGACGCTTAATAATGTGGAAGCGACGCTTGGCTGTTGCAACTTGCAGGGCTTCATAGCTCGGCTACAAGCGCTAACTTCGTTTTCCTGGAGTCCAGTGAAACGAGCCCTCGACGCGGTCTTGCAGGCGGGAGGCGGTCCTATCTTTACTTTCTACCGTCAATAAACTACTGGCCTGTGATGTTTCACGGCTATAACAGGTAGTGTCATATTTGAATGTGTGATGCTCTTAAGATACATCTCACACTGAAACAGATATACTCCATCAGCACCACTTTTCACCAATTATTCTATTTTACCAATCCATAAATTGAATACCTATCAGATATGTTTGTTTACTTACATGTTTATTTACAGGAGCAATGATCTCCTTGACAGTTTTCAAAACTTCTTTACTTTCTCTTCATATGTACACTCTTACAGTACTAGACAAGGTGATGTTAATAATCTATATTTACCCTTTACCCGTACTACACATCATCAATTTAACTTGTCTTACAGGGGCCTTTTGGAGGGCGATATGGGTCGGAGGGGAAGACTGTTGCAAGACATCTGCTTGTTTGTAAATACAGGGTTGGATTCAGGTGGACCTGGAGGTGCACAGGTCAACGGCCACATAAGCAGCTCTATACTGTATAAAAAATAATAATGATGATTAAGGAATAAATGAACAAATAAATAGTCAAAAACACGCTTAGAGAGTCTTTGTTTTTAATTGGATTCATTTGTCGTACAGATCACAGACTTCTCTTTGTAATATGACTACTACAGATTAATAACTCCCATTCCATATGTGGTTTAAATGTTTGTTGTAAGTTCATCACCATTTATTCTCATAGTTCTTACTGTCACATCTCAAATTTATTCATGTGCAATTGTGAAAAATTTCCCCATCTGTTTTTATCCATTTATCATTTTTTTTGTTCTATTGTAATTTATGTTGTGCCACCAAACCTGTTTCAGTTATTCATTTCTGCTAGTGAACACCTTTGGCTTATGTGGCTTTACAAGAATATTATGAATTTTGTAATTTTGAATCTGACCTACTAATTATTATTTCCATCCATACCAAGATCGCAAAATGACTTTTGACGTGTGAGCGGAACTTGTCTCATTTGTGATCTTCCGTCAGAGATAAGATCAAAGAGCATTTCGCTGCTTTCACAGTATATCTGTTTATGCATATAGTTGCTTGAGAGGTAAAGTGCAAGTTGCAGTGCAATAACTTTAATAACCCTACAGTTGTAAATTGAGGGCTCATCCCATTTTGTTTTATTTAAGCAAACAAATGCTCGTTGCTATTTACTCCTGAGATATTTTCCAAAAGTTATGTCTTTTCAACATTTGAAAGAAATTACATATATATTTTTGTCACTTTGTTGGTAGGTGGAATTAGTAGCACCAAAAGAGCAGACTAAAGCAACACACATCTGTTTGTTTAGGAATAACAAAAATAAAGTTCAGAAAAAAACAATTTTTTGTTGGTCATCTTAATTGATCAATAAAGGGGCAAAGGTAGAAAGGATATACCCCGACCCCAACCCCCACCCCCAAAGATATCAAAAAATAAACTTGAGTTTCACATATTTCAAAATATAAGTACATATATGACATATGCATTAGCCTATGTTATAATTACCCTTTACTTGCAGATCAACCAAGTAGGTGTGCCAAAGTACAAAGTCAGACCCAATCTGTGAACTATTTTGATAACTTATCACCAGTTGCTGCAGTGTCTATCAATCACACAATTATAAATGATTTTTATCAGGTCCATGATATTAAACCTGTTTACTGCATTATTACGTGCTTTGGTTCCTCAGAAATCACCAGGCCACGTAACGTGTCTGTTAATTAATGATGGCATGGGCTGAGTATATTCCCCAGCTCTGGTGTTTTCACGGCAGCATTTGACAGCCGGGTTTGGGAGGACGCACAATGAGTAAGAGATTAGCTTAGCCTTTTCATGAATTAAGCCATTGTGAACTGATATTTTTTTTTCCTTCACCACTCTTCCCACGATAAGCTCAGGGACCCTGGGAACTTATTTTCAGCTTCTTTTTTATCTCGCAGAGTACATAGAGACGCAGGTTGTTGCTGGATCGCGGCTCCAAGACGCACAAGCCTGACAAAGCTGCTTTTCCCTGTAAGTCTGCTGCACAGAAGTGAACCGAGATTGTTTTTCTCTTTTCCAGCACAAGACAAGGTGTACCACCTCAATACTATACCCAACCAAAATGGGAATGGCAACGACAACTATGGCTACGAGCATGAGGTATGTTTTTCTCTTACTGCTTCTCCTCCTCTCAGGGTCTGTTTAGTCTCTACTTAATTCAAAGAAGAAGAAAAACAAATTTTTCTAAATAAATGACTTTAATATTTTAGGAGGACCACTATTATGAGCCAAGCAGCAAGAAAAGCCAGACTGAGGGACAAGGGAAGAAAATAAGATCATATTTAAGGTGTGTCTTCAAAGTGAATGTGTTTTCAAAGAGCGAATGTTATTGTTTTATGTTGGGTTTACATCCTTCAAGTGCCGCTTTAACTTTATGTGCACAATGTTAGCTCTGAGGAATGCTGATTTGAATGCCGATTTTTTTTTTTTGTTACTCTGTGGTATAAATAGCAAATCTATGCTTTTGTAAACTTTGATAACAGAACTTGAGCTTTGGGCGTGTTCAGATGGTTGATAAATCAGTATTTAATCAGCAATACTGCCTTTTTATCTTGAGTGTGAGAGCTTTGCACGTTTGGACCTCACGTTAAATTTCTCCTGTACTTCAGCCGAGCTGCCAAGCCGATTAATGCTACAGAGGATTACATCAAGTCACACTCAAAAACCTTCAAATACATTGTGTTGGGCATTCTTGGAGCAGGTAACACTAAGCATCTGTTAATGTGTGCTCAACTGTGACAATAAATTGCTGTCTATCCCGCAAATGCCACCTGCTTACTTTGTTTATGATCCAACTCCAATACGTAAATGGATTCCAAGACACGTTTTTGGAAGACACGCTCTCTCTTGTGCTCTGCAGGTTATGTGGCATACTTCATTGCAGCCTGTGTACTGGATTTCCAGAGGGCCCTTGCACTTGTGGTCCTAACATGTGTGGCCGTTGCCGCTGTGTCCTACGAAGTTGCGAGTGAGCACTTGGGCGAAAAAGTCAGCAGGGCATTCAAACCTGTTGTCAGAGTCTTCAAGCGCTTCTATAAATGGATCAAATGGTGAGAGAGAGATTCTTGTTCTGAGTGGACTTCTCCTTAGAGCTGCAAATAATGAGATGAGAGTGAACACATGTTTCAACTGTACTTTCAGGCTTTTCATTTTGGCTGTTTTGGGCTTGCTGGTGGCGTGGCTCGTCGTGGACACGAGACACCGTCCCGAGCAGCTTATCTCCTTTGGGGGTGTTTGCATGTTGGTTGTGCTTATATTCCTCTTGTCAGCACACAGGTCAGCGGTGAGTTTTACCATCAGTCACTGAATGGCTTTTCTTATTGCCGTGCCGACGACAGTTTCAAAAGATCCCCGGGTTTTTTATCGCGGGACTTATCTCTGATGAGTTTTGCTGACACTGTCGATATCAGTTGGCCTTTTGAACCCCATCTGCTTCGGAATAACCAGAAGCACTTCCTAACACCAACTTGTGGGGTTATGGAGACTCCCTGATTCAAGTCAAGTGTGAACACATTTTCTTCTTCCTTTGTTTTCAGGTGGTGTGGAGGCCAGTGTTCTGGGGTCTGGGCATACAGTTCTGCATTGGCCTTTTTGTCATAAGAACACATCCCGGGCTTGTAGCCTTCCAATGGCTTGGAGATCAAGTGAAGGTATTTAAACACAGGCCTTTCAAAATGTCAGTTATCCTTAGGTGGCCCTCTGTGTGACATAAACAAACACACCTGTCTGCACCTTGATAATGCGAGCAAAAATATGCAAATATGTCTTAATCTAACTCTCATTCACAATGTTATTTCTCTAACATACACACATATTTCTTTCTGTACATACATTTAAAAAGAAAACTACACAGCATATGATCCCGAAACTCTAGATTTGCAGAACACAATTCTTATGTGGTAAACAGCTTCTTATCTGAGTGCACCAGTCAGTCTTATCATTATAATTGTTTTATTGTATTCCTTTTTCCACATTGTTGGCTCTGCATAACATGTGCAGTGATTTTCTGTTCCGTGATATCAGTGAATGAAATGTCAGATAAAGAATTTGTGGTGTCGTCAACAATCAATGACCTGTGGAAATTGATACATGTGTAAAAAGATAATGCTCCTTTTCTATTTTGCATGGACAGATTTTCCTCGACTACACCAAAGAAGGCTCATCGTTTGTTTTTGGATCCCTGATTGCAGACATTTTTGCTTTCCAGGTAAATAAATTACTGTCATTTTCACTTCAAATTTTGCAACTGAGTAATGGGTGAATGCAACTCTTTAAACAAGTCTTGATTTTTTCCTCAGGCCTTACCCATTGTGGTGTTTTTCAGCAGCGTTATGTCAATCCTATACTTTTTGGGCATAATGCAGTGGTTCATTTTGAAGGTTAGTAAAGATTATGTTACAGCAACACAGCATTGATTACTTTAAGACTCTTTATTGCTTACATCCTTCAGTGGCAGCATGACTAAGGGCCATGTGGTTTTGTACATACAGATCTCATGGCTAATGCAGATAACGATGGGAACCTCGCCCACCGAGACCTTGAGTGTTGCCGGCAATATATTTGTTGGCCAGGTACCAGTCTGAGAATATTTTCCTCAGAATATTTTTATACCTCAGTTTTAGAGGCCATTAAATGGTCAACAATGAAAAAATAAATATAAATTCCACTTATTGTGTTGGTTTACATGTCCTGCCTGTTTTTCTGTGCTGCAGACTGAGGCTCCCCTGCTGATTCGCCCATATTTGAAAGACATGACCAAATCTGAGATTCATGCCGTTATGGTTGGAGGATTTGCTACAATTGCAGGAAGTGTCATGGGGGCATTCATCTCATTTGGGGTGAGCTCAAACTGTTATTGCACCACATAGCATTAACTTATGTACTGGTCCCTATTTTTTGCAGAAAAGATGCAAATTTATTTACCTATACACGAATTACAAGGATTTTTTTTGTGACTATACAACAAATACGAAAAGAGACAACTAAATAATGTGTTTTATTTTATTTTATTTTTTTAAATGAGAGTCTTTAAAACAAGCTTTGATATAAGTACAAAAGAAGATACAAACTGGGGAGTTTCCTAGCTCCTAAGGGCATTGTGGCATGGGATACAATGTACCATTGTAACAGTAATGGAAGAACTGACACGGCAAAAAAAGTATATTCTTTTTCAACAACAACTTTCAGTGGCAACTGACAAAGTCGCACTACCAGAGAACATAATCCATTGCTCTACAACTGAATAAAGAGTTAAAGATAAACTTTTATTATCCGTATTTAGCTAATGAGTAATTGATGGCATCTAGTGTGGCCTTAGAGTGATCTGCAGGAAGTCTGGCTGTTAAAAAAACAACCTTCCAAGCCTCAGATCACCCACGGGTTTATCACACAAGAGAAAAATAACAGCGTCAAACTGGAGCAAGTTTTAGTTTTATAGTAAAAGTTAACATCAATATGTTTGTCTTAACTGCCCTAAAGCAAAATGATTGATTGAATGATTCAGAGTGATCTTTCAAAACAACACTCCCATTGTGACCAATGCTGGTTGCTGTTTAATTTTTAAATACTTGTAATGATCAGTCAATAAAAACTGCATTTGAATGTTTTCAATGTTAATACTGTAAGACAATACAAAATATGAAGTGCGGTGACATCAGAGAAAAGAAGACTTTGTCCTGTTGTGCAGATTGATGCGTCCTCTTTGATATCTGCCTCTGTGATGGCTGCTCCTTGTGCCTTGGCTATTTCCAAACTGTCTTACCCAGAGACAGAGGAGAGTCCCTTCAAAGATAAGAAGAATGTCAAGGTTTCTGCTGGGTGTGTAAATTAGGCCATTTTTTTTCTCATTCTCATTTCACAAATAATTTTACAAACTTATTTTTTAACTTTGTGTCTGTAAAAACTCCTAGAGATGAACAGAACATCCTGGAGGCTGCTAGCAGTGGAGCATCTGCGTCCATAGGACTTGTTGCAAACATTGCTGCAAACCTCATAGCCTTCCTTGCCATACTTGGGTTCATAAACAGCGCTTTGAGCTGGTTTGGAGGAATGGTGGGATACCCCGAGCTAAAATTTCAGGTATGATTTACAATGTATTGACAATAAGTCGAAGTTTAGTTATACATAGGAAAGAGGCTCAAGAAGCAGGGACAAGGGAATGCTTTGAAACAAGCTTTGTTAACAGCGTCAGGAAGGAAGTTCAAGTTAAACAAACTGGCAGAGAGTCAAGCCGCTGTCAACAAAGTGAAATAAAAAACTAAAAAGCATGACATAAAGCCTGGAATGAGTGAGTAGGATGTTAAGAGTAAGATGACCTTGGCAAAGAAACACAACTCCTTGCAGGAGGAATGTGGCTGAAGGGAAGGTGCGATAAGGGTAAAAAGGCGTATATTTCCCCTTCTTCTCCAAAATGAGCCAACAGACAAAAATGAGCCAGGCTGATGGAGTTTGTCATGAAAAATCCTCACACTTTGGCAAAAATATTTGTCAATTCTGAAACCTTTCTTTTTGTTCACTCGATAACTTTATCTTTCTTTTTGTATGTAGCTGATCTGCTCCTACGTGTTCATGCCATTGGCCTTCATGATGGGAGTACCGTATGATGAAAGTTTCACTGTGGCCGAACTCATCGGAATCAAGCTTTTCCTAAATGAGTTTGTGGCTTATCAGAAGCTGTCCGAGCTGAAACTCAACAGGCTCATTGGGCTTGACGAAATCATCGGAGGGCAAAGACAATGGATCTCTGTGAGTAAGCAGAGGAGCGCAACATGTTTCAGTTGCAAAACATGACGTCATAAAACTATTTTTAAAATGGTCAAATATCATATCCCGTGTGTAATGTCTCCTGTTCCAGATGCGCTCAGAGATTATCTCCACTTACGCTCTTTGTGGTTTTGCCAACTTCAGTTCGCTTGGAATTGTGATTGGAGGCCTGTGTGGGTATTTTGCCATAGTTTCACCATTTGACGTTGTACTTTCCTTGATGATGAGTGACCAAATTGTTTTCTCTCCCAAAAAGCCTCCATATGCCCGCCCAGAAGAGGTGACATCTCATCTATGGTGTTGAGAGCCATGATCACTGGCACTTGTGTGTCTCTTGTCAACGCTTGCATTGCGGGTAAGAGATTTTTCAATGAATCTGTTTACAACCATCCTCAGTAGCTGAACTTGTTTTCAATTGAACTTCTTCTCCAAGGGATCCTGTTTCTTCCTCCTGTGGACTGTGTGGGGTTGTTCGCGGGATCTGCCTTCAACACCACAAATTCAGATATGATGACTTGCTGTGCAGACCTTTTCCAAAAGTAAGAGTGCACCTCATTAGCTGCTAGTGAATTCACAGAGTGACGCAAGACTAAATGATTCAAAATGATCTTCTCTTGCAGCACTGTACGCAATAGGACCATCTCATTCGAGGGATCATGGACCAATGTCACAAACGTTGCCTCATACTTCTGGAACTGCTGTGATTGTTGTTCTTCCCCAGCCGTGCATGTTTGTTTGTAGGGAACCAAGACATTAGTGTCCATGCTGATGTCTCCCTGTTTGTATATCTGTAACAAAACAATGGTAATAACTGTGACGCCTGTAAACAAAAATGCTGAATGTATCTTTCTTGTGTTGTATCACATATTTATATGTTCTTTAAGTTGTAGAAATGAGCACTCAAAACTACTGTGTAAAAAAATATAAACAAACAACCCACACCCCCCAAAAAACTAAAAATTAAAATTATGCACCTTTTTAATAAAAACACCTCAGTTTTATTCAGCCATCAACAGCGTAATTCCAAATTAAATTTGGAATGCCACATTTGAAAGTGAATTTGAGGTTTAAAGTAAACACCATTTATGTTTTTATATTGTAAATAACATTGGCTGATTTGATGTGACGGAAAAATGACAGCACACGTTACAAACGCATTTGTTCTGACTCTCATTTACTCTCATTCACTCACATGATAGTGTCTTTACACAACACGTGAGGCATTTACTGCTTTCATTTTATGTACACATAAAAACAACAGAGAATTGTGTTTGTGCGATGCCATGTCTTGATTTTTTTCTCCATCACCAGACTATTGGGGTTGTTTTGAAGGGTTCATTTTTATGTTGGGCTATTTTACCAGATTTGTATAGTAACAGTGTTATTGTTAGGATGATGAGCGGCTGGCAAGAATGTTAACGATGCCATGATTGTAAATATGCAACTGATTAAAAAACGTGTAAGCAGCAGAGAATGTGTTGCTTGTTTATTCACACTTGAAGCAGTCATGATCTTCACTAACATCTATTTGCAGCAGGTGTCAGCTGCAGGAGAGTGAGCTACCCCACAGTCTACAGTCAGGAAGCAAATTGACCAGCATCACAATAATATCATTTAATTCTCATTAAATTATCTAATATTGGGGTTATGGGCAGAATTTTAGCTCTTATTACTTTTGTTGTTATTACCTTTCACAAGGAATTTCTTTCAAACATACATTAAATCACATATCAACTTTATTTTTTTTTTATTAGAAACAACAGATACATTATTTTTAGACAGTTTTTTCTGACAGGTCTTCAGCATTTTTGGCTCCTGATACAAATTTAGAAGAACTTCTTTTTGGTACACAGTAGTCAACGAAAAATCTATTTTTCATTAAACTCCAAGCGGTCTCACAGAAAAAAAAAGAAGAAACAGAGCTTGGTCAGGTTACTGCGAACAACTGTACATTAGGAAGAAGTTCACCTATGAGATAATTCTGAATGAATACAGGGAGCTTTTCAAAGTTCATTTTTATGTGGTCATTTCGTTTAGGTTTAGTCCGAAGTCCACGGGTCAGTTGAAAAGCCTGACTCAGCTTGTGATTGGGGGGGTTTGCATGTGTGGTCGCATGTCCTGAAGCATGAGCATACCATAGTTAAAGACTTTATTCTTAAGCCCCTTTAAACAAATTGCTTTGACAGTGCAGTGGTTGGCCTGTGCAGTGAAAACGCGTAGGCCGTGTTTTGTGAAAACACAAAACAAGAAAAAAACAGACCCAACATTAAGATGAAGGACGAAACTAGTCAGAATAATGGCAGAAAATGTGCACGACAAACAATCTCTCGCCTAAAAAGGACAGTAATACACTGGCATGAGCTCAGCTATGCTGTGTAAAGAACTGTGTGCAGGCGGCACAAATGCTGGTCACACTAACACACTCACGTCCCAGCCACACATGCACACATCGCACATGAACATGCAACATGAAATATAGATGAAATACCTCAGCAGCCTCTTGTGACTGTGGCTCTCCTCTCCAAACTCTCTCAGTCACATGATGAGGGTCAACGCCAGTGAGTTGTTAACATCCTGCATGTTGAGGTCCACCATGACGTTAGCACCGTCTGCCACTTATTTATTTATTTATTTATTTATTTATTTATTTATTTTTTTACTGTATGCATGCTTTGCCCTTTGTCATTTTCTCTTAATCTCTCTTTTTCTGTCTGTCTCTGCATTGCCACACACCACATGTGTGCAGCACGTATACACCACTTACTTGTTGTAACGTTTCACTTTACACAAGTATATAACAAAGAGGATGCAGGTAGACTGAAACGGAAAGGGACTACTTATCCACAGTAACAGAGCAAAGTATTTGGCACATAGTCTAACGTCGCTTTTCATTCTGTTAAAGTTAGAAAGCCTGTGACTTTTTACCTAACATATTGTATTAGTATTTTACTGCCGTGAAAATCTTACACCATGTCAGTGACAGCAACAGAGTTCACAGTAATTATTCATGGTAATCCAGGTCAACAACCTGTAACTCTCATTAAGATCTTGCAGAGGGATCTTACACTTCTCTGATGGAAGCCGTCGAGTCAGTCTCAACACAAAACACGTTTCTTTCCCTACCTGATTTCAAGGACGTCACTTTTTTGTACGGGCTTGGAATTGGAACCTGACTTATTGTCCTCTGTCTCCTGGGCCTTCCTTGCTACCTTCGGACTGGAATTAGCCTTTCTAGGCATTTGGGGGCTTTGTCCTTTCCGCTGCATCTGTGGGCTACTGGAGCCCAGCTTGCGGTTGAGCAGTGGGCTCCTGGAGCCTTTCACCCTTGGGGGTGCCTGAAGACTTTCCACCGTCTTTAGTGGTTTCAGGCCAAGAAGTCCACAGTAGTAGTTGCACTGGTGGTGTGTCAGGAACCGCTCGAATACTTCAGGGGAGCCGCACTCAGTCAGGCCTTGGTATCTAAAACAAGGACACACTTGTAATAATTACTTGTAGTCAGATAAAATCCTAACATGAAATGCCATGCTGTGTGTATGGATACAAACCCTTTTGACTTGGTCACGACCCTGACATTTGTAATCTTTGTTTCAACACCTGCAAAACAAATAAACCAAAGAAAAGTCACTTTTTACAAGAGTCTTATGAGTTGGTTGTGTCAGCCATAATGCTGTGTGTGTGCGCCCCCTACCCTCCAGCTGAGTGACCAGCAGGTTTCCGTGTGTCCACTGATGGATCCAGTGCTGGAAGGCGCAGCTCTTCTGCTCTAACTCAGAAGCAGCTCTCATAATCAGCGTGCCTTTAGGATCCATGGTGCAATACTTGAGGTAGACACCTTGCAGGTCAGCCTCCACTGTGGCATATGGCACAGCGTTGGCCGGACGGTACATCAGATACTGAGGAATCACTCTGCAAAAGTCAAACAAAGTTTGAGTTTATACCAAGCAATATTACAACTTTTAACAGCAAAAATCGATTAACGACGAGGGCCACTTACTCTAGTGTTTGCCCAAAGTTGTCAATTAATCTTGCTTCTGCAGCAAAGATTTTACAATACTCTCGGATCATGTTTTGGACTTTACATTCCTGGAAACAGAAATATTTTAACACAGTCTTTTGCAAGGGACTGAAAAGACCAAACAAGGAATACTTACTTGCTTAGTGATTTCCCCATTTCTCTCTGCAAGGTTACTCTCCTTTTTGGTCCCATAGGCAATAGGATTTTGGACTTTAATGATGCAGGCAGCCCCGGACTCAAAGATGGGATCCAGGCCGTAAATGACCCTCACTCTGCTGGTTTTGTGAGCGCAGCCCTCGCCAATGTGCACAGTCTCGGTCATGATGCGGCCAAAGTACTTGTCACCCCAGCTGCCACTGTCGGCGAGGCCTTTCGTAAACAGCAGTGGGGTCATCTCAATTTCCTCTCCAACTGGAAGAAAAAAAAGAAACATGTTAGTGTTGAACCCATGAATAGTAGATCTAAAAAACAAACACCCCCCTTTAAAAAATAAAGAAATAATGGATGTGGCTAAAAGCTAATGAATCAACATACCTTTCAGATCGTCTTTCAGTAAAATTTCAGATAAAACTGTAAAACAGAGAGCAGAGTATTAGAACCAAGTTTTCTATTGTGCGAGATAACTTTCAATATATTTAATATATCCAGGCCATTTTGTATCTTACTGTCAATGCTTAGCAGGAAGTCTGTGGTGTCAGTCCCGTACTCATTGTTTATTGTGCAGCTGTACACTGCGCAGTCTTGGCTGGCCGCGAGAACAATTGCGAGAGCGACTTGACTCTCGTCTCCTCCGCTTGAGAATAAAACGAAAAGAAAAAGACAGGAGAAAGAGAGAAAATTGTTTGCATACGATACTGGTTGAACCGTCTCCTGTAGGTGCACCAGCAACCCACAGGGTGTCGCTGTACTACATGGGGTCGTGCATGTGGCTGCAGCGTGCTGACCGCGCGGCCATTAGTGCGCGCATAGAGTTTGAATGCACCCTGGAGATGAGGAAAGAAACTGCGTCAGATTACAGCTCAGCTCTTGAGTCTCGACGGAGAGTCATCTCTTTGCGTCACGAAGTTCAAATGAGCAGGCAGTGAGGGCGGCAAGAGCCTGAGGTCGTGTTGTTGGACTCGAGATTGGTCTTGCTCTCAAGACCACTTCTTTAAGGGTCTCGGTCTCGTCTCGAGGCAGACTGGGGATTTTTGATCAAGTTTGATCTGTTTGTGACACCCAGAGTAACACCCCGCCCCCTTACTACTAGTTTATTTATGTTTTCAAATGATGAAGCAAAGTTGTTTTTTTAATGGTTCAAAAATAGTTGGAAAAGCAGCAAAATGTTAAAGAAAATTATTTAAAGATACCTTTGCTGTTCGATTTAGAAGCAAACTTGATTTTAAAAAGATACTAGTGATTTTTTTTTTTTTACTGTGTTGTTATTTTTCTTTGATATATAAAGTCTTGGTCTTGTCTTGGTCTCGAACACCAAATGTCTTGGTCTTGTCTTTATCTCGATACTCTCTAGTCTTGGTAAGTTCTCGGTTGGTGCGGTCTTGACTACAGCACTAGCACGAGGGATTGGAGCATTTCGAAATACAGGATGTCCTCATGCAGGTGGCGTGGCACGGATAAGGAGGGGATTTACCTTCTCTTCACCTGCAGTATTTCCTCCTCATCTTTGCACCACTTGATGGTGGCGTCGCTGAGCACGTTGAAGAACTGACACCAAAGCTTCAGGTGTCCAGAGGCGTCTGGGAACGGCTCTCCTCTGATCTTCCGGATGACCTGTGGGGCTGGTGGAGCGCAGGGGTAAAAAACGTTAAAATAGGCCAGTGGCATACGTTGATAATATCAAAAGCTTTGAAAGGAAACATGCAGGGGGGTAACCTTTCAGAGGGTCTCGCTTCTTTTCGGCCGGTTTCTCCTCCTGTTTGGTGCCAACCGGCTCCTCCGCTGGTGGTTCCTCCATGAATTTTGGCACCTCCAGGGTGACCTTCCTGCGACTTAGCAGCGGCGAGCGCTTCTCCATCGGCGGGGTGTTTTGTCCCGCCGCCTGCAGCAGTGCTGCCCTGCGAGCCTGGCCGGGCGACATGTAGGGTGATTCCTTTCTGCCTTGGGTGTCGGGCACGCCCCCAGTGACTCCCTCCATGTCTTCTTTGGGTTTGGGCATGAAGATTTTGCGCCGCGCCCCGGAGGCCAGCTCCTCAGGCGTCGCAGAGCGTATAAGGGTCAGACTGTCTCTGCGTTTCAGCCTGGGGCTGCTTTCACACGACAGGGATGACGTTGGCGTCGAGCCCCCGCTCAGATCATCATCCCCCTTTTCACCCTGACGAGTGCCGGGTGCAGCACCAGCCTCAGTGTCTGATTCTGTGGCAGCTCTGGACATAAATTTGCGGAGACTCGCCGGACTCAGGGATGGATGCGTCGGAGGTTTAGAGGAGAGCCTCTCCACGGACGGGCAGTTTCTCAGGAGGTCTTCGACAGACACTGAAGTCTCAATTTTGGCCTCTTTGAGGTTGTTCTTTTGGATTTCAGGGACAGTTGTGATTCCTGCTGGTTTACCGAATGATGGCCCATTGTCACCTACTTTTGGTGCCAGAGCTTTATGTAGCACGGACAATTTGTTCTCTCTCACACTCTTTTCTGCTAGTTCGTCTGGGTTCTGCTTCCTGTTTCTCTCAGGCCTTTCAGGACTCATGTGCGTTCCCTTGCCAATATCAATCTTTGTTCCACTTTTTTCAGCAGCAGAAGTCTCGGTTTCAACTGTCTTAGTCAGGGTGTGTGCGCTAAGGGCAGGATCGCTTTCGAGAGAGGTGACAGAAACGAGTGGCACCACACACAAGGGGACTGACGGACTTTCAGTATTCTGAGACACATCAACTTGACCCTCAACATGCACTTCATCGCCCTTGTCATCACTACACGAGACACTTATGACAGGAATTGTTCCAAAGTCCATTTGAGGGGGCTTCTCATCACTTTTTACCCACTCTTGCTCCCCTTCTGTCCTTTCTACCTTCTCATTGGATGGCTCAACTATCTTTACTTCCTGCGCAGGTGACACATTCTTATCCTGAATATCTTCCTGTGTGGGAGGCAATCTTGGAGAATCAGACAGAATTCTCTGGTCTTGGCCGAGTTCTGCTGACACATGAGTCATGTCATGTTTTTGTGAAACAGCAGACTCTGTTGTTTGCTTATTTAATGCTAAAATAGTTAGCGGCAGAGTGCACTCTTTCAGATCAGGCTCCATTATTTCAATCTTTGGGATTATAAAAGTGTCTTCTGGGTGTACATCAGGCTCAGTTGGTTTTGTGGCCGGGATGTCCTCAATAGTTGATATTTCAATAATTGGAATATTTTCAAGAAGCAAACACGGTTTCACCTCACTGTTGTCATGCTGTGCTACGCTACTATTTTGCTGTAAAACGGTATTGCTGTCTTCCTGGTTTGCTTTTACTGATAGGTCCTTCAACTCAAACTCCTCCTCTTTTACTAAGTCGTTCTTTTCTTCCTTCGCCTCAACCTGTGAGTAATCATTAGCTGTTTTGGTCTCCTCACCCTCGACTATTGCAGCCTCTTGCACTCTTTCATTGCTGCATGACTTTCGCTCTACATCTTGTAATACATCACAAGCAAAACTGTCTTTTAATTGGCTTAAATCTTCTTGACCTATAGGATTCTGCACCTCCACAATGGTGGAGACCTCTTGGACCTCTTGGCTTATCTGTGCTTTAGAAGAGGTGACTTCTTGTATTTTTAGATCACCCTCCACTAGGCTGGCTGTGGCGACGATGGGTGGAAGTCCTACATTTGTTTCCTGTATTGTTGAGCCATGTGGGTTGTCTTCTTTGACAGTATCTACATCTGAACTATTTGCAGTCACAGTAGACACAGGTAGAGGCACCTGATTGAATGTTCTGGACTCACATGACTCAGTTCTCTCTTCCAGTGAATAACTTATTTTAGAAATCTCATGTCTGTCGGTGCCTAACTGCTCTTGGACTGATTTCACTTCAGGTTTCTCTTCCCCTCTGAGCTGATTGTTACTGTTCGAATGGTCCTTCTCTGTGTCCGGTTCACCTTTCTTAACTGGCTCGTTACGATCCATGTCCTCATCTTGCAAACTTTCAGTGGGTGATGTTAGGAGGCTGTGGCTCTCCGACATAGACAAAGAACTGTCGAGGGGTGACCAGCTCTCCGCCACACTAACAAATGAGGGTGTGGGAGAAGAATTGTCTTCAGAAATGGTTTGGGCCTGTGGCACGACAGATGTGTCTTCTGCATTTGAGGATACATCTCTTGCTGCACTGCTATTAGGTTGTTGTGAAGCTACAAAGGAATCTGGTACTTTCTTGCGTTCTGGGGACTCATAGACAACTGAGACTGTCTCAGAATCAACCTGATGGAAAGAAAAACAAATGACAGAAATAGCATTTCAGTGCTTGCAACTTCAGCATTTGCATGACTAAGGGCACACAACGAGGAACAGATGTTGATGTGAAGTGCGCTGTTGTTTTAGTTTTAATTAGTTTACATGCAAAACATTTTTAACAATCCCATTTACTAGTATGAAGTCACAGTGACGGTACTAGAGAAAACAACCAGCGTCATATGGTGAGTCTGAGGTATTTTTTTAGAAGCTTGTTACAGCAGGCTTATTGCAGTGACCCTTGACAGGGCGACACTGCAATACTTTTAGACTGAGACACATATTTCGACATAAATCAAGAATAGCATAAAATGTGACAAATTCTGAAACTATGACATTACTTGGCAATCTCAGGCCTACTAAAATGAAAGTAAAAGGCATAATTTAAGAAATCATTTCAATTTTAGTATATTCATATAACGCATAGTTATTTCCCTCAATAATTTCCCACTGTTTAATGGCCTGTCACCTTATTTCAGGAACTGCTTTACTTCATGTCACGTGCATGGTAGCTGAAACCAAGTGTTTTTTTTATAGTTAGCTTTTTATTATTCTTTTTTTTACGAGTTTTGCTTCAGTTCCTATGCAGCTTGCAAGTAGTAATTAAAACAACTGAACTGTGTTTCTAACATTTTTTTTTTTAATCTTTAAATGATGCATACTCAAATGGGGGAATACCCTTGTGGTGGGAAAAGATAATTTGTTGAGCTGTAAATGAATGACATATCGTCGCCTTAGGCAAAGGAGTAATTAGCATAATTCCGTTGTGCACATTATAAAAAAAATTATCTACCTGCAGACTAAACTGAAAAGAAAAAGACAACATGTATTGGTGAGGTATTGTTCAAAAATATTTTTGAAGTCTTTTTTTATTTTGAGAACAACATAACGTCTGAAAGTACTTGAGTGACAGTCAAGATTTATAGGCTACCAACATGGCCTGACGGGCTGGGTTTTCCCCCCTGCCGTCCCTGTTTGCGCTGCTCATACCACCGCAAATAATGTACAAGCGGAAAGAAGGCCCACACCGCCACGTGACAGCAGCGGTGGCTGCTGAGAGAAAAAAAGAAGTGGTTGCTTTCAATAGAGGGGAACCAATGTCACATTTGGCCCAAAAAAGCTGCAGGGCTACCTCAGTGTTCCATAGTAAAATTGTCACTCACATGTGAGAAACTATTGTTGAGTTTGAGAAGTGTTCAACTTCCTCCTCTTATTCATTTCACGCCTCACAACATCATGTCACTACAGAGAGTGTCCTTTCACATTACGCAATTATGCAGAGTTGCGTTGCAGAATTTTGCTCAAATACAGAGGCATTGTGTACATTAACAGGGTGCCTATTGTACAATTTATACTGCAGCACACGGTATTACACAACACGGTTGTTGTTATTCTGACATCATCTTACTAATAAAAAAAATCAAGATAACTACAATAAACTATTATGTTTATTATAATGACTTATACAGACTTTCATCAAAGACTATAAAAACATTCTTAGACAATATGGTTGGAAGAATGTTAGGATACATTATTATTATTATTATATTATTATTATTATTATTATTATTATTATTATTATTATTTCCGTGTGCAATATAAACCATCTGTCAGGCACTTTAAGGCAGGAATGCATCCAATGTGACCAGGGCCTGCTTTCAAGCTGAGACCTGCAGCAGATTTCACTCCACTCCCACTCATCCCGACCTCTGTTTGTAACATGAGAGCCGCCTCTGACATTCAGGTTTCATCATAATCTCTGACGCACTAGCGTCCCATATAAAACAGTCAACATCTGAGCAACTCCCAGTGCTGTCGAACAGTGTGCAGTGCAGAGACACAACATTCCCCACCCCCATACATCTGAGCACGAGATGTCCTTTCTTAATCGTTCTCTTCCTCCCCTGCACTCGTGGTACAGTACTTTTCTCTGGATTGCCTGTCACAGAGTGCTGATCTTACGCTCATGACGAAGATTCTCTGCTACCAGTGCAACAGTTACCAATGACGCCTTATTTCTTCTCACAACCAACCATCCAAACATGCCAAAAATTTAGCTGAGGCTTTGCTCCAGAAGCAGCTCATCTTGCACTATCTTGTCACACAAATGCAGCCTATTTTTAACTCTCAAGTGGCACTCAGCTGCTTTACGGCACCATTGTACATACCTCTGTGAGAAGTTTCAGTCGAGATAATGGCATTTCTTCACCCGGACAGCTGCTTCCTGGACCGGCAGGCACTTCCATTGACTCCACAGTATCCTCAGCCTCCTTGACACTCTGGCCTGTTGACTTGACTAAGCCCTCTGTTGGCAGTTTATGGGTTGGTGGCAGGTCACCGTCCAAAGCGCTGGCTTCATGCTTGTTCTTTTCTGCCCCCAGTGACACTGAACTTGTGATTGCACTTAAAATCTCAGTGGGCTCTTCCGTTTTGTCCGTTTCCATTGGCACAACGTCCTCCGTTGGAGTGTCAGTTTTTGAATTTGTATGATCTTCCTGCTGGATTTCAAATGACGGTGGCATTTCTGGTGGAGACGGCTGTGTTGCTTCAGCTGGTTCAACTTCTTGCTCTCTCTTCTCAACGTGATCATGAGAGTCCTTCTTATTTTTGCCAAAAAGGAAGTCCTTGACACTGTGGAGCATAGACGAGATTGAATGCTGGATGTTGTGGTGGTCCTGATCCTTATGAGCCTTGCTGTTATGTTTGTCGGAGCCATATTTAATGTTGGGCATCGTATTTGACTTTACTGACAGTTTTTCCCTCTCCTTCTCCTTCTCCATGGCCGTTTCTTCTTCTCGCCTTTGCTGTTTCTCATTATCCTCTTCTTGTGTTTTTTCTGGTTCTTTTCCCTCTGTTTTCATAATTTCATGCTTGTTGTCTTTCTCTTTATCAGCACTTGGCATTGGTATATCCATTTCTTTGGAGTTCTCCAGCTGAGGTGGGTTTTGCTTATCGTCCGTGGCCTGAGACTGAAGAGCCTCCGCCAAGAATTGTGCCAAACTGAAACCTCCATCATAACAGTTTTCACCTCCATTTCCCATCATGTGACTCTTGCCACCGCCACTGCTGTTTACTCCGTCGTCTACACCCTTTGAAACCTTTGATTTTTTAGTTGCCAGGGTTTTCTCAGTGTCAGGTTCACTGTCTTTAGCTAACACTGGCACCACTTCCTTAGCTTCACAGCTAACCCTGTTTGGCTCAGCTGTCGTTCCCGGTTGCTCCATGACCTCTGGCTCCTTGACTGCTGGTGTCGTAGCTGGTGGTGGGATGTGCCGTTTCCTTGGAGGGCGTTCAGGGCTGCTTTTGGGTTTCTCTTTCTGGACATTTTCTTTGTCTTCTTTCTTTGCCTGTACTTCCAAGTTACTTTTCTTCTTTTCAGCCTTCTGCTTAAGCTTAGCAAAAAACCTTTGGTGAATCTGGTATTCATTCATTGTGCCCACTTCAAGCACTCCCGAACAGGAAACAATGCCTTTGCTATTGCTGGCCGACACCTGATAGATGGCTGCGTCATCCAAAGTGCAGCTGAAAACAGAAACGTACATTAATTTCATTTTCTCAAACACAGCAATGTTGAAAATGTACCATGGACTTTTTAAAAGCTGCATTTGCCATATAAAAACAACAAAATTGTTAATCATGCAAACAAAGTAAATTTATATACTTGTAAATATGGAGAGTGTGCGTTTTTCCATTACGGCGAATTTCGTATTTTGGGAGTCCACAATATCGGTCCATTTGCATATCATCTTTATACCACTTCAGTTCTGGTGCTGGATTACCTAAAGACAGTGCAAACAGTTTGAAAATATGCCTATGAAATTGTTTTTGCTACTACAAACATTAGACTGAGCTGTTGCAGAATGTTGGTGATTATCTCATTACCCTCCACCACACTACACCATCATGAGTAATAAACACAGCGGTTTGAAAAAAAAAGTAGAATGGGCCAGTTTTGACTGTTCCAAGCTGTTATTGAAAAGGCAACTTCCTCTCTTGTCACAACACAAACAATTGAAACGGCTTTAGTCAGTTACCCCATAGAAACAAATTACAATAACAAGCACAGAGCAAGACTGGTATCTGCAGACCTACCTGATACGACACAGGTGAATTTCACATTACAGTTTTCGGATACTGCCTTTGATTTCAAGGTAGTGTCAAATGAGGGCTGTATGTCTTCTGTAAGCTGAGCCATGACACTGCACAACGTGCTCCTGGAAGTAAACACATGCACAAAGAGTAATTTTCTGCTCTCACCCATATCAACAGGTTTGCACTTAAGTGTAATTTTAGTGTACTTTCCACATGTGTGCAAATTATTCTCATTTGTTTTTTGTTTTTGTTTTTTAACAAAGGAAAGGGATGTTAATGGAAATTTCTGGTAGTGATGAACGTGGGAAAGATTGACAAGACTGGTAAGAAATCAGGCAAAAACAGGTTGGCAGTCCAACACTAAAACCAGTGTTCATCACGAAGACTGAACGCAAGACTACACAAAACTAAACACTGACAACAGTTAAATCACTGTAGGTTTAATTCTTGGGGTGAACCATTTGTTAGTTGGGAGGAATGTTTTCAAAGTATGGATTACCTCGTTGGTCTGTAGTGAGAATACCTTGAATAGCTATTCAGAGAGGAGGCAAATGAATGGATGCTGGTGATTAATTACAGTTTGCATACATGGAACCCAATTTTTATTTTTTATTTTCAAAAAGTCGAATGCCTTCCTCTTTGACAAGAAGAATACTTTTCCAAGTGTGTCAGAAAAATTCTGTTTGAAATGCAATGAGTTTCATTTTTAACCGCAATTTGATTTGGCTAAAAAAGTCTGAGGAAAACTGTGTCACCTAGACCCAAATGGGACATGTATATTTTGCTCAGATGTTGACCGTTATGCAACTCTTTTAAAAGGTCTTACCCAAATGCCCTTTTGTTGACCACCGTAGATATTTCTGAGATATTGTTTAGATATTCATATACATTCAATGCACAACACTTGCTTAATATGCTCAAATTAGAGATGAGTCTGTCTACCTGTTTTCAGGCGAACATTGGAAAGATAAGTGTTGCGGCTTTCTGAGCGGCCATTGGAAGAGCTGCCCTCCTCCTCGCTGAAGCTGCTTGTCCTCCCGTTCCCGGAATAAGTACGAATCATTGGCCTTCTTGAAGTCATAGTTGGCTGATATAACTGAGAAAAAATGTAAGCTCCGAAAGTCCTTTATCAGTCAAAATAAATTAAACTTAGTAAATACGTCCACAACTTGTTGGTTCAAGGCTCAGATGCAGTCGTGTTATCCATGTAAAATCCCCTGGAAAACAAAGAGAGACTAGCATTAATGTGACACCACAGTTTGTTCAAATGGAACACCACAGCTGATCAACTGGAAGAAACTGGAGGAAGGCAAAGACCACAAAAGATACACTGTGGGTTATTTGCATTTGATAGACAGATCAGACTTTGTGCTTGTCCTTTCTTACCAAGCAAAGCATTCACATTGAAGCCAGTTATAAATAGGATCAGCTATCAGGTCGTGAAAGGACTGTTAGTGGTCAAACTCAAACCCAAGTCATGCTAGGGACGCATATGTGTTAGGGCCATGGTGTAAGGGATTATTTCTCACACTGAAAACTTGGTCAAATTTTCAACTTACCATTGAAGTGTTGGCAGCAGTGCTTTGGAGCCGGAGTGTGTGAAGAAAATCCGGTGACTGCCTATCATAGACACGCATGTGTTGCCAGCAGGGGCCTATATATAGCAGCCCTACAAATAGGTGCAAGAGCCCATCAGATTTTCCGAAACTACATTTTAGACTTAGCTAATAAGTCTAAAAGCTGAACAACATTTAAAAAAACTAAAAAATTTCAGCCCCCCAAAACCATCATTTAAAAAAAAACAAAAAAACAAAACATTTTCCAAATGGCATACAGTTCTTTTCAAACCTAATTGTGTGTCGTAAAAGTGATTCTAAGAAGATGTTTAATCTTTGCAAGGCAAACTAGTGGAATAGAAGGGTAGAAGTCAAACATACCTGTGGAGCATGCTCATGCCAACCAATGGTTTATGTCCCCTCCTTTATCCAATGAGGTCCTATTGGACAGCCCTTCACATCCTATTGCAACACATTGCAAAGGCATAGACACACTTGCTGCTCAAATGTCAAATCAGTGTGACCAAAACATATACCAATGGCATGATCTATATTTACATTTAGTGACTTGGCTGCAATCAGTTGTTTAATTTTTTTTCATGGTGTTTGTCAGATCTTGAGGATTTTGTTTACAGCTGTGATGTGTCTGTAAAACTGCTTTTTATGAGTGTCTGCTTTCAAAATATATAATAATGTAAAAGTTGAGGCGGTTTGTTTTATTTTCTTTAAATCACAAGTATATCACAACACACACACACACACACACACACACACACACACACACACACACACACACACTAGACGTGAAATTCCAAACAAATCGTCATACCACGGGAAATTGTATTCTTCAATCCACGATATGTGAAATCGTTGGGTTTATGTAGTAAGTTTATGTATTTTCTCCAATGTTTTGATTGAACAATTATGCGCATTTGCGTTTAAATACAATTGCGTAACTCCCTTACCGACTCTGTGTATGACGACACTGTCAGTTGGATCACTACCGTAATGACACGCAAAGTCGTTTCACCCGCGCCTCGTCGTTGCTTCATATCCCGGCACATTTTGACCGTTTAGCTTTCAGTTCAGACGGAATCCCTTCAGACCAACCTCTTTATCGCTGCCAAGATTATCATGGGTGACCGAACCTTTCAACATATTTTATGCCCCTTTATTTCCGCCATTACGGAAACGTGTATGCGCGTTCGTGCGCCCGCCTTATTTTCCGGGAAAGGGAAGCGTTTTAGCTGCTCGTGATGTGTGATAAGTTATGAAGAAGGGGGTGGAAAAACATAATCCGATTTAGACACGACGACTGCACAACTGGACGGCGGTTGTCAGCAGGTATGCGCGAAAACATGTCCGTAATGAAATGTTCGGAAATATTCTTTGTCATTCGTAAAAAAAAAAATCGGACTCCACATTCTTGATTCTTTGTAAAATGAAAAGTTACTCTTTCGGGACTTAACGGTTAGACTTTTAAGTAATACTCTCTTGCCTTTCGATAGTCATTTTATTCCTCAGTGGCGTAGTAAGTTGGCAGCGGTCGATTTTTATTTGCTAAAAACTTTCCCCTCCGAACAGATTGTCGTGCGAAGAGAAAAGAAAGGCACTGATGAGCGACACCTGAGGAGCAACAATGATCGGCGGTAGGTCACATCTGTCTCCAGACGCCAAGCCACGGACCTTACTGAAAAACGACACGGAATAACTGGGAATTAGTGTTGATTTTTGACAGTCGGGTTTCATTTTGGATTTCGTCAAATTTTGTGTCTAACTCGATCAGCTTTTAGTTGACTAATAAATCTGGGTATTTTAGTCGGAACAATTGATGATTTATGTTTTAGTTTTAGTTGACGAAAATTGACGGCATCTTATCCCCCGCTCCCCATAATAAGTAACTAAGGCAATATGATAGAAGTGTTCACTATAGTATAGACAACGTCAACCTTTTTTCTCTGAGTCAAGTCCATTTCACAACTCGACTTGTTATTATGGTGTTGTGGTCATTTCCTCCCGGTCATTTGACACCAACATGGATTTTTCAGCGAGATTTTCCCGAAGGAAATCAAATCCAATTTCTGGAGAAATAGTTCGTAAATATCAGATAGAACAAGACCGAAATAAGAAAAACAAAAAAACCTATATATAACATCCTGGCATGCGTTCGCCGGCGTTAATATTCTGGAAAATGCCCCAAGTGAAAGCTCGCCTGCCTGGCGCTTATCTTATTTTCCGTCGATAATGTCTTATTGGCCAATGACGGTCCTAGGGCGGGACTTTGGTCAGGGCAAACGATGCACGGAGACTTGACGTCGGCACGGTGCGACCCTGGAAACGGAAATACTGTACTGCTATTGCTACTGCTACTACTACTACTACTACTACTAATAATAATTAATAATATTAATAATAGTTTTAGTTGACAAAAGTAACACAATGTCACTGAATGTCACTGATTTTGTCTTTCAGAGATAGTGATTGTGAAGCATCCTGTCTCCATGTGTGTTCCTGTGAACCACAGGGTGACTCTGAGTGTCTGCGTAGAGAGCACCGGTATCCTGAAATACCAGTGGTTTACTAATGACAACGGCGTCATAGATGATGTAGGTGACACCAAAGCATTTTGAATGATTCGTTTTGTGCTTTTGATCTCTGCTGATAACTTTTTGGTTTCCTTCACTCATCGTAAGGTTGCTGGTGGCACTGAAGCAGACATGAGCATAAGAGCAAGACAGACACAGCTCTATGTGTGCCGAGTGAATGACCAATTAGGAAACTATGTCTTCAGTGACTGGGTAAAAGTGAAGGTGTTGGACATTCACAAAACAGGTCTGCATTGTTAAGTTAATGTGGTTCATGAATTAGACATCATCATCGTCAAAGAATGTGTGTTGTGCTTCTGCCAGTCCTGAATCTCACACTTTCTGTTCTCGTTCATCATCAGGGTTGCCTCTCGATTGGCAGGGTAAACCACACATTGCAGTCAACCCAAAACCGAAAATGATCCAAAAGGGTGACAAACTCACTTTATGCTGTGCTGCCTTTGGTATCCCTGCTCCACACTATCAGTGGTACAGAAATGGACTGCAGCTGCCCACAGGTTCTGTTGACACACTCCAGGTAAATGGTGTTGAATAAAAAGTGTACTTTCTGTTATGCTTCTGTTATCTGTCTTACAGTTGTACATTAGTGTTGCAAGTGCAATTACTGTCACTTAATGTCTTGGATTAAAGTTGTCTTGTAGTCTTCGGGCATTAAAATGACACCGATATTGTGTTGCTTGCAGATTGACCGTGCAACAGTAGAACATGTAGGCACATACTTGTGCTGCATATCCAATGTACTGGAAGAGAGATGGACTGAACCAGTCGATGTTGATATTGGTAAGTCAAATTATTGCATTATTTTACATTATTACAATTTTTTTTAATCCCTCCATCCGCCCCCCCAAAATCTACCGGAAAACAAATTTTCCTAACAGTATTTTCAGTCTGCCGGTTCACCAGTTAAGAGTTAACAGTTTATTTCCATTTTGCTAGAGGTACTTTCCCATTTTTGAAAGGGAAGTTGTTAGTCTTAGAATACTGCTTGGTAGGAGCTTTAGATTCACAACAGGAAAGTGATGTAAAAGGAAACAGGTTCTTGCCCTCACTAGCCTTTTTTGTGTACTGTGGCCTGGTGTTTTTTTTAAGCTGCCTATATTGCTGTAATTTACAACCTTAATGTCCCTTTTTGTGAAACTCATAGTTCTATGTTTCATGGTTGTTCATGTTCAAATTATTTCTCTTTTCCCCATCAAACCTCTAGTGCAAATGGAACCACTTCGTCCGGCTGCTCTCGCAGGTAGTTTTGATCAAACCTGTCTTTTATGTTAGAGGGCCAAACTATTTTAGAATATGTTATAGTTTTCTTTGCATTTGATGACCAGAATTTCGGTTTCAATCTTTGTTTTAGCCTCTGATAAAGTTGCACTTCTTATTGGCAACTTGAATTACTCAAGCCACCCCAACTTGATGGCTCCTCTTATGGACGTACATGAGCTGGCCAACCTTCTGCAACAACTCAACTTCAGAGTGGTTTCACTGCTGGATCTCACCAGAGAGGAAATGTTGGCTGCTATTGACAAGTTCATTCAGCTCCTTGATAAAGGAGTTTATGGTTGGTGACATTTCTGTATTTTTATTTGTTTAGACATGGTTTTCAAAGATCCCAGATCTTTATTTTTTTTTTAAATCTAAAACACTAGTGGAGCAGTTTCACTGGATTTATGGATACGATGGAGATATCCATCGTCATTGTCGCTATTATATATCACAGCATTCCAGAATATGTTCAGTTGAGTATGTGATGGTGAATAATTGCTGACTTGTAGTTTTGACAACGCTGTTGGCTGTTTCCAGGCCTCTTTTACTATGCTGGTCATGGGTACGACCATGCTGGGAGGAATTACCTGATTGCTGTTGATGCCCCGCAACCTTATCAACCAGAGAACTGTGTCTGTGTGCAGAGAATCTTGCTCAGCATGCAAAAAAAGCAGACTGCACTCAGTGTAATCCTCCTGGATACCTGTAGAAAATGGTGAGTGGATTTGAAACGTGACAGTCACACATAGTTACTTTAAAGAATACAGATCCTCTAAACTATGCAAAAATGCTGTCATAATTTGTCGTTTGTATTCTTTCTTCTAAAATTGCATTTTTCTTTGTTTTAAAGGTATAACCAGCATTGCCTACCATCTGGCATCATGCCTTTGGAACCCAGTGGGAACACTGTTTATGGATATGCCACGTACGCACTTTATAGAATTTGTTTTACATGGTCTTAGTATGTCTTTATTGATCATATTTCAAGCACTGTTATGTTTGTGAACATCTATTTCTTCTCTGCAGGTGCGAAGACGCTGAGGCATTTGAGGTCCAGGACGGTGGAAAAAGTACTGGAATATTCACCAAGTACTTGAACACACACATCTTGCAGTCAGAGAAAGTAACGCACGTCTTAGAGAAAGTGTCTGAAGGTCGGTATTTAAAAAAGCACAAATGTGTTATTATTTATGACTTGATAACTAAGGTAGAAAAAATATGTCCAGAAAATATATTTAGGAATGTTGCAGTTTAAGGATTAACAGACATAAAGAAAATGCGTTGTTCTTTGTTGGAGTGTGCAGTTGACATTAGTTTAGTAACAGTTGGCAGAAGATGTTAGTGTTGTTTACTTTAGCACTGCCTTGACTGTGCCAGGGTGTAGGGTAATAAAGCTGTCCCTTCCGTGGAGCATGTTTTTCTGTTTGATGTGTCCCCGGTAGACTAATTTTTCATTAGCATGTGACCTCATTCACTGGAAATTCACACGGTTGGCTAGAGAACAGCAAGAAACCCGAGCTGTAGGGTGCAAGACAGCTGCTCTGCTGTCCAGGCACCCCCTGCCTGCTCGCGGGGATTCATACACAGAATTAGCTGCTCCGCATGTCTCTCTTTTACAACTCTGTTTTTAAGTTTATCTTTATTCCTCATTTTTTGTTTAAATAAATCCCAGAACCTCAATGAAGGAAGTTAAATTCCCAAGCTTTGTTATCAAACAATATTTTATCAGGGACCAGTTCAGAGTTGACATGTTGAGCTGCTGCTCTCAGATGTGATGGATGTTCAGTGATAAAAGGCAGCCCAAAAATATCCTTGAACCCAAATCCTGGCAAAAGTCAATCTGGTTGGCCAGCAATTTCATTCTGTTAAACTTTCATGTGATTACATGGAAGAAATCATACAGTGAATATGCTTTCAAACTTCCCCAAGTTCCTCAAAAGCTTGTTATGTGTGGATCGAATATTTTTTTCCCCCCCACTCACCGCTATTGCAAAACTTAAGGCATTCCCATAAGGCTATGTGTGTGTGTGACTTTGAACGCTGTTAAACGTAAATGTAAAGTATTTGAGGTATGAGGTTAGATGTTGACTAAATGAAAACTAGGAAAACATGTCCATTTCTTTGTCATTCTACTTTAGATCTTGGCAGAGACCCCCTGATCAGGGGCAAGCAGGTAATGGAGATCAAACACACCCTGAAGGAACCACGCTCTCTGGCAGACCCAGTTTTGACGGCTGGCTATACGAAGGAACTGCATCTACGAGACGTCTGCTGGAAGCAAGCCAACAGTAAGTTCCATGCTTGCACGCTCTGTGCCATATTTACAAAGTGGAGATCAAGTTATCCCAGTAGTTACTTTTTTGAAGTTTATCTGAAATCATAATTTCGTTTTGGATTTATTTAAACCCAGGAAATCCTTGTAAATTTCCTCTAAACTTGATGAAAGATTAACGTGTGCAGCTTCAACTAACAGGAAGGCTGAAAGTCTTTGATGTGGTTTCTGTGTGGCCTTTTTTCTTCTAAAATTTACTCCTGTTATATTGCTTTCCAGAACTACCGCAGAGGAGGCACCTGATGTTTTTATGTGGGGTTGAAGTAGAAGTCAGCTTCTCGGCTTTATACTCTAACGTCCTGGTAGCTTTTGCGACTGTAAAAATACAGGCTGTCGGGCCCAGGACTGCACAGTCATTCTGAGTAGCCTACCTGTGAGTATGTTTACAACTTTAAATATATTTGTTTAATTTATCTCAGAATGAGAAGTAAAATACTTTTTTTCACCTCACTGAAGCCAAATGTTATTTGTTAGAAAAAATCAGCTGCGCACTGAGTTAAAAAACAAAAAACAAACAAAAACTAAGACTCTTGCTGATTCCTTTTTGCATGCTGTAATGTTTCCATTAGTCAGCAGGAATTTCTCCACAATCACCATTCGCCCACGTTTCACATGACTGAGGAAGTGTTGCCCAAATATAGACTTCTAACCTGTAGGAAGGGGGTGGAGTCATCTTCTGCCAGCGCATTTTAAAAAGACAGACCCTAGTATCATACTGACATCTTGTGGCAGACATGAATACATCATGGGATCAGTTAAATGAACAGGGTTATACTTTCAGTTCATCGTCTCCTGGTGCTAGCTTCTTTACCGTTCAAAAAGATTCCAAAAATGTTGACATTGTATTTTATTCTCTGAATCCACAGACAATGGAAGACATATTTTCTGGCCCTGGCCGGTCTGATGAAATGGACACTCTGTTATTTAGGAACTCAGATGAGCCAGATTGCACTCTTCGACTCTGTGCCCTTCAAAAACTTAAAGTAAGTATGATGATGTTATTCCCATAAAGTGTTTATTTGTTTTCAAAAATTCAATATTTTTTTGTCTCTCACCCCACCTCCTCTCAAAGGAATCTCTGGTCATCAAAGTGGACCTTCACTATACTCACACAAGCAGCAAGTTGCGGAAGACTGAAAGCCAACATGTGGACATTGGAAAGCCTCTGATGGCATCCTGTGAACTCTCGAAGAGGAACTTTTCAGTATCGGCTAAAATGAAAGACTGTCATTCTGCAAAAAGTATGGAAGAAATTTCATGCAACAAACCAAAGAAAACTCTTGCTGGTCCATGCCGTCCTTTCACCAGAAAGGCCGTCTGTGATGTCCAAAGGAGCAATGAGCCCGAAGAAAATGATGAAACTGAACAATTAAGACATGTTTTTAAACGTTAATGCATTCCAGTCTTGCAATTGTTCATAGTATTTTAATTTCTTGCTAAAGGAGTTTCTCACTGGCTGATTTTATTTTCATCACTGAAGACAAATACGCTTTTCTGAGGTTTCTATTTATGTGTCTGCGCTTTTTATAAGTTCAAAGCGCATTCCTATGGATAATGTACATATGTAATTATGTAATCTGTGTTGATTGTTTGATCTGGCTCACTTAATATTTATATTCTGTCATTGACATTGTGGAAATGCTCAAACTTTAAATTTGTAATATGTGAATCAATCATGTATGGTGCTGAATGTTTCAAATACATTGAAAAGAGTAAGCAAAAGTACTAAGAGTACTCATGTGAACCAATAACCTGTATACAAATCAATATTCATGTGTGATAGTGCATTGGACAAAAAAATCTTTTGTTGTAATGCTTCTCTCTTCGGACAAAAATCTAATTTTTTGTCTCGGACAACCAGTAACTTCCATGTATGACATCACTGTTACCGCATACCAATCTGGATGACCATAAAACACTTTTGTTGAATCTGAATGTATACTTAAACACCAGTCTTTTTTTAATACTCTGTTACAGTTGCTCCCGTGGCACGCAACTTTACTTTACATATACATTAATAAATAATAGTTAGCAACCTTTAATCAAAAATAAATCACAAGTATAATTTGCATAAAAAGTCAATAACAATACAAGAATAATTAATAATATAACATTCAAATAGCAAGATCAATTCAATCTTATTTTAAAACAAAATAAACAACAAGCGTCCCAAGCAGCGCAATCAGTGCTCACACAAATCAGGTGCACAGGTAGGACAACGCCGTAAACAAGCAGAAGAACGCGAGTGCACATTTTGCTAACAAAAAGGGAAAAATGCGGGGCAAAGAAAAGAACGTACCGTGTGCGCCCTTGACCAGTTGTAGTTAAAAGTCCTTTAATGTTTGGTTCTGTTTCCCGTCACACTGTCTCTATCCATCTCGCGCTCTCTTCGTTGCTCTATTTGAGCATTGCCGCGGCAAACTGTTTCTGGTTAGCGGATGTCAACATCCGGATGCCAAATTAAAAGTAGCCGGAAACGCATTACATGATTTTTTTCACTAAGCATGAGTATATTCAAGCATTAACAATTAGACCTACGGAAGCCGAAACGCCCATTTCACACACTTCCTATACCCAAACAGTAGCCCATGTGCTCCATTCCGGATAGCTCGCCGTGATCGTATAGTGGTCAGTACTCTGCGTTGTGGCCGCAGCAACCCCGGTTCGAATCCGGGTCACGGCAATGCCAAACTGGAAATCCTTTTCTAATACAAAGTTAAAAATTATCCCAGCGACTCAGCTCGTTAGATTTTGCTATCTGTTTAGCGCAAAACACATATATACTTCACTTGAACATTGTATTAGGTCGCAACCATCCTCGGGTAGTTGGTTCAAAATAGCATTTAAAACACTGGGTTTTTGGCTACGACCAAAATAGCTCTTTAGTAATATCATATTATCAGTGAGGATCTGTAGTCACAGAGGGAAGTGTCCTTTTTTTTAAAAAAAATTATTATTATTAGCATCACCGCTAAAATATAAATAAACGTCGTTTCCATTGCCAAAAACGATGCTCCTTTAATTTGGTTGTTGTAAGTGCACTGACACCAACTGGCCGCCAGGTGGCCGTCGAATACGTATAACCTTCAGTGACAGGCAAATACGATAGATAGATAGATAGATAGATAGATAGATAGATAGATAGATAGATAGATAGATAGATAGATAGATAGATATCCCCACAACGTTTTGCCCTGAGTCTGGAAAAGAGGAAAGATGGGGTTAAACTTTGCAAATATTGGTTACACTTTCAATCTTCTGTGTTGTCTTTATCGGTTTATGCATCTTTTTTTTTTTTTTTTTTTGTTTTTAACCATGAGTCGCACCTTAAAATATTTTTCGTTAGATCTTTGACAATACACGTTTGCAATACAAATTCTCAAGCTTTTTCAATTATGTTTTATTGTAAGGTTTAATAATATTTTTGTTTTGGCCTGGGGAGCTGTCTTCAGTCTTGAGTTATTGTTATTATTATTATTATTATTTATTATTTTTTTAAAGAAGAGTTTGCGTCTTTTCTTACCTAGAGAAAAGAATACGGTTTGGGTCGTTCACCTCAGCCGGACGCTTACGCAGACTGGTATTTCTCTATGCATTTGCGCAACCTCGTCGTCAGCAAGAATCACGCTGCATGAAAAACAATCGTGGACACTGGGACGCGGATCAGGGTCTCGGACGCGCTCTCGTTGGTTGCCTTCGACGTCAATTTTCGCATAGACCCGCCTCGCTTGCTCAAGTAGTGGCGGTGAATGGTGAGAGATAATCCCCCCCTGCCTTGCCACAAGCACACGCAGCACACGCACACACGTACACACACACACAGACTCGCAGGCAGCAGTGTTTAGCCGTCTGTGCATCTGGATGCGGGCATCCTTGGATTCCGCTCCCCTTTGCGCGGAGCTGCTGCGGGAATAACTTAACGGGACAACAATGGTGCGCAGCTCGGCACCTCAAACCGTGGCTTCTGCTCGTGGTGCAGGGCACCGGGGATCGTGGTCAATGTGACATTCAGTGCTCAAGCTGGTGGCTGAGCTCATTGTTCCGGTCCCAAACCCAGAGCGGGCGACTCTCCGGGAAGATGTTGAGCCGATTCATGAGTGGCAGCCTCAGGAATCTTGAACGGGAATACAGCTGCACCGTCAGACTGCTGGACGATACGGAATATACGTGCACCATTCAGGTTAGTCACCTGTCGGCCACTGTTCCGCGCACGCACGCACTGCACGCCGCTCCGTGTCGTGTCCAGCCTGCTGTGCGGACGAGCGACTGTTGGTACAGCAGGTGCCTGCAGGTCCCGCGACTGGACATCGAGCACGAATGATGTAGGCTCTTGCCTGTTATGGCAATCGATGATGGGCTGTTATTAATTCTGAAGGGTGGAATGCATGATTTCTTCTCGGGCCCACTATTGAGTGAAATTGGTTGCAGGCTTTAGGACGTCAGGGTGCTCTGTGGGCAGTCGTGACGTTTTCCCTCAGGCTCAGGTTTTTTAGAGATGTCAGTACACATAACATCTCGAAAAGAAATTGTGTGTTGTTTTTTTTTGTATGTGTGGAAAACAGATACTACTTAAATGTCCCACATTACATCAATTTTTTCACGTTTATTTTTCATCCTGGACTGCAGTTGAGAAAACTCTATGGAGCCCCAGAAACACATCAACATCTCTCATTCAGCTTTGAGGGGAAATGATGAGTTTATGTAGTGCAGGGTATACACGGGTATATGGAGTGCACCTGCTTATTTTTCAGTTTGCGTTGGATATACCCACTTCTCAATGTTGCTTTAAAGAGGGGGCCTGAAAGAGTATACCCACTTCCTTAGGGACTACTACATCACTGTTTGCCAGGTGCAACAACAACAACAACAACAACAACAAGGTAATTTCAGAAGGCGAGAAGTACCGCCGACAGCACCTGAGGAGAGGTATCATCGCCCTGCGTGACATTGTAAAAGGGCTGGCTGTCAGAACTGCATCTTCTCGCACATATTTTTTCTTTCATAGACTTTTTTAATATGGGAATTCATTGAGCGGCTAGAGATAGGGTTCTATTTCAGTTTGCAATTGCTGATAAAGTGAATATCAGTAATATATATCAGTGACATGCATGAGGGAATCCCATGGCAAAGTTGCAGCAACAATGTGTGTTGTGACGCTGATAATGCTCATTGCATGGCATCACCTTACATCAACACAATCACTGATCACAATGGGGGAAAAAAGGCTATTGATAACAGATCTGGACCCTCATGTACTTCTCCTTTGGTTTTCCCACTACGAAGAGTGCTTTGACGACAAGGCACTTTTCTCCTCATGCATTTCTTCAAAAAGAGCACGCGAGGAGTACTGTCGCATCTATTAGCCAACGTGACAGAATCACTGCCTTTGTGGACGCCAAACAGTTGTGAGAGAACGGTGTGAGGAAACCCTTGGAGAATACCCTGACGCAAGCACAGAGGAGACACATTAAAGCCGCTCCATGGCCGACCAAACAAGCAAAAAAACACAAAAAGCTGCACTGTGAAGCGTTAAGAAGACAGGTGGGTGGGGTCCCTAATACTTTGATGTCTGCTCTCATCAATCTGTCCTCTTCCACCGTCACGTCTGTGGAAAATGGATAAGGCACGAGGCACGATCAGGAACGAGAGTGCAGGTGGTAAAATGTTGATCATTGTGTCTCGGGTTGCCAAGCCGGAGATGGAGCTGGGCCAGATGGACAGCAGGTGTGCTGTTTTTGCAGCAGAGTCGCGTGGTCTCGGAGGGCTGACGTCAGCACGCTGAAAAGGAAGGGAGTGGAGTGAAAGGGGAGAAAGCTCCAGCTCTGCTGTGACTGTCTGGCATCATGGGCTATCTTTTTGTCTGAACTTGGCCCAGAGTGGAAAACAGGCTGAATCACCTGACCGGCCGCGCCACTGTTCTGCATTCAGCCAAGACGCCGCTCTTGTTTCCTGGCCTTGCCTTCAGCCGAGTGGGCTGCCAGAAACCAAAATCTCTATAAGTACCAGGGAAGCTAGACAGGGGCACGCAAAGTAAGAGGCATAACTAGGTCATATATTCTCAGTCTCTAATGAGCCCCACTTCACGGCGCGTTTCTGCTGCTTTCTCTTCTCACATGCTTTTTGGGTTTCCACTGTGTTTCCATTACACTCTGATCCCCTCATGGAGTAGCCCAGTGGCTTAAAGTTCAGCCACGGCCCTCGCTTACGTCTTTTCTCTTGCTTCTCGAAGGGAACGTCTCCCCGTGTTTGCCGAAACTAATGATGCAAGCTTCAGAAGTGAAAATACCTCTGAAGAAGCTTGGTAGTCACGCAGCACGCAGCCAGAGACGGAGGATTTTCAGGGGATGAGAGGGGAATATGCACCTTTTTTTTTTAATGCGGTGGCAGCTGCAATGTGGCAGCTTAAGTTTTGCTTCGATGAATTATGAATCCTTCCCACCGTGTTTGGGGAGGGAAAGAGTGTGCACTCATAATTACGCAGCCGTGTAGATTTAGTTCTCCTCCAGACGCAGGTTGATGGAAGTGGCTGAAATCCTTCATTTCCCCTCAGGCCTCTTCTGCTCTCTGATTTTAATGCAGCCTTTCAGTCGAGGGTCCCATGTAGATAAGTAAGTGGTTAAGTTTACACTTAAATATTATAATAACAGCATTTAAATTGTTAATTGTAACAGCATATACCAAAATGTGTTAGACTTATAAGTGAGAACAGTGTTTGAATTTTGGTGAGATGAGTACAAGGAGGGTTTCTTCAAGTGGCAGCTGCCATTATCTCCATTCTGTTAGTGCCTTTTCATAGGTTTGGGGTTGTTTATATATGAGCAGAGGAGAAATAAAGAGAATGACGAAGACTATTGTTAATCTGTAAATGGATTGTTATGCTTGTTCTATGGGTAGAGCAGGGTGTATTTAAGCTCTTGTCCACCATTGTCTTTTTGTTTCTGAGGCTTAGCATTTTTTTTTTTTAATTGTAATGACTGCCTTAAATTTGTGAAATACCTCTGACAAAATAATTTGATATTATTATTATTATTATTAGTATGAGTATATTATATTTTATTCTTGTGTAATTCTACTCTGCCCAGTCCAACAATACCCAGTGTGTTGTTGTTGTGCTTCTCACTATTAGCAGATTTACGGAATGACTGTCGGCACAGTGATCGGGCCAGCTTTCTTCCTAGCTAATTATAGGTTAAGCCCCCACATCTTGTAAAAACCTGTGATTTACCCTTGTTTTTTTTTATTTTAAATAACAGTTTTGCTCAAAGAAAACCCAAAATATCAACAAAAAACCCCTGTGATGTGTAGATGGAGCAAAATACACAATAGAAAACATTTGAATATGTTAAGAAGATTTTAGCGATTGCTATGCCTTACTTAAATTTAAACATGTTGCGGTTTTTGACCACAGATTTGCACTCATTCATCTATAAAATGTGTTGAATTCACAGGCTAAGAATTTCCCTGCCCTTTGCCTGCTGATGTGGACGTTCTCCCAACGTCTCTTCACATTTCGTTCTGGAGACTGACGGGGGATGGTAGCCTGCCTGCCTGCCTGCCTGCCTGCCCGCCTGTGTGTGTTAGCATTGTGCCAGGGCCGGAGCTGTTACTACGGTGACTCCACAGCTACTCAAACAAAATGTGAGATCACTAGGTGATCAGGAGCCCACCTCAAAAGAACCAGTCCAAGCTTTGGCTGGTAGCAAGTTTAGGACAATGATTTATCGTCTCAGCACCACTGGGGGAAAGTGATGGTGAACTGAAGGATGCCGAGCCAACCAGGACAATTGGGACTGTCCCACTGTTTCCTTCTCACTTCCTCAGTCTTTCAGCACTGCCATGTTATTTGCTGTTAAGACTTGGAAAGCCTTGAAAATATATCCTGTTGGAAATTACAGCTATTTTGGCTATTATTTTTTACCACAATACCAATGCAGGTTGTGTTCAGTTTCTGACAAACAGAGCCATGACTCTTGGCTGCCACACTGAATGGAACCTAATCCTGATACATTTTATGAATTGAGCCTTTTTCTCAAGGCAATTCAATGTTGATTGGGACCTACAGACATCACAATAGAGTAGAACCTTTTGACTAAAGGCATTTGTTACTCGCACAGTTAAAAGTACTTTTGTGAAAAAAAAAAAAAAAAAATCAAGCCAAAGATAATTAAATTCCATTTCTTTGCTGAAGTTTTTGTATCTGGTGTCATGTATACCTTCTGTTGATTTGGCAAGAATATTCCCACCCTAGGTCCACCTTAGTCTCGTCAACACCTGTCCTGAAGGTTTAAAATGTTTATTAAGAAATAGGCCGGTACCTGTTTTGAAGCAGAAAAAACTCCCAAAATATTTTAGGTGAGTGTGAGTGTTTTCATGACAAATTTGTCTTGAATTGGTAGTCTCTCCATAATGGCACAATCAAATATTAAATGAGTCAACTCGTTCATCTGACTGCAGTATTAATGAACTGAATTTGCTTCTCTTGCAACCGGTCAAGAGCAAATATGCACAGTGTCACCAGTCTTGCGCAAGGCCGAGCCTGCACATACGTGTGCAAGTCAGGTGCATGTGTGCGTGCGTGCATGCATTCGGAGCTTATGGCAGCTGACACACTGTTGCTAACCTTCACCTGAATTATTAAAATGTGTGCTATGTCTGAATGTTTCATGAGGGGTAACCTCTGGAGAACGTCACTTTGTGTTTACCAGCATGGCAACGGGCTGAACCTGTGGCGCGTGGCTGCCTGCGATTAAGAGTTACATCACCGCAGCCTCCAAAACAAAACAGAGCAGAGCAGAGCAGAGCACAGCAGAGCGGGACTGGACCTGGCGTTGCTGTCCTCCCTCCAGTCATTTTTATGGGAATTTAAACACACAGCCAGTTTATCAGGAGCCTGTTTTGTGGATAATCAGAGGTGTGAAGCCCCACGTGGAGGCCATCACCCTTTGCTGCTCTGATATTCTAGCAGGGTGTTACGAAGGAATTGAATTGAACTGTGCCTGACCTCAGGGGAGTCAAAATTATTCTTTGAAACGTGAGCTAAAACCATTCTTCTTCTTCTTTGTTCCTCATTTCAGCACTGTATGTATATACTGAGGCCATCAGATGTTGGCGTCGGGTTTTTTTTTTGGTGTCATCAAATGCCCTGCTCAAATTCCCCAGTGAGTGTGTGTGTTTGTGTGTGTCTGCGTGGGATGGATTGTAAGCCGGCAGTCTGTCTTGGTGTCAGCCTGCTGAGCCCGTCATTGTTTGGTCTGGGATGTACTGCATGGCAAATAAGCCCGAGGTTATGCTCCACCTGGAATAATGAATATTAAAGCCCTCTCCACGGCAATATATTCATGTGGCGACTGACCCTAGAGGCGCAAGGGGAAACATGCAGAACACCGCCTGGTGATGTGGCTGTAAGACCAGAACAAGGTTCATTTTTAAAAAGCCTCTGTGAAGAAGAGTTGACGCCGCATATACAGGATCAGTGAGCTCGCACACGAGAGAACACAGTGGCAGTGGCCAGCTTAACTCAAGCGAGAGTGGAAAAGCGGCATCGCAGGGTGCTTTGATCAGATAACGATAATGAAGGGTGTTTGTAACCTGCAGTGATGATGTGGCACCAGAGCGATGCATCACCTCGAGCCAATGAGTTTAATCAGCTGGGAGCCGCCTTCAAACGCTGACCTCAAAAACGTCTGGGCACAATTTGGAATCAAACAGCATTTTTAATTACCACGTTTTGTCAGAATCAGAATTCATGAAGGGAAGCAACAGCTTTTTTCAGTATTTTGTACTAGCTTATTTTTTTTAAATTAGAAGGTGGTGGGTTTTTTTTTAAACATCAGTATGCTTGATAAGTGTAAAGGACTGCACGGCAGAAATTGTGATGTGTAACTGTTACTAATAGGTCCATATATGAGGTGTAAAATGTCCATTGATTCACACTTCATTTTCACTCCCTTTTTACTCTTTTGACTGCGCAAATAAAATATTTCAGAGCGAACGCGCTTAGCACACGTTGCCCTTGAAATAATATAATACTAAATATACAGCCGTTAAGCATGGAACTATGCATTTGGGACATAGTAGGGTCTGAACCGTTTTAGGAAATGCTGTTTTTCATATTTATGAAAATTTTCGATTGACCTCTGCCACTTCTTCGGCTTTGAAGGAGGATGAAACTTACAGCGCCTCCTTCAGAGATATTAATGCCACTGTTCTGCCATGCAATTTATTTATTTATTTATTTTTTTGGCCCCCTCTCCCTACATCCCAGCCGGTGTGCTCGTCCTGCTTGTCTGTGAGCGCCTGGGATCTCTGTTGGATGAGAGAATCAGCCTTTGTACTTTCCGCTCCCCACTTCAAGGCCTTGTGCCTCTGCAGACTAATGAGGAAACAAGGGGGTTTGCTCCAAACCTCTCAGTGAGAAGCAGCGGGCCTTCTTCTTCCTGACGGAGGCTGAACAACTGCTCACTGAGTGTTTCGAGAGCCTTCATCATCTCTCGTTCGTCAGATACTTTTACGCTATTGCCTATGATGTATAGAAGTTTTCTCTCCCTGCTCAACATTGTTGTTGCTTTGAATGCTCTGCAGTCGCGCTCTCCAACACTTGCGTTTCTTTGTGTTGGAGATTAATAGTAATGTGGATGTCACTGGCACTCAGGCCAGGTGAGCAGCTGAAAACAGATGTGACAGTAACAGACAGTGAGGTAGAGAGAACAGTTCAATCTTTAACAGAGATCGGTGCTGACTGCAGTGCTTCAGGGGGTGGATTTTAGAGAAAATTGTTGTATATATGAGACATGCACCGCCTATTATCCCCCTTCATCAAAATCTCATTCACCTTTCTGTTTTAAAGGTCCAGTGTATAAAATTTGGCTTGATTTGGGATTTTTGTATTGGCAAAAGCTAAACACACTGTCCATAAATACATTAATGATAGTGTATACTCCCAGTACAATAAAAGTAATTTGGTTTTCCTACATTTAGAGCAGTTCTCATATATATAAGAATATACATAGACTCTTGGCTTTGCTCCTAGTTAGCTGCCATCTTGCCCAGACTTCCTTAAATACCAGGCTTCTTTAAACATTTCACACACCACACTGGACCTTTAAATCTTTTGGCCTATGGTACTGCTGCCCAAAGCGACATTGGAGACCTTTTTTGACCAACATGTTGCTGTTCTCTCAAAAATTTTCTTTATCTGTGAGACACTTGGTTTAGTAGACATCATTTTTTACGGGCTTCTCATGTTTTTTCCGACACCTGGCGCACACCGTCAATGCCACAGATGCACGCTGGAGTGGCCGCAGCATTTTCCTTTTCGGCGGCAAGCCTTTTCCTCTGAAGCCTACAGGTGGTGTGTGGCAAGAGAATGGTGGCTGATCTTGAGCATCAAAGTGAAAATGGGCATAAGAAAAAAAAATTAGAAATAACCGCCAAGCCTTCCCCGTCTCCCCCCACTGTTCTCTAATGAGTGTTTTGCCTTTGAGAGGGATGCTGTCAACTTGCAGCTGTAGGGTGACAGCCGCAGCCAGCGAAGAGGCTCTTGAGCTTCACGGAGAACACGCGCTCCCGCTCATCCTCCGTGAATCTCACTCCTGCTGTCTTTCGCTGTCATCTCTCTCTCTGACAGCGCACACTGTTCCTCAGGTGCGCAGTCGTGTGTTTTCCCTTTTGAAAATGAAAGAAGCAGAAACCATTAGACTGGAAGAGAAACGGGTCTTGGTGCGACACAAAGATAAAGCAGCAGTGGTTGTTTTTAGTATCAGATGTTTACATTGTCCTAATCTCTTTTTTTTTTTGCAAATTAAAGATCATTTGCTTGCCATTAACGCCCAGTAGACAGTGATTTACCTATACAGTCTATATCTCCTTTTTTAATCAAATCATACAAATGCTTGAGTGGGCTCTGTTGTGTCTGGGCCTGCCTATTATGCTAACGGCTGTTTGGTTTGCAGTCTCCTTTTTCTTTGTGTGTGTGTCAGCTCAGCAGTCACATGTGATGAGTGTCTCTGGAGACGGGATAGACGAACACACACAGGAGACAAAGAGGCCGCCCTGTGGAAATGCACAACATGCCGCAGACAAAACCAGCTGTCCGCTGCAGCTCCTGGGTTGAGGGTTTTCTTAAACGTGGGTTTTGTTTTGGCGTTTGGTTTTAAATTGTAACTGTCCTCACAAAAAAAGATGAGTTGAGCTCATTTGGACATAATATGGCTCTAGGCATCTTTTTGGTCACTTCCTGAACAAGACACAGCAATTACAACGCTTTTTGTAGTGTAGCTGATACACATCAAATGTTATGCCTCATTACCATGTGTTCGCCGTTCTACGTGTTTTTTTTCCCCTCTCAATGTTGATTTAATATGTTTTTTAAGATTATTTTGGTACACACACACACACACACACACACACACACACACACACACACACACACACACACACACACACACACACACACACACACACACACACACACACACACGTATTATTATTTCTCTGGACTTTCATCTTTTCCTCTTCAATTTCCAAGATAAGCTGTGGCCAACCTGAAAACCAGACTGTCTAAATAACCACAGCAACCACTAAATGTCACAAAGTGCATCCCAGGTGTCCACTCGCTCAGCCCCAGTAGCTGCTAGAGAAAGACATTGCCATTATTCCTGCTCTGCTCTGCTTTCCTGTCCTCTACCACTCACTCCCGTCCCATCCTCATCACAGGCATCTTTTCATTTTGTTCAGAAAACTCAATTTCTGCGCTCCATAATGTTATTAATCGTATCAGGAGGCTATTCCCATATATTGCACTGAAAATAAAAAATCATAGTAGGAACACCATGAACAGGCTTAGCAACTGCATTGCTCTCTTGAGAAAAAGAGGTTTTCAGGCGCAGTGTGACGCGGGTTCAGGGTTTAACAGTTGTGCAAATGATTGTCAGTGTGAATGTCTCTCTGGGGCTCTGTGTGTCATGACTAAGTGAACAGTGTGTGATGTCCTCTGAGCCATCAGGCACTCTTCTATCTGTTGCGTCAATAATATCTTCTCAAATGCCGAGCCTTTGGTGGTGACAGGCTGAAGTCATCGTTCTTCCTAGTCCGTGTGAATTTCTAATTTTTTTTAGAAACCATTTTTGCCCAATGCCCACGTAATTTTAATTCTAGTTGTAACTGTAAGGCCTGCACATAAAGTCTAATTCACAATGCAACAAGAAACCCATCTGAGCCTTATAAGATCTTCAGTCGTGCAAGCCGTGGATCAGACTTGCGCTAAAAGATGCATAAAGATGCATAGATTCACAAAGTGCATTACCTCAAGGCCAGAATATATACAACCCGATGCCCACTGACAACTACACAGGTTCCTTCCATCCATCCATCCATCCATTCACCTCTTTGACTGTACTATTTTCAAACTACAGCCCACAGTCAGAATTGCAGCTCTTTGAAGGTCTGCTGTTTGACAAACACACTGAACTAAAAAATAGCACATTATGGAGCCAAAAAGATATTATGCTAACTGTGTCTAAAGTGCATGACCGTGATATTTCAATAAAATAATCTGGAACCATCTGCTTGTCCCAATCGTTCACTATACATTTGATTTGAACATTTTCAATATGAAGAAGCAGAAAGAAAAAAAAAACTAATCAGGAATTCATTTTGGCCTTCAGCTGCAGATCTATGCCTGTGTTAAGACACAGCTGAAGGTGTAGCATATGGCAGCAAAATGAAATGTCTGCAGGGGGTTGATCCATCAGTTGTTTTCTCCCTGCTCAATAAATGGTGTTTGAGTGGTGCCCTGGTCTCCCCTGGGTGGGAGAGAGGTGCCACTGAGGAAAATAAAAGGCTGTTGGCACAGCTGCCCTGCTCGTCAGTCTCAACAGATTTGAAAGGAGGTTTGATTATTTACTTCAGCGTAGTGAGCTGTGGCAAAATTAATGCATTGGAGTTGTATGTTGAGCCTGAAGGCTCATTTATACCCTCTGCAAAATACAGATCCAGAGTCTTTGGTCTGTTCCTTTCACTCGTGACATTGGCCTTGCCCACAGATATGTGGAGATTTATTTACTAATGTACCTTGAACAAACATAGATTTTCAGAAAACACTTTTGTTTTACCATGGAAAGAAGATTCTGTATTTTTTTTGTCTTGTCCATTTTGTTTAATATTATGTTTCATGAAATTATTATTATTTTTTTAAATATTTGGATGCATGGTTTCTTTAAGGCCTTATCTCCAGAGGCAAGAGTACATATAACCAAACCAGCATACAATGTTATTTCTAATGTATTCAATTTACATACCATTGCAATATTCTTTTGGTCTCTGATTTTCTGACCTTTTTGGTTGACTTGCATGCATGCATGCATAATATGTAGTCTCATGTGGAATAGATAATGCACCACCTTTGGTGCGCTGGTGCTTTGTCCAAGGTCTAAATCAAGACTTTTGCCAGGATCATAAAGATCTTCCACATTATCCTTTGTAGTTCCGGCTTTGTTTTGTGTTGTCCAGCAGATTACGTTTGAGTGTTGAGTGTGCAGTTGCAGACAAAATCAAATTGCAACGAAAGCCACATGCCAATATCACTGAGCCTACCTTCCCTGTATCTTACGAGCCACCCTAATCAGAAAGCAATTAAATGTGGATCACCCCAGTCGATACAAAGGTCGCTACTACACTCTCCTTGGCTAGTGGGGACGCAGATAATGCTGATGGTGCTGTTGTCCATTTCTGCGTGAGCTTAGCTATTTTTAGTGCGAGATATCCTCCAGTGCAGGTACAGAGGATAAATTCTAGAGAGAAGCTGGCCCTGCCTCCTCCGCCCACATGCTGCCTCAGGCACAATGCAGAACTAATGAATCATGAACACATTCTGTGACTATCATTATGTGATCTGCCGGTGCCCTGCCTACAAACCCTATGGGAAGATTCAGTGATGCTTCTTGGGTGGATTGCGTTGCTCATACTACTCTTTCGCTGTGTTTTTATAGCCATCGGAGCCTAAACAGTTCAACACCTTAGATATATAACATAGCCCGGAGCCTCTTTCCCTTGAAGACGTTTACAACAAACTGAAAGCCAGCATGGCATTTTCTTATTTTGGATCTATCCAAGGACAGTTGTATCTGCAGGAAGAATAACACCATGAAGACGCGCATTGGTGTTTGAACAACTTGCATCACCATGGTCATCATCGTGTTTTGTGGTTAAATATGGTAAAGTTCAGACAATGCTTATTCCCCCCAGATGCAGCATATTTAAACACCCTGTTGGGTAGAGTCTTTGGAGTAAAAAGCCATTATATGCATGCTAACCACCAGTAAAATATGGAGCGTGGCCACATGGTTCCACTACATTATTGGGCTTTCATTTCATTCACCCAGGTGTTGATTTATACACGTTTGTGCTTCGAGGAAAACAAGTACATTTGTATTTTGAGCAACTCAATTGACTTGGAGAACTGACAAACAAACCTTATGACACTCCTGATAATAGCACTCAGCTTGATGTCCTCTTTTTTTATTGCCTGACTGTCTTATTGCCCTTTATCTGCATGCAGCAGAAGCATGTTTCGCTCCTCAGCGAGTGGCTATCTTTACTGACCACTCCTAGCTCCTGTGGCCCTTCCTGAAACACCTCTTTTACAGTATGGTGTTAACCGGCTATCGTAATTAATGTGGATATCCACTTGAGGAGTGGGCATGGCTTTATGGAGAGCCCCCATGAGTGCCCTTAAGGACATCCCATCACCTCTTTCCTTAAGAGGGAGCAGACGTCCACTGTTGCTGCTAAGCTATTAGTGGGCTGTTAGTCCAAACAGAAGTCGTTCAAGATGTGGGTGTAATGGTGTTTGTAATGTTTGCAAATGAAGTGTAACCACACTATGTGCCTGGATTCACCTTGACACATCCTCATTGCCAGTCATTATTATTAGCACCTAGTAGTAGTACGTTTTGTGAAGTAATAAGCAATAATCAAAATGTAAATACAGTAAAAATGCATTTTTGCATTTTTATGGCATATTTTAAAAAACATTTGTTATTAATATTACTCACTGACAAAACAAAAATGTTACTGGTAATAAGGAGAAGTCAACACATTGCCTGCATCCTACTTTTTTCTTTTTTTTTAAAAAAAACAACACTTTTTTGTAAATAGCTGTAACAAATATCTGTTGACTAGTTAACAGTCGTTGCATCATTGCAACTTTTCAATGTCTAATCATGTTGAATGAGAGGAAGCAAATTAAGTTAAGAGTCAGTCTTTAGACTGAGAGGTGGTTGTGGAGCGAGGATGCCTGAGTTATTCAGAACACGGAACCCTTTTTACTTGGGAAGTACATCCACACAAGTGTTACCTCCCAGCAGCTCTGTGGTCACACTGGTCCTCTGAAGTGGACTTCCTCATAAAAAACCCTCCACTCCCCGAATTGGTGCATTTTTGGGATGAATTCTGTGCAGAAAACCTGAAATAGTAACATAGTGACCATTTAACGGCTGACAGTGGTCTGGTGGAGTACATAGAGTTAAAAAAACAAAAACGAAATTAAACTATGCAGTTCAATATTTTTTACACCACACATTAATCCATCCATCTTTAATACCTGCTTCTTTCTGAGCTCAGGATCTCGGGGGTCTGCTGGAGCCTCTCCCAGCTGTCATAGGGCGACACAAATTAATTTAAACATTGAACAAATCACTCAAATGATCACTCTGTTTTGCCAACACTGCAGGAGCAGCCTTGGTTTCAAACGTCTGTTTCTTCTCTCTGGTTTTTCCAGTTTCTGAACTTTCAAAGTGAAAGATGTTCCTTTCCTTAGTAACGGCTATTTTTCACCACCAAAGATGTGTTGTCATATTGCAAATTCTTCTTTATCCCACATGAGGTGTTAACACCAGCGCGCTCCTTGGCCCAGATTGAACAGGCGAGACAATTTTTGGCAGGATTACAGGATATTGCCTTCGCCCCCCAGGACAGTGCCTGGCACATTACACTGCTCCATTTTTCCTTTTAAACCACGTGGAGTGGAGTGTTTATTCATTGTAATTTTTTTCCAAAATAAAAATGTGAAAGTAATGAGAAAGAAATAACTGGTTTACAGGGTGGCCGACAAGAATGCACCCGTTTACCTGAAAACGGATCACGACTTTGCTGCACACACTTCTGAGTTGGCCAATGTTATGTCTCCATAGTGAATCCACCCACAAGCTGAAACGCATTCCATCATAGATTTTCAGATGGTGACTCATGGGTGTTTGTGGATCTTTCTAATAATCTGTAAAGTGACAAATGGAGAAAAAAGTGGGGCGTTGGTGTTACGAACCCCTTAGTGTCTAGGGGAAATGGTTTGTAACAAAACGGGACCACCAAACAAGTTCCAGGAGCAGTGTACAAACTTAGGATATTTTTGATGGTTTAACAAAATTAATTACAACCAACAGCAACAACCAACAAACAAAATATATAAACACGAAAGCGTCAAACAGGGCCCCCATAAACCTAAAACAAAAGTACAGAGTGCCGAGTGCCAAAGAAAACCAAAACTAAACGTAAAAGCTAAGACACAAAATATAAACACGGAGTCAAGATAGGGTACGAGCATTGCACTTAGCTAGCACAAGCGGGACAAACAGGGAGCATTGCACGTAGGGCACAAACAAAGCGAGGGCGTCACAAAGCTAGCACAATACGAAAGTCAAACAGGGTACGAGTGCTGCACGTAGCTAGCACAGACACGGGAGTCAAGATAGGGTACGAGTGCTGCACGTAGCTAGCACAGACACGGGAGTCAAGATAGGGTACGAGTGCTGCACGTAGCTAGCACAGACACAGGAGTCAAGATAGGGTACGAGTGCGTCACAAAGCTAGCACAATACGAAAGTCAAACAGGGTGCGAGGGCTAACAGCCACGGTCAGACTGCCGCCCCTGCGTTCAGGATCATGGCAGCTTTTATGGCTTTGGGGATGCCATCTCACGCTGTTGCGCAGGTGGCGGCGATCAGCGAATCACGGTGAGCGGAGGCAGGAACTCCCCCCAGTTGATGACGTTGAAGCAGCTGATGATCGGGGAACCACCTGGCGAACGGAGTTAGGGAACACACCCACGCCCCAACATACACACCCAAAATACGGTACCCGTAACAGTTGGTGTTGGAGGTCATTTGTCTGATGAGTCACTGATAGAGAAAGGAGAGGGGACACGTTCCAATCCACTTACCATTAAATCTTTCCATATGTCGGCTGGTGACAGTTGGAGTTTTATTCCTTCTCAGGAACAAAGCCAATGTTGGGAAGAAAACATTCAATTCAAAGGGAATTTCTAATTGGATGTTGGTTCCTCTTGTCTCGGTTTTGCTCTGCCCCGGATTTGGTTGACACTGGAGGTAGAAGTAGGCATTGTTTGAGCAAATCAATATCCAGTCACGTCGCACATACATGGTTGGGTGTTTTTGCTGTGACAGAAAGATATTGCGCTGCGCTTCTCTGCCCCGTCATCTTCGCCTCTGTCTTCAAACGGGCCGGTGTGTTTGGATCACAAGCCACTCTGCAGATTTTCGCCTCTGCGGTGCCGTTTTGGTTCAGAGTAGTGGATTATTTTCTCAATCAAGACGTTTTATGTAACCGCTAGCCTGAGAGGATTATGGGAAAAACACGCTCCTTTTAGAATTTAGTCCAATGAGCAATGAAGATGCAACCTTCCTCTCTGCCATGTGCTGTGTGAATGGGTCTGCGTCCCAATGCATCGTGGGACTTTCTCCTTCATTTATAAAAGAAGAAAAACTGTTAGGAATGAATTGTCATAACTGACTGATTTACACTTCCTCTTGAACATTCCATGGAATCCACCTCACCTGTCTTTTGCCTTCCTCAGGGCAGCTGAGGAAAAATTACATTTCATGTCCTTGGAGTTCGGTGACGGTGTTAGCGCCTGATCACCATGGCAACTGCTCATTTCGTCACCACTCCCCAGGTGTGCTGTGTAATTTGTGTCCATACTCCCTCGTGTTGCATACTGTGACTTATGTAACAATCATTGCACCTGTGCATGACAGGGATAACCACTGTCATTGCAGATGAGAAGCTGCGCTTATAAGAAGATTTCCCTTTTGTTCCCTCAGCGCACCAGCCAGCCTGTTTGCCATCTCTCTCACAGACACTTAAGCTGTGTTCCAGACTTGAAATCTCCGAGATTTTCTCTTTGGCTGGCAAAGCGAACTGTCTCCTACTCCTGTATTTACAAATTCAGCGTGCTGTCTCAGGCTAGGAAATAACGGCGAGTGGCAGCGCATCACGGTGAGCAATACAGCCCACAGATGAAAATCCACTTGTTCTGGTACAGTAATTAGTGCCAGAAGGGTGCAGTATTAGCACATTGGGCTTATTCAGTGCTGATGCTCCAGTGGGCTCAGGGCTGGGAGAGTAGGACTCAATCCTAGTGGGGCAGATAGATGACGTGATCCGTGAGGGGAGCCTGAAAGAGGTCCTGATCATTAAAAAGTCTCATTACATGGTGGTAATGAGATCAGCGTTTTGGGCTCAAGGCTGGTGGCTTGCAGAGGATCCAGTTCTCTCCGGGCTTGAATCTAGAGGATTTATCTCTTGAAATGTTTTATTTTTTCCACCGATGATCTGGGCTCAAGGTTATATTTCTCTGGAGGGAATTATTTGACCTGATCTGTGGGCTAAAGCAGCAGAAAACAATCTTTACTCTCGCTCAAAATAATGGTTTTTAGGTGCGTTCCATTTCATGCATGTGAGGTCAAAATATGGGGTTTCTTGGTTAAGGGCACCATAGAGAAGAACAGAATAACAATAAACAAACTGATGGCCTGCATTTGAGGTCGAGCTGGTTGTGTGCACACCTCATGGATTACAGTTTGATTACAAGTATTTATTAAGTAGGGAAAGTCAAAAGATACAACATCCTTGTTTGTCAGCATTAAAAGAGGTTTAGTTCACTTTTATCCACTTCTGGAAGTCAATCCCAACTCTTTTATCCTTTGTTCGTGAAGTGCGGCGGCCCACATTTAGATTGAGTTGCTCCCTTTAAACTTGAATCAAAGTGTTCCCGTGTGATCCTCCACTGTCACGGCACTTGAACAGTAGCTGCTTAAACACCACATGAGGCCCAGCTCATTCCCTGGCTTGCCCATCCTGTTGCAACGGCCCCGACCCTGCCGTGTATATGCTTGTGGGCGCGCCACAGGTACGTCACCAGTTGACGTTGCGGATGATTAAGGTTTCCGCAATGTCAATATGGGTTTCATGGTTTCACGGTTCACCTCTGTGAACCGTGAAACCCGTGTTGTCAAGCACAGAGTAAATAACCACAGCCACATTTGGCATTTCTAGATTTTGCGCTTTACCCCTTGGTGAGACCCATCAGGGAAGTTGCCCAATTCCTGTGGCGCTGGGTGACATCATTGACCCCCAGCTGCATGACTGGCTAGAAGCTGGAAAGAGAGGTTGGAGGGGTGGAAGCAAAGCAAAGCAAAAAAACAAAAAACAAAAAATCCCTGCCTCCCACGCCACTCTGGTCCCAGTTACACTAGACCACATGCCACCCTGTGCGACCAAGCCATGCCATTCAAGCCTCCCCTTGGGCAAACAAAGACCTCTTTCAGGCCAGTCCCCAATGTGATCGTGCGGAGCAGAAGCAATCTGTTCCTCTTGGCTGCTCGCTCGTTCTCGCTGCAGCTCTGCTGGTTTTGCCCGACGCCCAGGCAGATTCCGCTGTTTGAGTTTTGGGCTGGGCAATGTCCGTCATCGAAAGGTCAAGAAGGTTGATTTGAGCGAACAAGTGTGTTACAGACTGAGGTTCATGGTCGGCGGCCTTTAAGGGAGAAGCTAATAAATATGATATGGCATTGACAAGTAAGACATTTTTGTCAAAAGTCTCTCTTCTTTTTCTTACTGCTTATTGGTTTGCTGCAATAAAAGTTCATGGAATGCAAGTGGACAAATACTCATGCAGCAAAATGTAAAGCATTTTTTTTTTTTTTTTTTTAAAATGAATCATATCCATTACCACAGTATCTGCACTTGACAAAGACGGATGCATTTAGGCTGCAACTGTACGGAACCTGTTCTGCAGCTCTGACATTTCAAATTTTGCTGTATTCCTACTACTTGGCTGCTTCGAATGTCACCTGACGGCTGTGACCAAACATTCTTTAGCTATTGTTGTGTGTGACAGAGGTAGGGGTCATTGGTGGAAAAAGACTTCAATCTCCAACATGAAGCCTTCAAAGTCAAAAATATTAAAGCTGTTCAGTGGTGTTTCTGTGTCTTTGCCTAACTGGAAATGAACATGCAGTCTATTGACAGCCCTTATAAAATCTTAGTTTGTACATTGGTTCTCATCATGTACCAGCATATCACACCCTATAGGTCACCCATGTCCTGCAGCTGTTATATCAAGGACTCTGCCAGTGAGAAAGTGGAGAAGCTGAATGTATGTCGAGTGGCTTCCCTGATCTCTCTCTGATGTTTTATGTTGCCCACCGGGAGGAGGACTATTTGATTGACATACAAGGTTGAAACTGGCCACTCTGGACCAACATGCACCTGCACTCCCATTAGCCCTGTGGCTTGATGTCACATCTCCACTCTGTCAGTCGGCATGTTCCCATTTCTCTCTAGCTTTTGCATCAATCCGCTGGCCTCATTCAATCTGTTGCAGCCAAGGTACTCAAGATGCCTGGACCTCTAAAACAAAAAGCTTTTGAACCCTCAAGACATTTTTAAAGTGATCAAAGAGGCTTCTGTCAAAAGTAAAAAAAACCAAAACAAAACAGAGAAGCTTTTTTACAAAAGTATAACATCAATGTTGATGTCCAAGTGTGGATTTTACTGGTTTAGTTTCTATTTGCTGGTTATGGTTTGACACTATTGTCCTGGTCTAGTTTGGGACGTGTTCTGGCTCAGAGAAGACAAGTTGCAGCTTAGCCCCTGGAGTTTTTATGCCATACCCTGATGTGCTTTAAGTTGGTGAGAAATATGAAAGGTTGCAAGAACATCTGATTCAATGATAAATTAATTATGAGCACTGCATTTATTTTTCAGATCTTTTTTTTTTTTGCACCTTCACCGCTTTAATTCATTTTTGAATCAGGGAGACCAATTTCTTAGCATTGTTCATTTTTTATGAATCTTGGTTTTGATCAAAGAGTGGCAGCCGCAGCATCTCTGTGTGAGAATTCCTTCTTCAGTCAGTTCTCTAGCGGCAGCATTGTAGTAATTAGTTGGGATGCTGTATTCTCACTTTACCCTCTGGTCAAGGTAAAAGGTTATTCAAAAGGTAATCCTTTAAGTCTTAATAAAAACTAGATTTTTACAAGGCAGAGTAAGACAGCAGAGTAATAGTTCTTTTGTCTCAGATCCAAGTATTTTGTCATTTCATTTTTGACCTTTACAAGTCATAACGTTATTAGTGTAGTGCAGGGTTTTGTTTTGTTTTGTTTTTTTCATTTTATTGCAAATTCATTAGAATTTTCTGTGGATGTGAAACTTGAAAAGTTGTTAAATATTTGAGTCCTGCTTCAATTGTTTGCTGTCTGCACTGCTACAGGACCATCAAAAACTTTCATTCCTTACATTGGACAACTGTGTAAGAAGAACTAAGCCTGACCAGTGTGACAGAACTTTAAGTGTGGCAGAAGCTGAACTAAGCTTGTAGTCACTGCCAGGCGTTATTTTCAGAAATATTCACACTCTTATACCAAGAAGAAAGATGTGCAAATATCCCTCCAGTTACAGTACCAATAGTGCCGTAACTGGACAAATTACATTCTTCATCCTATTATTCGGGACTGAGCCACAGCGAAGGCCTGCTCTTATTATTATTATTATTATTATTATTATTATTATTATTATTATTATTATTATTATTATTATTATTATATTGCTTCTCCAATTGGCCACACATTTCTTTCTGTCCTCTTTGTTTATATGACCTCTTGTTTACTTCAGTCTACATAGTTTATGCATATTGGTATTGGTTTTGCTTTTGGCTTGAGCTTCATTCAAAGTTGTTCATTTTGAAAGAAGCAGGAAATTCAAAGTCATACTGATTATCTTTGGTTTCCATTTAATATTTAATTTACCGGGCTGTTTTCTAGTTGCTTCTTTTTTTTAATTATTATTCCTTCCTTTTGATGTCTGGCACACTCAGGTCAATGTCTTATGTAAGCTGTGTGGGAGAGAGATGAATACAAGACTGTTGTAAGAGTGCTATCTTTACATTGTGTATGTTCTGGAAGGAGTCGCCTACATTCATTCAAAGGGCACACAATGAAGAGTTAGGCCCTGAGCTCTGAGAGGGCCTTGCAAGGAGCGCTGCTCCTGGATACTGCTGTTGCTATGAGACTGTTGAAAATGTGTTTGAAACACGGCTGTGTTTTGAGAAAAGTTAAAATATTTTTAACACCTAATGCCAGGGCCTGTGTGTACCCAAAATTATGCTAAGCCTTCTGCGCTAACCATGCAATTGGGGATATAAGCGGCTGCCGCTCTAAAAATATACAAAATTTATTTTTAATGCTGTTCCCTGCTGTCTCTCTCTCTGTTGACTAATCAGCTTAGAGGAGACCTTTATCATTATTATTATTTTTCACAATGCAATAGTAATAAAGTCTGTTTTCCTGAGTTGCTGTTAATATTTAAGGCAGGTTTTTTTTTTTAATCATAATTTAGGATCTTGATAAGAGAAAAGAAATTAACAGAAATGTGATGGACATTTAACTTCTGCCCTGGCTTATGGTCTGATGATATCTTTTGAAAGGTTTCTCATACCGTATTCACAGTGGTGTCACAGTGGTGGTGCAGGGAAAATGTCACAGCTCTGAAATAAAAAAAAAAAAATATTGTCAAAAGTTTCTCACAGCCGCCTTTGAAAGTTCTACATTTGCTCCACTTCTGGAGATTTATGCTAAGAGGCTTAATTTATATTAACTGTACAATCAGATTACTCACTGAATACCAGCTCTTAATTTAGCATGCAAACCAATTAAGCCATGCCCTTTTTTGTTATTTCTCCCCTTGGTTAACCCCAGACAAGGTTAGCTGCAGAGGCGTCCATTAGACCCCCCCCCACCCGCTACCAATACCAACCACCACCACCATTTCAAGTCCAACATTCACAATATTGTTTTTCTGTCGCTGTTCATCTTCATTTAACTCTAATAAAATTTAAAAAGAAGGAAGGGGTATTAGCTAAACAATCACAGAAGAGTCTTCACTGTGTGCTTTGGGCTGATCTGGGTATTTTCATTTTTTGGCCCATGAAGATAAATGACAAATTGGAAGCTGAATCAGGTGCTTTAGCTTATGTATGGTAGGATATGTATGGTATAAATGCAGACCAGCTGTTGAAAGACCTTGGAAGATCCAAAACTCTTCCAACCTTTCTATTGCAGCACTCCCAATCAGGATCCAAGTGGACTTTGTGTGTCCAATAGGATCATTGGAGATAGAAAATGTTGCCCAAAGGGTCGGAGAATGTAGTGTTGGAGAGCTCCATGGTTTCAGTGTTCTTGAATGTGTAAAAACCGGTCAACGTGAAGTCAGCCTAATTGTGTCATGTGTGAGTCTTTATTTTGTGTTGGAACATCCTGTTCTCACACACTCGACAAAAAATGACACGTTGGTCCTTTAAAGCTAGAGGCAGCGTTTTGGCAGGAACTGTTTGTTTCCAAGCTTCAAGCTCGGAAAAAAGCTTCAAGATCCAAAGCCTTGATAAGAAAAGTTTTTGCATTGGTATAAATCCTAATTGCAAATCATCCACATAAAGCTTTACAACCATGTAATTTTAACTAATGCCCACCCCCTGTGTGCTGGCCTCTCATATTCATGCCGAGATAACAAAAAACTTCAAGATGAGATGAACCCAGTTCTCACATCCCAGTTATTGGGTTGCCACTTTCTTTACTTTCATCCTCATTAAAACGTTGATCACAGAGAAATAATTCCTGCGTGCCCAATTAAACTCTCACAGTGGCAAAGATTAGGCAAGAGGGCGATGCTGGAATCTGTGAAAGTGACACTGCGGTAAATCTCCTAAATAAGCTGTCACTCCATGTCCCCAGCCAGCAATTCAGCTGCACTTTTTAGCTTGGCGGGCCTCGCTGTTTGCTTACCAAGTGCTACACAGTGGGTCGCAGACAGCGCCCACCCATGCTGTCGCAGTTAAATTCTTCACAGCTGTCACACTGAAGAATCAATAAAGAAAGAAAACCCAACCTAATTTCAGAGGGAATAACAATGCATACTGCATACTCTGGAGCCTCAACTTCTTACATAATAATGTATCCTATAATGATTAATCACATAGGATTAAGAAGAACAGGTTGACAGATGTAGGAGGATTAGGCTGCGCTTAGAAGAAATCTTGCTCTGCGGCGAAAAGGAGAAGATGGGTCTTAATTTTGGCAGCCGCAGAAATCACATCCTCCAGGGACCCAACGGCAAACACAATCAATCCCGACTACACGACCAGATATCATCCACTGGCCTCTTTTAGGTTGACAAGGTGTATCTTCATCAGCATCGTGAAGTTCCACGATGCTGATGAACTGGAAATATTGCAGCTCGACTACGCCGGAAGTTTTCGATGAAATGTTTGATTTTGACAACTCTGACAACTACTTAACTTTCAGCTCCTTGCAAAAAACCAACAAATTTTCTGTGAAGCAGCTGCAGTGAAGGGTTTGATGGCCGCATCTACCCCTGTCTTAACTCTGTAATAATGCATTCTGGACCTGGTGCTTCTGTAAATCATTTATTGAGAAGATTGCATCTCCCCAGGGCCTCCATTAGAGGGCTGACACGCAGGGCCAGTGGTGGGTCTTTCACGCTTGTGCGCACAGCCAACTCGTCTCCAGGGCCAAACAGCTTTCTGCATTTTTATGGCTGGATTCACCACTAGAAAGTGATCTTTCCCGGGGCTCTAGAGACAATGGAACTTGTGAAGTGGCACCGCAGATGGTTTCTTTGCTCAGCACGAGGTATTTAAATTGAGCAAACAGGGAAATGGGGCTCAGCTTCTTCTTTCTCTGGTCAATTGGCCAACTTGCCTGCCGCTCATCAGTGTGAGATTTTCAGGTAGACTCTTATGTTTGTGTGTGAGATCTAATTCTTGGATCTGAATTTCTCATTTACATCTGAATGCAGTGATGAAGCCTGGAGAATTTCTTTGTACGTAACATAACATAACATAATATGCTTAATACAAAATGAAAATCCAGTTCCTCTTGAGATTTTAGTTTTTCATCGGATTGATTTACGTTTTTACAAACTATCAGCTCTCACCATGCACCTCTTTACAAAAGACACAATCAGGTCATCTTATTCTATCTTATTTAGTTTCATAAAATCTATCAATCACATATTTCTGATGCTTGAACAAGCCCGTTGTGACGCTGGTTTTAGACTTTCAGCCGAGTTGACTGTTTGAGACAGGACACCCTCACACTGGACTGATGCGGAGTGACAGAGGAAGAGAGAATCTCAGGAAGGAAGATCTTTGTAGCTGGAGCCCCGAGGCGGCTTCACTGCGACTGAATAGGTTCTGAAGTACAAAACTCGTCTTCACAAGTCGCCAAATAAATCCAAAGTGATTGATGTGCGGTAAAATATTATGTGTTAACTGGTGTGCTCAAGATAAAGAAAGTTTTGCAGTTGCAAATCAAAAATTATTCCCCTTTAAGAAATAATAGAAACAGACCAATAATCCAGAGGGGAAATTATAATTTGACAGTGGAAAGACAAGTTCATTTGAGCAAATTCCCTTCCTCCCCAGATGGCTTTGTCTCTCTGACCTCCATCTTGTGATGACTTGGTTTTCATTGAAGATCTGAGGGCAGCTGCTTATTGAGGAAGACACAAGATTTTGAGCCGCCGCTTAGTTGGCGGGAGTAAATTTGTCATAGAAAAAGAGCAGTTCTCCAGGCGAGGCGTAAAGCGAAATAATCCCGGCAAAACTGAGGGTCTCAGCAGGCACCCAAGTTGATATACATGGGGATCAACCTCCTGTAGATGAGAGGCAATCAGAGATCATTAGTGTCCGGGGAATGTGAGATGAAACCAGGCCAGAACGTTTCATAATATTAGCATGATGTCCTTTATAATCACGCGAAGCACCAGTCTTCTTGCTATCGTGACATAATTAAGCCAGATGGCTGCTATTTTATGTTATGAATATTTCAGAAATGGCAGCTGTACGAGGTGAAGCTCAAGCTGCCTTTTGCCTGACAGAGGGTCAACTCTGGCACAGGGAGGGAGGCTGAAGGGTGACCCCATCCGCGTTCCTGTAAAATGTTAACACCCACTCAGCAGTTAGCAGTTAGCTGCGGAACGGTATCGCACCGATGCCCTCCTCAACCCACACACAGCTTACTGACAGGAAGAAAGCCACAAAAGTTTAAGCTTCTTACATTTGTGCATTGAAGCTGGAAGATAGAGAAAATAGTATTTTCTGATTTTTTTTTCACTCACTGAATCGACACAGAACAATCGGCTTCTCTTCAGCTGTGCATGTGTGTGTGTCACAAAACCATCTGTGTTTCAACAGATAAGCGCTCATGCTGCTCACGAAGACACCGATGGGAAAGTGGATGAAGCAGCAACAACCTACTTAACAAGGTTTGAGAAGTGCTTTGAAATGCGGCACTCGACACAAAAGCAAGCCCCTGCATTCCGATTTCAAATAGATACTAAAGAAAACTTTGGAACTCAAAAGTGCAAAGTCCTCACTTGGAAAAAAGCCCAGCATTCGGGCAGTTTGGATAAGTTATTGCCGCACCCCAATTAAAGCACCCTGTGGGGCAGCTTTGCTTGATGGACCTGCTTGGGAACAGTTCCTGAGTAGGATGCCTAATATTCTCAAGTGGAACACATAAAAAGGATGTAAAAACCTCTGCAGGCAATAAACCTAAGAATCCAGCAGCTTGCTGCTGTGTGTTTGTGCATTTTGGAGAATTGCATCAGAAAATGGCGACAGGAATTAAAAAACAAAACAAAAACAGGACACCAGTCAGGCAGCCAACCAGCAGTTTCTCACCAAGTAGAGGCGGAGCAACAGTGCTGAACGCACTAATGACGTCATAGAACACGATGCAGGTAAATGATGGTGTCCTCAACTGCTCAGGAACCTGGAGCAATGGATTCCCTCAAGGGACTCCACTGTGTAGTAGGTCAAAGCCACCTATCTATAGCCATTGGATTCACTTAGGTAAAGTAATAAAGCAAGACTGTATGTCCTCCACAGCACAGGGCCCTTACCTGGCCCTAGCCAGTTAGCAACGTGCTAACGTTGCGTGGCAAGCAGATCAACTAAAATATCTTGGCAAACAGTTGGGGATGAAGGGAGTGTAGTGGTCAGATGTTCCAAGAGCGTGTTGTCATTTAGCGACAGTGATGGAATGCAGCAGCTTTAATTGTACTTGTAATACAACAAAATAGTGAAGATGACGACAGGTTCTGTCTGCCATGGAGAGACATTAGACAAAGCAAAGATAGAGTCACCTACTGAGACCACTGAGGGAACCAAACTCTACCAGTAAAAATGTGAGGTTTAAAAAAAACAAAGAACGTTGTTCTTTCCCCTGGGTAACCTCTATCCTTGTATTTTGCTACAGCTGTGGCGTCTATATTGCTATCTACAGAGGAGGAGGCTATAGTCTATCCGTTCCAGTCACTTGATGGAAAGGCAAGCTGTAGTGGCGATAACTCTGCATGCCGCAACACTGAAAAACTGCTCGTATCATGTCGAGTTGAAGAGTGCAAGAGAAAATGTCACGTCTGAGGGCCTGATGTAGTCTGGATTAGTGTCGCTGAGTCACTGCCCGACAGACTCGCTCTACGCTGGCAGCTTGGGGGGGAACGGGGGAGCAAACTGGCGCACCAGAGCTGTGCAAATGCCAAGAAATGAAGCATTGTTTATATGCTAATCCCAAGCATTACACTGATTGTTCAGCTCATTCAGCTTTGAGACGCATTTGTCACACATTTTAGTAAGAAACCCTAACTGTTGTCACAAAGGAGGGCGTCCCAGGGGTAATTGAAATATATAGATACGTGGCTACCACGGAAAAAAAAAAAGGTTAACTGTGCTGGCGTTGCATTTTCAAAGTAGTTGTACCTACAACGCTTGACCATGCTCGTGGCTGAGAAATTGGACAGGGAATCGATCAAGGCAGTGAAATCCATCAGCAGTGGGCTGAGGTCTGATGTCACAGAATGTAGTCTCTGGGAAAAAAAACAGTCATTTCTTTTTTGCCTGCAGGATGGTGCAGGAGTGCACGTCACAAACGAGCCACCACCAAATCCACACACCTTTCCCCAGTCAATCAATCTGTATTGGCCAAGAGTGCATTTGTTTTGCACTGGCACCTGTGCAACAACGACGGTCGCGGTGGACGGGTGGGATTTACCAGATTCGTTAACTGCTGAGATGTCTGGTGTTTCTTGTTGTCTTGTCTTCACTTCCTGTTTTATTTTCTTCTTATCGTCTTCCTCTCGTGCTTGACTCTGACTTCCCTTCTGTTTGCACACCTGCTTAATCAGTATTCCCTGCCCTGATTGCCTCCACCTGTTACCCATTAGCTTGCCTGTCCCTTTGTTGTTTGTTTATATGTTTTTCCTCCCTTGAGATTGTTTTTTGTTTGTACTTTTGCGTCCTTGTTGAGTGTTTTTCATTTACACTTTTGAAATAAATATCTTTATTATTAGGTTCGGAGACGTGCAGTTGAGTCCTGTCCTCTGTCAAGGTCGTTTCAGTCTGGTCCATGTGGAGACCGTCAGATTTCGAAAGGAGCACATATTGTGGCTGTACTCCGTCATTGCAGGCCTTTTATTTCACTGTCTCTCACACATGAATGATACATTCACTGAATTCTAAGATAAGACTTTTATTTTACAAATATCTGAATGGATGAACCTTTCAATTTTTTATTCATGCTGTCCTACACAACAGTCGCTATTGCATATTCTAAAGTGCCAGGCAGTATTCCAGCAAATCATGTCATTTGTGGACATGAACGGGACTTCCTCTACTCATTAATTCTTATAATTGTTCATTCGAGTCAGATCGTCCTCTGTCGAAAAGATTTAAATAAAGCAATTATCACCGTAGCCCTCCGTTGCTGCACTCTCTTGATTCCTTCCGTTTCTGGGGCAAATCTTTGCACGTTCCCATTGTGTTTCGATGGCCCACTTTCTGTCTGGCAAGACTGCGCTGCTAAGTGTTCCTGTTTCCCAGCATTGTCTCGCGGAAAACGCAAGCCAATTTACTGTGTACGCACACTTGCACGTTTTACGGATGCGTGTTTGCAGCTTTTCTTTCCACCAGTTTGTGCTTTTTAGCGGTAACCTTCCTCGAGGTGTCAGTCTGACACTGAGGTGTCACTTCTTCTCTTGTCTGTCTTGCATCTGTATGTCACGGCTGGTGATCTAGAATGGTCTGAAGCATTTAAGTCACTCCTAAGGATGTCTGTCACTACGTATTATAGTCGGTGTCGCTTATCCCCCAGAGAGAGTTAATAGCTCCATCTAGGAGCTAAACGTCCAAATGTATATCAGCTAACTGATCCCATGCCTTGGGAATGAAGGCCTTTTGTTTTATTACATTTCAAGGACTGCTTGGACCCATCATTTCATTTAGAAGGCAGAGTAGTCTTACGCTAAATCATCAGGTTCAGCTTTTGATTCATTTTTTCCCACCTCTGTACTCCACATCCTCGCGAGGTTGATGGATTTTTCTCTCTGGGATCATGGATTAACTTTTGTCTGCTGACAGGAGGAATTTTGACAGTTTTATATCAGGGAGGTGGCAGTTTTGCTGAGTAACCCTGCAGGTGTCAGAGCTGATTTGGTAGGTGTAGGAAAGGTTATTGATTGCAAGGCTACAACAGCAAAGCCGGGATCAGCAGAAACACACCACTGTTAATCACAGGTGCCTGCCGACGGTGAGCAAACACATAATCACTGGATCAATTGTCTTGAGCAATGAGCCTCACGCTCACGTCAGATGGGTTCAACTGTGAGTCGCTACATTCGCCATGTTTTTGCTGCATTTTTATTGCTTTCTAAAATCAGACATAAACAGGGTGATATTTAATAATCAACGTATTCAACTTAAAAACAGGTCTTTTCTGGACATTTTTATATAATATTCTTCTTAAAAATAATAATCTCCTACAAAATCTTTTTCAAATACATTCGCCGGGACTGAAAAGTAGCGCTGTTGTAGTTGCATCCGACTAATAAACGGACCAAATATTATGGCTTTTTTTTGCATTTGGGTAATTGGTTCAGGATGGAAAATCAGGCAAAAAATGATAATATGTTCTATTTTTAGCTGATTGTGAAGAGGGAGCTCTCCTCCTTTTCTCATCCTCGGCTCAAGTTCAGGGGTCATGTCTCGAACTCTGCGCAGTTCACTCACCAGATTAAATCTGGCGCAGTTGCTCGGCCTCCTGGGACAAAAGAAAGTAATCTACTCATAAAACCAAAGAAATTGCCTCTGGGATTGAGCTATCTTGAGCTTTACATCACTCTCGCACTGTCTGGCCCAGTCTATGGCATCATGTTAAGTCTCCTCCTACTATTAAATGATACTATCATTTATTAATGGTCAGTGTTCCTGTGCTGACGTGGACACCTTTTCAATGATTCATTTGGAGGTTTCAGTCGTACCTTTACTTACTAGAGAACTGCAGATTTCTTTGAACTCTCTGTGTCCTGTGAGATGATGTGCTGAAAAAGACTTTGTGTGTGCGAGTGTGTGGGAAAAATCACTGAAAATAATGGGTGAAGTAAATAAGATTGCACCCAATCTGTGTTTTTCTCCCCCTTTTCCCAAAAATCTATAAATCCAATGAAAACGTTGATGTTTTTATACAATGAAGCGCCAATCCAGGTGTGGAAAAGTCAATACGATTCATGAGCGAAGTCGATAGGAAATTTTGCGACTTTCTTTGTCCCCTGCAATCTCTTGCGCTGCGGGAGAATAATAGAGGCGTGCAGGACGGGGAGACAAGGGCCACCTGGGCTTGAGGGGAAAAAAGAGGGGGGCTGCTTGGCGGCTGTGCTGCTGAATACTAACAAATTTGCTCTGGTGACAAAAGAACAGATGTCTTCTCTAACGCACTGTGTCCTCCCCGCACACAGCACACGTTCTTCAGCTGTGTTGTTCCCTGTAGCTCCTGCAAGCAGTGGCCACACCATTTACTTAAACTCACCACACAGCCAGAAGATGTATTCATTTTTTTCATTTTTTGAATTTGGCCTTGGTTGTTCCGATGTTGCATTATGATGAATGTCTCAATTTGAAAGGTTCCGGATTATGCAGAATAAATTGTTTTCCGGCAGAAATATGTTTATGTTTGTTGTTCAGCAAACCAGAAATGAGAAAAGCAAATACTTCTCACAATTGGCTACAATTTCTGGAAATCAGTACTTTATGATGCCAACATTTCTCCCAGATTGATAACAGCACACACCAACCACCTCATTTTATTTCATCATACTGACGCACAGTAATTTCATCCATTCAACAACATAAATTTCAGCAGGAAGAAAAAAAATCCAGATTTTTTTTGGCAGAAGGCCATAAACTATGGACTAAGTTTTGTTGTCTTCTGGATTTTTAGATTTTATTTTGTATATAAGAGTACTGCTCAATAATAACAACCACAGAGGGATTTTAACATGTAACCTTGGAATTATTCAGGAACTGTTGGTGCGCTCTTGTGTCCAACTAAGACTCATTTAGTACAATATTACTTCAACGCTTTAATAAAATCAATAATGGAATTAAAAAAGATGGGGAAAATTTTTAATAAAAGCGAAGAAATCCATCAAGTGAAGTGACAGAGTTGTGGGAGATAAAAACGATTCTTTCAGAGCCTGTAAGATGGCAGGCACGTCTCGTTGGTCGCTCGCGTTCCAGCGAGGGAGTAATCTGGAAGTGACAGCGGAGAGCACCCGCCGAGCCTCTCGGTCTCGCTGGAAAAGGTCACTTACCTCCAGCGGCACAGCTCCGATCAGTGTTCGGTCACAGCGAGTCAGAGCGTGGAGGGGACGAGAGCGGCATCGACAGGCCTCGGTCCTAACCAAGTGCCTGTTATCTGCAGCTTGAGTGACGGCGCCAGGCAGAGTGCCGCCTCCGACACTTCCCCCGCACCACCGGAGGGTAAATCAACACGGCAGCACTATCGGGCTGTCCAACCTTGACCTCAGCCGACCTCGTCATGAGCTGCAATGAGGGTCGGGACCTTTCCGTCAGCCTGCAGATTTAAACACGAGGAGGGATAATGGCTTCATTTTGTGATATTACTATTTTTAACCTCTAATGACATTCAGCCTTTCTGAGGCACCGTTTTCCTCTGTTTGTACAGCTGAGGATGACTTCATGTATTTCACCATCTTGTCAAACACGATAAGCAATCCACATTGACATTTCATTTTGTTCACTACAAGGCCCTGAAGAAAGTGCTAATTGCCTCATTGTGGTCACTATTCAATTTTGACTTTTCATCGACAAAAAGGCAACCATCAGAAATGATTTCATTTTGCACAGTTGCACGAGCAATTGTTTAAGCTGTGTAGAGGTGAAACTTGAGTAACTCCTCAAAGGAGGTCTCTGCGTTTGTGCCGGTTGACTCATCAAAGCTAATGATGGTGCAGGTGATGATGAAGAAATGGTAGCAGATGGTAACTCACCTGAACCCTATCAGTGCTGATGTGTGTGGCTGCAGGTTTACAGTTGACCTTTTTCTTGATACTGCTAATCATCTCATCACTGTAACTGCACACACACAGTATTGCACATGCTTTGAAATAACCTGTCATGTAAACTTTAATTTAAAATAATGAAATATTTGCTATTATGTGTGCTTTTATGGTTTCCTATTTTCAAAGTTCAGCTTTTACGCATGTGGTGACTGACGGTGATTAGTAATCACAACTTATGCTGCCATCAGACAAATTACGTTCTGCAAGTCTCATTGTTGCTCAGAGAACCAATAGCAAGACATTGCTTTGTTGCTGGTCCCGAATTCCTAGATTCTTGTTGGAATTATGTGTTAAGCAACTAATTTGGAGTGTTTAAAAACAATGATAAAATGTTGAATAAAACAATATCCATTATGCATGTTGTTTGGTTTTGTGTTTTATTTATTCATCTTTTACCCCTTGTGGGATCCAGTGATGAGCCTTTTTTTAGAAGAGGGAGTGAATGTGTGTGACTAGAGGTGATGAAGTTGGACGGTGCAAGTCTCTGTAATATTTCATGACTTAAAAATAGAACCGAGAGTCAGATCTAGAACGTGCAAGCAGCCTGTGTGTTGTGAACTAAAAGTTGCCTTAGGTGAATTTTGAGTTTTTCGATGAAGAATAATTTAGAGGTAAAAGTTTCACCTTATCTGCTACCGGATGGATGTTGCTGTGGATGTCGCCCGTGCTGAGCAGTTGTTGTGGAGATTTGTTTCTCTGAATACAGGGTGGTGTCAGACAAACGCTGAGGACGTCCAGGCCTGACTTTGGTGCTGCGGCACAGCCGCTTCTCTCTGGCAATCTTCATTGTGACGTTCAGGATGCTGCCGTGTATTAGCGAAACCCCAGCGAGATCTCGGCATATTTAATCCGTCCTCTTTTTGAGCTGCTCTTTTCAAACAAGATGGGGATTTATTCCAGACACTTCAGACGGCTCCGGCTGTGTATTATTAATATTGTATGGATCTGAGAAATCTCTGGCAGGGTTTAAAAAGAAAGAAAAAAAATATGTGATGCACACCCTGCCAGCAGGATTTATTTCTCACATTTCAACTCAGGGCAGCTTCTTCTTCGTCTTCTTCTTTTTTTAAGCGGGATTGTTTCTCGGCTCAGTGTTCAAACCCGTTGAAATGACTGATTTCACATTGTGAGATAAACGGGCTGATTTTCTGCTTCCTCTCTCTTTTCCAGAGGGATGCAAAGGGACAGTATCTGTTTGACCTCATCTGTCACCACCTCAACTTGCTGGAGAAAGACTACTTTGGGATCAGATATGTGGATCCAGATAAGCAGCGGGTAAGTCATCATTATTATTATTATTATTATTATTATTATTATTATTATTATTATTATTATTGTTATTATTAGTCGTAGTAGTAGTATTGATTTGATTTATATAGTGTAGTGCTTTTCTTGGTACTAGAACCATTATTCATTCACACATTGGTAGTGGTAAACTACATGTGTAGCAACACAATTGCATTTGGTGTCTGTCCTCTACCTGAATACCACAATCCAGTCTTACTAATGGAATAAGTAGTGTTAGTGGTAGTGGTAGTTTAACCCCATGATATTATTGAAGCTACTTGCAGTATTCAGCTTGCTAGACTTCAACAAAAAGGAACTTTGCAAACAACCAGTTGTGATGTCAAGATGTCGATAGCCATTTTGCATGCCCTCTGTGTGACATCACAGTGACATCACACACCCTGTGCATGTGCCAGTCATGGATCCATGGATGGGAATCTCCTCTTCTGTAGCTCCCACTCCCAGCACCATGCCAATAAACTACAAACAGCAGCGGCCTGACGCCGCTCCATGCTAACCATAACAAAGCCTGCTGAAATGGGAGCCAAAATTGCAATTTATAGGATAAACTAAACAAGAAGAAACATCTACAAGATCCTCTCACTGGTGATGTTTGATGATTGTCCACAAAAGATGGATGATTACATTATAAACAGTATATCCTTGTTTGCTCAGTGGAGGTGGGGCCAGGACTCTGGAGGACAATCTGGCTTGATTGTGTTGTGCACTGGATTGAAGGATGAGTGAATGCCTGAAATGTACGGTTCCCTTTCGTGTCTCCTGTTGGAGAATTATTCCCTTTTTAATATTCTCTGCATCTGGTGTTTTAAAACAAGTCAGTCGGAAAACTGGCCATTTGATCTCGGTCCATATAGAGAAAAAGAATCACTTGCAGTGTCTATACTTTGAAAATGGATCAGACCTACAAAGGCTAGAAGAAGAAGAAGAAGAAGAAGAAGAAGAAGAAGAAGAAGAAGAAGAAGAAGAAGGGGGGGGGAGGAAGAGGAGGAGGAGGAGGAGGAGAAGAAGAAGAAGGAGGAGGAGGAGAAGAAGAAGAAGAAGGAGAAGAAGGAGAAGGGGGTGGGGAGGAGGAGGAGAAGAAGAAGGAGGAGGAGGAGGAGGAGGAGAAGACGGTGGTCTAGAGTGAAAAGTTGTGTTATTTACTTTTCTTTTATTCACGGCGCCGCTCAGGCTGACGCCTGCTCCATCAGGCTGACGCCTGCTCCATCAGGCTCTTCCGGGGGCGTGTTGCGAGCACTGCTTGATTCATGAAGTATTCACATGTTCACAGATCAGATGTATTCCTGCTGACAACAGCCAGGTCGTGCTGATGCAGCATTTCCATCGCTGTCACTCAGGGCTATTTCCGTGGTTGTTGCTGTGGATGGCGAGAACGACGAAGGGGGAACTGGAAGAATGAAGAATTCAGATACCGTCTCACTGTCCTCAGCGCCGGCGCTTGCGCTCAGCGGTTGAGGATTGTCACATTTAAAATTAAAAGCTCACGCTTTAACAGGAGAAAAATGTATTTTCATAGAAACTCCAGGAAATTGTACATTTTTAATATAGCTTTGGTATCGGTGTACGTTTCGCCGACTTTGCTCGCTGGTGTTTTAGCACCATAGGTGACGCAAACAAGGAAAGCTGTCTGTAGTAACAGCTAAACGGCGTCAGCTGAACAATGTGATGCCTTGAATTACCCAGAGGACAATTGAAAAGCATCTGATCCTTCACGTTTATCCCTGTTTCTCTACCGCAGCACTGGCTGGAGTTCACCAAATCAATTGCGAAGCAGATGAAATGTAAGTACTTGAGACCATCAGTTGCATTTTGATCCTCAACATGTCTCAGCATTCATTGTGTCCGTAAAGCAGTGTAAAGGCTGATTATTGGTTGTAAAATTGATTGAAATAATCAAAAGATAGTTATTACAGAGTCATTGTGAAGGTAAATTGTCTTGAAAGTTCTACCAGTTACGTTTCTGTAATATAACATAATATAATATGATTAAAAATAACAGAATAATGCAGTCAAAAGGCTGAACCAGATTGTGCTAATCAATGCTGCAGCATTACACAGCTCTGCCACAGTTTGATCCTCCATAATGAAACGTTTCCCCTTCATTTCCTGAATGTCTTGTTTTGGTTTCCTGCAGCTCAGCCTCCCTTCACCATGTGTCTGAGAGTCAAGTTCTACCCCCCGGAACCCGCCGTCCTGAAGGAGGAAATCACCCGGTACGACCTCCCGACGGGTTGATGAGGGGTTCAGCACCCACAGCAAAACTTTGTTACACTTGAACTGTAAACAGAGAGCAGCTGCCGTCAGCTGATGAATCCATAAAAAGCGGCTTGGCTCGCCCCCTTTTGTTGTTGTTTTTTCTAAACTGTGCTCTAAAAACTTTTACACGGAGAAACCGTGTCTCTCTCTAAAACATTATTTATGGGGCATTCATAATTAAAAGGGTTGAGCACTGTCTAAAACATTATGATAAATATTACACAGAGCACAGTTTGCAGCTGAGAGGGCAGAGAGGGGTGTAAAAGCCTTTTCTAGTAGTGTTGTCCCAGAATGGTAATGAGTGCAACATTAAAAACTATGCCATGACATGTTGGTTATTATTTTAATTTTTATGTGTTGTGCATATTTTTTTTTTTTTTTTAAAGAATGACATTTTGTTCCACATTTAATTTGCTACAAGGTGAAAGTGACAATTTAAAGCAAAGACTAATGAAGGTGTTTGAACGATGCAGAGAGGAGCCAGATGGTTTATGTGTGCACGTACAGTTTACTGACACATTCATCACTGACAAGTGGAGGGCAGAGGAAGGGGGAGCAGAGGGGGAGAGGAAAAGAGAGGAGAGGAGGCCACTTGCTCTCTTTGAGGTGCAATAACATGAAATATGCGCCACATGTGGAGTGTCCAGAGCGGCCAGGTCAGATGGAGGGGGAGGAAGAGGAGGAGGAGGAGGAGAAGGAGGAGGGGTGGGCTTATGCAAATGGTGTTGATGGAGAGTGCGAAGGCAAAGGAAGGTGGGGGTGGGGAAGTGGAGTGGAGAGGGCAGAGCAGAGAGGGAGGCCGGGGAGAGACAATCAATCACGCAGCTACCACCATCATTTACTGAGTGCTGCCTCTGCTTGAAAAACAAAAAGGAAAAACAAACAAGAAACCAAACCTGTGAACACGGTGTTGCAGTGGTTTGCGCCGTTGCCTCACAGTTAGAAGGTTGTGAGATTGATGCCCCGACCTGAGCCCTTTCTGTTTGCATGTTCTCCCAATTGGGGACTCAGAATCAAATGCGAATAATTTTGGTTTCTATGTGGCCTGGCAACTTGTCCAGAGTCTGACTTCATTTTTACCTGAGGACAGATACAGTCCAGCATATTTCTAGATCTTTATTTTTCACCCTTTACTTCACTGGTGCAGCCTCACATGATCAATTATTAATGATTCTCTATCGATCTCCAAAAAAACAGCATAATTTGCCCTCTGTTTACACTTTACTGCCAAAATGTTTGGTTTCTGTCTCAGTCACCAGGCGCTCTCAGCATGCAGAACCAACACCAGGTTGGTGGTGTGGTCCAAAACTTCGAGCAGGTATCTGTGTGGCATTGGTGCCCTTTGTGACTTCAGAAATTAAATATTAAAGCATGGACTTTTCTCATTTCTGAGTTCACTGCCGAGCTAGAAAGCAAAAACAAACGTAAAGAGAATTGGCTTTATTACTGGACTCCTCAGAACGATTAATAATTTGTCATCGAAATTAGTCAGAAAATTTTAAATTTGAAAAATCAGAAGATCTTCATGAGAAAAACCCATTCAAGAACACAGAACGAACAGAAAGTCAATGTGAGTGTTCACTTCTCTGCTATTGGAACGTGTTCCATTGTAACAAAAGCAGAAAAACATAAAAAGCCACCTGCTCCAATATGGCAATGATATCATTACACCCCGCAAGATATTTATATTAATATCCAGCTTGTCACGCAGCGAGATGGTGTGCTACATATTGAACAACATGGGGGTGGGGAGGGGGAATCTTTTTAATGTGCTGTTCCAGGCAGGAAGCATCATTAGCCTTTGAGGAAATGTGGCCTAGATGGAGAGAAGGCAGGTGCGCCTCAATTACACTGGAAACACAGTCGGGAAAATGTAATGCTGCGGGTTAAATATTGGTCACGCGCAGTTCCCTCCTGCGATGCCAAAGTAACCATCATCAGAACTGTAATAATCCCCAATAATTTGTTGTCTCGGTAAATGCGTAGCCCCAGTTGCATTACTGGCTGTGTGAAACTAGGCCGAGAGCTGTAAGGGAAACACGGACTCGGTAGCGGCGTCACCCCCGGGGCCTTCCTATCCTCCCTTCGCCCCCCCACCAAAAAACAAAACAAAACAAAACCCTCATTTCCGAATCATCAAAAAGAAATATTCAAAGCAGTTACTGGGAACTTGAAGCCACCAGCTTTATAACAAATGCCGCTCCAACTCTTCTCTTACCTCAATCCCTCCGCGTTTTTCTCCCACACGCAGCCGCGCCATCGGCTTCTGCGTTCACCACCAGACGCCTGATTCCGCCACTCTTCTCTTCGCAGGTACCTCGTCTTCCTGCAAATCAAGAGGGACCTGTATCACGGCCGGCTCCTCTGCAAAACCTCGGATGCGGCCATGCTGGCGGCCCACATCCTTCAAGGTAATGCGAGCGGACAGACGGAAACGACTCTCTGTTCGGCACCGCTTTGCCCTTCCGACTGTTTCGCCAGTCGTATGGACGCTGTCAGTCAAGAACGCAGGTTTTTTTTTAGCTGAGAAAAAAATAGGGATCAATTAGTCGGGTCGAGGACTTGCAGTATGCAATATCAATCCATCGCTCATGATTGTCTGACGTAACTGGCTCTGAATCTCCAAAGATAATAACAGGTTATGGGGTCATTTTTCTCTGCCACTTTACAGAGAAACAATCAATAACAATATCGTCACACAAACACACGTGAACAGTGGTGTAAACAGACACACGTGAGGTACGGCGCTGCGGCTAACATCAGAGAAAAAGAGAAGCCACTGCTAGAGGAGAGGCATGTCTTCCAGAGGAGGCTCTGATGAATTAAAGATGGGCTGCCTGGTCAGCTCCTCCTTGCAGAGGAGAACCAGCATCAGGGTCATCTGAGGGAGTGCAGCGCGGCGCGAGGGATGAAGCCTGAAGCATCCTGGGACGCTTTAGCTTTGACGTCGAAACGCCCTAATTTTCCATTTCTGACTTGCAGCTGAGATCGGAGACTACGACCCTGGCAAGCATCCGGAAGGTTACAGCTCCAAGTTCCAGTTTTTCCCCAAACACTCGGAGAAGCTGGAGCGCCGGATCGCAGACCTGCACAAGACGGAGCTGATGTAAGGAGAGGCCGCACACAGGCAGGCATGCACGTACCAGCAGCAGCAGCAGCAGCAGCAGCAGCAGCAGCAGCAGCAGCAGCAGCAGCAGCAGCAGCAGCAGCAGCAGCAGCAGCAGCAGCAGCAGCAGCAGCACGGCTCCCTCTTGCTCTTCCTGCACACCCAGCGATCATACACCCTAAACAAACAGCGGGCTTCTGCTGACGCTGGTGCAATTGACTGCAGTAATGAGGCGCCATTTGTCTTCACTGCTTGGCAAAACCCATTACAGTCGCCCGTTTCAGCAAATAGCAGGAGAGAGAGTCCGAGAGTGAGAGAAAATCACTCTCTCTCTGCTGTTATCTGCTCAAACAACTCAGGTCAGCATGTCTTCAGTTCAGGCCCGAGTTAGACAAGCAGCGGAGCACGACACAGACAGTGATCCTCCAGAGCAGCGAGCACAATAAAAACACACGCACACTCAGAGCTGATCAAGAGTTTCATTGACACTCTGAGTCTGATCCCACGGCTCATTTCTTCTTTAAACCTAAAATAACTAACCTATTATTTTTGCAGTCAATGAGAGGCTGCAACCTCAGGCCAAGTTGTCGAAAATAAATTGATTTTTATAAAAACTCAAGCAAACAAAGACGCCCCCTACATCCTGCACTGTGCGGAACACAACGGTGGCAGAGCGGCATCGATAAATTCAGCTTCCCATGCTCGCCGCCTCAAAGGGAAGAACAGCACGAGACTCTGCTGCCCACTAGTGGCTTCATACTTCACCAGAGTGCTACATCATGAGCTGCATGTTGAAGGTGTGATTTAAAACCGGCTCTTATTTTCTGAAGAGTTTTGTGTTTCTGCATGGTAACACCTCACTGTGGTGTCACGAGTGAAAGTCAGCTTGTCTCTGACCCTCTCTCAAGGGTTTGACGCGTGTTTTGCATTTTTTATACTCACGGTGGACTGACAGATGTTTGGTGTGCTGCTGCTCTCCTCCTCTCTCCCACAGTGGGCAGACACCTGAGACATCGGAGCGAAACTTCCTGCAAAAAGCCCAGATGCTGGAGACATATGGTGTTGATCCCCATCCATGCAAGGTTTTTTCTGTCTCCTTCTTCTTCTTCTTCTTAGTACTATTAACTATTCATTTGCAATAAATACTTAATAAAGGGATTGTATTTTTGTTACATGTTTTATGTCCCTGCCAGGATAAGTAGTCATAGAAAAATGAGACAATCAGGAAATAGAAAGGCAGAAAAATTGATAGATGGACACCAAATGTCACATATTGTACCGACTGTATTTGTCAGTCTTGCACAAATTATTTTCAAATTGCATATCTGGAATAACCACAGACAGGCTGGAGAGCTTATTGTTACTGTTAGAAAACACTGATGCTGTGAATTGTGCATAATATGAGACTTTCAAAGTGTGCATTCTGTGCTGTAAATGATGCATTTTGTGCAGTGAGTGATGCATCTTGTGTTTGTTCTGACTTCCAGGATGTGTCTGGGAACCCAGCCTTCCTCGCCTTCACACCCTTTGGTTTTGTGGTGCTTCAGGGAAACAAAAGAGTTCATTTTCTCAAATGGTGAGCCAAATGTGAAATGTGAGCCAAACAAAGCACACCAACATTTTACTCACAAGCCTTGAGGTTTTTCTTTTTTTTTAGCATCTCTATTTGGCCTCATTTTAATTCATTTTCATTTTTTTATAACTTTCATTTTTATCTGCGGTTCAAATGACTAACACAGACTTCGAGTGTTTAGCCTCGCTTCGCTCATGTTTCCCTTTCACTCCCCGACTACTTTCTACTGGTAATGCAATCTTTTTGTTTTGTCAGGCGAGCGCAGGCCTCTGTGACTGTTTATGTGATTTGAGATTGTTTTGCCCATTAATATTTCAAGACGTTGTGGCTCTTTGCTTCCATGTGTTGCTTCTGCACTCTCTCTCCTGGCCAGGAACGAAGTGACTAAACTCAAGTTTGAAGGCCGGACGTTTCACATTTATGCAAACCAGAGGGAGGTGAGAGCCTGAACTGTTGGACGCTTGAATAGGACAGAAACAAAACCATTGTTGTGTGTTGTCAGTTTGTTATATTGTCCTGCACGTTCTCTCATCTTCAACGTGCAGGACGAAAAGATCATCCTGACGTACTTTGCGCCCACACCGGAGGCCTGCAAGCACCTTTGGAAGTGCGGTGTGGAGAACCAGGCTTTCTACAAGTGAGTTTTTCATCGATTGCTTTTAGTGCTGCTCCTCTGTCATGATTTAGAGACTCGCTTTGCATCTCCCCGAGTGCTCAGGGGAAGTTTGCCGCCGCCGCAGGGTTCCCCTGGTGTCCTTAAAAGTCATTTTCCTCTGGGCTGTTTGTCTGCGAGAAGATGAGGCGCGAGCCGCTCATGACCTCCAGTGAATTAGGGGAGCGCTGGCACGCGGCTGCCTGTGCTCTCTCTCTCTCTCTCTCTGTCTCGCTGAGATACGACTGCCCTGTCACGGCCATGAATAAGGGGGCCGGTCCCCTCTGTCTCTTTCCGCGGAGGAAAAGGTGATTACAATGGGGAAAAAAAGGCAACCAGGCTGCTGGAGTGCGGAGGTCTGCGGAGATGTCGGGGTGAAGGCTCGGATGATGAAGGGCACATTTTGTCGTGCGAGCAGATGGAGGCAGGAGGAGGGTTGAGGGCGGGTGCGAAGGGCAGAATTATTGATGCTGCTAATATCGTGCGACCTTTTCACAACCTTCTGCAGCGGCGGCGTTTTATTGAATTAAAACAGAAAATGAAAATTGCGTCGTGATGGGCACCCCGCCGGTGCAACAGACAAGGAGACGCGTCTTCTTTCAGGGAAACACTTGCGTCCCTTGAAAGCTAAAACGTGACATTAAACATTGATGTCTCACTTGCTTTGACAATATCAACATTTTGAATAGTGTATGGAGCCGCGCCGAGGGAACAAACCCTATAGCACACGGCTCGATATGCATTATTAACTATCAGGCTATTTGATCCTTGTTCCTGATTTGTGCAATGATTTGTATCAACTCACACACTGGAGCATAATTTATCAGACATTTTCCTCTTTAGAAGGTGATATATTGTTTGAAGTCGCCAATTAGCCATAATAATACGTGTCTGCAGACTGTCGCAGAAGTCTGAGTTAAAAATAATAATAATAATAATAATAATAATGATAAATCTTGAAAAACGGATGCTGTATTCATTGTTTGTCAATGTATTTTTTCCTCACTCTCCCATCAGGCTGGAGAAGTCCAGCCAGGTTCGCACGGTGTCCAGCAGCAATTTGTTCTTCAAGGGCAGCCGCTTCCGTTACAGGTAGCGTATGCGACAAGAATGATTGATGCATTGGAGGAGAGGCGTTCCCACAAGTCGAGGCCACGCCGCTTTGAGTTTTGTTCTGTAACATCATTCTGCCGCTCTCCAGTGGGAGGCTGACACAGAACACGGAGCTTTATTATCGCCGTGAACCTGTCTCCTTCTTCTTCTTCTTCTTATTCCTCTTCGTCCCCTTGGGAACATAGGGCGGCAACCATGGATCTCCACCTCACTCTCTTCTGGGCGGTGGCTTTCGCCTCCTCCCAGGAGGTCCCCGTCTTGGCCAGCTCGGCCAGCGTGGACCTCCTCATGAACCTGTAATATAATTATAAAACACACCATCAGTCTATCTCACATAGATGAAGGAAATGTTAGTGGTCTGTTGAGCAGATTTCAGATTTTCATTTTCTGAAAATAAGTCAAAGGTGACGGTTTGTTTGAAATATGTACAACCATTATTATACAATTATTTAAGCTATGATTTTTTTTTTCCCTCTAGAACCACTGGGGCAGCACATCAACCCATATGAAGACATTGTGTCTTTTTACGTTTTGACAAAAAAAAATTGCGTCTTAAAAAACAGAAATTAAATGTATCTTGAAATTCTGTTTGTTTTTTTTTACATTTTGAAAAGAAAATGCTTGTATTTTTTCATCTGCAACTTTATGTTTTAGCATTGAAGTCGTCATGCCAGTGTTTTTGATCGTCTCTCTTCTTCACGACAGTGGACGTGTGGCGAAAGAGGTGATGGAGCAGAGTGCCAAAATCAAACGAGAACCTCCAGAAATACACAGGTGAGGTTGTTAAAAGCAGAGAATTACAATTCCTTTCCCCCAGACCTCTACGTAGCGAGTCCTCTCTGCTGGTCGCTGTGCCTCAGTGTCGTCCGGTGTGTTTGTCTCATGCACCCTGTGTTTGTCCTTGCAGGGCCGGTCTGGTGCCCAGCAGAAGTTGCCCGTCCATCACCCACGGGCCTCGCCTCAGCAGTGTGCCGCGGACTCGCCGGAGGGCCGTGCACATATCCATCATGGAGGGTGAGAACTCGCAGCACGAGCACTACAAGACACAAAAAAATAGACAAAAATAACAAGAAATGACTGAATGAAGTCCATTCTGTCTTTTCTTGTAATTGCTTCTCGTTGGTTCTTTTATCTCAGGCATAGATTTTGAAGGTTTTTTATTTTCCTGATGTGTTTCGGCGTAAATAAAAAACCTTCAAAATCTATGCCTGAGATAAAAGAACCAACAAGAAGTAATAGTAAACAAATTTAAAAATCCTCTACCAGCCATTTAGGTACGGTGATTAACAATAATAAACATTTCTAGGATGTTGCACACACACACACACACACACACACACACACACATGCCAGTGTAACTGGAGCCATGAGACCTGGTGAGACTCGGCAGATGTGTGCGTCAGTCAGCCTGCCTCAGCCTGGTGTGTGTGTGTGTGTGTGTGTGTGTGTGTGTGTGTGTGTGTGTGTGTGTGTGTTTCTCGCTCTCTCGCCCTTGCGCTCTCAAACTGAGACGCCGAGCCGTCTCTGCAGTCCACCTGCAGACTGTTGACCCAGAACAGGTGGCCTCGCTTCCTGTGTGTTGCCGAGCCAAGGCAGGTTGTTGGCAGCCAGACGCCTCATCGGCTCTGCCTTTGAGGAATCACACTCAAATAAACGGCGGAGGTCGGGAGCAGGTGCTCCGCTGTGCGCGCTGAGCGTCCTTTTGGCGGGTTCAAGGAAGCCACCGGTGCTGACTGGGTGTCTTGCGGCGGTATTAATACCCCCCCGGCTGAAAATAGCCTGGCTCTTCTGCTCCATGTATGTCACTGGCCTGGGTGGGGCCAAACCAGGTCAGACCAATGGCGGCAGTGGTGGCGGTGCTGCAGAAACACACAGCAGTTTACCTCACACACGCGTCTCGCACTGAGGCAGGAGGAATACACACACTCTCACACACACACACACACACACACGCGCGCGCAGCGGGCCAGGGGACTGGCGGCTCTGGACTCTGGGACAGGGGCCCATCAGGACGGGATTAACACCTGCACGCTGCAGCCATGGTGAAGTGTCTGATCCGTATCACCACCCGGGTGAACGTCCACCTGCGGATGATCAACCACTGCTACCGGGATGTGAAGGTTCGCGTGCTGAGCCTGGGCCCCCGCATGCTGGGCAAGGCCCTGGGCGTCCTGCCCCTGTACCCGGCCCTGACTGGGCAGCAGGAGTCGGCCAGCGCCACCCCGCTGGCAGGCACTCCGCTGCCTTACGCTCAGCCCAGCAGCCCTCCAGGTAAACACACCAGGCCAAAGCTCTGCTGCATCAGCATCGGCGGTGAAGGGAGAGGAAGTGTGCTTGCGGATGTGTGATGATGATGATGATGATGATGATGCGCGAAGGCTCACAGGAACTGGACTGAAAACTTTTATTTTTGACTCGTCACGTGGCTGTTTTCACCTGAACTTCTTTGTATTTCCCGAGAAATTAAGAGTCCTTTGCGTCACAGCATTAATAACTTCTGCTTTTCCGTTTGCTTACGTATTTCAGGCCACTGTGTGTTATATTTAGGATCAAGCAACGCTGAGTAAACACTTAGGACACACGGACCAAATCCACCATTCATTCACATATGCCAGAAAAGAGTTCAACAGTTGGATATTATCTGTCCTTTTCCCCATTTCTCTGGGTTTTCTCTGGTGGTTTAGTCTGTTTACTGTCAAGATGTTGCACTGCTGCCTCAACACTGTTGAGAAAGTGATTTGGTCAGCAAAAGGCTGGAACTTAACTCATCTCTGCAGGCCACTCAGCCTCTCAGTTACTGTACTATAACTTTTACTGTACTGAAAGGCTTATTTATGAGTCCCAAGGCGTTTGAATAGTTTTGTGTTGAATAGTTTTTCGACATTTGCAATGTAGCCACAACACAATCCACAAATGTAGATGGGACGGTTTTGGTGGCAGTCTTGGATTTTGAATTTTGCAGTGAGTTATCACAGGATCTGGCAGTTTGTTACTTTCCAGGCAGTTTTGATAGGAGACTGTTTGTCATTTCAGTGTGATTTCAACTGATTACAACTTGTGGAGTTTGTGCGATTTGGATTTTGAGCTTTCCTGGGGCGTTTTGGCATCAAATCCAACATTCAGACATACAAAACAAAGTATTAAAAAAGAAAGGAAATGTATAAACAACATCTCAACTTGCCACAACTGAATACATTGAAGCCTGATAGAGCAATATTTAGCCAATTAAATAGAATTACAATTTTAACCACCCCCACACTTTTCTTTTCTTTTTTTCAACCTAAATTGCTATTTCCAAGCAAGCTGAGCAAGTAGTCAGCAATGCAACATTAACAATCTATCTAATGCTATCATGCTGCTGATTAAATGTGGTGTGAAACTAATTTCAGCCCATGAGCCGGAGCTCAGTGACAGCTAGTGCTGCCTGTCTCCACCGCACTGGGACCGCTGATCAGATTACTGAGAGTGTGTTCCGTGGCTGACTGGCCTCTGCTGGACAGAAGGCAGAAGAAACCCTAAACATTTCTATTTGCAGAACGTCTGCATTTTGTTGGCTGCGAACCAGTGTTTTGTTGAAAGCAAGGACTGTTTCTTGTTCAATCAATCGAGAGAGAGGAGAGAGAGAGAGAGGGAGAGAGAGAGAGAGAATTGTCAATGTAAAAGTAGACAAAAATTCTGAGAATTCATCTAAAGAAAGAAGAATATGGCCCTAAGGGGACGATCAATAATAATAAATAATAAAAAACAGAATTTAACCATTTATATTGATGACTGCAGAATTTCCATCCTTAAACTCTGAAAATAACCATAGTTAGTTAAATAACATACTTAGCCTTCATATTAATTAGCTAATTGGAATTGTAAATAGCTGTCGCGCCACCTCTTTAACCATTATCTCCAGCTCTATGAGTGACTGGGCGGAGAGGCTTCATTAGACTAACAGATTCATCTTGATGTCTTGGTGTTCTTGTCAGGCACTTCTGTTCACGTTGCCTTAAAAAACTCAAAGCCAACGGCATCATCTCATGTGGTTTCTTCTGTGTCGTTCCTCTCTATACGATGAACCCCCTCCTGCCCCCCCCCACCCAACAAGGTCTGGAGTCCCTTCGCGACAGCGCCCACTCCACGCCGGTGCGTTCCGTGTCCCATGGAGAGTCGTTCCTGCCGCGCTCCCGGAGCCACGCCGCCGACCACAGCGGCGACAGGACCGCCGTCATCTCGGACGAGGCCTACAGCCCCTCGGACAGCGTCCTGCCCACGCCGGTGGCCGACCACGGCGCCGAGCTGTCCGGCTCGCGGCAGATCAACGGGGCCCCCTGCAGCATCGAGGAGGAGAAGGAGTCGGAGGCCGGCACCCCCATGCGCGGGGAAGGGGGCGATTTCGCGGCGGACTCGCGAGTCGCCCAGCAGCAGCAAGCGGAGGAGGGCGACTCGGCCCTCAGCGAGGTGGAACAGGTGAATAAATTTGTCTTAAGTGTCCTCCGTCTGCTCCTCGTCACCATCGGACTCCTCTTTGTCCTGCTCCTCCTCCTCATCATCCTCACCGAGTCCGACCTTGACGTTGCATTCTTACGTGACATCCGCCAGACCCCCGAGTTTGAGCAGTTCCATTCCGAATACTTTTGTCCCCTCAGGCGGTGGTTTGCCTGCAAGCTCCGCTGGGTGGGCGGGTTGCTCATTAACAAGTGACACGCGAGGCGGTAGAGTTCGTAAGGCCGCTCGCTCGCTCGGGGGTCTGGGAGTGACGGACGGGCAGCCCCTGCGTCTCCTCCTCCTCCTCCTCCTGCAGACTCACTGCTCGGACCACTCTCGCTGACTGACTGCGGGCCAAGATCTCTCCTCCACTTTCAGTTGACCCCCCTCCCCTTTTATCCCCTCCCGTCCATTTTCTGTTTCTTTTTCTCGCCAAGATTTAAGGACTTTTTTGTTCCCATCTCCCCTCCTTTTTTTTTTTTTAAATCTCAAACCATTTCAGGTATTTTATTTTTTCAAATAACACAAAGGAAAAAAAAAAATCAAAACTGAAATCAAAGAGGAATTTTTTCAAGCAGTTATTTTTACAAGACTGGAAATTGCGCTGCAACATGTGCACGTTGCCCTCATTTATTATTTATTGATTTTTGGAAGGTGTATTTTGCATAGAAGAAGGAGCGGTAGAGGAGAGGAAATGATGGAATGGTGCCGAGGAAGTGGACCTGTTGAGCCTGAAGCGAGTCAAGAAGGGGTGCACTGTGGTATTTAATTACTTTTATTATTAGTATTATTATTATTGTGGAATCATAGCGATCATTCAAACTAATATTAAATCCGTCTCATCAGAAATAAACTGAACAATGTGAAGACATTAAGAGAAAAGAAATGTAGGAAGCAGACAACAGACAGGGTGATTGCCTTTTTCTTTTTCCTTTTTAACTGATGCCGGCTTCAAAGGCCCAAAGTGTAACATTTAAAGGGCAGGAAATGGGACAAGAAATACATGTATGTCTTAGTTAGATACATTCACCAATAGTGAACAACTATTATGTGCAAATTCTCAGTGTTGATACTTACATAAAGAGTGCCTCTGCTAGTAGTAGTAGCTAGTGGAGTTGGCCATATTCCACTGACACACACTGTACCTACAGCAGTCCAGAATGAGACTCTGCAAGGTTTTCATTTTCAGCCATGACATCACGGCTGGTGGAAGAAAGATGTGACATTAAAGTGGGAAAGAGGGATTTGCGCTGCTTGAAGTGTGTTCTTACTGCTAGGTGCTACTAAATCTTACACACTGGGCCTTTAAGTCACCGTTATGCTTTAGTCTAGGCTGGTGTACAAGTGAACTGGTGAAAGTCAAAGTTGTTTTGCTTCATTTCTCCAAATACATCAAAATGAACTAGTACCAATGGGTACCACGTTACATGACCCACTAGTATCAGATGAGGGTCTGGTCTTCATGAAGGGTAAAAGATGAACTGGCATCAGTAGATGATAGTCTAGATAGATGTGCAATGGTTTAAATATTAAGGTACTTCTGAATGTCCTCATTTGTTCAGCCAATCTCTTATTTCTACAGTTGACCTGCATTTTGCTTTTCTCTCATCAAGTTCAAACTTGATGCTTTTCATTTCTTTGTACGAAGAGTTTAGGATTTATTTTATTTTGGCGGTCAACCTCGCGCTTAGGTTTATTTATCATGCTATACTATCATTATTAGACGAAGAATAATGATGTACTTTTTGTACAGATTAGTTTGTTTCCTAATATATATCGACAGCTTTTTCATGGATATTTTAACAGAACTAAAGGGTTATTTTGTTATCGAAGATTAAATTATACCTTTTTTTAGCGCTGCGTTTTCAAATAGAGGTCAGAAGCATTTACGGAAATGTGGATGGGAGGGGGACAAAAAAAAAAAAAAAAAGGCAGTGTTTTTATCCAGAAAATCCATGTTAGTCTGACTGCACACCATCACTCCACCAGCAGCCAATCAATGTGAGAAACTTCTTCAAACGTACAGTCGTGCAAAAACAAATCTCGGAGATGTCATCACACCGCCACTAAATGCCAAATAACACACAAGCACACCTTCACCTTGCAGAGCATCTCGTTTTTTACTTGAAGAGTTGGCAGAAGTGACTGCGAGCCTGACCGACGCTGTATTTGCACAAAGAATAAAAAACTTGTACGTGTGTTCTTTGACAGGAGGTGTGTTGTGATTGCTAGAAATAACTCCAAAATATGGAAAAGAATAAATACTGGAGCTTAAAGAGCAATTAATGCGTTTCCGGATTCACATGTATTTATCCAGTGTGTGCTTTTCTCTTTTGTACCATTGTGTAAAATCTGGATGGAACCTTTAGGTCCTGAGAAACTTACATGGAGCTAAGAAATGAACAGGAAACACATGAAGATTACAATATGTTATACTGACTTATCTTGTTATACATGGAATTCTGAAGATCCTAAAATATTTTTTGATAACTTCCAAATAAAATCCGCCCAGTGAATTGTTGGTCAGGATCCAGACTCTTTAGACCCACAACTCCACGGAGCAATAACCGTCACAGATGGATTCTGGGTAAAATCTGTTTTACATATGGTGTCAATTCCCCCCCTGCCCCTTTCAAAATGCAGGCGTAATTGTTAGTATGTTAGCGTGAATGTATGTGTGTGTGTGTATGTCTGTAGAAATGGAAGCAAGACATGAGGCCTAGAATGAGGTGTAAAAACTCTCAGTCTCATTGGGAAAAGCCGAGATGGACATAAAGGAACAAGAGGGAAGTGTGAAAAAAGAAAGCGGGAGCCTTTCAGACAAGTTCAACACTTGCGTCTGCACCGTATATATTTAGTATTTTTTCTTAAAGAGGGTTTTCAAAAACAAATTGGGAACGTGAGACACTCACTGGCTGTACAGGGTCACTCCCCCTCCTTCCAGCACCTGCAGCTGCTCCGTGGAAGACCTGACGTCGCTCTGATTAAGATCGCAGTCCTGACCACCAAGTAGCAAGTACCTTTTGCAGTGTGGCTGGACCCACTCCTGTAGCTAATTGTCCCCAATGATTTGCAAGTATTTGCAGCAGGGGGATGAAGCAGTGAGTTGTCTCCACCTGACACCAGAGGGGGAAAAAAACTGAACTATACAGGCAACAACACATTATTTTTTTTCTGCTGATGGTGTGTGCAGCAGGATTACTGACTTAACTCTGTTTTGGTTGGTTACTTTACTTGCTTGTTTTTATTTCTTAATGCAGACACAACAGCAAACACAAACTTGCGGTCCAGGCAGGCTAAGTTGTTAGCGGGACACTTTTTTTTTTAAAGTTATTTTGCAGAGACGCGTCATTTATCTATCAGCGTTATGTAGCCTCGGCGGTGTCTCTGAACATGCAGCATCTACTGAAAGCAGGCAGCATTATTCAAGGAGCAATAACCGGATGCAAGAGCAAGAAGACGCTGTGTGCAAAGCTATGCGTTAAAGTTTCACTGAACACGTAGCTCAACTCATATTTAAGTTGAACTTTGCACAGGCACGAGCGTCTCCAGAGACTTGCTGCTGTGCAGACTAACAACAGTGTGACCAGAGGCCCCTGAAAAATACTAAATATGGAGTTTTTGTTGCCGTTTATTAATTATTTTACTAGCAGACGTCTTTTTTGGTTGTTTGGCTAGTGGTTTTTCACTATGATGTGACATCTTCTTTCCTGTGCCTGTACCGTAAATCTGCAGTTTACCAAAGTTGCAAAGACTAAGGACTGGAGAGAGACAGAGTGAGAGAGAGAGAAAGAAAGAGAGAACAGCACTGGATGCTCAAATCTCCCAGGCTGAGAGAGAGATCATTGTTGATCTCTGCTGTAGCCTGGGCCGCCTCCAAAAAGCAGACTGTATTTTAAGTTATCTTTTAAAGGCATGTCTCTGCAAACCTCATCAAAATCTTCGACGCCAGCCTGTCTGTTCACATTTTTCTATTACGGTAGAGGAAATTGCAGCATTTTACATTTTCGAAAAGTATGTGACTGTCAGTTATGAAATGCAAATCAGAAACAGCGCAAAGGGCAACCGTGCATGTGGAGCCGTGCATTCACAAGTGCTGCTACCGAGTGTGACAAACTGATTCTTGTGTTTCAACTTGCAGACATGGCAATCGATCCACTCACACTAAAGCAAGTCTTTTAATTAAAGGTTCCATATTTTGCACAATTCACTTGTCTTCTTTTTTTTTTTTTTTATTTTTTTGCAAATTGTTCTACTGAAGGTTGTTAAATTAGGAACTGAAAAGGGGTTTAATGTGGGACATTTAGTTACATATCCCACATTGAAAAAAACGGAAAAAATGGTTGATTTCCTAAATTGTGTTTATACTTTTCGGGGTTACAATAAAGGATGATGCACTCATAATTCTTTGCATAATCAAAGCAATTTTGATGTTGTCATTTTGACTAGGTTCAAAAACCACATCTTTTTTTTATTAATTGGTTTCAAAGAATCCTCTACTTGTGTGTTATTGGTATTTGCTACTCCAAATTGATGTCCACAAGTCTGGATGGAGTGGATTACAATTAATTAGTTGTCAAAACGTTCCTGGCCAGAATCCCTGTGACATGGATGCACGAGGAACTGACTGAAACTACTAATGACGAGAGAACTTGCGGTCTTTTTTCTGTTTTGTTTTTGCGCCACTGTCAAGTCCCAGTCGACAGACCCTTACACAGCTGTGGACACACGTGACATAAGTGTATCCGCACTTCCACGTCTGGTGGTGTGTTATGTAGTCTGTGTAAACTACCCTGGGAATGGAGAGCGACGTTTTATTCAATTATATGAATATATATACATATTTAAAAAAAAAAAAAAAAGTCCATGTGCCAAATCCAGTTCTTGTTCAGTCCAATTCATTCCGAAACCCTTGACTGTAATGTAGGTAACCTTCTGTACAAGTTGGTATGAAATACTGTTTCTCTCCCAATAGCCCCTTGTAACTGGTGCCATCAAAACTATTCAAACTTGAAATAAACATTGAATAAAATGTTGTGTGTCAGTGTGGTTTTTACTTACCAACCTCGCAACTGCATCTTAAATTAGCCTTTATTAAAAATATTTACATGACAATCACACAAACGGGTAAAAAAATTTCAAACAACAATCAGTTCTGACTGATTACACGTTAAGAGCTTCACAGAAGAAATATAACCTAGCGACATCGGGTACCTTTGTAGTGTGAAGTCACCTCTCAGTCTGCTCTAATTCAGTTGTGCAAAAGCTGGCTTTAAGAAAGGTCTCTGGTTGGTCTGAGGGCTTGGAAGAGTCAGGATTCCCGGTCTTCTGCCGGCCGGTGCGCCACCTGCTGAGGCCTTGGACCCCCATCCTGCCCCTCTGGATGCCCCCTTGGAGCTGGACGACTGCCACGATTTATTGTAGCCGCGACTGAAATTACAGGGGAAAAAAGCACGGGGTAAATGGAAAAATAATATGTTAACGTTACAGAGAAAAGCTCATCAATGAGTACAATGATTAAAAAAAAATACAGTCCCACAGAATGGAACTGTTGAATTAGGACAATAAGTCACAATAAGTTTTTTTGCACATTTTGGGTCAAAGTTGTGGATTTCCTGAGAGAATGGTCTGGTTCAATTATTGCCCTGACTCCTGTTATGTGTCTATTGGGGGACAGGTCTCAATTACCAAATGTGTCTAAAAAGTGGAAGACATATGTAACCCCTAATCTGAGGGAATGGTTAGATGCTGTGGTAGAGACAGTATCCTATGAAGCCATGCTTCACAAATTAAAAGGCAAGAAAGAAGACAGTCAGTGAGCTCATGGCAACCCAGAAACTGAATGCAACAGCTCATTTCCTTTTATTCTTGGACCAGATTTCTTAGTATTTGGACTCTTATGTTTGTTTGTTTCTTTTCCTGTTCCTTTTATTTTCTATGTTCCTTAAAAATCAATAATTTTTCTTTTTAAAATAATTATTATCAAAAAAATACAGACCCCTTGGAGTTGTACGAAGTGTTATTAGATCCTTTTTTCTTCTTGGAATACTTGAAGAACGGGGCCTTCTTCCTCTTCTGGCCTCGTGGCACCTGATTGGGGAAGTAGGTGGAGGATTCTGCGTCGTCTTCGTCGTCGTAATTTATGCAAGAGCGACCCGCGGTCGTGTCAATCCACCCGTCTTCCCTGCCGTTGTCTGCCTGCCCCTCTGCTGGACAGACAGGACAGGATTTTACCCCGCGATGAGGAAAATGCAACCCAATCAAAAAAAAAAAAAGGTATGATGGTTGCAACCAAATCAACGTCCTGGTGTTACCTGGGAGCTGCCACTCTGAGTATTTCTCCAGGACCTTGATGACTTCGGCTCCATACTTGTCCAGTTTGTCTTCTGTCACGCCATCAATTTGCAAGAGGGCTTCGGGATCCGAAGACAGCTTCTCTAAATTGTGAGAAAAGGAAAAGCATGTTAACTAAAGTAACTTTTTATTCCCCCAAATGGTATTCACAAAAGTCTAAAGCTTTACCGGCTATCTTTTTCATAGTGTTGGTGGAGAAGATGTTGTAATAATGCAGGCCAAACGCTTTGCCCAGCTGCTTGCACAAATCCATCAGTTCCTTCAGACACTCCTGGACCTTCTCCTCCCTCTTGGAAACGTTCTTGGCCACAGCAGCTTTTTGCTTTCTGATGCTGGACGTACTCTCCGTCTCGTAGAACTCCACCTACAGCGACACACGGGGGGCGGTCGATCAATGCTCTGGCAGCAAGTATACAACACTGATTGCATTTCAGCACGAAAACCACAAATTCAGCAACACCAAAGTCCCAATATGGCAGCATCTATTTGCACGAATGATTTCTGATAACAAGATAGTACAAGATTGTTTTTTTTGATTTTTTTTTTTAATAATTATATTTTATAAGCATGACTTTGATGTGCCGTTTCGACAGACTTGTGGGCAAAATGAAGTGACACACAGAAAGCCCATGACTACAGTGTGATGCTTTCAACATTTTTTCTCCAGTTTAAGTCAGTTAAATGTTGGGAAAGATCCTGATGTTCATGATGCTCTAATTCATATTGCATATCTTATCCCACCTTTGACGAAAAATGTGGTCATTTATATTAAAAAAAATTGAAACAAGTAGGACAGAAGATCAATATTACATTATCAATTACTCCCAAACACTGGCCCTAGTCATTAAAACACAAGTTCTCTGGCAGTATTTGTGTTTACCCTCAGGTCTCGTACCTGCATGTGTCCAGAGAGAACGTTCATGGCTTTGGGTCCAGCGGAGATATAGGACACCGCCTGGCCGTTGACGGTGATGTACAGATCCTCCACCAGGATGTTGTCCAGCACCAGTTTTTTGAAGAGCCGGTCAGCGTTGTGCCTCGAGTAGGCGGCGCCCATCCCATACATACCCGTCTGGACCTTGGCAGACTTGGTCCCTTGTGGAGGAAAATCACCAGACAGCTCCGGTTAGATGGCGCCGCATTCGCCGCTTTGTATGGAGTGTTTTCTTTTCTTACCTAAGAAGATATCCACCAGCATGTTCAGCGTCAGCCTGTTTTGCTGCGCCGTCTTGCCGAACCTCGCCCCGACCTTCTCGCAGCTCTCCTGGGCGAACCGCACGATCTTCTTCACGTCGTCGGTGACGTCCCTCAGCTTGAATTGCTGCGCGAGAACATCACGACAACAACCATGAGCGACCCGACAACAAAACTCATTCCCGCGGGCTGGGGAGTGCGGCGTCCCTTACGTTGGGTTTGGCGCAGTTGTCGCAGCTGACGTCCGGGTGCTCCTTGCAGAAGCTCTTGTTGAACTTGAGCTCGCCAAAGTAGGCCAGCAGCTGGATTCGTCGGCACTCCATGGCGTTCTCGCAGAAGTGCACCATGCTGTGGAGGTTGTTGAAATGAGTGGCCTTGGCTGTTCTGTCGCCCTCTCTGTCCACTGTGCAGAGGGAGAGAAGAAAAAAAAAAACGCAGCTCTTCAAGGTCAGGCATTTAAAGGTTAAGTGTGTAATATTTGGAGATTTTGAAGAAGAAACGGCGACATCAATTGGTTACAACTTGGATCTCAGCGCTCTTTCACTCATGTGCCCTTAGGGACTCCGTACCCTTCCTCTCCTGAGCTTGCCAGTGAACTACAGTAGACTACACACACAAACCTGGTTACCTTGTCCACCTTCTTCTTCACTGGTTTATTTGAAGATACTCGCATTTACCCTATTTATGAAACGCGCTGTCAGGCAGGCTGGATTGTTCACACGGGGCTTCCTTAAAAATATGGTGGCGCAAGGTGGTCGCTACCTGGGAGTAAGACCCTTATTGCTCTATGTATATTGTTACATATAAATAAGAACTGATCTATGGGTAGGAAAACCAAACTACTTTTATTGTACTGCCAGTATTGTATTTATGAGCAGTGTATTAAGCTTTTACCAATATAAAAATCATAAATCAAGCCAAATATTACAGATCTGATCTCTAAATAGCCTTAAGATTTCTAAAAAAATATTTATTCTAAATGGAGAAAGTTTGCTGCTTACTGCTGATGATCCTTTTGATGCGCTGGACGTCAGCGTAGGAGTAGAATAGGATGCAGTGAGAGAGCTCTCCATCTCGGCCAGCTCTCCCCGACTCCTGATAGTAACCCTCCACTGATTTGGGCAGACTGGCGTGGATGACGTAGCGCACGTCAGGCTTGTCAATGCCCATGCCGAAGGCGATGGTGGCACAGATCACCTGAAAAGAAATGATTAATGTTGTTATGCTGGGGTTTGTGGTGATTTCATGCGTATAATATAATAGCACTTTTCTACTAGCACTGACTCAGCTTTTCTTGGTTTGCACACTTTTTCTTTGGTGGTGCCAGGTACTGTTTTTACTACTGGATCACAGGGGATCCCAGAGACCCAAGCATGGTCGATCTGGCATTGTGTTTGTGTAGCATACAAATGACGTGAAGACAAAGCGACACCGCTGAGGTGATACCCAATTGCAAAGCTCACCTGGCACCCCTCCTGGTTGATCCACTTGTTCTGCACGTATTCCCTGTCACCGTCGCTCAGTCCTGCGTGGTAAGCCAGGGCCAAGATCCCGGCTCGCTGTAAACTCTCAGCCAGGGCGTCGCAGTCGTTGCGGGACAGACAGTAGACGATGCCAGAGTCGCCTGCAACGTGCGGGGAAATTATTCAATGATAATGGAAATCTTTATCTGCCTTAACAGGTTTATGAAGGATTTCTGGATAAAGATTTTTCATTATTTTATAACAGAAACACAAAAATGCAGAATCTAGAAATAGTATGCCTCTGAATTACTTACGCGGGTAGTGCTTCTTGATCCAGGTGATGCAATCCTCATCCACCTTTTTAGGCTTTTTAGGCAGCACGTAATACTTCAGGTTTGTTCTGTTGAAGCTCATTGTAAAGCTGGAAACATGTTTGAAATGACAAAATTATAAAGAAATACAAACAGAAGCCTGGTTTTAAACATATACAACAAAGCCCGGAGAGGAGCACGTACACCTGCGGCCGAGTCATGTTCAGCTGGTGGAGGATGTCCTTCTGAACGCGGGGGGTTGCGGTGGCTGTCAGGGCCATCATCGGCACTTTGGGGAACTTCTGACGCAGCTCATGCAGCCTCTTGTAGTCCGGGCGGAAATCGTGACCCCACTGGAAACCACGAAGGTCACGGGATGGATTCATGACGGGTGAAAAATCCATATACATAAAAAAAAAAATCTATCTATCTATATATATGACGACCATGCAGAAAGACGCAAAGTAAACACACCTGACTGACGCAGTGCGCCTCATCTATGACAAACCGGGACAGGAGGCCTCGCTCGTACAGGTTGTGCATGGCCGAGATGAGTTTGTTACTCGCGCTCACCTTGTGGAGGAGAAAGAAAGAAATGAAATGTATGAATAAATAAAATAAAATAAAATTGAACAACACAATTGTATAAGTACAACAGAGATAAAATAAAATAAAAAAGGACCCAGATTCCTGCAGTGGACTAGTTCTCACCTTCTCCGGGGTGACATAGAGCAGTTTGACGATGGGCTCCTTCCTGGAAAGTTGCATGTAGATCCTTCCTGCCTCACTGTCACTTTTATCACCGGACAGACTCGTTGCCGGAATCTAGAAATGCGTGATATGATTGCACAGTCAACATCAAACATACTCCCTACCTAATAGACGAGTTGATTCAACTCACTCACATCTAATGTGGTGAGCTTCTGGACCTGGTCCACAATGAGGGATTTGAGAGGCGAGATGACCACAGTGACTCCTGACGACAGACATGCCGGCAGCTGGTAGCACAAACTCTTTCCTCCACCTGACATCAGTCACAGAAAAATTAGTGTCAAAATGACAAAAAATAAAATACAAATATAGTAACAGCTTTTTGTGTCCCGACCTGTAGGCATCAGGACAAACGTGTCCTCTCCCTGGAGTGTGGCGTTAATTGCCTCTAGTTGATTGAATCTGAACTGATGAAGACCAAATCGCTTGTGGAAGATCTTCATCATCTCCTGGGAGTAGGAGAAGTCGAAGCCTCTGAAGCGATCGTGGGCTGGATTTCTGTAAGTGGGCTCTGCAAAGCAAAATTATTCACAAGATGTTGATGAAATGCTTCAGAAACCTTTTTGGGGGGGAGACGCTGCGAGCAGAGTTGGGGGAATCTTCACCAGGGGAGCTGATCGGTGGAGCTTTTGGAGCGGACACGGGTGTAGTTGGACTCTTCTGCCATGAAGATTTGCTCGGTCCGCCCTCTTTGATGGCTGCGCTTGAGGTGGAGGGCTTTTGTGCTGGCGCCGACGCGGCTGGAGGTTCATCGAAATACTCGGGAATGTCGGAGTCGTTCAAGTCATCGATGTCAAAGTAGTCGTCATAAAAGTCATTCGGGTCAATGTCTAGGTCTAAGTAAGCTTGAGGTTTCTTTTCCTCCGCAGTCTCTGGCTTCTTGGGCGGGAAAAAAAGATTTGAAGCGTCCACGTCTGCGCTTGTCTTCTTTGAGAAATTATAAGACGGGTTTGTGAGGCTGTAGGTGGATGGAGAATCACAGCTGGTCTCGTGATCTGCATGTGCTGACTTCATGTGCACCGGATTCATTTTAACAGTGCTGTCAGAATGATCAGACTCATAGTTTAACTTATTGAGTGAAGATCTGCTTTGAATCGTTTTTTTAGAGCCACTGGGAGCCGAGAAGCTGGATAACATGGCGCTGGATGTGTCACAGCTGATACTTGAACTGTCCCTGGAGCTGGATTCCGAAACCACTGTACTGTCTGGGAGCTGCATCTTGGATAAACTACCTGCACCGGTTGCAAGGATCCTCTTCCTGGAAAAGAAAGGGAAATGTACAAAGTTATACTTTGGCACGCTTCGGAATGACGACCATACATTTATTTTTTTGCACACAAGTGTACGCACCTTTGAGCCCTTTTCAGCAAAAGCTCATTTCCACTAGACAGACCTATTAGTTCATGTTCAGGAATGGAATCGACCAGGGCACAAATGGACTCCATGAGACATAAGAGCTGCTCGTCTGTAAGGCAAAAAAGCAAACAGCAAAAAATAATATACATCTGCATATGTTCAAGGCGTGGCTCCAACTTAATGGAAAATGAGCACTCACTTGTTTTGTCCTTCGACTGGGGCTCAGGAGGGTTGTGTATTGTCGGACTGACAGGCTTCTGCTGCACAACACTGTCTTGGCAGTGGGCACCAGCTGACTGACATCTGTTTTCAAAACGTCACATGATGTGATTTTTGTGTTCAAAAAGGCAAAGAGAGTCATTTACATAATGAATTGAGGGGACTAACCGTGTCTGCGAAAAATATAAAATTTCCTCTGGTGTTGGTGATGGTGGAATAAAGTCAAAGTCGTTTTCAGATTCTGAGTTGTCGAGCTCGATGACTTGAGGATCAATCCATTTTGTCTTCTTGTCTGAAAGATTGAAGCAGTGGTTCATTAAAGCCAAACACTTCAAGACACATTAGGTACAGGGGGGGGAAAGGCGAATGGTTCTGTTGCTACCTGTTGTTTCTTTGAGACACTCTGGCTCTGCATCATTGTCCTCTTCACTGTCACTCAGGACAGACTTGAAGTGGTCTAGCTTACTGAGATGTGAAGGGGGACGCCTTCTGGGCCTTCTCACTGGGGAATCGTCACCTATACTCTCTACTGGGTCTTTGTCAGGGTTAGGTCCTGGTGAAGCTGCAGCAATGTTGGCAATGAGCTCCGGCCCCTCCGTTTCTACACAAGTCTGCTCAACGCCCTTGTTTGCACAGTTGCTGCTCAGCTCTGAGGTTGTGAGTGATGGACCAGGGTTGGGTTTACCTGCAAATCCAGTTTGTTCTTCACTGGAAGCCGTCACTGGATTGGTCGACTTGTCTGACTTTTTTGAGTTAAACGAGTTATTCCTGGATTTCACAGGGGTCTCAAAGTCGTCCAGATCGTCCCAGTCATCCATTGGAAATCCCAGAGATGTATCCAGATTTGATGGTGCACTTTGTGAGCTACCCACAGGCTGCTTGCTGGCACCTTTTGAAGGCGCTGCAGTGGCCTTTGTAGCAGAAACTGCAAAGGGATTCTGTCGCGGGGGAGCACATTTATCCTTCTGGCTGATGCTGTCTGACTTGCCCTTTGAACTTATTGGGAAGATTGTGTTGATTTTGTTTGACTGAGGTCTCTCAAGCTTGTTTGAAAATGTTAGAAGAGATTTAGTCACCAAATTGTTCTTAGGGACGTTGACATTTCTGTCTGCCAAAACATCAGGGATGATTACCTTGGCAGGGACTTCCACTTTATTTACACCCGATGGGGTTTTCTTTTTGAAAGAAAAAGCTCTGGGGGAAAGAGAAGAGATTGTCATAACATATTTGACAGGTAAGAGTGAGGGCATCATGCACACGTTACTAGCATCAAACATAGACATGCTTGAATAGTTGTTATTGCAAGAAACACACAAAAAAATTAGTTTTATGTTGGCTACAAGTCCAACATTTAATCTAAAACTAGACGCCTATTAGATTCCCATTGATAATATAAATCTTCATGCTCACAATGTTCGCCAGTATCTGTTAAAAAGGTTTATTTTTTTTTTTTTAATTAATCATATGCAACTAATTTAATCTAGTAGATTATAATGGCTGCTGCTGTGTTGTAAACATAAACCACACCTCACTGGCCCCCAAAACGTTATGAAGCTTTTATCACATGCTACATTGAAACAATAAAAAATGACGCTCCTCTTTCACAATCCAAAAGGTTATTTTACTTTAAGAAACAATGGAATGTCAACATTTCCCACATACCCTTAATGTTGTCATCAGGTCGAGTGACATGATTGACAGCAGATTTATTTCACTGCAGGGCAGGGCAGCACAAATACCCTTTTTCACTGTAGCGTTTACACTTGAACGTACATACTCTGACACATAAGAGCGTAAGCATGCAATATGACTTGGTGACTATAAAGCAAAGCCCACTTTGCAACTAGGACGCAGCGACTAAGTCTGGTTAGTGAAACAACCCGAAGTTTGGCGCGGTGTTCACTCGCTAGCAACATCTGACGGCTCCCAGCTAACTCTTAGCTCATAAGAAATGCCAACGGCTGCATGTGTTTTGTTAGACTTACCCCGACTTGGGTTTAGCCAGAGACAACCTGCTTTGGGCCGCATTGCTGTGTGCCGCATTGCTGTGTCTCGCCAACTGTTCCTCCAAATTATTTTGTGGAAGTGCAGACATTCCTTGTGCAAAGTGAAGCTAAAAACTGATAGCTGGCGAGGATAGCACTCCGAGGTCCCTTCACCAAGAAGCGGCTAGTTTGTACAGCATTGCCTACGACACGACGTCAGTCTCGAGAAAATAAGCCAATGCCAAGTCAAGTCCGCCCTTTGCCTATTATTCGTGAAACTGTGTCTGTCTGATATAAAAAGAAGTAAAACGCGCACTGTCTGTCGGGATGATAAGGACGCCAATGACACCAGATTTTAGCGCTCGGTCAACGTCCAATTCTTATTGGCTAATGGTGAGATGAGAATTCTGGGAAATGTAGTGCGATGACTGATAGCGCCAACGATATAAATATATAATATATATATATATATTAGATTTTTAAAGTATGCCTCGTCTAAAATTGTTAAATGCTATATATACCCAAAGACACAGATTCAGATGGGTTACCCAACATGATTTATTATGGCTAAAATAATATCCTTTTGACAGTTTGACAGTGTATGTATTCTGTGTCGTATTCACATCAGAAAAATCAGGACATTTTCATCACGCAAAATTATGCAAAAAGCAAGCAAAAAAAAAAAAAAAAAAAAAAAAAACTCATAAAAAACACAAACAGGATGCCCAGGACATGAAAACATCACCATAGTCTGACTCATGATTTTAAAGACAGACTGCATGGCAGAGAAGGTCTCCTTTGAAATGTTATGGAATTGTTATGCAATTTGGACCTACTCTGCAGACAGCTTTAATAAAATGGTATTGTTTGAGGTTCAACCCAATAAACATTAGTCTGATGATCAAAGAATATGATTATGAGAGTATGATTCATTAATTATTCATCGATCACACAATCTATCATGTCATAGTACACTATGAATCCAATCCTAAAACAATGATTAGTATAAGAAACAAAAAAACAAAAAGTAGAATCCTGCACCCATTGTGCTATTTTAGCGGAGAAGTTAGACCTCTGGAAATGAAGAACAGTCTGCTAGTCCACACATGTTGCTCCCGCGTTCAATGTGGAAGTACCTGGGGAAAAGTACTTTATAATTACTATGATCTGTAATTTGGAAGAATTTGGTCTCACGAAATAATTACCCATCAATCCCCCAGCCAGTGCCCCACGAGTTCTTTACAATCCAGTAAGGGGAGCCATTCTCATTTCCATACCCCACTGCTAACACAGCGTGGTTGACCTTGTCTGAGGTGTTGTGGCATCTAGTGCTAAAAAGAGAGATACACTGATTTCAATATTACAGAAAAAAATTCAACAAAAACATTTAAGCCTAACATTTAACAAACAAAAAAAACAAAATTTATATTGGTTATTTAGAGGTATGTTGTGGAAGAAAATGTTTTAATTCAACAAATTGTTACAGGTTGGATGTGTACCACGTTCCAAATTTCTGTATTTTCAAAATACCCAAATGCACTCCTTTTAATTTCTGTGACATTTCATTAGGGCATTCCACTCTCTCAAATTTAAAATCATTCTTAAAAATGACTTCTGTGTTCAGTAGTGATGAATTAAGAACGACTTTTAAAACATGACAAGCAATCAGCATTTCTTAACAAGTCTTTAGTGTGTCTGCACTTAGTCTTTTCTTTGTTTTGAAAATTAAGTACATTAAATAAATAGTTAGAGAGTTATGGTTGTTATTAATTGATGCAGATTGGATTTTGCTATTGTTTTGAAACAAATGTTGTTTCTGCTCACCTGGAGTAGACTCCATGGGAGTAGTGCATGAAGTCGGAGGTCACCTCAAAGGCAAGGCTGATTGGATTGTGCGTAGCAACCGCGTCCTCCATGCCCATCTCATCGTACTGGAGCAGAGAGACACCATCACTCAGACATTCACGCGCTCTTCTGAAGAAAAGCCTTGTGTTCACTTACCAACGTGATGTTCACCACATTCTTCACAAAAGCAGCTGCCAGCTCTGGCTTGTACTTACATTTAGATTCCTGAATGGACAAAAAAGAGGAAACTTCTTGAGTGAACTTAACCATTTCAGTTTTGTTTTCAAATGAAGGACGGCTTCATGTTTAGGTACTTGGGCTTTGTATGGGTAGTCCTTCTCTGTCATCAGGCCATTGTTGTATTTTATGTATTCAAATGCTTGACTGGGCAGGCCGCTGCAATAAATGAACAGTGAATGAACATCTACTGTTCATATATTGTGCTGCATAGAAAAAAGAAAAAATGAAGGATTGACTCTCACCCATTACATCCATGGTTGTTGAAGTCCTGGGCGCAGTCCACCAGCTGTTGCTCTGACTGATCAAATAGTGGTGTGCAGATAAATGAACACTCTTTTAAACTATCATGTCATAGAAAACACATTGCTGAAAAGAACAGAAGTAGTCAGCGGAAGAGAGTCACCAGTAACACGAGCTTCCCTTTGTTGATGGCAATCACAGACTCCAGGCAGCCTGTTGTGGAGAAACTCCAGCAGCTTCCACAGCCCCCCTTGTAATGTTAAAAGAGGTACACGGGTTATAATGTGGGAGGGGGGGGCAACAAGAGAAGTGCGTCCACACATAACACTTGAGTCATCATTAAATATCCGAGATTAATCTGTAAATATCTGGTCTCAAAATTATTTTAACGCTTTTACTGACTTGTAACAGGGAGAATGGCTCCCCCTGCTGGGAAGTTCTAAAATATGACTTAAACTTTGATTGCCTCTCAACGCTCTCATGCCTGCACTGTTCTCTCCTCACCGACTCCCTGTTCTCCCTCCAGTTATTTTCTGGCCTCGTTGACCCCACTGCCATTACAACACTATGGAGACAAGTGAGTTAGCTGACTTTTTACAGCTAGGTGTAGGTTATGATGACGTCGACCAAAGTGCTGTTATATACATCAGGGCATGTTCTTGCCTTAAGGAGCTAGGCATGCAACCAACGTTACATAGTTTTATGTGACTCACAGATATAGGGGAGCCATTTTCACAAGACAGTGAATACTGAAAAAAACCAAAACAAAACTGGGGAACCTGAGTGAAACTATCCCACTAAGGCATTCCTGTGTGGGCTTGTGTGTGTTCCCTGGGTTCCCTCCAGGTACTCCAGCTTTCTCCCACATTCCAAAGACCATTCCATTCCACATTAGGCTATCTGAGAACTTTACAATGTCCATTGTTGCATGAAACACCACCAGACTTATACACTAACGTGAGAAAACATGAACGGCTTTCCAGCAACCACTAAAGGCAGGTGTCAAACTAATGACCCAAAGCTTGAAACTTGTGATAATTAATTTCTTTTTGCTTCTCGATATTGATTATTTTTTATTGTTTACACTATGTGTCATTGGTGGCGAGAAATGACAAAAAACACACACACAAAAAAAAACAGTTTTGGGCATGGGTGGACAAATGCTGATCTAATTTCTTGTTCTACCTGATTCTTTACAGGCGACACATAATTTCCCTTTTTCCTCCAGTCAATGGAATCTGGGCGGAGGTTGTTGCTTCGGAGGTAGTTCCCTTTAGTGGCCGAGCAGTTCTGCATAAAAAAAGAAGAAGTCAGCACATTAGATTCACTAAAACAACGACAACTAAACAAACAAACAAGCAGGCAAACATAAATAAAACAAAACACATTTTTAAATATCTTCAGTAGGTGATTTTACCTGGGGCGCAGTCCAGAGGAAGGACTTCTTAAACTCGTCAAATGTCATGTCTGAAAACTGGTTCAGACGCACTGTGGAAACAGATCAAATGAAGGAGCGACACTTTGTACTTTTCCTGGTGAAGCACTAAAATGTATCGGAGTGCCTTTCTTACTAGTGAAAGAGTGATTCCCCTCATTGTGTTTGTCGATCCTCCTCCTGTTCTCGACGAATGTCTCGAGTCTCTCGCTGAACTCCGTTGCGGTGTACACTTTGTTGTACTGTTTTTGGAGGAGACAGCTGATCAATCAGTTATTAGGGGGATGCACAGATTATATTCTATGGCTATGGTCTCATTGAAACGTGCGCTGATGCTTCAGAATTTCACCGAGCATACACATAAACTCGTAGCAGTGATTTTCTTTTGTGTGTGTGTGTGTGTGTGTGTGTGTGTGTGTGTGTGTGTGTGTGTGTGTGTGTGTGTGTGTGTGTGTGTGAGCGCACTGGAATTTCCCACACCAGCAGGAACTTCCTCTTACTGTAAAAATCACACCAACAGATCATTGCAGTAAAGCAACACGACATACCCGTGACATCCATGACCTGAAGTGCAACTCATCTGAAAAACCATATTGTTCATTGTTAGTCAAACAAATCAAATCAATAACTTTTTTTCTTTGCAAGGGGCATAGACACAAACAAGTGCAAAAGGCGCGCGGTGATGCGAAAGTGAAAGTTCTGTGTTCACTTCTTTTCACACCGTTCACGTCGCGGACTGCTTACCGTGACTGCGCAGATGTAGAGCCGAGGCAGCAGAGAGCAAACACAGCAAAACCAGAGCATTCACCATGATGGAAGATTGGAAGACGTTCCGGACGGTGACGGCAGAGTCGAGAGAGAAGCAGAGGAGACGAAGCGACGTAAAGGAGAAGTCATGAAGTGAAATCTCCGTCGCGAAGTCCCCCCCCCCCTCGGATCACAATGACAGGCAACGATGGACGAACCGACCAATCAGAAATAGACTTGATTCGCTATCAACAGCACGGTCACACACAAGATCACAAGCCTACTGTACAAATGACGACTTTGGTTTGCACTGATTGGCCAACTGCATTTCGAAATGAGTTTAATACCACCTACAGTGTCCTTGCACAGGATGTAGCCTGGTTGAGTTCATAAAGTCGAACACAATATACAGTATAGGGGGACAGCGTACAAGATTAAATGTGGGGGGGGGGGAGAAATCTTACAGTGGCAGTGATGGTCGTGTTAAATTCTTCACGCTGATCCACACAAAGACCAGACCAAACTCCCCTGATATAAAATTAATTTATTAGCAAGAGATAACTGCGAAACATATGTTGGTTGATTTCATTTGTGGTCATTACCATGATCTTTTCATCCTCCCCCTTTGTCGTCTTTTTTTTGTTGTTTTCTTACAAAAGTGGGAGTAGCCTTTTCAGTTGTGGCAACAAGAGGGCTGAAAGATAATTTTCATAACACCGGGTATTGCTAACGGCAAATTGTTTATTCATTTATATATCTTATAAGAGTATGTGCGTGTATAAGTGTATACAGTTTAAGTACGTATATAGTATTATTCTGTTTGTGAAGGTGTTACATGCCTGTCATATGAGTTTCAAAAGTGTACTGTACATACATTGTAAAAATACATACAAATATTCACAGAATAAGCACTACATTACTATATTCCTGCTAACAGAAATGGTTATAGACAGGATTACAGTATAAATGCAAAACACTGTTAAGTTCTCTCCTACCTCTAAGTTCTGGGACCGCACTATTGTAGCATTTTGTGTTTAAGCTTTAGAAGGTACAACTTTTTTTTGTCTTTTTCAGGGTTACACTGTTCCACATTGAGATTTATGCAGGGTTGCATCTACAAAATGTACAGCACATCTCAGTGAGGTGAATAAACAACAAAGTACAAAATACTATCCCATGTTCATATAAAGAGCAGGTCACTCTCTCTTATACTACTACAAAAATAGTGTTTGAATGCTGCAGGCAGAGGTCATTCACATGTTTTATCATAGTTTTTCAACAGCAATGCATATAACAGAGTGATATATAGTCACGTTCCACAATCACTGGAACAGCAAAAAGGACAGATTGTCTTTAAATTACAGAAGAGCAACAACCTTTAACTCTACACAAGAATTGCCAAGACTGTAGGTAACACTTTCCAGTGCATGTGATCCTTTGTTTGGAACTTGAACTCAAAAGTAGCGACACAATATTCATACTGAGGGATAACTTTTTGTGCTAAAGCATATTCTAAATGAAACAGGTAATTTAGATAATTGTTTTGTTTCTCTATTGTCTTCAAAGCCTTGCCAATCAGATAAAGTTAATGGAGGTGTTTTTCGTGACTGTGGTCAAACAAGTGAGTGTATTGCTTTAATAAGGGCACAAATGGAGACTCCCAACTCAAGTGTTCTGTTCCTGGGTCTTTGTCGATCGCAAATTTTGTTGCAAAGACACTATGTAGTAGTGGATAAATCAATCAATAAATGGATAAATGAATAAATAATGGAAGAATTATATTAAGTGTTTTAGATATCCGTCTTTCTCCTGGGGTTATGCTTTCCTCGCCATTACAATTTGGATTGACCCATTCCTCTTCTTTGTGATTGAATGCCTAAGTGCATCAGAAATTCAAAACTGGATAAACAGCCATGATTTATGATGGTTTGCATTAGCATGCTGACACACTGAGCCAAGACGGTGACCAAGACTGTCGAGATAGAGCGTAGATAGAGCATGTTAGTGATGTTATTCAGAGACCAAAACATGCAGTTAGCAGAAACACTTTGGAGCTTAGCTGCCTCGTGATGTATTATGCTTTTTGTAGGCAAAGTGAGATGAATATTGTCACCATCATCCATTATTTTTTTTTTTTCAATGTTCATTGTCTTTTTTTATAATTATATGGGAGGAATCAACTCAAAACCAGCAAATGTAAATTGAAGACAAATTTTCTTCAGTTTTAGTTTGGGAAGCACACACACACACACACACACACACACACACACACACACACACACACACACACACACACACACACACACACACACACACACACACACACACACACACACACACACACACACATTTGTTCTGTCCATTGACAATATTTCCTTATCCTTAAATACAGCGATCTTCTATTTGCTCTTTTACCTGATTTAATGCAGTTTCATTTTTTTTTTTTTTACAGTGCTACATTGTTTGCAGAGAAACTCAGTCATTGATAAAACTCAAGCAAAGAGAACAACGGCCGGCAGCACAAGTGCTCAGAAAGTGCAAAGTTGACACAGCATAAAACAATGCAAAATAATGTCATTGGTCACTATGAAGGCACAGCTGTGTACGACCAAGGTGACCTCTGTTATTATGCATGAAATACCCCAAAGAAACAAAAGGAATCCTCCGAGCAGGTGGCATCATGGCAACAGTGAGGAACAAAAGATACACGCCGAAAGGTTTTGTGTTGTCGAACATCTACTGTACAGAAGAGAGATTATCTTAATAAACATGTACATCTATACAAAATGTGATGCGTATGTTAACTGATGTGTAATATTAACAGAGGAAAGAATGTAGAGGCCAACTTCTCCATTAGTTTGGCACTTTTGGCTCAATTCTGAGCGACGCTTCGTACATGCTTTCTTCATCCAGGACAAAGCTCTTGTCCAGAAGATACTGGCCAACCTGAAACAGAAAACACCTCGTTTTGGTCACATCGGTTATTACCGCAAAAAAAAAATAACTGAAAAACAAAGCATCTCAGATGGAAGGCAGAAATGAAAAATCACCTTTGGTTGCAGGTCAATCTTGTATGCCGTCTGCTGGAACTGCCTGATTTCTCTGATGATGTGAGAAATCTGGAATGCGAGCAAAAATAAAACAGGGCAGGTAAACCCACTTTCACAGAAACACGCGTTTAAAAGTTTTTTCTCTTGTGACAGAACCGCGAGCACCTCACCATTCTCATCTTGGAGAAGTTGACCAGGTTGTCTTCGGTGTAGTTTGGCGTCCCCTCCTCAATGAAGGCCAGGTCAGTGAGGTACATTCCCAGGTAGGGCACACAGGGAGGATCACAGCTGGCCGCAAATAAATTACAGGCATTAAGCTCTCTTACCGCAACGACTGTATTAACGCGGTGCAAAAAGGACTCACTGAACTGAACTCACTTCTTCAAAGCCTCCCGCAGGTTTTTGAACCTTCCTTCTGATGAGACCAGCTTCTGCAGTTTGTCAATCAATGCTTTTGTCTGGGTAGAAAAAAATGACACCAAGAGCACAATTAATGACGGTAAGAGGCACCTTTGGAAAATATAACAACGAAAAAAAAAGCCAAAGAGATCTGTGGACCTGCTTGGAGACCTTGAGCCAGGTCTTCTTGAGGCGGAAGACAGAGCTGCGGTTGAGGGAGGACGTGATCTCGAGCACGGCGTTGTAGTTGTGGAGACAGCGGCAGATGTCGGCCACGGCCACCCATTTCTCTATGACCAGCACTCGAGTGACCACGTCGTCGCAGCGCAGGATCTCTGTAGCGATGAGGTTGCTGATCTAGTGGAGGAAAGAGACACGCAACTGTGTCAGATTTGCATTTGACACCCAGGACGCAATGGGCCGCGTTTTGGTCAGCGACGTACATCGTTGAAGTGCTTTGTCGTTCTCATGATGTACGGCGTCTTCTCGTTCTTGTCGTTCTTCATCCAGCCTTGTCCAAAGAATTCCCTGTGTGTGTGGAAGCGGAATGATAGTGGTGAACACAAAAGGGAGCGGCGAATCTCTGCGAGCGCGCAGCAACAAAAGAGCAAGACTTGCTGCCACTCACGCGTATGGGATGAACTTGAACACCACGTGGTCGAGCAGGGTGAGCTGCTCTGCAATCTCCAACGCAGAGTGGCACTCGAAGGGTTCGGCCTTCCCCGCTGACATCTGGGACGATCAAAACAGCAGTGAGGCTATCAAAGTGGTTGCAGGCAAAGAATCTGCAGCCGAACATCGACGCAAACGGACAAATCTGTGGTCTAAGCGGATCAGGACTGGAATTGCAGAGGCATTTATTGTCATTTTGAAGGTCGCATCTAATGCACAATTCACTTCATACACATGAACCATTGTTTCAAAGCAATCACATGTCCATCCAGTCGGAGAGCTCCCCAGAAATGATATATGATCCATTGTTTTCATACTCCGGTACACAAATTGTTGGATCAAACATGCAGTCTTGAAAAATCATGACGCCTCGCTGATAAATTTTCAAAACTTTTTGAATAATAGATTTGTGAAGCAACTTCGCAGGGTATTTATGCTCTTCATTGCAACACACAATTTTTTTTAAAGACTTTTTTGCTGGAAACAAGGAGATTCTTTTTATAAATCACCCATTCACACTGTAATACACAATGACACTTACAAGTTGGGTCACATCTTCAAGGGTGATCTGATTGTCCCCGTGATCTTCCTGAGTAAGAGTCCTGGCAAACGGTAGAAGAATAAAAGAAATGAAAAAAATGTCAAGCCTTGAAATTTGCACGCAGATTTCAATCCCAGACTGAAATAGCACACTGAGGTACCTGATGATGTTGGCTGCTGCTTTCCTCTCCTGGGTCAGCAGCTCCGGGTCATGCATCACTTCCTCCAGAAAGGCGATCACCTTTGTCTTCAGCTCATTGTTGGTCTCAAAGTCCTGGAGAGGGAAACAAAAAAGCAAAAGAGGGGAAAAAAAACACAAAGTGAAAATCACAACATGCTTAAGGTCTTTCCACACTGGATGTCAGTTGAAGGCTGACCCCCTCCTCTCCTCCTCGCCCACTATTTTTCCCTGCTTACATCAACCGATCCCATCCGTCTCCCACAGCAACACCAACAACACCGATGGCAGACTTGCTCATTATCTCTGCCTCTCGGAGTCAAGCTGACAAATGCCATGCTGATTATAAATCAACAAAATCTTCAGGACAACAATTGACAAAGTATCTATGGGCTAGTTGGGGACTTGCTGGGTTGTTTCCTCTGAAGACACTTACATATGGACTAGAACCCTCTGCAATCCCCAAGAACGCCCTGTCAAAACAGTTTTTTTTTCCCAATGTACCCATGTCGCAACTTTGTATCTGAGGTGAAGAGTTCAAACATTGGCCCATTCTACCATTTCTGATTCCAATGATGCTCATCTGTTTTGCATTCATTGTGTAAAGGCCCCTACTCTTTCTATCCAATGATTCAAGGAGGCAGTGTCGCATGCAACAATGATGACAACTATCCCTCCGAGAACCATGTTGTGATGTTTTACCGGAGAGTGTTTGGACACCCAGTGCCGCAGGACATTCAGGACTCTGTTGGTGGCTGCTCGTCTGATCACAAACTCTTTGTCACCGTTTCTCTGATCTGTCGGGAAACCTGCAGAAAACACACACATGTGTACAGACTTCACTTGAGCTGACCTGTCACTTTAATTGAAACATTTCTGGCATTTCTTTTTAGGAAGACTGAAGCTAAGCGACAAAACAAAACAGCATTGGATCGAAATAGAGGAGTGGGTAGGAGTGCAGGTACCAGTGCTGGCGAGGGACATCCGTCGATATTTTTCCTTGGTAGGTGTGCCCTCGTTGGCTCCAGCTGTAGCGATCGCAAATGCGGAGGCAGCAGACAGGGCGCTGCGGTTGTTATCGAGTTCTCTACATGAGGACATCACCATGCCGTTGTTGTAGGAAAACAGTGAGAACTCTACAGAGAGGGAGAGAGATTGAGAGGAAAGCAAAATGATCACAAAACATGTTTAACAAACATGGATAAATCTTAGTAAATACAGTTGGTCTATGCTTTAAAGGTCCAGTGTATAGATTTTTTTTTTTGAAGGAAGTCTAGTATTTAAGGAAGTCCATCTGAGAGAACATTTTGTATTTAGGCTATTATAAAACCCGCATGCGGTGGAGCCTGTATGAGTGGCCTGCTTTTATGTTCAGCATGCCTCCACTAGGGGACACTGTCCGCCCGCACGACCGTTTTTCCCTCCAGACTTTCCTTTGCGAGAGGCTTTGATATTCAAGATGGTTGCAGCTAAATATAGCCACCAAATATCAGCATAACAGAGGAATCAACAGATTCTCCACAGTCTGCTGTGTTTAAATCCCAGGAACAGAGACGGATCATAAGCAGCTCGCGATGCCACGGCGCGCAAGAGAGAGAGAGAGAGAGAGAGAGAGAGAGAGAGAGAGAGAGAGAGAGAGAGAGAGAGAGAGAGAGAGAGACGCTTGCTGCCTCGCAATTTCTATTAATTCTTGACTCTTAAATCAGTGACATTTTTTTTTTTAAGATGCAGAATGCACAGATAATCTTGGCTGCGGTGGAATAGGCTCATTACCGGGGGTGGAAAGGAAAACACGCTCTTGATGTAGTTGCCATGACACAAGTTTCCCTCACACCTACTGGAGCCAAGCGCTGGCTTCCCCTGCACCATCATCACCACTGACCAATTTATTCTGCATGCGGTTCACATGCTCTCACTCGCAGTGCACCTTCTTTTTCTGGGGTGTGGGCGGGGGTGCTGTTGGCGCAGGACTGGCGCAACCCATCATGATGTGCTGACCGCATTATCGTTCGAAACGTTTATTGCCAAATGCAGGAACATGTATTTGTATTGTGGGTCTGTTGTTGCGTTGGCATGGGACACTGTGGTTAACAGGCTGAGCTACAGGTGTCGCACAGCTGCTCCGTGTGTCCGCACAAACGTGTATCTGGGACACAGTGTACCTGAAGAGTTTTTGCATTTGACGTTTTTCGGGGTGGTCGGCGACTTGGTGGGCGAAGCCTCTGGTTCGCCCTCGTCGCTCTGGTTCTGGTCGTTGTCGCTCTCCTCCCGCACCGAGAGATCTGCGTTGTGATAAAATGACATGGCTGGTTAGAGGCATCAGGCGGCTTGTCAGGAGAATTCGCCGAGGGGGGGATCCGGCTCCCGTCGAACCAACCTTGTTTGGACGCGGCGCTGTCTTCTGTCTTGTCCTTCTTGTCGCCCTCGCCCTCGTCCTGGATCTTGCTTGCGATGGGGCTGGACACGTACAGCTTGTTGATGTCCAAGGTGGTCTTGCTGAATGGGGACATGGACGAGTACATGCTTGCATAGCCGTTTGAGGAGCAGCTGAGGGCAGCCAGGTCAAGAGCTTTGCCCCCGGTGATGATGGGGATGTTGAGGGAGAGCTTGCGCCGGCGGTTCGGGGAGGAGTTCTTAGCGATGGCGAGGGGCGGAGGCGACGAGAACTTCCTGCTGGCCCTAGGGGATGTGGGGGGCTCCCCGAACAGGAGTTTATTGTTCTGGCTGCTGGCAAAGAATAACTCCAGGGACCTGCGTCGGAGCGGAATACATTCATTTCAGTTAAAGCCGTGGAAATATGTACGTTTCTCCGACTCACATTTTGGCATCCATGCCGTGTGTTTGGAGAGCTTAGCAGAACACACAGCACCTTCTAAATAATAAAGTCGGCCCGGCAGCCAGGACTCCGAGCAGCTGCGTCTCGCCGTTTTAAAAGCGGGATACAAGCTGCAGTGTTGCAGAAAAGCTCTCCCACTCCCCGCCACCCTCCTGGCGACCTCACGGGTTCCCATAAATAGCGCAGAGAGTGATAGTGCGCATGGCCGCTGCTGACACAAGCAGCCAAGTGTAGGTGTCTCACAGTGACATGACAAGCGCCACGGGAGATCATGCTGCAGGGCGTGGGCATGGGGAGCTCCCCGTGATCTAAACCCAGCAGCAGGGGCCACGCTTAGCCCCCACTGCAACACTCCGTCGATATTTCACACTATGGATCTTTTTGCGGACAAGAAGAAGGATGGATGGAGGGGGGAAGGGAGGGGAGGAGGGAAAAGGGAGAGAGGAAGGGAGGGAGGTGGAAGGTGGGGTCCTGCAGCATCAGGGGTTGGTAAGCCTGGGTAAGACACTCCCAGACAGGCAGATCTATCTATCCATCTATCTGCAGCACAAACATTGATGGGTAATATCAAAACCAACTGCCATCACCACAGTGTGGATCAAATATGGTTAATTTCCACTAAACGTTTGAGCTCTTGTTAAAAGCTCCGTGGGAGGGGAGGGGGGACTCTACAGATCTCCAGTTAACGGCATATTTAGCCCTCTGTTTAAAGCCTCCTGTAAGTTTGCTTGGCTTTTAGCCTCCTCCTTAAAATTGTGCTCCTTCTGTACCTTTCACACGTTTAAGAAGGGGACAGAAGCAAGGTCACCACCCACCGTGACATCACTTCACAGCTGATTTCTAGAGCTGTGTGCTTTGGCTCATGATTTTCTGAAATGTGAAGTGAGCAAAAGGCAAATCATAGACTTTTCTCAATTATGTGGAGTCCTTTGAGACGCATAATTTAAAATAAATTTTGGCTTATCTGAAATCTCAGAGGGACACTTTCAACACTTCAAATCTAAGAATCCCAAATCAAATAAAATTTTGAGCAAAAGAGAGATTTGTAAAAAAAACCCAAAAAAAAGCAAAAAAAAAAAAAGCTGTGCAGATGAACAAAAACTTGTGGTTGTTCTGGTTGTAAGTGGAGGCCAAGCACGTGCCTTTGCCCGTTGTAAATGTCATGTCAACGGTTCAGAGTTCTGTATTTGTCCGAAACGTATGTTGACTCACCGAGCGGGGATGGCACTGATGGGCTTCTTGTAGATGGTGATGAGTTTGTCAAGCACCACGTCAGCCGTGGTGAACACGCGGTAAGAGTGCAGGAAGGTGTTGAGGAAGTCGATGGAGAGGAACCGCAGGTCTGTCAGTCTCTCCAGCAGGCGCTCCACGCTGGCGTAGCGGATCTGCAACACTTTGCACGAGTTCATCATCTTGCTGAAGCGGATGTCCACGTCATCGCAGTACAGACTCGAATCTGCCCTGCTCCAAAATGAAAAGGGGGGAGGGGGGGTAAAAAAAAAAGATAAAAGAAAAGAAAAAAGAAAAACACTTTGAGAGAGGCGCTGCGAAGAGTCACACGCACGCAAGTACACGCAGAGGCTATAAATAAGGCTTACTTGATCATCTGCGGAACTGTGACTTTGGAGTTGTCCTCAAAAGCATTCATCATCAGCCCATTGCAGCGGATGTTGTCTATGCACTGTGGGCCAGATTCAGCGGCGGTAAAAAAAAAAAAAAAGAGGACATGGGGTGGAAACGTTAGTGAGTTCTGTCGCGTCCTCAGATTCTCGTGTGGAGGACGTTAATCTGGGCTGACGTGCCTGGCTGATGTCACTGGTCCATGCCGACTTCTCCTGCCTGGAGGAGGCCACGAGGATGACTGTGAATGACTGGCTGTCCTTTGGCTCCACCACAATCTTGAAGTCCAGGTGCTCCATGTCCTGGCCGCTCTTATCCGATTTGGCTGCAAGCCATCATGATGCACAAAAGGCAAAGCAAATGTCTTTATACGGACGAATGAATCCACCTCAGTGGAAAAATGCACAACGTGCTGATGCAAGATTGTCCAAAATGCAAAAATGCCCCCAATAGCAAACATGATTTTTTTTTTTTGGCAAATCTTGTAAATCTCTTTGGCAAATCAACATAGTAAATTCATTAGTTTCATTTAATTTGTGTCTAAATATTCTTTTCATCTTGCAGTTTTTGAGATTGATTGAACTGTTTCTTTTGTATTTACTTATTTTTTAACAGTTGTGACAAACAACCATTTTTAATGATGCGACTTCAGCGGGATGCTTTTATTATGAAGACAGATTCTCTGCATCACAGTACAAAGTCTTTTGACAAAATGTCAATGCAACACTCACACTCCTCGTCTGTCCCCTCGGGGTCCTCCATTAGTGTGCAGTCTATCAGTGAGACGACTCCATTCTGCCAATAGAACACAACACAACTTCTCAACACTGGCTTCATTCCACTTAGACACGATTCCGCAGAAAACGATTTGTGGCAATAAGCAAAGAATTTGCTTCATTCCGCAGAACTTTTGCTGAAAACGGTTTGCGCTATTGTTCGACTGCTGACGCTGCGGCTTCACTGTTCGGCCTCGCATTCACTGCCCTCACACTGTCATCAAGTTCTTACAGTAAAATACAGCCAGGGTTATAGTGCCTCCTCAGCACTGGAAAACATACAGATGCTCAGCATGAACATTCATCCGAGAAAAAGGAAAAAAAAACATGAAATAAAACAAAATAATAGTAAAATAAAAACTAGAGAAAAAATCACATTAAATGTAACAATCAATGCAATTTTAGTGTCCACAATGTTAAGCTGTGAGCGCGCACCTTGGTGAGATGCAGCTTCCCCCCGGAACCTCTGGTGCAGATGATTAAATGCTTGGAGAAGAGAAAACACTGCCTCTCCCCCTCCTTCTTCAGAGACAGGGAGCCCAGTCGCCCACGGGTGATCTTGCCCTTCTCGCTCATCGGCACATGGATGAGAGACCCTGGATATCGGAGGAGAAGAAAGCGTGAAAGTCCAAAACCGACAAAGGGTTGGAAATTAATGAAGACAAAGAAAAAAATGGGAAGATTTTATGTTCTTGGGCCACTGTTCATACATGTGCAAAATTATACCTGAGCTTCAACTGAATTTCTATATTCTAATGGGAATTGAATTTCAGTAGAAATTGAATCCTGTCCATCTACTAAAATGCATGTTTTCCAAGTTCAGAGGCTGAATGCATGATGTCAAGGTTTACCTTGTCTGACAAACGTCTGGCTGGTGTCCAGGAGGATCTCGCAGCCCTCCACGATCATGCGCTCGATAGCCAAGTTCTTCCTGATGTTCTCAGTCTCGCTCACTTCATCGTGCATTATTCTGAGGACGAGGAGACACTTTGCTGTCACTCTTATTGGTACTTCTGAAATGTTATCGGTCAATAATTTCCTTCAATCGGTCAATCTAAATTGTTACGACAGAACCAGACTCCAGTATTAAGTAATGCATTAAACACATAAACATTAAATAATGTGTTTGCTCTGAGTTTAAAAAAATAATGCATCTAATAGTATAACAATGCAGTGACTTATATATAATTATATTTTCAGAATAAAGACATATCTGCTCTGTCCCACATAGTTGTTGCTCTCAGCAGTGATTCGATTCAAAATGAATATTCTGTAGTATGCAATACTTTGTTTTTTTTTATCATGCTTATCACATTTTATCATGCTACCATTATGTCAAAAAATATGATGGTCAGCGTACTAGCATAGGTACATTTGAACTGTTTGCTGTGATATTCAGGTACCTTGAAAGCTCCTCCAGCTTGGATTTTGCATAATCCAGACTGTTTCTCTCTATATGTTCATGCGGTGTGTGGGCCAGAAGTTCGTGAAGCGTGAGGATGTAACGGGGAATCTGCAGAGACACAGCAGCAAGGCAGTCAATATGCAACTCGGCTCACACAGACGCTTGAATGTAACCACGACGCAGCGGCGCACGCGCAGGAATTTTCACGTGCATCTACACTAATGAGAAGTGGATCAGTAGAGAGCAAAATCCACAGCGATCAGCAAAATTTATCTTCAACACAGCAGAGCCTGCAGTCAGCCCCAGCAGAGCGGTCTGCCAGAAAACTGCAAGGCTTGCCAGAAAAGCAGCCATTATTAAGGCTGGAAAAAACAAAAGAAAACCAAAAACCAACTGCTTATTATAGTCATGAAAAACACGATGGCGATATTCTGAGCAAGAGCAGACGCATGCCTGCTGTTTCTGTTCTTGATCAGCGCTGCAGCAATATGGGACATGGCTGAGAGAGCCAGCGAGTGCTCAAGGAGGCAGGTGATTGAAGCCAAGTCCCGACTGAGGCCGGAACAAAGGCCAAAATAAATAAAGCACACACACGCACAGAACAGCATTAATGATAACATCGCTGAGTGAAAATGAGTCAATCTTATGTCTAAATGTCACCACTGTGTGTGGTAAAACTTACTGACACAGCAGTTCATTTTTAGCATATGAAGAATGTACTGATGTAAACATATAAATATATTATAGCAGTAGCGTTTCCGGTGGAAAATGCGCGTTAAGGAAATCAAGAAAAGCCAAAGAGACTCGAAAATGTGGCCAAACAGGTGCTCAAGGTCAAAATTTTACAGACGCAACTGTCATACTTGATTGTACTTTGCTGTACATGACAAAACTGTCAACAGTGAATGCTGAAAGGAAATATAGAAATAAGACAGTCATGAACAGTTTCCCCACAGGAAGCCACGACTGCTTTCACTGAGGGAAACTACAGCAAGACGATAAAGGTTTCTACTGCTTCATATTTATTTATTTTTGTACACACGCAAGCACACACTATATATATTTAAATATACATATTTTACATCTTATATGTTTTACTATTTTCAGATGTCTATTTTCATGTAACACCAACAGAGGCGCTTCAGCAGTTTTGTTGTTTGCTTTGCTTACAAAGGCAACAAAGCGATTCAACCAATTCCCGCGGGCCACATTTGTTCACAAAAGGACTGCGTTCAGACTGCGACTGAGCAGCAGCAGCAGAAGCAGCCCGGTGCATGTCACTGAACTGACCTGGAACATGGGGTAGGTGAGGAAGGTCTCCAGGGTCCTCTCCTCACAGTCGGGCTTGGCCTCGTACTGCTTCAGCAGCTTGTCAAAGTCTCGGTTCTGCTTGCAGTGAGCCAGGATCTGCAGGCTGTACTGGTGGTTCCTCACAAACTCCTGGTAGATGTTCAGCATGGGCAGCAGGATGTCGAACAGGTCGGCTGTAAGAAGGGCATCGGCGGCGAGAGACGGGAGCTCAGCTGTGACACCAGCTACAATTCACAACGGCGCCGCTTGAAGTGAGTCACCGGAGGAGCTGAAGAAGTACGGAAGAGGTTCTTACCCAGGACTAAAGTCGGCCAGCTGGCTATTCTGGCCTTGAGACCCTGGTAGAAGATCTGATGCAGAAACATGATGGTTTCACTGAAGGGGGAAAATAGGAGAAACAGGGTTGAGATGTTAAATGCTCAATTGAATTTTCTTTAGAAAAATAGAGAGTTGCTGTCTGCTTTGTTGAGCCACGTCTGTTTCCCATTCTCATGTCTGTCATTACTATTTGATAAAATGAACGAGATATTCTGAAACAATTCACGAACAACATGAATGACTTTTCATGAGTGGAACATGTTTCCTTTAAGTTTGCTGCCATATTTAGTATTATAGCAATTACGTTCAGGCTTTAAAGCTGTTGCTTGTTGATGTCCCAGGGACAAGGTGCCCACATTGGATGTAAGACAAGCTCATCATTTGACCCAGGAAAAAGGCAGCTTCGATATGTGGATAATTGACATAATACAAGCATCTGTACTGGACATGGAATTAACTAATGGATTCAAACTAAAAAAGAAAAAGAAAAACCTGGTTAGAAATGAGAGGTTCTTTTTTTGAATATTTGCATTATTGAACACTGCACAGTATCACAAGACTGCATGATGAACATTCCACCAGGACAACTCAAAAGTAGAGAGTGAGAGTCTGGAACCTGTTGAGGAATATGCTGCTGACATCATCGTGGGTGATGGGCGGCTTCTTGGAGCTGGCCGCCATGCGCAGCGGCCTCAGGAAGTTGTTGACCAGGATGTGGAGCTGCTGCACGTACTCGGCCTCCGAGTCCACCATGCTGAACACCACCTGGTTCCTCTTCCTCATGCTCTCGGCGTGAGGTGAGCGGATGTAATCCTGGATGATGGTCTTCCACTTCCTCCTGCAGATCCAGCCTCGCAGGAAGCTCTGGACCTGTGGATTCAGAGGGACGCAGTGAGGCCCATCCATTGGCTCAGGGACACACGTTCAAACCACAAACGTGTCGTTACTTTTTTGATTTTCTTGATTTCTGAGTCGTCGTCTGACGGCGCGGCCGCAGGGCTGGCGTGGATCTTCTCGTTGTCTTTGAGTAACCCTGCAATCTGTTGGAGAGGGAGCCATGAGAGGAGCTATCAGCTTCAGTTTCAATAAAGACAAACCTTTTTTGGGTCACAGCGGTCATTTGAATCAGGTCTTTGTGAAAACTCTCCTGCAGGTTAAAAGAAATAAACAGCGTGGCGCTGCCTTGAGCTGTTTAGCCCTAAATGTCTCCATTTACTTTACAGCGGCGCTAACCGTCACTGTGTTTGGTGGAGGGGATGCAATACAAGGCGGTGTTCATGCATATTCGCCGCATAATTTGATTTCAATCATCGCATTTGCACATTAAAGCAAAAGTGACTATTTGATGTGGAGAATACAGCTGGGAGCGCGGCCCTGTCGGAGGCATTGTTTCCGAGAGGAGATGCAGAGTGTTCAGCCTGAGCCGCGTCTCTCCACTTTCGTTTTCTGTCCGCACCAATCATCAACAAAAAAAAAAAGGAAAAAGATTACTTTCACGAGTACAGCTGCTGTTTGTTTTGATGGCAGAATAATGCAGAGATGGAATGAAAGATTAAAGGAATAAGGATGGACTGCATGTTATTAGTGTTTCAGCTACAACTTTCTAACAGTGACTGACTGAGTTTAATTAAAATGAAACACCTCAGCCAGGCAGCAACAGAGGTGGCAGCACATGTTGAAAAACGCCTGTTTGCTTTATGTCCCCGCCTGCTGATTTGTTCGTACCGGAATGATGCACCAAGCACCACCTTCTCTTTATTCTCGCGGCATCACGGTGGATGTTACCTCTGACTTTAGCCTTTCAATCTCTATCTCCCCATCTTCTATCTGTTGTCGAAGTTGCTTAGCAACTGTTTTCTCCGTCTCCACAATCTGAAGCAGATGAAGATACTTCTGCATGAGGGTCTCATGCTCATTGGCCAAGTTTCTGTAACTGTAACACACACACACACACACACACACACACACACACACACACACACACACACACACACAGTTGCATCTTATATTAAAGCAGACAAGGTTTCAATTTCATCATGTCTTACATGTAAAATCCACATATAAAACCCCCAATGAATCCCCTGCAACATTTTTTTTTTTTTCAACCATTCCAACTTTAAATAACGATGTCTCCCACATCTGGCTGAGGTTACCTGGCGTGTGATATAGCCGCCACCCATTCATCGCAGTCCTTCACGTCTTCCGTGCGTAGCTCGAGCGCCTTTTGGTTTTCGTGGGTGAAGCTGACGGTGAAATAATACTGAAACAAGCAGACGGAAGGGAGATGCAGAGGTTAGAACCGACAGGGATGTCATGCAGGGTTTTTCTCCGCAGATGCAGCACTTTGTTACTACGCTGCCCTCTAAACAAATGTGCTGCACAGTGGCTTCCCTGAGCCCCCTGCCCAGTTCTCGTTTGGGTGTTTGTTTGGCTGCCTCGCTGCTGCAGATATCAAGCGGGTGATTTAAAAGCACACTGGGCCTCGCTAAGCCACACCCACCGGCACCAGTGATGGAGCACAGCGAGGGAAGCCTCCACCAGCACCTCATTTTTTACTTGTTTCCTAGCAACTGAAGCTAAACTACCAGCACTGCTGTAATAACTATTATCAACAGTGATATTTTTTCTTGTTAATGTAAGAAAAATCATAGGTATAAATTGTATATTTTATACTTTAATTCTCTGCCACACTTTTGTGGTTACCGCCTACCTTTCGATGAGTAAATGACACATCAGAGGATGTTCAAAGACCAATACAAAACATCACACTGTGGTTTTCTTGTTTGCAATAATTATTAGCATTCATGAGAGTTAGATATATATATCAGATATTTCTTTAAAACGCTCACTGACTGGGTTGTTCCACTTTGATTTCACTGGCAAACCTTTTCAATCAGAGCAAACGTGGGTGATCCAAACAATAAGACGTACAAGAGATCAATCATGTGGGAAAAAAATGGCAAAAAAAGAAAACAAAACAGTCTTTGACGTCCAACGAGTAACACGTCGCCTGTTCACATCGTGACAACTTTGTGGCGCGCGACTCCGTCCTCTGGCCTGCAGACGTTGAACAGGCGCCTATCAACCTTCAGCTGATAATTATTCATGGCTGACTGCTCCTCCATTTTCACTTTCATCAGGTATTCATCCTACTGTCAAAGAAAATATATTTCTGGCAGAGAGGCAGGAGTGTTGTTGTAGTTTTCCCTCATGAGCTCGTCATGCCTTGTGGTGGCGCGTGATTTTCATCCATCTTTAGAAATCATTGCTCAATCAATACTAAACCAGCAGGGGGAGGGACACGGGAACAGGCTTGTTTGTGTCCCATTGAAATGACAGTCACTCGCTTGTTCAAATGATTTTCAACCACCTTGCAACAGTAGTTCAGTCCTGCATCACATTGGATGAGGAACGCAGTATTTGGTTGTCGCGTCACCTTCATTGATATTAGAGAGATTTGTCTCACTGTTGACCTCCATACACATTTCCCTGACCCTTCACTGGCTGGACTAGCCCATTTCAATGGATCAGATTTTCCTATACCATTTACTGGCAGGGCGTCCAGATCCCTGTGTCTTACCGCCGTTTGACGCGTTTATTTCGTGACGAACGTCAACACGGCAACATGTCTTTTCTATAAACGGTCTCTGACCCCTCCGAGGTACGACGAGGAACAAATTTAGCCCACTCACATTAATAGAAGAGATGCAACACGCTGCCTCTCCCTGTTCGCCCGCCTCTTCCAACTGCATCATTCTTTAGGATGCAAATAAGAGTTGCCATAGAAACCTTGGGTGCAAATGCATTATCATTTTCACACTAACTCCGTTTGCGGAAAAATATAATGTGGGGATTATGGAGGATTGCCATAACGTTGCCGCTAAACCGCAAAAACCCAGGTGGGCTCAGGCGATAGAGGCGATAGCTCCTCACTAGTGTTTGTCCCCGCTGAGGATGCTTGTTTGTTTACACTGAGCGCCAACACTTAAGCAGCACATCATATTAAAACGCAGTGGTCAGCTGGAGCAGGTGCGCTGCACAAGTGCCTTCGCTCTCGACCAACGGAGTGGCCAACCAACAAAAGACAACGTCTTTCCTTTTTTTCCCCTCAAGAAACCACTCCAAGATGGCACGCAGCTCAGACTGTCCTCAGCAGGCGTTTGTGGAAAGCAGAATGCAGCTGAAACAACAACAATAACAACAACAACAACGGCAGTAGAGAGACATAAAGGATCAAAATCCTTCCAGGCGCCATTCCTCTTGTGCCTGAGAGGCAACTTTTGCGAGCACAATATTAGCTGTTGTGTCGCATTCTGCTTTGTCAGCGCAAAGGCAGCTGTTCACAGGAGGAAGAACCTGGACTGGCTTTGGATTGCAGCCCTACCTACAGAGTCAGGCACGGCGCCTGCAGAGAGGAGAGGGGAGGAGAGGAGCTGCTTGCAGTGTGGCATTATGTTCCCCCAGTATTCACATAACAGTCCTGCTGACATCTCCACCGCTCTATGCCGTGTTGTTTTTTTTTTTTACACTGAATCCAGATCATTTCATTGATGAAACTCATTCATTTGCAGATTTCATTTAATTGATTGATCGCTGAGCTGTGATGTTGTCTCTGTGTCACTTTGTTGATCACACTGAGTGACTGAACAATTATCACGTTCGATGCAAGCAGATGCTTAAGGATTGCAGCCAAAAAAGGGGGGTAAAAAAAAAAATCCTGTCATGATTCTCCTTTGGATGCTAGCTCAGAAGGGGCACCCTGCTGTTCCTTGAATTACTGCTTTGCTGCAATTTCCCCCTTTCCACCACAAGGTGGCGACCTCGAGGCGACAACTTTTTTGGTGTGTTTTATCGGAGGGGGGCATTAGGTGTATCGCTCTCCGCCTTGAAACGCCGAAAAGATGAGTGAAAGTCAAAGGCAAAACACCTTTGCCGGCAGAGACGCAATTGAACGCATCGCCTCCGAGAAAACAGCTGGCGAGCGGCCGGGTGGTGCACGCGCCGAGCTCCACCTGGAAGTCTCCCGTCAGTCTGCCGCAACCTGAGGGAAACGCTGCTGCATAGCCGCCGTGACATGATTGTGTGTTAATAGTGTTACCTCATCATTAATGCCACGAATGGAATTACATAACGTCGCGATACAACAATGTTGGGAGCGTTTGTGCCGCGCCGGATTCGAGGTCATCGTGCGAAAACAGCTCCGTGCGCGCCAGGGAGGTGGTGGTGGGGGGCCGTGGGGAGGGGAGGGGGCGTGCGCTTTGTTCGCGACTAAAATAGAGTTCAAAGACGTTTTTTTTTTTTTTGCGGCGCAGACGCACATTTCCCCATGCAGCGTTGCACCTCGTCAATATTTCAACGCGAAGCCTGAAAAACCGAAGCGGCGAGCGAGGAGAGAGTGTGTGTGTGTGTGTGTGTGTGTGTGTGTGTGTGTGTGTGTGTGTGTGTGTGTGTGTGTGTGTGTGTGTGTGTGTGTGTGCTTTACGCGCGCGCGCACGCTCCCCATACCTGTTTTTCCAAACACTCCTTGGCTGACTGCGAGGGCTTCGGCGAAGGCGCCCTGTCGCATATGCAGCCCTCCAACAGGTACAATCCCGAGGGTCGCGAGCTCGACTCGTTCTCGAAATAAAAGAGCATGTTTTGCAGCAAAGCGAACCACTTTGTGTGCCATTTCGTGTTGTCCGAGCTCCGCTTGCTCAGGCACCCGCGCCTCGTGCCGTCCTTTTTCGCCAAAAGCCCCAGGTAGGTGACATGACCATCGTTCAGCCGTATTCCCTTCTGCATCTTTGACGTGGAGACTTGAGCCGCACAAGGTGGATGATCGTGTCGTTACATCCTCCCGAGGTCGCTCCCGGAGAAGGGATACAAATGAAAAAATGTCAATAAAAAAATTAAAGAAAAAAAAATCAACAAGACTTTCCCCTTTCCTTAATGCGGACCACAGGCAGCGAGCTCGTCCACTCGGTCCGACGCATTCACCATTTGGGCATTGGTGTGCAAAACGCGATGGCCAAGATGAAAGTCCAGCATCCTAAAAAAAAAATAAAAAAAAATCTTTTGTCATACTCCGCAGGGCCACATAATCCGGTCGAAGAAAACCTCCTCCCCTAAAAAATAAAAAAGACGCAAAGGAAGCGATAAAGAAGGAGCGAGATGAGATGAGAGGGGAAGCGGTTCGGGGTTTGTCCTTTTCTCACATGAAATCTCCAGAAAGCAGCAGGCTGAGTGCTGAGCTCGGCAGTGCTGGCTGAAGTCACATGACGCATGCTTGGGAAAGCATATTTCAGGACCTTGGACAGAGGCGCTTCCACAAGATGCCGCATAAGTTGAGTTTCCTCTCCAGCCCACAGCGCCGCGCCTGAAGGCAACAAGAGAGACTCGGTTCAGTGGAGAAATCAGCCCCGGAGGCAGCTGGATTTTCACCGATTGAACAGCTTCAAACCTCCCCCACCGAGACAAATACATAGATTATGCTCAAGGTTTTGGACCAATCTGTTCTTTTTTTTCTTCTGCAGTTTGTTATAAAACAATTTGATTAACCATTGTGAATTATTAACAGTGCGAATAAAGAAATTCAAATCAGCATGCAGTGAAATAATAAGAGTTTTATTTTCTTCTATAGCCCGATGCTATTTTTTATTTATTTGATTCTTTTTTGTTGCATATTATTCATACAAGGAATTAAATAAAATTATAGTTTTGGACACTTTCAATTAAAAGCCACATGTAAATTGCAACAGATTGTCCCTTGGTCTTTACTCCATTACTTTGAAAACCATTGTATTAGAGGAGAAAAGACTTGATTGTCTTCACTTTGACAGCAGATCTATTTTGACACAAGTTCAAGAATGAGTGTGTAACATTTTCTGTTGTTGTTGTTGTTGTGTGTACATACTTACATAAAGTCACTGAATCTATTCATTCACTGTTGTGTTTTCATTCTTTTTACAATGGGCCATTAACAAGAGCAAGTCCACTTGTGTCAGGCCGGGACTAGAGGCAGGACTCAGACGCAGGACTCAGACGCAGAGGATTGAGGCCAAAAGTAAATTTATTACACTCACAACTGAAACTCAGATCAGAGAGATAATTAAGGGAACAGAAAATCACTCCTGAGGAGGCCAAAGGACTAAAGTCCATATAATCAAAACTAAATCTAGTCTAAGAAATGTACAAAATCAAAATCACTCACAAGGAGGAAAAGGCAAAAGGCTAAACTACAAATAATCTCTACAAAAGAGGAAGGAACTCGGAACATAAGTCTACGGACAATATCTATCTTCTAATAACAAAACTTATCGCTAAAAAAAAAAATCACTCAATCTCGAGGAACAACTGGCTTACAGTGTACCCTTTGAGCTGTGAGTGGGAACAAGGCTAGACATGACAAACAAAGACACTCTGGCACGAGACAAGGGAAACGCAGACTTTTTAAACACACAGGGTAACAAGGCACAGGTGGAAACAATGGGTAATTGGGTCAGACGCACAGGTGGCACATGGGGGTGGGGGGGGGGGGGGTGATCTGAGAGGAAGCTGACTTGGGCTGTCAAAATAAAACAGGAAATGACGAGACAAAACCCCAAGACAAGACAAAACCTCACCACGGTGTGACAGTCTGGATGTGATCATATCCATCCATCTGCAGTAGCAGGAGATGTGGACCTGCTGAGTGTTTGAGAATCAAGCAAGACACATCAAGCAGATACAAGCATGAGGCTGCACGGGATAAAAAAAACAAAAAAACCAAACAGTTTTCTTTCATTCCCTTAGATCTAACTGTAGCTTACACTTTGGACCTTTCAGTGAAAACAATGTAATTGCACCAGAAAGACTGAATTTGCAGCGTTAGCTCTTCCTGAGTGACACCATGACGTCATGTGGGAATCAACAGACGTGTCTTAGTTGCTGCAGATCAGCACTGTAAATCGCACTTGGCAATGCACTTATCTGAGCTGCCAATTTGTTTAAAAGGTACAGGCTCTAATCTGCCTCTGTCAGTCCTCTGGCTACTTCTTAAGGTGAAGATTTATTTATTACTCCATCTCCATTGTTATCTGTTCTCTCTGGCTCTGATCTGTTCTGCCATAAATCCCTGCAGGCTTCACTGTGTCCGCCTCCACAAGCCCCCTTTTATTCCTCTCAATTAGTCACTCAGTTGTAAAATATCAACTAAATGATGCAAAATTGGGGAACTAATGCAGGTGGCCTGTAAAATTCTACTTGTTATAATCTAGTTGAATTTAGATTTTTAGACTATTGCCTGAAAAAAAAGCAATCCATGAGTTTGAGGCCATTTTCCTTTTCTTTTTCTGATCGGTTGACTTCACATCAGTGAGCACTTTGTGTCTGGTTGATGTGAGACACATTTAAATAAAAACACATTGTGCAAACCCTCACTTTCATGTTTTTTTCCATGTTGTAAAACATTTTACTTTGCATCAATTTCCAAATTTTGGACACCTTGGAATTTCAAAAAGTGCATTTAGTTTTTTTCCCCCCAATTTGATTGACAAATTGCCAGAAAATGAAGTATTTTTAAATTTAAAATCAAGTCAGAGTGAAGAAATCTGCATTTCCCGTATTTCCCCTCAAATGTAGGACCGATGACATCAGATCAGGTAAGAGACATCAGACCAGAACGGGGTGGTGGTATCACAAAAGTCATGCATCATTGTCAGGGTTTCCTGACATTGTAATCTGCACCCACTTGTGTGACCGTGTGTGTGCATGTGTGCCACACTGTGTTCCACTGTGACGGTGCCTTCACTGTTGACTGGAGGATGCGGCTGCGGCGTCCCCTTCCCTCCCTGAGCCGCCCATGTGAAAAAAAAAGGCGTCCGTCCTGATTACACGTTCCACCAGCCTCCTAATTCGCCGTAGTCCTCTCAAATGACATTTACTAATTAGTTCCTTCTGTTTTTAGAAACAGCCCTCTGATTTTTATCCGGGTTCTGTCATGCTTGCTGTCATGTAGAAACAAACAAGACAGTCAGAGTCAGTTTGATTGAGAGGGAGCAAATATGCGAGCAACATATCTGGTGCCCCTTGAAAGGATGATGCTGTGTTGATCTATGTGGATGATCTGCAGACGAGGGGTGAATAGAGAACAACGGCAGTGGTGCCACAATGTGAAGAAGCTCATCCCACGTCTGCAAGGAGGGGAGCTGCAGAGTTACCATGATTTTTAGAAAGTGCAGAGCTGAATTCATCCACCTGGATGACAAAGCACCATAAAAAAACAACAACATTATTTTGCAGAATTATCTGTGATACTCTTGTCATGTGCAAGATGGGAAAAATGTGTGTATCGCACAAAAGCACCATAAGAGCCAAATGATTAAAATTCACATGCAGACAAAAGTTCCCCCCCCGCAAAAAAAAATGTTAAGAAAATAATTGAGTGACATTTATTCTGTAATTGTTGTTATAACCTTGTTAATTTTAATTTAAAGACATTTGATGACAATGGTTTTATGTTGTCATTTGGAAAGATGCTGTTGATTTCTCTTGTCTTTGCTTTCTTGTTTGAAAGGAGTGCTGTCACGCAGGTCACTTCTCCTGGGGACGAATAGCTTAATTAGCAGTTAATAAACCAAATATTTATGTTCTATTTATATTCAGCAAGCCTTTTTTCAATCAAATCCTGGGACTTTTATTTTTTACTTTATACAGAACTCCTGTTGTTAACAGGTCTGTAAGTAAAGTTTCACTCAAGTGGGCAGTTTTAAAAATGAATTGATTTCAAATGCACTACTGTGGAGATTTAATTGCACATATCAATAGCTTTTTTTTTTCTTCCTCTGCCAGTAAGATGCCAGCTGGGCTCATCCTTTGCAACCACCGGGTGGTATTTAAGTGTCACTTGAACTAACTAGAGGCTCTCTTGTGGAGGCACTCGAGCGGTTTCTGGACTCCTCAGTTTCTGAGCCCCCTCCTGAATAAAGGAAATGCAAAAAGATTTTAATTCTAATTTTGGTGAATGGCAACTCCTTTATGAAGTAAAATTAATTGTACCGTCGCTCCATGCAAATTGCATGTTTTCTTAGGGGGACTTCAGTGGTTTCTTGGTTTTGGGTCTCTGCTATGAATTTAGGTTGATGTGTCTCCAACGAGGCAGGGAGGCATCGGTCCCACGGCTGCTCCCTTTCAAACTCAGGCTGATTCTCTTTTGTCAGAAGCGGTTAGGCGGCCTGCCACTCACTGCTCATGAGTGGGGGGAGAAAGTGGACCCACCAAACACTGGCTGCGTTATGCACTGCAATACTGCTGGCAATGGCATCCGACAATGTCTAACCTTCACGTCACGTGCGTTGGCTTGCACAAAAGAAAAAAAAGAAACAAACACATCTTTTTTCCTGCGTCTTGTTATTGGAGATGGCTGCAGCCATGTGCTGCTCGCCTGACACTCCCATCGCTTACAACCGCATTGTGTAATACAGCGCAGAGATGTTCCAGGGTGCCCCAGGGGGAGCGGCTGAACCTTGGTCACATGCATGTAGGAAGTCTGGGCTTGCGCGCATGCAGATTTCATGTCTGCCTGCCTTCAACCTGCCACAGGGATCTTCTGCTTTTATTTACTTGCACGTCAGCTGCTCACACTTTGATTTCGCTGCCTGATGAGAGGGTCACACAAAGCTAGCAGGTTTAATTAACCCGCGGTGCATGCCGCCGCTCTGTAGACCACACACACACACACACACACACACACACACACACACACACACACACACACGCGCGCGCACACACATCCTAGTCATTACTAGCGTGCTAATATAATCCCCCCTTTATCTGCAAGCGTGCAGCTTTTACTCCACATGCACAAGAAGTCTATTTTCTGCAGCCAGCGATGAAACAGTGCGCACCGTTCAAGTGCTCTATTTTCGGAGCAGGACATGAATTATGGAAAGAAGTGGCCAACAATGTGTATTGCCTTCCCTTTTCCACTGACCCGACTGGGCCGAGCGAGAGGGAGACAGTTGGAGAGCGTCTGCGATGAGTGACCATGAGTTGCTCTTGGAGTGTCGGTGGGCAGCAGCCCAGCTCTTGGCAGCGGCCCAGGCCATTGTGATTTGTGTTTGCTGTAGCCTGCAGGGTCGCCACCTGGCTGCCGCTTCCCCTCCGATCTCCCTGGGTAACGCAGAGTGCATTCGCAGCAGGTCTGTAATTGAATTTCACACGTGTCACAGTCAGCTTAACTGTGTGTTTTTTTTTGGGGGGGTTTGTCGGCGAGGCGCGTTGAAAAAATGCATTCCGGAGAAGATGAGGGGTGGCGGTGAGGGAAGGTATCCTCCTCTGCACACTGTTGCTAAAACTGCTGGAGTATTGCATCTGCATCACGAGCCTTATAAACTATTAATAGTGCTCCATGTGCGTTTTTTTTTCAAATCAATTTCTATTTTATCCCTAAAAGGAGAAGATTTGACCTGAGAATACCCACGGCCAGACTGTTTGTTTTCCTACACAGAGCTCTGATCAATAGAGTGAATACATAAGAAGGAGGCGAGGTGAAGTTGAATGTGGTTAGGTGAGGTGTTCTATTTATTTATTTCTTGATAGACGCGTGTTAGCCAGTCAGTGAGAGGGAGGATGTACACAAGCTGCCTCCTGGAGATCCACTCTGGAAGAAAAGGGTTTCTGTTATTATTTGGTCCCTAAAAACTGTAAAGTTTGCTCAACATTTAAAGGGAACATTCAACCCAAACATTAGGAGGGAGATGATCCCACTGTAACTGTGCCGTAGCCGTGCACTACAGTGGAAAAAAAAGAAAAAATGTTACATGCTCTGATACTGGTTTTGTTTAATGTTACATGCCACTGGAGCTTGCCCTATATAGGGGAGCTGACAACAGTGACTATTTTGGCAAAGTGGTGTAAACGTCCATGTCTCGAGCCAAATTGATCTATGATGCCCTCTGGACATGTGGATGACACAGGAGTACAGAGACATGTTATCTTTTTCTTCTGCTGTGTTGTTTGTTTATTTTTTCAACAGTAGAATTTTGAGTTTCCGTATTGATCCATTGGGTCAAACATTTACTTTGAATAAAAAAATAACTGGAGGTTTTGTTTCACCGGCTCAAAGCTTCACTCTATAAATAGAAAGAAACAGTTTATTTTTAATGTGCTTTAATTTCCCTCTTTTTATTTTCGCTGCTGGCTTCTGAACGTACGAAACTGAAAACACAAATGCATGACATAGTGACAAATGAAGAATAATCCCCCCCCCCAACCATACCCTCAGAGAGTCCTCTGTCTGACCCTCGAGCCGTTGAACGCGTCGCTACATTTACCAGTCGGTTAAATCTTTTAGCGAAGTCCGTTCACCGTTGGGGAGGAACTGACTGTTGATGGACTCCTCTTAATCGCCAGCCATCTGCTTGTGCTTCTGCACGTTCACGTTTTCCACGTCCTCCCCGTACTGTACATCTCCGCATAAGAGGCGAACACTCCCCTCTAAGTAGGCCAATTACCAGTCACTATGAACATGGACGTTAATACAGTGTGGCAGAGCCCAAGAGGAGCCGCAAAGGCAGGGTGTCTTCTCCAGCTAACATGAACTCAGAGGGAACATGTAAACAAGTCCCCACATTACATAATCCGTCCCCTTTTTTTTTTCCTTGAAGCATCTTCTCTCCGCACAGCCGATCCCCCTTCAAGCCCTCTCTCGCAGCGGCAGCAGGAGAAACCGCTCGCCTTGTTTAATTCTACAGTTCCGCTGATGTTCACGCGCAGCGCTGGCTCTGGTGAGCCCTCTTCTTTTACAGTATCGCCAAAGTAAGGCAGGGGGTGGTGATTCGAGAAGAAATTTCCTGAAATGTTGGACGAGCTGCTGTAAAAGTGAGCTGCTTGACATTTTCCAAGGGTTGGCTAATATTAGAATATTTTGTACAAGCGGGGATGAAAGAAGGTAACGCTTGAGTGATGCTCATATTCCAGATGCAACACTGGCAGCACTTCAATTTTTCACATTTCAGCTCACATGCAGTATTTACATTAAAGGGCTGAAACGTCTCTGAAAAATGACTGAAAGAATCGAAGTGACAGACATACAAACGTATGATTACAAACTCCTTTGCCTGGATTGTCCCTCCTACCCTGACCATGTAGCAAAATGTGTATATTGTTGGCTGTGGACTCTGCAAAACGTTTCTTGGCTCAGTCCTGACCTGGGTCTTTCTGTGGGGAGTTTGCCTTCTATCGATGTGTCTGTGCACTTTGTCTCTGGGTTACTGCGGCTTTCCCCTCTGGTCCAAAACATCCTATTGTAGCCTGGACAGCTGTAGGACAAGGAGTGATACGAGAAGAAAAGATAGTTTCATGTATGTGGTTGTCTGAGCCACTGCAACTCTGCCAGTGCAGGAATGTGGCCCAGTATCCCCCTGCCTACATAAATCGAGGATAAAAAAAAAAAGAAGCACCAGTGACAGTGGTGCCATGTTGGGCATCATGCAGAGATTTCCTCCAAAATAACAGAGGCGACGGGACCTCCGGCTGTAGCTATCGCCAATGCAGTCCCCGCAGTACTCAATCACTGCTAAATTAAATCCAGGGATGACAGATGCTGCCACTCAGCGGCAGGTTAGTGGGGTCAAATTAAGATCCATACGCTGACCTTTCCCTCCACTGCCTCTTTTCACACTGCCCATCATCGGGCCTATCAATAGGAACTAATGAGCCTTAATGGTCAAACGCTGGCACAGCGCCATCACTTACACCACCAACCTCACCAGGCCTCGGCAAGGTTGCACCACCGGTGGAGTTTAAACAAAAAGTTTTCAGTATTTTCGACAAGTCTTTTTCTTCTTCTGTTAAAAATGCATTTTATTTCTTTTTTTCTTGCTCTGATTGGTTGGATCAGCACATGTTTTTGTCACAGCAAACTTTTGAAAATCAAGTTTAAATTAAAAAATGCACTTAAAACACGGGTTGCGTCTTTTTGTGTCACCTTAGAGAGAGCGTGGCTGACTTTCCTTGTGTAGTGGGCTGGTGGGTAGTCGGGTTTAGAGGAGGGCAAGGTGGCACATTAAGGACCACCCAGCTCTGTCTGGCTATCACAGGCACAAGCAGGCTGTGATTTCCACCTAACTGACCTTCTCGCTGCTTACTGACAACATGCCCTCTAAGACCAAAGAAAGTGCAACAAAAGCTCCGGTTCCAACAGGGATAATTAGAGTAATAATTTATGATGGAGAGTTGGATGAACATTAAAGGTCTGAAAATTTTACTGGATCTTCAAGACAGTCATTCACCAATGACTTGGAACATTTGTATATGTTTACGATGTTTACGAAGCATTTGAGAGGAGATCTCATGTTCAGATGCTCTCCGCCTTTGCACTGGATTTTTTTTCTTACTCTCTCTGTAACCCTGCAGCTTCTGCGCAGTCTAATGGTCCCAACGTGTTATTTCACCGCCGCATTCCTTCCGTGCGCCGCGTCGGCTACAGACAAGAAGATGTTTACCTGCCCACCAGCACAATGCGGATGACCTTCTCGCACCCTAAATCCATTCCAGTTAACGCTGCTTCTGCCGACTCTGCGCACATGATTTATACTTGTTTATCAAAGTGCTGCCCTTTCAGTCTGCTGCTAATGAGACACAGATCACCGGCCGTTTCATTTGTCATTCATTTGTCAGGCTTTTCCAAGGGCTGGGTTTAAAAAGACGTGCTTTTTTTTTAGTTGATGCTGTGACGTAATGCGCACTTCCTTCACCTCCCTCATCCTGTTGGGATCGTGGCAGCACTAATTGTGGAACCACAAACCTCCTTGAGCGCGGATAATCTTCGGCTTTTATCTGTGCATCAAAACGCGCTCATGAACAAATTTGGACACCCGGGTGAGCTTTTATGCATCGTAGTACAAATGTGCAAGTCTGGCCAAGGCTCACACCGAGCGACTGAGCCGTGAACTGTGAAAATGTCAGCACCTATTAATAACAGCGCCGGGTCGAGCGTGCCCCAAACGTAACGTCTGCACTTCATTCTGTATATTTAGATGATCAACATGAGAAGTCTATTTATGTCACACAGGGAGCGAACACTTGTTTCTTCCCCCTTCCCCTCCCCCTTTTTTTCACCACTGTGGCCTTCAGAGTGATGCTGCAGCCATGGGATTAATAAGCTTCTCCCAGTCTGACTCGGTTAGATTCAAAGCCACAAAACCGCAAGGAAGCCGAGCAGCAGCCGCCTGCAGTGCATAACAACAACTCTAAATCTGATGGAATTGGACAAGTCAAATGCGAGGGTGTAATTCGTGTGGAATAAAAAGGGACGGTTTAACATTTAAAGTTTCATCAGTTGCTGCTCAATACTGATGCTTGAAACTGAGATTTGAGGAGGGGTTTTTATAATAGGACGGCACTAATTACTTTTAACACAAGGATGTAAATGTTCTACAATATGATTCCTATTTTCAAAAATGGAAAATGTACAAGCCACAGCTCAAGAAAATGTCACCAATGGAATTAGTTTTTTCCCCAACCCATTCACAAAATGATAAGCAAAAAAAAAATAAAAATAAAATCTAAAATCAGAATCTGGATAGAGTTGAAAGACAGTTTGGGTTATTTTTCAATGAAGGTTTTGGTGTTAAACTTGAGAGTCAGGATATGTGTCACTGATCACTGGATAAACAAGGAAATATATTTTCTAGATGTCAGATCTAACCTCTACTAAAAGCCAGAGATGTACTTTTTGGAACGGTGTCGCGGTCGCACACCACATCTTGCCGCCTCACATCTTCTCAGCCTCTCAGACCGGATTCTCTTCTGGCGGCGTTGCAGCAGCGCAACGCTATCTCGACTCAGTGGAGATCTCCCAGCAGTGTGTGGACACATGCATCTGTTTATTTCAGCTCATGCACACCCAGCCTGAAGGCTAATTACATTTACACAGTCCACAGATTCCTCCCCCCTCCCCCCAGCCCCTCCACAACCCCCCATTGTCGCCTTGCGAGACGTCTCCACGACGCTGCCACAGAGACGAGAAATACGCCGAGGCTTGATGATGAAGCCTCTAATTGCGAGCTTGCTGGTGACTGCGACGAGCACACGCACGAGTTCAAAGAAAGTTTGAGTCGAAAAGAAATAAATACAAGTGTGTGTGTGTGTGTGTGTGTGGGGGGGGGAGCACAGTGGAAGAGCTCATTTGCACGTAGTTGGGGATGAATCCGCCCTGTGAGGATGTCTGAGGTGGAAACACCACAGCCACACGCATGCATGCATTCACACATGCAACCAGAAGCATGGAGGACAGAGAGGAGCAGGAAAAGACGCAGAGAGGGAAGCACAGTTGACTTCCTCTGTCGTTACTCACACCTGCAGTAGGATGCAATCACCATAGCAACAGGACTTGGAAACACTGTGCAGAGTTGGTATTTGAGGTTGTGATCTTTAATACCCCCTTCCTCTCCCTTTTCTCCTGCAGGATTAATAGAAAGGTGCTCATTTAGAATCCTGCATGGTTTAAAAAAAATAAAAATATATATTTTTATTTATTATACTTAATTACTAGAAGTAGTTGGATCATTTAAAGAAAAAAAAAAATCCTGTCTTTGATTAGAAAGCAACCTGTAGCGTAAATCTCTTTCACTTGAGTTCACTGTGATTTTTGACCATTTTGGAACTTTGATATTATACAGATCCACAAGGTGGTTTGTGTGATTACTGTATTTCTATTTGGTACAGATAATAGTTGAGCTGAAAATAGCATCCATCTCTGGCTGCCACAGGGTCTGCTCATGATATAATGATCAAGCCGCCCTGAGTGAATTAAGCACTAACTCCCAGTGACATTTCATCTTGAGATGAGATGTGGCATCGCTCTGATAACCAACATCCGCGGTGTGTCATGTGACCAGAGCAACGCAGCTCCTCTGGTGCTGAATTTGCTGCTGCCCATTCCGTTTCCTTTATCCCTCTTAAACATTCATCTAGCAGACCGCGTCTGCCTCTCTCCAGAACTGCCGCCTCATCATGTGCTAATAATGAGCCTGGTGGCCACACAGCTTCAGTCCGGGCCGATGGTCGACTTGACACTGCCATCTAGTGGTCGCGCCCGGCGAGCAGTTCCTGGAAGGTATCGACCAATAAATACCATTTATTTCCTGTTAGCGGAAATTTGTATATTTCATGGCATGTTGTTTCGAGGACACTATTTCAGAAATATTTTATTTATTTACTTATTTATTTTATTTTATTTTTTAAAAGAAACGGTTTCAGAAAGTATGTTGAACCAGTGTGCGAACAGTTCATTGATATGGTCGAGGCAGTTTTAAGTATTCATGACTGTTACAATATAGCAATAATAATAATAATAATAATAATAATAATAATAATAATAATAATAATAATAATAATAATTAGACATAAGGCATATTTGATGCACCCATTACAAATTAGATTATACACAAGAAATCAAACAAACTCAGGAAATGTGTCAACCATGTATCTGTCATTGCCAGTAATAAAGTTAAAACAGGTGTGACTCTGGTGTCCTATTTTCTGAATTGAAAAAATGTTCACATGCTTCTTTTAAATGCTGTTTAAAGAGTTCAAGCGACACGCTTGACTTTGTGACAGGCACCCACTCAGATCTCCACGGCGCCTGTACTAAATCACCATCGTCGCATGTCATGTATTTATTTTCACAAGTCCTCGGTCCACCAGCCGCACCTCATCCGGCCTGTTTTATGTAACAAGCAAGCAAACAAGTGAGAGAGCAGCATCAGACCGTCATCAGGGATACCCCACCAACCCCTCCCACTCCAGTCCGCCTTCATCTTGCCTCTGGGCTTCGGCTGAGATCCGCTCCTTGTGTGATGAGTCAGTCTATCAGCGTGCTCGCTTCTAATTTGGCCGTCACGTGTCTCCCATATCAGCATGTCCGAGTGTGAATTCTTTCTCGGAGAAGGCACGACACATGTGGAAAGATTACCTTGAGATTTCAGAGCGCGCACGTTACGTAAGGGCCACGTTGCGCAGGCTTTGGCGGAAGAGTGTTCAACAACGGTTCCATTATTGAAATGAAGCCTCACCTACGTCGACCTGTCTGAACCAAGATGTTCTGCCCACTCCGCTCTTACGTGGGTCTCAACATGCACACCGTTTCCTGTCACAGCCCCTTTGTCGTCATGGACACAGATAAGGGGTGAGTGGGGGTGGGAGCGGGGGGTTGGGGTTGAAAAAAGGAAAAGAAAACATCATCTGTGTCCATAGCAACTGAGTCAAGTTTAGTGCTGCCAAAAATGGTTTAGACAAAAGTCTTTTTAGAGACTTGAGATGTGTGTACGCAGCTGGCCGTGGCAGACGCCAACCAAACAGATCTTACACAACTGACACCAGGCTATGGCAAGATCTCCCTCTGATGAAAAAAAAAGAAAGAAAAAAGATACACGACTCAAAACACGTTACAAAATCCATCCACGGTTGGTTACAGCCATCAGCCCTTTGCTCAATACGGAGGAGAGGATTCACATCTGCAATTCCCTGTCAGTGGTGTGTGAGAGAAAATAGGCCTCCCCCCTCTGAAAACAGAGCAAGGCTTCCTCGGGAAGCCTCTAATCCCCTTTAGAAATCTTAGTCAACTACTATAAATAGAAAACATCCACAGAGCCCTCTGCTGGAGATGAATTCCAGTCTCCAACGTGCGCAGTGCTGACATTTCGGAGCGTGAAGGAAATGCTGCAGGACCGCTCACAGACTGGTGAGTTTTATCCGCGCAGCACTTTTTAATTCTGTGCAAAAAAAAGAAAACCCACACATTTTTAATTTCACTGCAGCCTCTTAACGTTCTGCTCTGTGCTCTGCTGGCATCTCACAGCGATAAACATTTCCCACACATGCATCCCTGCATCATCCTTGATGCTCCAACTCTCCGTGCTGCCACTCAGGGCGTCATCTCTTGGAATCACCTGGTCCGGAAATCTTAATCGAGCCCCCTGAAACAGACTGCTTCTTCTTATTTGCAGACAAGACGGCGTTCTGGGAATCTCCTTGCTCTGTCTCACACTGACAACTCACAGTCACTTAACAAGTGGAAATCATGACCCAGGAGCAGATGTTTGAGCAGAGGTCACACTGTGGGTGTCTTCTGTGGGGAAGTCACCTCCTCACACCATCTGGGAGAGTGACAGAAGACAGTAGCTGGATAAAGTGAAATAGGAAATAAAGGAAAGCTTATTCATTTTGTTCAAAATGAAATGACTGACAGAATCTATGACCCTGCACTGTTCTGATCAACGGAGCCTCTACTAGCGTATGCGCTGGGATGAAAGCACATTCGACAACATTCAAGTTGCAGCCTTGATGTGACTTGATAAGATCTTTAGAGGCCCAGATTTTTGAAGCCTCTGTTTTGTAGCCTCCAGCAAAAGCAGATTCCAAACAATGTTTAATGCTAATCCCTGTTTTCTGATGCCCCAATTCATGTCATATCTTCCTTGTACGAGCCGTGTGAAAAATCAGGAAGCCCTGAACTGATTCATGTGCTGGGCAACTACACAATGATGTAAAATCTCCTTTCAAGATGACCCACTCCTTATCTCAATCTGAACCCTTATTACTAGCAAATGAAGAACCCAATTAAAACATATTAAGAAAAAAAATACTTTCTCGCCAGCATATCACTCCATGTGACACGTAGGACCTTTTAAATTGTACTGTGGTCATGTGCTGTTTGACTCCATATTTTTTCCCCTCACTTTTAGCATTGCTTGCTGCTTTCCAGCAATGTGTGTTGATGTGTGCGCTGACCTCTTGTTCATACAATCTGATCCAGCCACCCGAGGGCGGATGAGAGTGCGGGGAGGAGATCTCTGTCCTCTCACAGTGTGTGTATGCATGTGTGTGTGTGTGTGTGTGTGTGTGTGTTTGTGTGCCGGCAATGAAATAAAAATAATAAATAATATCTTCCTAACCTTTAGTCAACCTGCAGCACTGCCCTGTCTACAGGGCTCTGTTCAACCAGAGAGACACGGTGTGTGAAAGAGAAACAGCAGAGGTGAAAGCAGACTGCTGTGAGTCTGTGGGAGACAGCGAGGAGGAAAAAAAAAGGGAATTTATGTCTGTGTTTGTTTGTATAGATGACCCCGCCTACACCGATTCTTTGTGTGTGCATGTGTGTGTGCAAATGCCTCGGCACTGCTGCTGATGGTGGGAATGTGGCGCGGCTAATCCCAGAGGAGAGCAGGGCACTGCAGAGGAGATGCTTGGCAGATCTCCCCTCATCCGTGTGACTGCTGTTGGCGGCTGGTGTGGAGAAGAAATCCGGAACCGGATCAGAAAGCGAGCCAGCCGTGTTTAATTTGTGCAGGACTTTTCACAAAAACCTGCGAAAGGGGGAGGAACCAGGCGGACAAAACCAACTGGGCACCAAAGCACACAGAGACGTCTGCTGTCCTTCCTCTGCGCAGCGCACACTCAGGAGGGACTATAGATAACAGAGCGAAGGGTCAGAGCATGTCATCGCATTGGATGTGAAGCCAATCAATGTCAAACGTGCCGCTGCATCCCATTGTTCCCGTGACAGCACATTTTTAAACTGTTTCCGTTTCTGCAAATGTTCACCACGATCGAATGAAACTTTCATTTTATATGCCCAGTGTGTAAGATTGAGTCATATCTAATGGTAGGACAACATTTGGCAAATGATATTAACATTAACATTTGTTTTCATGTAAATGTTCCATGTGATCTTGCATCTTTGTTAACTGAGCAGATTTATGCTCTGAGTGACTGTAAAAATACAGTGGTGTAATATAGATGCCTGGACCTGAACCTGCCTTTACTTCATGCAAATGTTGCCCTTTAATTGTTGCACGTTGGTCTCATGTGAACTATGAATCAATGAAGATTCTTGTGGCGTCTTTGTGGTTTTGGGTAAATGTAAAGATATTTAGTCTTTACATGACTTGATTTTATTTTTGATGCTTCATCTCATTTTATCCTTGACAGTTCAGATCTTGAAAAAAATAAAAAACATTTTTTTTTCAAAACTATGTTGTCTTTTTCAATTGCAAAGCATTTTATGACACTATATTGCAAAATGTGGCCTAGAAAAACTTGGACATTACAATCCTTCCCTGAGGTGGACTGACTGCTCAGATCCAGTCAAAAGATAATCTCAGTTCTGATTTCTGTCCATTCAGAGATGGGACGGCGGCAGGGATGAGGTGTGGCCAGACAGGGGACATAAAACTGCACATTGGATGAGTCCTCAAAGTTACTACGCCTGTTGGACGTTGGTGGACGCTGAATGGACAACCAACCGTTTGACGTGAGGTGGGACAAGACTTTGGGGCCAAGAGCAGCTTCCTGTGAGGATATTTATGTCAGGGCAAAAAAAAGAAAAGAATCTTTTGGATACAGTTTCAGAGATTATTTGGCATTTTTCCCTTTTCTTTTCTTCTTCTTTTTCTTTTTTTTGACATTTTTATGTCCTCCCCCAAAATGCTGAGGTCTGTCTCTTAACCGTTATTTTCTAAGAAATTGCTGATGTGGGTTGTAATGTAATGTTGTCGAGCACATCTCCTTATCACTTTTCCAGCCCAGCTATCTGTCACATGTTTGTTGGACGGAGAACTGATAAGGGTATGTGCCTGACACTTTCCATCTCTGGCATATAGTGACACATCATATTTTTAGATACTCTAAAGTTACCTATCTGCTAATCAATAATGCACGCTTGTTTAAAATCCAAATACTGGAGACCTGGTATTGGCTATTGTTCTGTTTTTGAGAAGTTCTTTATTGCGTCTTTGCTTATATTAATGTGATTCTACATGAGAATGGTAATGGTGGCAAATTATCTGACATAAAGATTCACTCATCAGAGATCTTCTTGTGGGATATTTTCATTTTGGTAGTGCACAATTGATGTACTTATGATGCATATGAAGCCTTATTTAAAATGTTGTTTGAATGTTTGGAAAATGGAATGGACTGCTTGTTGGTGTGTTGCTGTCGTTGTGCACGTTGTCATCTAAGTTGGTATAATTTATCAAAATCAATATTCACTTTCACAATAAAATCATGCCTGATAGTGTTGCGTGATTTCATCTTATGTTTTGTATCATTTGTCAAACAAAATACATGTCTCTATATTCCAGCATCAATGTTATATGAACATTTATATTAACAAATAACTGTTCTATTTCAACAGTCTCACCAGGAAACCTTCAACGGAATTCCATTGCTTCTCCTTGTAAAAGACACAAATGACCATCAATTCATCCATGTCTCCATCACCTGTTTATCACTTTTTATACTGTTTCAGGTTCTTTACTGTTTGACAAATTGTGATATTACAGAATGTTCCTGCTCCCAACAAATGAGAGACAGGAGCTGCAGCTGCAGCAGTCGACACAAGAGGGTATTGTTCCACAATTTTTTTAGTAGGCGCTGCCGACTGGTTGTCTGGCTCGCTCGCGTGCGCGTACACACACACACAGGAGCAGCAGATGCTGTACATGCCAGTCATAAAACGAACGCTTCCAGCATCGCTGAGAAGGCTGCACGCAATCAGATGGGATTAACCGCAGCTAATACGATGACCATCAACTGTATGAAATATTCAAGGTTGGCCAATGTCAATTGAAGATGTGTGTGGGCAGCGCGGACTTGAGGCTCAGAGGTTGTTAACCTCTGCTTTAAGCATCATCACCTGACAACTGAAGGACCCTTCAGACATATTCGGCCTGATTTGTTTGCCAAACCTTGGATATGTCTTGGCAGGAGCCACGGCTTTTTATTGTCTCCAGGCACATGTGCTATGATCTGGTTTGTACTGAGGCCACTGGGACCCGGAGAGAGAGAGAGACAGAGAAAGAGGCAAGAACCAAGTCAAAGTACTTGCAAGACCTTAAAGGTCCAGTATGTGAAAATTTTAAGGAAGCCCAGTATTCAAGGTAGACCGCCTGACATTGCATTTTGTATTGAGTGCACTGTTGGCAGGCTTCCATAAATAGTACTTAAATAAATGGCTCCCCTAAAAAATGGTGGCGCACTATGGCAGCTATCTAGGAGCAAGACCCTTGTTCTACGTATATTCTTATGTATATGAGAACTGGTCTAATGGAAAAATAAACTACTTTTATTGTATTGTGTATATACACTTTTATTCATGTATTTTTGGGCAGTATGTTAAGCTAATCAGAAATCAAGCCAGATTTCACACAACGGACCTTTAACCTTGAAAAGTAAACGCCTTACGGTAGTGTGATTACTGCATTCAGTTATAAATAATAGTGCATCTATGGCACACAGGATGCTGTAAAGAACTGAGCAGTGAAGCACGTTACGATATTTGAAACTGAACTGAACTGAAAAACTTTCCTGAATGTCTCTAAACGTCGCCGTCATCATATATATCTGCTGTTGCATAACTCTGCCTCTAATAGCAGCCCTGCAGAACATGACGTGAAACACTAAAACCGGAAACCTCCCTCCCATTCTCGCCTCAGTTTTCTTGGTAACTATGTGAACTATGTGTTTTCATGAAGAACTTCCCCCCCCCCCCAACTAATTTCCCAACGCAATGAGAAATGTGTAGATTTTTCCCTCCCCGGCGAGACGTAAGGCGCCTGAAGTCTTCCCAGCAAAAGTCCCGCAGAGTTTGTCTGTCGGCTGCGGCCACAGACGGTGGGGAATTGTCTCCTGGCGTGGGAGCAAAACAAAGTGGATGACGTTTGCGGAGAGCAGCGCTTGCATCGGGCTCCTCTTCCGCCGAGACCACTCAATTTGAATCCACGTGTGCTCGCACGCCGCCGCCGGCTGCACGTGCGTGTGCGTGTTTCTAATTAAAGGGTGGCTCGTCTGCGATGACGGCACAAGGTGCTGAGGAGAGTTCTGTGATCTGAGATAGTCAATATGGATCTTAAGCTCCCTCTTTAATTAGACACAAAGACGAAAACCCATCACCATGACGACACAACGAAAAGACAGAGGCGAAGGAGGACGGGTCGCCGTGCGTCTCTGGAAGCGAGAAAAGGGCAGCGCACATCACCATACGTCGGGGCTGTAATTTGGAGATATGATCTCGGCGCGCTATTAATATCTGCCTGCTCATTTACTTTTGACACGCTCCTCGACTCTTCACGGAATTGGCCGCGACCACATCGTGACACACATGCCCCTCTTCCATGGAGGGCCGTCCCTCAGCGGTCCGAATATAGGCGAGTAAATGAGATGTGATCGGGTTTAGGATATTACTAAATGGCCAGGGAGCACATGGAGGATATTGTGCGGCAGACCACCACACACACACACACACACACACACACACACACACACACACACACACACACACACACAAAGGACCCATATGATGCAGAATTCGCTTTGGTTTGTTAGGTTTGCCGACAGCATTTTTTTTTTTTAGAAAGGTTTGCCCTTTTCTTCAACATTTCATTACAACATCTATTTTATGTGAATGAAGACATTCAATTCGGTTGTAGCATACGGAATTCTAGAATTCAGCCCTTTGTGATGTCACATAAGGGCACTGACTTCTCACTTTCACCTCTCCAAGGTTAGTGATGCCAGCAGTCAAGAGTTTCCTCTGCTTTCTGAGACCACCTCACTGCTGCCTTGTTTTTCTCCTTATCTCTATGTGAAATAATCTTTCTGTCTTGCAGGAGGCTGCAAACAGAGGGCTAAATTTGTTTTCTGCAGAACTGGAGTTTTTTTTTCTTTTTTTTTTGGATAATGAATTGCGTAGGGCTTCTCCCACTCCTGTCTGGGGTGAAAATAAAGAGATCCCAGAGTGGGCGTGATATGGGACCTTTAAAATGAGTGGGTAACACGTCCCTGTCATCTTCAGCGAGCAGCAGACCACCCACTTGATGCTTGGAGCTCCCGACCGCCATCTGTTGCCATGTGAAGTGTTTTCCGAGGCATCAACTGCATCCAAAACTCAGCCGGAAAAAAATAAATAAATAAATAAAATGACAAAGCAAGCCACTCTCAGACTTTTATCCCATTATCCGACACGTGCCTTCCAACTATGAAAGAATGAAAGACAGATCTCATTGATACCAACCCAGGATGGGTTCAGGACACCGGGAGAAGAAGCCCGGCAATTAATTTTTGGAAAGCAGCACCGTGCCTCTTGGGGGCGGGGTGTTTCCATCTGCCTGGTGCTGGAGCTCAGCAGTTACTATGGCTTGATTTGTCGCAAAGCGGCTGCTGCCACTAATTGCCGTGAGTTCTGACGTCACGGTCCCTCAGAGGAGGCACCTAAAACGCCGACAATGAGGCTGCAGGGCTGCAGCTCCACACCTAAAATTAAGGAAAGGTCAATCCATATTTTCTCCTCCACTCTGAGTGCAGGAAATGCAAATGATAAGAACAAGTTTTAATTCCATCAAGTGAAACCGCCAGGAAACGCGTGAAGCTTCATTTGAAATTCCTTCCCTCGTTAAAGTGATTTCCCCCTCCCCTATCACAAACTGTGTGCCGGGGGTTCGACGCTGCTCCGCGACACTTGCATTTGCATTTTTCCTTTTCTTCTTATGTTAAAGAATGCTGACATTTGCAGGGAAGGTGACTCGCGAGGAGTCTGCGTGCGACATCTTCGTACCCCTCAGCTTTGACAGGGAGCCTGGCAACGAGCTAATAAGAGATGTGCTGCCACTCACAAGCACGGTTTTTAACCCGGGTGCAGATTTTTGGAAGAAAGAACGGAAGGCAGCAGAAACATCACTTGAAAGTGACCGAGCGCACATGCAGATAAATCAATTGAGCGGCTCGTTCCATTTCTTTTCCACGCAGTAGCTACTGAAGCAAGGAAAAAAAAAGTCCTTTTTTCATCTCGTTAGTCTGAGTAAAGCTGATGAAAAGGCTTTTTGTCCATGCAAAAGAGAGAGAGAAAAAGAAAGCGTCCATATATTTAAAAGCTTTTATAAATCCGCTGCAAGCGGAAAGTGCTGCCACTCCCACAAACAGACACTTACAGGATCTCTATTTTAATTAAAAAAAGAAATTGCTGTAAACATAAAAACAAACAATCAGAAACCAATCAATGTGAAAACATACTGTTTGCATGTCAGCTACATGCTTGCCAAGGTGCCTCTATGACCCCGTGCAGGTGACTCAAATGTTCGAGCCCTTTCTAATCTAGCAGTAAACAAACTGGTCAGAGTGACGACCACCGGCCAGAGTTTCATCGTCTAACGTCATACTGGAGTGTGAAGTGGCTCAGTGGGGAAAGTGTCAGCGCCAAGATGGACACCCCCCTCTCTCGCTCCCAGCCCCGCACCTTGTGAAACATGACATCTATAAATAGCGTCGGCGTAAATCCCAACTTCTCCGGCCATTACGTCACACCAACACCACCAGCAAAAGCCTTTCGCTCGGTTTGTGCTCCTTGAAGATTGCCTGAACCCTCCCCTATCCTCTTAATCTCTGAGCTGGAATTGTTCAGAACCAAATCAGCTTTTGATGAAAGATTAAATTAAGAAAGAAATATTAAAGGGAAACCGGTGTCGACATACTGATTAGAAGGAATCCTGTAATTTCAGGTTAAGATAGCATCTACGACCAGTTTACAAATGTTCTGTATTAAAATATACACGTCTGGTGTCATAAATATGCTTAGCCATCTACTGACGAGAGGGAGCAGATGAATTTCTCTCAACTCAACAATTGCTCAACCCAAACAGGTCGCGATGAGTAAATAGCTGGCTTCTCTCTCGTTCAGTCAGAGCAGGAAAAGGCTGTGTGTGAGTTCAACAACACAGATCCTGGTTGGTTGTATTCAGTAAAGCTAAAACTTGCCTTGTAAATAGTGTAACCGTTATGGTGACTACTGAATTCTCTTAAATTCATTCAGTTGTGTTAATCTTATGTCCTTCTTTTTAAGCTAAAGCAAACAATAAAAATGAACTTTGAAATACAATAACCATATACTTCCTCCTCAACCCCTCCACTTCCCGCCACGTGAGAAATCGAAGAACATCCCTGCAGCAGCATCTTTTGATCGCTCTGTGTGCAGCAGAGGCTCAGTGACAGACGCGGTTATCTAACGAAAGACGCTCGATAAGATGGATGATTCTGATATTTTTTTTCTGCCCGGGCGATTGTCGCCCTGCACTCGGAGTGCAACTGAGGGCCGGTGGTCTCGGCCGGCTGTGTGGTTGCAGCGTGGCGGTCATCTCCCCTCGGAGACATGATCAGAGCGCTGCTCCCCTCTAATGATGCTATTTCTGGGCTGCCTCACCTCCCAGCTGACAAGACAGTGCTTTATTAGTTTCCTCGGGATAAAAGTCTGCCTTTGCATCCCTTCCAAAGCCGCCACCTATGGGGTCACGGACGACACCGTCCTGCGTGCCTCTCTGAGCTACTCGACGCACGGTGCCACAGTGGCCGTGGGTGATCAGATTCATCGAAGCTCTTCAAACAGCAGCAGCAGCAGCAGCAGCAGCAGCAGAATGGCCAAGCCAATCTCACCAAGAGGCAAACGCACACCTGCTGTCCGATGCCAGAGGCACCGTGTGGCTGTGCTGGCATGAGAAGGTCCGGTGGGACAATGTGTGTGGTATTGTGTTGTATATTGTTTTATTGTGTGACAGTTATGGAATCTCTTCAATGCTCCAATGACGTCATCAAAACAACCTTTCCAGTAAGTGCTGGTGACACACAGGGCAAATACTGTGTAATCAGAGAGATTGGGAACAATACCAGGTAGACATTAAAGAGAGCTGTAAAAGCACACTCACTTTTCACAAGCTATATATATACTTAATCCATCTTCTCTTTTGACACATTGGCATGCATTAAAATATCCCAGTTTTTCTAGAAACAAAACATATAAATGGTTTATTAGGGCTGGGTTTTTCAATTTTTTTTGTTGAATTTTACATTGCTATGATTAATATATATAATATATCAGTATTGGTAAATAAGCAATCATGTTAAAATGTAATAAATGTTTTGACCAGATACGTTTATTGCTGTAACAATGCATGTGATCCTTGTGAAATGTAAAGTATATCATTTTGACGAGAAAGTATATATAATACTGGTCAAAGAGATGTTTGTGAAATGCATATGGTTGTGTAATATGTGACTGGAACATTGATGTTGGTGGGATGGAAACACGGAATGTGGCGACCACGGCTCATGTAAAAGTGTTTGACAGAAGCATTGAAGCATTGTGTGTGTGATTAATGGCACGTATCAAAATATAGAGAAAGTAACAACGTATTTATCCAATTTATAAATAAGTTAAGCAGAAACACTGTGTCTGCTAGTCCACCTGTTTTTCTTCTTTATTTTTTCCTCCATGACCTCATTCACTTCCAACCACAGTCCCTGGTGGACGTTGGTCTCCAGTCAGCTGTCCTGGATTGGGGATCACATTAATCTTCCCTAAAAATACACAACACAAGTTCTGTAAGTCTAAAAAGTTTTTTGGCATTAAGGTGCTTTAAGAGTCTGATCACTGAAAAAGGTCTATGAAAGGCATCAGAAGAGACTGACCATCACAAGGCTCTATCACTAGAGCCTCTTATTTGCCGACTGTTTAACAAAGAGAACGTGGCAGTTCAGTCCTTTTAGTTTCAAAGGAGCAATTAGATCGATATCATCGCAGGTGCAGCGCCAGAAGCTCAGCGTGGACGCGTGCATGTTTATTTAGGGCACATCCCCTCCATCTGTGCCGCCATCAACAGTGACACCGTAAAACGGAGGAAGAGCTGCATCTGCTCGTGACAGTAACGAGGCGACGCTCCCGACGCAGCAGATCCCTCGCTGGCGCATGTAGTGGGAGGACACAGAGCCAGTCGGCGGTCGAGCCGTGTTTGCATTTTTCCGCAAGAGTACAAAATCAATTCAGTTTGACATTTCACAGCACTGACGCTGTGTTGTTGTTGCCATGCACCTGCAGAGAACGTCATTGAATACAACCTGATGGCCTGGAAAACTTTGGACGCACGACCTTCAATTTGGATAGATATATAATTACATAGATACTGTAGTCATACCTGGGGGGAAATTAACAGTTTAGATGGAAATGTTATCGATAGATGACGTGATGATGATGATGTGTTATCATCACGTCATTCATCATGTTAAAGCAACGGCATGCAGTTTTTCCACCTTAAAATTATTATTTTTCTTCTTTTTTTTTTTACTGCACTTTAACAGAGACAGTGTAATGAACTGCAGTTACTTTTTTTCTTTATCTTAATTTTACAGTTAGGCTGAGGAGGTTTGATTGTAAAATTATTGTGTCATGAATTGCTGTCGTTACCCAAGCTCTGACTTTGTCTAGTCCTGCAACTGATACAGATCTCGCACCCAACCACTTGTAAAATGTTCATGGAATTTGAGGCATTTAGTGTTGGAGGCTGTAGTCTTGGCTTCCTTGTCCAAGGATCAATACCATTAATGATGATGTGATGCCACATTCTTAAAATACCAGCTTTCCTTTTTTCCCCCCATCTGTTTGACCATTAAATCATTCAATTATCACAGGTAGAAGAAAAATTGTTTCCCGTCTCTATCTCTCACCATTGTGTTTCAAGAATCTTTCTTCACAATGCCTCCCAATTTGGCACCACTCAAACCTGATCGACAGCCAATCACATCACAAACACTTGACACAAAAAGACAGATACCAGGGCAACGTATGGCAGGGATACCTCCTCATTATAAGTCAACAAATAGTGACAATTATTCTGCATCTATTACCTTACGGTTGATAAAATCACTTGTGATGTTGCTTTAATGCATCGGTGTGTACAAGACGTCCAACCCCTGTATCTCCTCAGCACCACGCCGCATCATTTCCCCGGAAACACGGCTCATTGTCCACTAAGGTGGATCATATGTGTTGTTGGAGAATCAAAGGCGCTGTAGATGACGCTTTGTGGCCATTTCTGTCAAAGCGCACTTGGACAATGACACGCATTGTCAAGCCTTTGATCAGCAACCAACTAAATAAGGTTCCCACTCCATTCAGCATTCAGCGTGTCGCTGCGAATAGAGTGCGGAATCGGAGGTTGTGTCTCTGGACAACGACGAGGCAGAAACAAAGGCTCCGTCAATATCAAAAGGGGTAAAGCTCCATAGAGATGTTAAATAGCAAACATGTTAACATAAGGACCGGGGATGACCTCTGAGTTTTTAGTATGAACACAGAGACTTGTACAGATATGGGCACCCCGTCCTTATCGTCATCATTATTCAAACTTCAAACTTGGAGGAGGCACACAAGAGATGAGATGAGAACCGTGAGTCAGCACACTGTGATACTCACGCAGTCGTGCCACAGAAAACATCCCAGTGTTAATCCCTGTGCCTCCAACTCCATACTGGCTGTTTGCACAATTAAAAATGCCCTGCGAAGAATGCCAGCAGGAAAAACACTGGATTATGTAAATTTTCTCTGCTAAAGTCGGGAGTTTGCAATACATGAAGTGTTCATGTTGCCCTAGGTCTGCATATTAGACTTAAAATATTTATTCATGTCGCTGTTTTGGAGTCAAATTTAGTGACGGCTCGCTGAAAGGCAGAGGGTGTTTATTCATTTTGATGTCAAACATGGTCTCTCAAGTTCGGAGTTGGTGTTTGTGTCTCCAAAGGCTGAATTTGAAATGTTTGCCTCTCAGCTGACCACCTTCATGCTAACTTGACTTGAGAACAATATTTTGAGTGGTGGGGAAATAACAGCGTATCGTATTGTTGGCGCCTTAAAATGAATGCTAATGACACATTGTGCCGGGTCTTTAAATAAAACCTTCAGTTTAGAGGATCACCAATAACCTGAGAGGCGCTGATGCATTCCCCAAGTGACTGAGAGGATCAAATAATGAGGCTTTAACGGCAAAAGCAATAATTGATGGGAGAGTCACCTCAGTGTCTAGTGCCGCCTAAATGGTTGCCGTTTTATATGTATTGACTTTATTTTTCAATTTCAATATTTCAATTTCAAATAATCAGTATTTTTCATGTCTACAGCACTTTCCAGGTCATGTGATTCATTCATTTGTTCTATTTTGTCATCTCCATATCCCTCTTCAGTGTGTCATCATAATCTTCAAGTGGAACATTTGCAAATTATCTCTTGTGTTGGTTTTGAAGCAAAATACATTATATATATTTTTATGCAGCCAAACAGACTAACTATTAACTATTAAATATACTTCTTGTTTGATTAAGGATAATCTGAATCTTTTGTGCTTTATTCTAATGTAACAACCGTTTCCTGCCAATGAACGTGAGGAGAGTAAAATAAGAGATGTTGCAACATGCGTTACTGCATCATGACTATTGTAAACCTGCTGAACGTAGGGAACAAAGCACTGGTGGCTGCACTGGTGGCCCAAACAATGAGACACATCTCCTTCATTGCTGTGAAAAAGTGATGATGATTCAACCTCGCAAACCACAAATGTTGTTCTGGCCTCCTCCTAAGCGTCTCTCCTCTGATATTATTCAGCACCAGGGTGCTGCATGCTCTCAGAGAGGTGATCTCCCTCTGGGATGTGGAGTGCTGTGAGGCAGAGATAACTGCTTCTTATCTTGATCTGCTTAGTCAGGTGTAAGAGGTTCTGGACCAGGGTAACACGAGCTGTGCGAGCCCGCGGTGAAGGCAGTGCGACATTTCATTTTCCTTCCCTTTCACCGTGTTTTAATTCGTCCTATTATCTTCTTCTCGACACACGGTCGTGCCAGCAGGCCGGCAGCCAGCTAACCGCGGCGGTGGAGGTGTGTTGTTTGTCGAGGCTGTTTCGAATCTAAATCAAACAGGAAGAAAAGGGATTTTAAAAGCGGGCGGGTTGTGATTCAAGCGGGGGGAGTTCTGACCTGCCTCTGCCTCCTCTTGGAAAGTATGATGCGAATCTCGCCTTGTTGTGTGTGCACAAGCAGCGGGACACAAACGCAACGACATGCAAGCAGCTCAGCCTGTTGTGCCGCTGACGTCTCTCGGATTTAAAGAGAAAGCGAGAGAAAGTTTGGGAGGAAAACGATCACGCAGATGCTGAAACAGTCTTGACGATGTGCTAATGCTCCACGTCACTTCCGGCTAATTGACATGACATCGATCGACTGAAAACTAAAGACAGTAACACTTTCAATCTTTATTTTTATGTTTACCTTTGTAACTCAACATGATGTTTTGCTTTTAAGATGGCTGTGTTTGTGTGTATTCCAAATTATTGGACAGAACAAGTTGGCCCCCAATAAAACCCGCAGATGTTAAAGAGCAAGAAGCAGGACGAAAAGCAGTAGCTGACAGTGAGACGTTTAGAACAGACGCATTCTCACATGAGATACGATTGTATTTTGGCAGCTCATGCCTCACTAGACCAATGTCTCTGCATCAACAGACTGTCTCGTTAGCACGGTCCTGCTAGTGCCAGAGCTGACGAGGAGGTTTGTACGTGCGCACATCTCTCGAGTGTAACCCTCAACTGCAGGTCCTTTTGCAAACAAAATGAGACAACTATTTGGATGTGCACCACTTTACTCCACAGGTCAACAGGTCAGATTCTCCACATTTAAAAGCAACGTGATTACATGTTTGCGCGCCTTTGTGTTGTCCTACGATGGGAGGGAATGGGCTCAAATGCAAGATGATGAGATAAACAGATAAACACTGTAAATACTGTTTCATTTGGATACGTAACAATTATTTCAATCAGCTTTTTTGCTCCTATTACGTTTAGTCTTTCGTCGTGCATGTTTACCAGCATACAACAGCACAGCAGGACCAGTCGGTGAACCTAAGAGTGGTTCATTTTGGCGTGACAGGTCTCATTGTCTAGCGGCTCCTTTCTTTTCGCAACCGGCAATAATTACTGACTTGTGTTTGTCCTCTGGTACCTGCCAGCTCTCCCCGCCTCCTAATGCAGCTGATCAGACCCCAGCTGCAACGGCGCTTGTTGCGGCTTCCACTTCCCACACGGTCTTATCTGGAACCCGGAGAACAATTGCGCCTGTGAACAAAAGGCTCCATTGAGCAGCCTATAATTGGAGTGGGATCATATTATGATCCGACACTTACTTGAATTTGTTACAGGTGATATATGCGGAGATGTAAGGTTCATCTTGCTATTGGTTGATGCGGTTGATTCCGTCGCTCTATAATTAATCATGGATGAAGTCAGTGAAGCGGGAGTCGGGTCCAAAATGAATCAAAAACCCAGGAGGAAGCTGCAGATCTATTGATTGTTCTGTCACCTCCAGAGGACTCATTTTGCAGAGGCCGTGCCGATCTTGTTTGGTCCTGTCATGTACGATGCTGCAGATGGGCCCCTGACATCCTTGCAGACGTGTGGCGGAGACGGTTTGACGTCACCAGCAACAACAGCAACGCAGAAAAAGCTCCCTCCTCACCTTATGCTGCAGAGGAGGTGTATTTTGGTCAGAGAGCCTCGTGGTGTCAAAAGCGTCACAGTCTCCGGGGTGCGAACCATGAGCAGAGCGAAGTTCTCAGAACATCCACTCATCCGCACCGATGTACCCACATGCTCAGACAGACACGCTCTCCTGACAGATAACCGCTCTGACACTTTGAGGAATTCACAGCCCCGCTCGCGCTCAAGTTGCTCTGTTTTATGAAAAAAAAAAAATCCTGGACGCAGCGCTCATTAATATTCACACATCTCCAGACAAGAAGGCCGGCAGTGTAGGAATACCCTTGGCCGGGTCGATAGATGTGTATCTTCTCTGTGGTGCCCTATTACACAACTTATTTGATAGCGGGGAGAGTTGCAGCATGCCGCTCGATGGGGGGCAGACACACCGGTGCGCCTCTGATTCGCCAGTGTGAACAGAAGTGTGACAGACCCGACCAAAACATCAATTTTGCACCTAATTACTTCGGGCTCTTGTTAGGTGGTGGCGCGGCATCTTAAACCTCTCCTCCAAGCTGCACAAGACATGGGGTGGATTTCGAAGGGGGCAGGAGAGAACAGTCGCTGGGAGGCGTCGTGATTCACGAGCGGCAGCACGTTTGCGCCGATGACCGAATTGCTAATGATGTTAGCGGCACTGTAGGGTTTTGGATGCATCTCTCAGCCACTCGAATACTGACAGACTATTAAAGCTCCTCCAATTCCGATATCCAATTAAAGGCTCCACAACAAGCCCTAATAAGTGGGTGTAGAGTTGATAAGCAACCAATTCTGGGGCTCGGAGCCCTGTGCTTCATTAGGAGGAGGCTGGTCTAAAGAGAGAGAATTCGGCGCCGAGGACATCAAAGTGTCCACTCGGCAAAATGAGGCACAAACTGCTCATGAGGTATGCAGCCATCTCCAAGGATACGGCCAACGTACACAATGATCACACGGCAAAATTCTCGCCTGCATAATGCCCCCGGAATAATGCGCCCCTCAATTATGTCTTGCCAGAAGGGCAGGTGCTGGTTTTGCGGCGTGAGGTGTGCGAGAGCAGGAGTAGACAGGGAGGGGACAGAGGAGGAAAATTTAGGCTGATGAGTGCAACCATACCCAGATTTTGAGTGGGGGGTTGCACAGGAGATCAAAGTACCTGGAAATGTGTTATACTTCACGGGACGTAATCACAGGAGGATAAGGTGTGTGTGTGTGCGTGTGCACGTGTGGGTTGGGAGGCGAATCACTGACAGCATATGTGTGTGGGGCGGCAGCTTTTTAAACCGCACTTTTTTTTAATTATTATTATTATGATATTATTCCTTGAATCTGCCAGAGGTAGGAGGGAGGAATGTAGCGGTCCAGTCCAGCAGGGTTCGTGCCAGCTCATCTCCGTCGCAGCCCACACACTCGCTTGATACAATCGCGTAGACACCAAATGCCATGAAAATGTCAAACTCGGTCTTTAAAGAGACAACAGGCGCAGGGGAAGAAGCACAAAGCGGCGGCACGACAGCAGAGGGTGCACACTCCGGGGAGAAAACGACCAACTTCCGCACAGAGATGCAGATGTTGCTGAGGTTTGGAAGGGTTGGGTGGGGACGGTGCACAGATCTCATGTGTGAGCTGCGTCTGTCAGAGGGTCTCTGTTTCCAAAAACACCCTATGGAAGCAGGAGATTTCATGACAGGTGATTGAGATGAGCTCGGCAGGAAGGTTTTCAATCTCAGCGGTGGATCATTGAGAGCTACACCGCTACCGTGCTCCATCCGCCTCTTGTAAGGGATGGAAATGGGCTGATGCACTTCCTTGCAACCGTGTAGTGCAGAGTGTATGTGGGTATAAAAAGGAACACCCACTTATTTTTCAGTTGAGTAAAGCATTGGGTAAACCCACTTCTCAATCCCCTCTGATGCACATCAGGGCCTTTATCTTTTGCTGAATGGGTTGCTTAAAAAAGGACCATGAATGAAGAGTAGTCCCACTCCTCCAGGGACCACTACACCACTGCTTCCTTGCTTTCCTGTCTGGGCAGCAGAGGAGAACAGGGATTCCTTTTGATAGCCAAGGTCAATAATACAAAACTACCCCAAGCAGTTGGCTAAATTAGCTTAGCATTAAGGTAGCAGCTAGAAACATTTTGAAGGTAAGAGAGACAATCAGCTTGCTGCCTGATTTCCAACATGTTTTCACGTCGTATTTAAATAATGACAGGCTAATGACGGGTTGCTGTTGTTTCTAACGCTCATCTAAAAATACCTTGGCACGACAGGTGTTCTAAAATAGCCCTGTTTACTCTGAAAAGCATTCAGTCTGTGTTTACGTGTGACGCGGGACTGTGAGAGGTTAAAACATCTGAACACAGAGGTCTGCTTGCATCACCGCTGAACTTCCCTCAGTGAAGCCAGACACTCAATCAACATAGGATTTTAAAAATAGACGCGTTGGCCTAGGCAGGGTCTGGACAAGGATAATCTTTTTTTTCCCCATATAGTTGCTTGATTTGTGCCTTTATTTCTCTTTCCCAGGTTCTTTTTTTTCCAGTGACGACATGGGCTTGAGATTAAGACCAGGCTTTGTGTTCATCGTGTACATCGTGATCACAGTGATTGATAACACTCAATGACTCCTACATGTAATTTGCCAGGACCTATAAATAGCCTCAGAGATAATGTAATCTGGTGAGTTAAAAAAAAAAAATCTTCCAACGCAGACATGAATAAAATGTTATATTTAGAAAGGAGGGGAGGAAGAGCAGCAGCTGCGATGTAAGATATCTGAAAATGGAAACTGTTCCCGGGGGGTGACGCCGCTTATTCTTTTCACTTTCATTATTTATTTTCCTTTTAATATACCACGGATGACAGCGGCTGGGGCGGGGAAGTACTCTGCACCTGGACTGCGGTGCAAAATAATTACATTTAAGAAATTGAATTAAAATATGACCATAACAATGGGTTTGGCCACATAGCCGCTCCAGTGTGTCTCTGTGGAGCGCATGTCCATGACGCAAGCCATTTCCAGTAATATGATGCATAATTCATATGACAGCTACACTTAAGAATGTTTTAAGCAAATTGATAGGGTGAACACCTCTTTTATTTCTGGCAAGTGTTTAGCTGGACTATTCAAGACGACTTTTTATTAAACTTTAAAGATCCCACACTGTAAAATTCACTAACTAAAAAAACTGAAATGTATCCCCTTTTATAACGTTGTTGGACCTTATTCATGCTGCATTGGCTGCTACATTGTCAAAGGGGCGAGTGAATACCTCGCTGGGGCTGTTGAAGAGGTATCATTGCCCTTTGTGACATCACAAATGGATACAGCAATTAAAAGGTGGCCTTTTCTTATAGGTAGACAGGTGATAAGAAAACAGTTTTTCGGTTAGACAATGTTTGCACAGACATTTCTCTCACAATGCCTCTGACATGGCTGCGACACATTCTGTTGACTTGACTACAATACATGTGGAGATTTATAAACCCACTTCCAGCGTGTGCCTCGTAAACAACATGTCCCTGGGGCCTGTGGAGGCAATCACAGGTGAGAAATCACTGCCGGCATTGACGACTGGAGTCCTGAGACGTCAAGTGTTTGGATGGGTCATAAAGTGATTAGACCCAGTCTCAGTGGAAAAGAGCAGGGGTCAGAGGACTAATGATTTATGCGTGAACGGTAGTGATGGTGGTGGTGATGTTGTCTTCCTCGTGCAGAGGACAAAAAAACACACGAAATAGAAAACATCACCCTCACAAAATGATCTGAGTAAATTCCTCTAATGCCTTTGGGTCTTGTATGGGATGCAATGCGTCTGTTTTACCTGTTTGTTGCAGGGCTGCAAACATCACTGTTCTCATTAGAAACTGCTTCGGTGCTGTCTCATAGCAACCTAAAAATAGAAATGTCCCTATTAGGCTCTATAGCTGTGATGGCTGCTACAAGTTTTGGCCTCTTTAATTGTGCAGTAAATATATGGAGGTGGGAAATATTTTGTTCCTGTCTGCTCAGTTTCTGAGCACTGACAAAGGCTAATCTGACACAGTGGTTACTTGCTACATATCAATTCCAATATATTGTGTGTCAGACTACAAACAGAATGTTTGTCCAGTGTAACAAGATTTAAACAGAAGAAAAATATTGGGCAATTGTTTTTGTTGGATTCTGTTTTCTGATGTGTCACTTCATTTCACACATTTCTGTGATGTCATCCTAAAATGATTTAACAAAAAAAGAAAAATCTGTTTGATGCGCTACATACTGTACAGATCCATGTTGGATAACCACGGTAGCCTCCTTGCAAGTTGGCCCATTTTATACACATAAAGGCCAATGAAAATTTATGCTATGTCCTTAACTAACTAAAAACACACAGGTGTAGGGTTAAATTACATTACAGAAGATCCCTCCACACTTTACACACTAGGCCTTTAAAAAAATCTAAATACCACACACAAGTAAACTGGCATTTTCATTTAAGGTGCATTTGACTGCTCCCACCTTGCACTGACAATAAAGCTAATTCTGGTTATTTTATCTCAAATCATGAAAGGATAGTTTGGCTTTATTCTCATATTTAAATTTCATATAAATAAATTGCACTGATTTTAGTCCTCATGTAAACAAAAAGCATATACGTGTTCCCCATGTCCATCCGTGCTTTTGTTTTCAAACGATCCCTTCGACGTTACCTCCCCTCGAAAAACGCATTAATAACACAGATATTTTTGTGTGAGGTGGAAAAAAAACAACAACACTCGTCTTGTTTGCCACCCAGAGATAGACGGAGACAGACATGGTCATATAGGTTTTTCTTTCTTTTTCGTCAGACGCGGGGTTTATTTTTGGTGGCCTCTGACGTCAAGAGGAGGCACGTTCCATTCAGCATGCAAGAAAGTAAGTTATTTTTAACCCGCAACATCTCCAGGTTGTGATCCTTGAGTGCGCAGTGAAAGGGATACTCCCCATTGGACTGGTGTAGCGCGCCTCCATAACAAAAGAAACGCAGCTCGTGCTGTGCGATGGTGACAGAAGAGACACGGCGGAGCCCGGACGAGGCGCGTCGATGGGAGCCACAGGAAAAGACCAACATTGCAGAGAACTGCAGCCAAAGTTTCCCTTTTAACGGATTCTTCATTTCCCTCCTCGCCGTCTCACGTGTCAAAGCGTCTGCTACTTTGAACATGGAAAACCTCTCCTACCACCAGGTAAGTGGGCGAATACGCGCGCTTGAGCTGATGATTTCTTTTCTCATTTTTCCCCACTAACATAGGTCATTAAAGATGAGGGATCGTCAGTTAAACTTTTAATCGTTTTATTGCGTTTTGCCATTTCTCTCCCTCCTCCGAGGAGGCGCGTTACGCATCATAGTAACCGAGTGAGTTGGACGAAACGTCACGTTCATATTTCCTAGTGCGCGCATAGTGGATAGAACGAACGAATAGACGTTTTTTTTTGTTTTTTTTTTGTTTTTTAAATGTGTGCGATAATGATAGTAAACACGAATGACGGGTGGAGGAGTGGATTTGTTGACTTTAAAACGGGGCGCGTCTCTGTTGCCAAGTTATCCCAAATGAAATCCACGCGTTCCACTATTTTTGTGTCATCGGTCCTGTCAGATTTTGATATTGATACTTTGTCAGCTGAGGAGTTTTAATGAAATTCACACCGACATACAGTAAGATCAACATTTTATCCTACTTGCGGCAGACTGGCTTTTTAAAAGATAAATATCAGTTTTGTGTTTTATTTATTCTATAAATGTCATTTGAGATTCATTTGAAGATTACCTTTGATTCCCACTGATGTTATGAGTCATGTTCATAACATCATGTCATGTTCATGAGTAGCTCCTATTTTTAAATTTATTAACCAAATCATTAGCAGTGTTCTGTGTGGTTAAATGTTTGCCATATGACAAAACTACATTCATGACACCCAGAGTGTCAGCATTTACAAACGTTTTCCAGCTCTTACTCCCTGATATCGAGTTTTGTCTATGGTCAGAGACTGCCATCTGCTGATGGTCTTTTCGTCTTTTAGTTGGTTAGTTAGCGCCGATATTAACCAAATGGTTTGATTTATTTGTTGTATTTAAAGGGCAGCGGGCTCTAGATTTCACCAGTGGGAAGACCTGTGATCGGCCGCGACATGGCAGACATCCTGGAGCTGCGCACGGACGGCAACTCGCTCCTGAAGGCGGTGTGGCTGCGACGCCTGAGACTCACCAGGCTCCTGTTGGAAGGGGGCGCCTACATCAACGAGAGCAACGAGCGCGGCGAGACGCCACTCATGGTGACGTGCATGTCCGCGCACGCCGACCAGCAGAGCGTCAGCAAGTGCAAGATGGTGAAGTACCTGCTGGACAACCAGGCCGATCCCAACATACAGGACAAGACGGGCAGGACGGCTCTCATGCACGCCTGCATCCACAAGGCAGGACACGAGGTGGTGGACCACCTGCTGAGCAACGGGGCCGATCCCAGCCTGGAGGACAGGAGCGGCGCCTCAGCGCTGGTCTACGCCATCAACGCCGACGACAAGGAGACGCTGAAGCTGCTCCTGGATGCGTGCAAGGCCAAAGGGAAGGAGGTCATCATCATCACCACAGACAAATCGCCGTCGGGCACCAAGAAAACCAAACAGTACTTGAACGTCCCTCCGTCGCCAGGCCTGGACGGGAGGTCGTCGCCGACGTACTGCACGTCTCCGTCTCACATCGACGTCACGGCGTCGCCCGCATCAGAACCCGAGCAGGAGCTGCAGAACACAGTCTTCGCGTTCCAAGCCAAGATGAAGACATCAAGCTCGGCCGGGAAGCTGGCCAACGGGCCCACGTCTCCAACGCGCCGGCCCGCCAACCCCAAGCGCGCACGCCTGCCCCAGCTGAAGAGGCTGCAGTCGGAGCCCTGGGGCCTGATCGCTCCCTCCGTCCTGGCCGCCGCCCACGAGGAGAGCAAGAGAGCCAGCTCCGACGACGACGTGGTCGCCGGCGTGAACGGCCTGTCCCTCAGCAAGAGGTCGTCCCTGTCCCGGCAGAGCAGCGTGGACAGCAAGGACGGCTCATTCCCACTGGTGGCCGAGCAGATGTGCAAGATGTCCACCTCGCTCTCCGTCCCACCGACGTCCAAAGCATCCTATGAGAGGACTCTGGGTCAGCACCAGCCGCTGGCAAGGCGCAGCACTGTGCCTGCAGAGCAGGAGAGTAACAGCTGCAGCAGCACCGGCGTGGCCAGTCTGAGGGACACGATGCACAGGAGACGCCTGGGGAATGACCACTACGACTCAGACTCGCAGCTCTACTCAGACTCCGGCTCGCTGGACTCTCCCAAGATCCCGGTAGAGCGACGGAAACTGAACACGTCCCCTCTGGCGCTGCTGAACAGCTCCAGAGAATCTCTGGACAGCAACGCGGGGCCGGCCTCTCCCAGCATGGCACACAGGCGAGGGCCCAGCCTCCTGGAGAGGAGAGGATCTGGCACCTTGCTGCTGGACCACATATCCCACACCAGGCCGGGCCACCTGCCGCCTCTTAATGTCAACCCAAACCCTCCCATCCCTGACATCGGGGCCAGTAGCAAGCCCTCGTCGCCGCTGGCGGCAGGCTTTAGGTCTATAGCTCCCGTAGCACCAAACACACCAAAGAGAGGCGGCCTGAAGACCAAGAAGAAGCTTGTGAGAAGGCACTCTATGCAAGTGGAGCAGATGAAACAGCTGTATGATTTTGAAGAGATGGCTCATTAGTTTGTGAAAGTGTCGACGCAGCACACGTCGTGGTAGTAGAAGTGTTAACGCCACATATCGTCAGGAAGTACATCAATCGGTTTAGCTGTGTCGGTGCACGGCCATCGTGGTGTTGAATAATGTGTAATTTAAAATATATATATATATATAGATATATATGTTGAAACTGAGCAATATAGATACATTTATTTTCTGTGTTACACCCCACCTGAAGAGTTATCTTCCGTTCATCTCTTCTGTCGTGTTTGTACAACAATTTTGAATGTAAATGCTGCAACAAGGTACTTTTTCTTCTGGTCTGGCTCCCTTACAATATTACGTAATGTGTAGGAAGCATACAGGGTCCATTTGTAGCCAGCAGTCCACCTGAGTGCACTTTGTGCAAATGTAATTAGCACCATTAATGGACTTTCAATTGAAAAGAAAAAAAAGTGTGACGCACTCGTCTGAAATGTAGCTTTGAGTCCTATGGAATTTGACTGTTTGTAGCACATTTTGTAGAAAGTGCCTTCAAGATAAACCTACAAGAAACATAAAAAAAAAAGTGTGTCTTGATACATTTATTGCATGAGAGCATTTAAATATTGACAACAAATGTTATTTATTTTTCCCCCGTTGGTCTCACTTTGAACAAAATGATTGGTTGCGATGTGAATGAATGGGAACCATGCCTTAAAAACAGGTGAACGGCACATGGAAGAATTAGAATAGCACTTTAATGAGGTGGATTAAAAAAAAAAAAAAGCCTTGAAGCACACTCCTCCATAATGAATTTCAGTGACAGTGAAGTTCACAGTCAACAGAGAATTCTTTGTGAAGATCGTCGATTGAGATATCAAACCAGGCTAAAGGCAATCAACACTTAAAATCATTGCGGATGAAGCCTGCTGTACATTCTAATAAAATGCCTAGCAACTAGAGTTCCAATACTTGCCACATACCTAAATATGTGAAATTTGTTCTCCACATTTGACCCCTCCTCTGAGGCAGCGTCGAGATGCAGTGGTTAACTCTTGTTGATCGGCTCATTCAATTACAACAAAGCCAATATATAAACATAGCAACACAAATGTTTTATTTTTCTTTTTTTTTTAAGTGCAATGGTCGTGATTGGCAGTTTATTTGCTCCAACGTCAATCGTCACCATTAACATTGTCGCACTTGTCATCAGCGTTGTGGTGGTTATGCCAGGCCGACCATGGAGGCACTCAGATCCCACAGCTTCTTTGCAGCTTCATCATCCTCAGCCTGAGGGGCTGGTGTTTTTGGAGCACAGTCGCTGTAATCAGTGCACAGTTTAGTGTTAAAACAGGTGACTCAGCTTGCTCCGACCGCGTCAATGCAGTGATGAGACTGAAAAATGGGAATCAGTCAATAGTCTGTTATCACGCTCTCAATGTGAAAACCATCGAGTAGTTTTCTACATCGACCCACAACGGAGAATAAAGTGTGTGAAAACATGCAGATTCTGAGTCATTTTCTGAGTCACGCAGCGCAGCAACAACAACATCAAACACCATTTCACCTGCGCTAAGCTGATCTGTTTCGACTTCAGATAATCGCTGCAGTTTAGTAATCTCCAGAGTAATACAGCTTCTACAAAAGCAAAATTAAATTTAGCAGGAGGGTGAGGCTGGCCACTGCCACCTGATCTCATTTGGGAACAAAGGTCCAGTTTTGCCAAACAGCCATCAGCCAGCAATAAAGTGAAGCCTTCAAATATAACTGTTGTAAAAAGATGTAATATTTTACCAAATGAAGGTCTAATAAAGCGCCAGTTGCTAGGTGCCGAAGCGAGATATTTTCCTGAGGACAGGCAAGGTGACTGTATTATCTGAAATAATAATAGAGTTGTTGCCACATCCACAAGAAAAAAAAATAGACCAGCATTGTCAAATTATGTTCATAGATACACTTCTACCGCATAGACAAATAATAAATATCACAGCCTTTTATCTTTCATGTGACTGCCCCCTACTGGTGTAAGTGACTTACCTGTAGTAGAGGCCACTTTGATCCTTCAGGCTCTCCTCCACTGCGCAATAGATGGTGGTCTGAGCGCCGTCTTTTGGGGACTTGATGAGGTACATAAATGGTCTGTACAGGATTCTCTTCCACAAGGGGATTTGAAGCACAAAGTGGCGTCCCAGTTCGGTCCAGATGACTCCAGGGTGTAGGCTGTAAGTTGTTACTCCAGTTCCTGCAGGTGGAAAAAAAAGGCATGGGACATAACACATCAAGGATTGAGTTGTTTACACACTGTATGTACCGTTTCTTCACAGATATAACCATGTTTTAATACCTTGCAGCCTCTTCGCCAGCTCACGTGAAAAGAGAACGTTCGCAAGTTTACTCTGACGGTAGCTTATCCAGGGAGTGTAACTTTTCTCCAGATTGATGTCATCAAAATGGATTTTGCCTGTTGATTAGAATCACATTTGAAAAACCCTGAATTTGATCTCACGCAAATAACCAACTTTGAGAATAAGAATTACATGTATAAACAAATGAAAATCAAAGGTTGTACCTTTTTCGTGAGCCAGGCTGGAGACGATGACGATGCGGCTCGGAGCCGACTTCTTCAGGAGGTCCAACAGGCAGTTTGTCAGTAGGAAGTGGCTTAGGTGGTTCACACCAAACTGCATTTCGAATCCATCTGTGGTCTTCCACTGTGGACAGCTCATGATACCTCCAAGTCAAAAATACAAGATCATTGAAAGTTCTTTTGAGCACCTTCTGAAAGATGTTGCTGCACGTCGTAGTGTCATTCATAGGTTTACCTGCATTATTGATGAGCACATCCAGCCTCTCTTCAGTGGCGATAACGTCATTGGCCAGCTGTCTCACGGACTGCAGAGATGCCAGGTCCAGTTGTTTGACGATAACATTTCCATTTCCGCTCCTCTTCCTCACTTCTTCTGCAGCCTGATTAGCTCTGTCCATGTCTCTACATGCCAAAATGACTCTGGCCCCTAATATGCAAATACATATCCCTCAATATCTTTTTCTTTGCGAGATAAAATGAGATCATAGACAAGAAGCCCAATAAATCACTGACCCCGACTAGCCATGTCAACAGCAGTTTCCTTGCCAATCCCAGTGTTAGCTCCGGTGATCAGGACGGTCTTTCCATTCAGCCGTGCTTTGCTGCGGCAGGCTGGACCCGCCATCCATTTTTTCAGCCCATAGAATCCCACTAGCGTCAAGAAAAAAATAGACTATTAGACTATAGATGTAAACATTATTTCCTTTCACACAAAAGCTGCTTCTAATTCTGTGCTTAAAATTGTCCAAAGTCCAATAAATGTGTTGACATTCTTGTTTGTTTATTCTTTCTAGTTTGTGATTCACATTCAAGTATTTTGCAAGGTGTTATGATAGAGAAAATGTCGAATATTTGCGAGAAAAGGCTATGCGTAATATTTTTAAAAACACAATCGCCAATGCCAAACCTATTTCTAGAGTCTAAAATATCACGTATCAAATGTTACAGAGCAATACAAATCTTTCAAACTTGAGCTAGACGACCTTCAAGACAACAAAACTAAACAAAGTCGCCCAAAATCGAAATCGATATGTTGATACATCGACAGTGATTTCACGTAATGAAACTATTCGAACCATGTTTGAATAATCATGTTAGTAAACAGACGGAAGACGTAAAAGGCCAAGCGTGAATAACAATTACATAACTGTTACATCATAATAAAATACATGGAAAAGGCTTACTTCTGATTCCGTTGTAAGTAAACGCATGTTACTTGTACTTACCTGTTATTGTGACGACAGAGGACAGGACAGATGCGTGCTCGAAAACAAATGATTTTATCACAGCGACGGCCTGCATTGTCATTCCTTATGCAAAACGAACATGAACAATTCTCGGTTAGAAAACAAATCAACAGCAACCTCAGAGTCGTGTTTCTGATGTGTGATCCACACACCGCCTTTGCAAAAGAAAGAACTCAGTATTCATACCTGTGTCCTCGAAAGGATGGCTCCTCTTCGGCTCAGTTTCACACCCGGAAGTAATGCCCTCCGAGTTTGTGGAGAAGAATCTCATTCGTCAGCTGCTGAAAACGTCATCAAGCGTCAACCTACTTGTGTCACATGAAGGTGGGCCTCTTGTTTTTCTTGTGTTTTTTGTTTGCACCTTATAAGTATTTACCGGTGTATGTCTGTATGTAATTTTCGTGTCGCAAAAAAATAAAATCAACAACAACAGAAAAACAAACAAACGTGAGCCTGGTTTGGAGGCTACCGCGGACTGCCAAATCCTCATTTCATTTAAAAACATTCTTCGGAACCGCCGACCCCCATTGGAGTTCTTATAACAAAGGCATTGTCTGTGGGTGGATTTTTCTCCGGCTATGAAACTCCAGAATTGTTATGTGGATTATAAAACGTGGCAGATGGCCAGAATTTCAATTGTGAATGATTGATCTCCCTTTAACTTTCATCATCATCATCATCATCATCATCATCATCATCATCATCATCATCATCATCATCATCATCACCACCACCACCACCACCACCACTGTTTGCTGACGTTTTTACAAATGTTCTCAATCTTCAGATGAGTCTGTGATAAAGCCTGTGTGTCTGTGTGCAGTCTACATCTCTTATGTAATTAGCGACTGTATGGCGACGACCTAAACTCAAATAATTTCTTTCATCGTCCAGCAGAGGGACCTGTAGGTCCACCAATAACATCTCAGTGTCTTCTCTGGGAGTCCATTAGGTGGCGATCAAGCAATGTTTTCTATTTGAAACGTCCGTAGCAACCAGTCAGGTTTTGTGAACACAAGGGGAATTCTTTTTATAGCAACAAATTACATATTAAACTCCTCCCATTAAATTATAATGTGTCTGATACTTTACAGGCAGACAAAAGGAGAAACGAGCCGAGGCACCATGTGGATTAACAAGAAATCCTCAGAAGAATTTACTGTAGCATTCTAAGCTTGAACTGAATTCCCTTTCAGTTATGACCTTGGGTTTTACAGGGTGACATCTGAGAGTGACAGTTAACACCTTAAACTTATACCTGCAAAGGTGGCCACTGTTTATATGCACTAAGTTCAAAGGTCTCTGCAGAGTCAGAATATTATACAATTCCTGCTGGCCCTGTCTGACCTGTGATCACACTCACTTTTGCACAGAGTTGTGCATGCCAAGACTTCAACTTCTAACTCAAACTGACCCTCTCTATAATGTTAACACTGCCTTCTAATATCTTCACATAACATTTTAATGTTTTGTTCTATTGTTTAGAAATAAAATTTCTATTAGGCCTTTGTCATTGTAGGCCCACACTCAGATGTCTTTCCTCAAAGGTGACCTGTCTGTCTCTTGGCTGGCGCACCACCAATCCTGTCATGTGACTGTTCTGCACACCTCCCAGTCTTTTTTCCCAGTATGGTAACTCACCCTTGCTAAAATTAGAGAGCCCTCTACTGAGACATTTTAGACATCTGCCTGCGCTGAAAAAAAGAGCTGATCTCAGTTTTCTTTAATTTCTTTTAATTTAATTCATGCAAATCTACTTTACCACAGTTTTACACTTTTTAGCAATGACATTCTAGCTTGCCAATGAAATCCCCAAAATGAAAAAAGAATCATCCTTTCCTACCAATTTTCTTGCTAAACCTTTGTGCTGAAGTTCTAAAATGTGTTGTTGCAGTGTCATGCAGGTCAATGATATGTCATTGTTACCTCTCCCTATTAGGTGCAACCAATAACTGGTTTTAGCAGTGAGCTACATCTGAGCTCTTTGATGATTCATTTTAGGAAGCTACTCCACTGGAGTTCTGGGGAAAAATAAGAACCTGGGAACTTGCATGTGGAAAGTTTAGCTCACACACTATTATTACAATATAACATTTAGATAATTTTGGTTAGTACATTTGATCTTCCGATCACAATGTGGGCTTCCTGTACAAATGTATGCAATTTCTAACAAAGATTATTGTGTTATTCTGTAAAGTAGCAATTTGGGGAATCATACATTCCTATGTGGGAGTATTTCTGTTTATTTTGAGATCAAGTCTATCCAAATAATGTAATCATCAGAATTTCAGGTAAACAGTTCCAAGTTCCAAAATATATGTCAGTGTTATTGCCTCTGTAATGAAACACAGTGGCCATCTCTTTCGGATGAGATCATTCTGGACTGAGCTCACTGTCTGTCTCTCATATTCATGATAAATCCAGTGTCTTCATACTTGGCAGGGGCTTTTGTGGTTTCACTAAAAAGTTCATAATTGTATTGGTAAACCCTTTGCTCAAAAGATGATCCCAGATGAATGAGCAAAACAATCTGACAAAAAAAAACTATAATCAATTTTCAATATAAGTGTGGATTAAATAATGACATTCAAAACATAAGAAAATATTTGTTTGTTTGTTTGTTTTAACGAATTTATATTGCAATTACGCTCCAAATGAGAGAGGAGGGGGAAAAAAAACTGACTTGTGACGTAACAGCAGCTTGTCCCGTCGGGGCGGGGACGAGAGGCGGCGCTGAAGCTGCCGCTGAGTATATTGCAAAGAGCCCGGCTTCGCTTGGCCCCTCTTCGCTCTGAGCTTCGTCGAGTGTTAACCGCAAAAAGTCATTTTGGGCCAGGAGACAATGGCTGGATATCTGAAGGTCCTCAGCTCTCTTTCGAGGTCTGCCGCCGCATTTTCCAGGAACCCCGCCGTACTCGCACCGGCTGCAAACTGCCAGCCTCAGAGAAACTGTGAGTTGCAAAGAGAGCTCCGATGGCATCCTCAGCATCATTGTGTCGACGTGTACTCGCTTGACCGAGCTTCGCGTTTAAACCCATCTCTGATTTGGAGTTTAGGCTGCCAGTGTTATTGGGCTCGCCCCACTCACAGAGAGAGAGAGAGAGAGAGAGAGAAAGAGAGCGGCTACAACGAAGCCGGTGGCGCCGAGCTTGGAAGCTATGCTAGCCTCGTCGCATCCGCCGTTAGACGACGAGGATGCTCCTAATGGCATTTAATTGCTTAAGCTTCATGGCAGACGATGCTCCAGGAGTTGAACTGCTATTTCATGGCGATTTCACGCCCGGGTTCAGGTGCATTCATGTAGGGAGGTTGTGAAAATGGACGGGGGCCGAAGAGCAACTGCCCGGAGATGCATTTCTTTGTCCTCTCCGAGAAAAGTTAGATAACAGTTGGTGGCTCCTTATAGATACGTGAGCGCATTTGTGAACAAGACATTTTTAATTTTTTTTTTAAAATATATTGTTTATTAGCCGGCGCAGCCCTTCAATTGGCGTTTCGTTTCGCTTCACTTCATACAATTAAGCAATTACAAGGCGACCGGAGGAGGAAAAAAACAAACTGGCAGCAAATGAATCAATGAATCATCCGCGGTTGTAGCTATCCGTGCGGAAATGCCTGCGCCCCCGACTGACGTGGAAAGAGTAAATAAATAAATAAAACTCGCGGTTTGCCGCCAGAATGTGTGCACGCACTTTCCGAAGTGGCCCGACGAGAAGCGAAGCAGCTACTCGGCCACTCGCGCGACGGTGAAAACTTTCACCGAGGTCACCATCCGCATACGAGACTCCTCCGGAGAGAGTAATGGCTGCCGCTCTGCTCGGCCTATTTATTTTTTTTCCATCGCTTCATCGACTCGCACTGCTCCGACCTCGGTGTTTTTGACCACAAACTAACCCTGTAGCTGCCTCCTCTCTCTTAATGTGTGGCTCGTTACTCGTGTTGTCTCTGTGGTCACGAAATTAGATTATTGTGTGTCGTTGCCCAAATCACAAGCAGTTTCCTTTTTTTTATGAGCCCTAAATCCGGCGCAGGGATCCAGAAGAACATTTCATCACGTGGGCGCTGCAGATATTCCCCAAATATCCTTCTGCAGGAGTCTGAATTTAGAAGCCGCGTTGGCTCGTAGGCCACAGTTTGGTGGCCAGGTAGTTTATAGTAATGGGTCACCTTGAAGGGCACCTTGTCTTAAGCGTCCGGTCCAACTTGTTTTGGGAGCTTTGCAGTGTAGTCGTGTGTAAAGGGTCATTGATGGTAGTAAATAGAGTGCTGCCCTGATGATCCGGGTGTCCTGCTAATGCCCTCAACCTCTTGTTAGTAACCAAGATACTCCTGTGTGCTTCTTTCCTTGCAATACAGCTTCTATGAGTTAATGGATATCTTTGTAACTAAAGTTTACTCAGCGCTTCAAGTGCATGTGCATATTTTTGTTTCTCTCTACGCAATTTAGTCTTTTGCCCCCACACACGGATGCATGGGTCACTAAAACCAGAGCTTTTGGAAAGGTCCTTTCACGGTCATGACGTCCCCCGGAAACATGCATTTATCCAGGCACCTGTTTGATCACTGCGTTCCTACAATAGCACAGCATGTCGTCCCTCTTCTTGCTTGAGGTTTTTTTTTTTTTTAAATCAGATGCTACAATTTGCCTGTGTACGTGTGTTAAGAGTCATTTTTTCCCAGAGTGCATTCAGAGGTCACCACTGTTAGATGACCAATTAAATTTTACAACAGACTAATAAAATTACACCGTCACACCATTTTATTTCTTTGTTGCTGATTTTACGTTCTGTGTAAAAGGCTGTGTGGCTGCAACTTGATTTTGAAACTTTGAAACCTTTTACTGCCTCTTCCGATTGTGGTCATTGATTTAAAAAAAAAAAACATAACTCAATCACTCAGTACCACTCAGTGGAAAACAGTGGCTCGGGGAGGTCATCGGCTAATCTTTCCACAACCGTCTCCAGGCTCGTCTGCGATTCGTCTTAAGTGATCGATTATACCAGATTACCGTCTTTCCCGGGTGTAGGATTAAAACTGAGAAGGTGTAAGGCTTGTTTACATTGTGTGGATTGTTGAGCAGAGCACACTGACGGGTTTATTGGGGTCATACTGTCTGGTGACACATTGTTGAAGACTGACTGCTTCACCCTCATGTCCTCTGCTCGAAAGGCCACACGTTATTGTAAATCGCAACTGACTCTCCCAACGACTTTCACAAATTCTGAATTCTGCACAGGCTTTTCTAAAATACTTACTTTGCTTACTTTACTTACTTTACTTTATCCAGATTTCTGCTTACTTTCTATTTATATGGCCTACTGCACCTTTATGTGAATTAGTAATTTCCTCAAGTGCTTTTGGTCAAGGTGCGTGCAGAAAGTTGTTTTTTTTTTAATACAGAAAGTTTTTAATAATCATTCTGGGTCCTTTTCAAAATAATGTCTGGATAAAAGAGTATTCTATTCCTGCATATGCTCACTGTCTCTTTCAATGGAGACTGTTCAGCAGATTGTGCCAATGCTATTTCCTTGCGATATCAGCTAGCTTTATCACAGTCATAGAGAAGCGAAGTACAACTCTGCAGGCCTCTCCCCCTGCAAGGTCTGCGGGCGTAATGCAGGAAGCGCACATGACTGTGTTTCAGTTCGCCCTTCAGCGTCCAGTCTGATATGTTCTTTCTGCTTACATAACCCGCTCAGCTGCTCCCCTCATGCGCTGAGCCGTTTGATTTCGCTTGGGCATGTGTGAAATGACGACCAGAGAAAGCCGTGATTGACTTTAGCTGTGACGCAATTAGCTTTGAGTTTTGACGGCTGTTGAGATTAAATCAACCACACGTGCTTTTCACTTTTGCTCAACACACCCGTCTCATTTTATCAAGTGATATATCTCTAGACCAGTAGTATGGAAGCATGGTTTTAAAAATTGATAGGACCAAAATGAATTGCCTCAGGAAAAATCTGGGCTGTGTCGATGGTATTTAAAATATCTGATGTTATCAACTTTATGACAGTGTTTTATTTTTGTTCAGATTATTTTTTATCTAGAGCTCTTGGTGCAGAGACTGGCCTGAGGTCTATTTCCTGTTATGGAATAACTTCCCCAAGGGAGAGATTTGGTGCACTTCAAATGAATTTTGGAGTTCCTTTGACTCTTGATTAAAATGTCAAATCAAACCTTTCTGTGCATATTTTTTTCTTTAGTTATCTCGTCCAAAACATCACACACACATACAAGTACTATGCTTCTGCTTTGCCACTAGTTATTTCTCTGCCTCATGTCACTGATGGTGTACTTTCTTTGCTATGCTGCTATTTTGGTCACCTCGTGCTCACTGTGCATCTGCACTCTTGGCTTGTGTTGGTTGAAGAGTATGGGAACGGAACACAGTGCTGTTTAAACAGGTGTTACCAAGGCTTCAAATTCCAGAGTGGGTCAGATGTCCCACGTGGATATTTATTTTATTAAAGATGCCCTATGTATGTTGGACACCACACATACAAAACATACATAGGAGGAAAAAAAACAAAACAGAAATACTGGTTGTATAATGACTGCACTTTCACATTTTCATTATTCAAGGAAAGCAGCAGCAGCAGCAGCAGCAGTGGCTGAAGGGAACATTGGCTTGGCTACCAAACGGTCATTTGATCTTCTGTTCCTCCCCCTGCACTTTTCTATTCACTGAACTGTTCCTGCTGGCAGGATACACACTGAGCTGCATGTTAGAAGCTATGCTGATAGACACATACCTGTCAAAAGGGATTGTGCTCGTTGCTGCAGCTAAGAGAAGAAAACAAAAACAATTCTGTTTGCTTAAGACATTTTAAATTTAAAGGGCTCTTGCATTGAGTAAAGAAAATGCTTGACTGAAAAGTATTCATTCATAAAAGCACCATAATTGGAGTATTTGGTTATATTGCAAGAATACATTTTAAAATCTGATATGTTTTTAAAGGGCACTTGTAAGCACGTAAGTCTTTTCGAAATGTACTTTTGCTTATTACTTCGTGTCATAGCGCTGTGGAAGATTTTTGATTGGACAAAAATAGCACCATTGAGATTCCAGAAATGCAGGGTATGACTCTACACTTGCACGGTTGCCCTTTTCTGCTGCAGCAACATCGTCCATGTATATTGCTCACCTCATTGCATCTCGAGGTGCTGTGTAAACAAAGCTGCAGACACACGCACGTCCAATGATTGACTCTTCAAAGCCGTCATTCGTGATGAAGTGTCGCCTAAAACAACTTGCAGAAAAGGACTACTGGCGGTTACACATTTAATAGCCCTCTGCAGATTAAAACCTGATCGCTGTGTAATCGTGCTGTTTGTGTTCCGTGTTGAGCCGCAAACAAACGAACGTCTTGCTGTGAATGGAAAGCTGCCCTTAATTGAACCTTCGTCTCTGTGTGTGTGTGTTCGTGTGTGTGTGTGAACCACAGATGCCGACAAACGCATCAAAGTATCCCAGCCGGTGGTGGAGATGGACGGAGACGAGATGACCAGAATCATCTGGGAGTTCATCAAAGAGAAGGTGAGAATGCGGAGACGAGCAGCAGCAGCAGCAGCAGCAGTGCTGGTGTGAGTCTCTCGGGGGAGGACGTGCCGACGCTGTCTGATTCGCCTATTTTTATATCGCAGACCAACACGTGGACGGGGGGAGGAGGAGGGATTATCTGAGATGAGGGGAGGGATGGCTGTGATGTTGCAGCCGCTCACTGGCTGGTTGCCCCCAAAGAGAGCAGATGGTGTGTTGGCTCCGGGAGAAAACGTGGAGAAGCCTGAGCTTAAAACCGCCTCACTGTTTTATTACGCAGCTTTGAAAATAATCAGAATGTTTTTTTTACACTGTGGCTGGACCAGAAAAGTATTTTCAGCTTCTGTGTTTTCATAGATCTAATGTTGGAAATGCCTGCCTGTAGCAACCTCCCAGCCTTGTTACACAGCTGCATGTCTGACCTGTCTGGTCTGAAAGTTGTTTGGTGTTGTGAATCAAATGTTGTGATAGCAGCAGCTGCAGCAGCAGCAGACTTTTTTTGTATTAGTCCTGACAGGCTTAAGTTATAAAAGGCTGCTATGGGGAGGTGACAAAAGTCTTTTGCTATGGCTGTCTCTTGAAAATGAGTAATTACAAGAAATGATTAGTTTCAGTCTGTCACACCTCTGCATTGTGACAGACTGAAAACAAGGTTTTTCTTGTACCTCTGAAATATTTCAGATTTGGCGCACTGAGAGACATGGACTGAGGCAATGCTCATGTTTTGGGTTTCATGCTGTGTCCCTCAGCTCATCCTGTCCAACGTTGACGTCGAGCTGAAGTACTATGACCTGGGTCTGCCGTACCGCGACCAGACCGACGACCAGGTCACCATCGACTCTGCCCTGGCAACAAAGAAGTACCACGTTGCGGTTAAGTGTGCCACCATCACCCCCGACGAAGCCAGAGTGGAAGGTAAAACAAAGAAACAAAACACTGAGTTTGATTAAACGGCAAACGACACCAGGAAATTAATTTACAGCCCCACATTTTTGTTTTTACCCCAATTAGAGTTCAAGCTTAAGAAGATGTGGAAGAGCCCCAATGGAACCATCAGAAACATCCTGGGAGGCACCGTCTTCCGTGAGCCAATCATCTGCAAGAACATTCCCAGGCTTGTTCCTGGCTGGACGCAGCCCATCACTATTGGCAGACACGCCTTCGGGGATCAGGTGAGCTGCTCCCTCTATGCACAGAGGCAAAGTAGTGAATGAAGTCATTCCAGACTCTAGATAGTCCCATTCATCATTTGGCTGATCAACCAAGGCAGCTTTTGATCTTTTTTGTGAGTCATGCTGATTCAAACAAACCTAGTTTTGTTCAAATTATTATTACCAAGACGGTATTATTTTTTTTTTGGCTCTGCCTGCAGGTGATGTGCATTAACTAACAAACCAAAGATTTGTCTGGCTTTGGTGAAGAACTAATTATTTACTGCTAATTTTGTCTCGATGAACATTTTAACTGAAGTAAACGAGTGTCTTAAGGACTCGCACTTTAGGATATGAGTTGTGCAACTTATCTACGTTCCATCCAAGTTTGGCAGATTCAGTTGTTTTGTCTTCTCAGACCCACACAGACTGATTCGATTAGATAAAAAAAGAATTTGACTAAATCCGAATGGTTACAAATATTGGTCAACGCACCTGAAGGGGACAAAAACAGTCTTTATCGCTACTGGTCTGACTTGTTTAATGTTTCATTGGCCTGAGCTCACGAGTCTTGTCGTGTCTTTTACAGTACAGAGCAACCGACTTTGTCATTGACCAGCCCGGCAAATTCAAGATCATCTTCTCTCCTACTGATGGCAGTGCTGGCAAGGAATGGGAGGTCTACGATTTCCCTGCTGGCGGCTGTGGAATGGGCATGTACAACACAGATGAGGTGAGTTTGCTTTGTTTTGCAGGGCTACGTTCATTTTGTTGCTTATGGTTGATATTTCTGCTCACATTCAGGCTTCTGTAAGGATTGCTCTGCTGTTTTAATTATTATTTAGTGAGTTTGTGCTTACAAGAAATGACACCAGATAGTATTTCTAGAAGCTATCTTAACCTGCCTTTCATAGCCCCAGTCTTTACTTATTTCTACAGAACTCATGTTTCTTGGAGGTTATAATATGTTTACAGAAGGTTAACAGACCTTTTGTGTTTGAGCTTGAGGCTCTTTTTGAAAGTGAAACCCGAGTCCCATGTAAAGGGGAAAAAAAACACTCAACCCGCTGAGCCACTACCTTGCTTGACTTAATCAGCATAGCACTGTTGGATTCAACAACAGAAGTCGGCAAGTGACTTTCTGACCCTCTCGCCATCTACAGTCTATTACAGGCTTTGCACACAGCTGCTTCCAGTATGCCATTGGCAAGAAGTGGCCTCTGTACATGAGCACCAAGAATACCATCCTCAAGGCCTACGATGGAAGGTTCAAAGACATCTTCGAGGACATCTTCCAGAAGTAGGTGCACATTTTTAAAGCTTTCAGCAAACCTCTTCTTATTGGTGTAATTGCAAGAAAAGACCACGTAATATGAACACATTAGTTATTTTAGATACAGATGGGAAAAGTTTTTGGGATATTTACATTTTTTTTTCCTTCCAAAAAATGATTAATGCACTGCCACTATGTGTATTTTGTGTTCACTTGTGTCATGTGATCATGATTGCTTTTCCTTTAGGCACTACAAGCCTGAGTTTGACAAGCTGAAGATCTGGTACGAGCACAGGCTTATTGATGACATGGTTGCCCAGGTCCTCAAGTCCTCTGGCGCCTTTGTGTGGGCGTGCAAGAACTATGACGGAGACGTTCAGTCCGACATCCTTGCGCAAGGTGAGACGTCTGAAAAGCAAAAGCTCTGCTGCGTCCTGCGTTATGGAACGGCAATCATCGTGAACGTTGACATGTCGGCCAGCTTGTTGGCAGCTCTAGCGGTTCGTCCTCAAACGGCCTGCTCTTTTTGGTTTCTCCTTCAAGGTTTTGGCTCTCTGGGATTGATGACATCAGTGCTCGTGTGCCCCGACGGCAAGACCATCGAGGCCGAGGCTGCTCATGGCACTGTGACCAGGCACTACCGCGAGCACCAGAAGGTAAGTCACCATCCTTCTCCATTTTAGGGTCGGAAAACACTTCAAGCAGCCAGCGAGGCAGAGAGTGAACAGGGACCCAATGATGTCATGCCAAACTGACTATGAAATCTCTGGTGTTATACTGCCACCCTGTGGTGAAGACTGAGAATGTGAAGTCTCTCTGTAAAATGAACTGCCTTCCTTGCAAAACTGAGCCAACCCTCATGTTTCCGCTCAGGGAAGGCCGACCAGCACCAACCCCATCGCCAGCATTTTCGCCTGGACCAGAGGCCTGGAGCACCGTGGCAAACTGGACGGCAATAACGACCTCATCAAGTGAGAGACCTTGACGTGTGAACTGATTTGACTTTGAGATGACGCATTTCCGTTTCTAAATTTGGCCTTTTCTTCTTTTCTTTTTCTCTCGTCTGCAGATTCTCCCAGATCCTGGAGAGGGTTTGTGTTGAGACGGTTGAGAGTGGCACCATGACCAAGGACCTTGCAGGTTGCATCCACGGCCTCTCCAAGTACGTTCATGTTGTTATTAATGCTGCATTTTACACCGCAGCACATATACATTCATGTCATGAGTGGCCTCTGAAGTTATGTCAGTCTACAAGGGGATTTCAATAAGAGAAATGCGTTTTAAATCTCTGTAGGCTGCACAAATGACTGTAACAATTTTAATTCTATTATTTGTAATTGAAAATATCTTGCTCTGGATAGTATTAAAGCATGCAAATAAATGCGGGAACTTTGACGAGGGTGCTGTACATATAATACAGCCTTGTTTAATATTGGTTTGCTGCCAGTGTAAACCCTACAGAAGGTTGACCATACAGCAATTGGGGGAAAAAAAATATTATTTCCCTTTCATCAAACTTGTTTTAATGAGAGAAACCCAGCTCCTCTCTGCTAATATGACAATAAACCAAATGTACAGTAATTGTATAGCGATTGATTATTACCGCACTTTGATGAAACATTTACTTTACTTCATTCCCTTAACCGCCATATTGACAGTTTACCTATGATATTGGCTAGTTGCTAACCTCAGCCATCAACATTCCTCAGGTGGCATCCACCAATGATAGTAGAGCTTCATCTGCCCTTTCAAATACAGTGTATATTCATTCAAAAACATAAACAATGCAAAACAATTATGACTATATAATATGTTGTTCACATAGTGTGCTGCTTTGAACATCAAACTTAAACCTAAAATTAAAGGTTTGCTGCTTGCATGAGCATATTTCCTTTGAATGTGAATCAAACTATTGCTTTGAAAATACACCATCATTCAGAGGCATTAGACTGGCTGGTATTTTCCCCTCGTTGTCACCAGCCAGACATTTCCTGAGCTTCAAACTTTACTTCCTTCACGTCCTCATCTTGTTTTGAAGCTGACTGACATTTAAGTCCCCATTTTCCTCCATTTTCTTCCACCTGAAAGTGATGGGTTGGCTAGCAGAAAGATGATCTGATTCTTAAGAGGTAACTTTAGTTGGAGTTATGTTTAGGACCAGTGAAGTTTGAAAGGCTAATGGAGAATGGTTCATCTTGGGTAAAACACGAAACTGAAAAGTAGTTTTTTTTTTCTTTTTTCTTTTTTCTTCAAAACCTGGTCTCAGTTTTAACCAGGTTCAGAGGCTTATGGATGGAGATAAATAAATGGAATGGAATAGCCTTGTTTATTTTTTCAGTGACACTGACCTATCTATAAACCTGGTGCTTTTTTCATTCTACACGGCATTACGGCGCGAGTGCTAAATGCACAAAGATCACTCTTAATAATGCCTTCGTAGTGGCCTGATATTTAATAAATAATTACCCTGCTATTTACCTCTAGTAAATAGCAGGGTAATTATTTATTTTACAACATTTTTTGTTATAAAATCACAATATGTTGCTGACTATTTGTTTTCCAAAGCTCTGTACTGAGTTTTCTCTTCTGCTTTTTCTCCTCTCTTCTTCTCAGTGTCAAGCTGAACGAGCACTACGTCAATACTACAGACTTCCTTGACGCCATCAAGACGAATCTGGACAAAGCCCTCGGCAAGTGAAGGACTTAGAGTAATGAAGTTAGCCAGGAGATGACTATGTCACTCATCTGTTTTGTACCTCATTTTTAACTTAAAAAAAGGTCAACTTAAACATTGAAAAATATGTACTGTCTGTAGGATTATATAGAGTTCTGTTAGGTTATTAAAGAAATGGTCAGCAGCTCTCCTTCCACCTAATGTCAACCTACCTGACTCTCTGTCCCGTTATTGCAAGGTTTTATTTTTGTAAAGTGAAGTACTGTAATGATTCAATACTGTTTAATGCCTCGGGCAGGACTTAAGCCTATGTCAAACATATTTGCCAATAAATCACTTGTTTGACCCACTTCTGTTTTTTCTTCTTCTTCTTCTTCTTCTTTTCTTTAACAAAAAAACTATACGGTTAACAACTTTTAAAGGTAAATAGATTTATTATTTTACAGCATTATCTGATCCACAATGGTTTACATACATCTCTATTCACATTTTGTTCACACTAATGTCTAATACAGGAATCCATTGAAGCTGAATATCTTCTTCCCCCTTTTAGTATCATCACAAAAACTGATGCAATGGACACGAGCTAAAATCATGAATTTAAAAAACACTTTAAAGTTGCATTTATTTAAAATGCACTGTATTAACATTGCAATCGGACACATGGCTTGCAGCTTAAAAGTTTGAGAAAGCCAAGCACTGGGCAAACTGAATATATTGTGCATTTCCCAAATCATTTTCCACAAGGTCCGTGCCCCTGTCACATGTTGGGAGGTTGTCGTTCATCACTTGAGACCGGCGTACAGCGTGATGGATGGCATACGCTTGCAGACACTCTGGGGGCACTTAATATTTCTGTCTTGAGTGGTTTTTTTTGTAGGGGGGAGGAGTTGGGTGCATCTTGTTGAGACTCAACCGTTTAAATAACAAAAAAAAACAACAACAAATACAGGTTTTGCATTGCATATGAAAAATGTTGCAGTCCTGTGAAGGAATGGTGGGAGCGGGTGTGGTGAGGGTTTCAAAGGAGAAGCTGTGCCACGGCCTGTTCACTGTGGTAATCTTTTAAAGAGATCTACAGATGGGAGGGAGGGGAACCTGAATGTAATTTCGAGAGGTCTGCGATTGAACTGCAGGATATTCAGTGTCCCGGCTCAACAGAACGACAAGGGTAAAAACATACAGTGCCCATAGCTGCAAGATGTGATCCAATTCTTTGGTCATGGGTTTTTTTTGTTCTTTAAGTATTTTTGATTTTCTTCTCGTGAGCATTTTAAAACATTCCACAGAAACAAATACATTCAGTGACTAGAGATTCAATACAGGGTGATTCATGTTAATGCAGAACACTGCAAGTGGACGTGGCTGTCCTCAGTGCAATGCACCGATTACTGTACCAGCCAACATGCAAGAAGGCTGATGCATCTGTACATAAATATACAAGAATATGCTGTAAAATCCAGTGGCAGAACCAGATATATCAAGCATAAATCAGAGGGCGTCATCAAATTCCTGCAACCTGAAGCTTTGGCGAGCGATATAACTAATTCCCTTCACTAAACCTTCACTTTCACCCAGTGGACTGACAAAATATCCCCAGTTCATTTGGATGAGTGCGTGCAGTGTAACGTCATGGGTTTTCAATATCGTAGCTAAAAATGTGCTTTTCAAATCAGGCTCAGATTGTGTCGACAACATATGCAATGTTTTCATATATTGTTTTGTTTTTTGTTTTTTAAATTATATACTTTAGCTGGAAACAATCTTTACCCAAGTAGTCATTTAACAGTAGATGCACTCAGAGATGACAAATATGCAATAACGTAAAGGGTACACATTTGCAAATTTTCTCGCTTTACAAGTGATTTCAGTGCATATGGCATATGAATGTGCAGTTTGCACCGGGTTCTTTTCCTCATACATAAAGAACAACCCAGGCATGTGCCTCAAACAAAAAAAAACAACCTTCCTCCTGTTTCAGGAGTTTCTACTTATATTCAATTTGGGGTCATTTTAATAATTCATGCAGTGCTGAAACGCCCTGCGCCCTTCCCATAGGTGCTGTAATACTCCATTTGAGATAGTTTAGCGATGTCTGGTGTGTTGTTGTTGTTTGCCCGGTTTTCTCGCTCACTGAATTCGAAACCCTCCTCCTCGTACTCCTCCTGGCCATCCGTCTCCTGGGGGGGTTCTGAAAAACGGGAGCACACGCCAAAATGTGAGCCTCCTCGTCCTCAACGACCCTCTCTCGCACACACGCCGAGCTCCTTCCGAAAAGACGATGGGCAGCGAGTCGCCTCAGTGTCAGTCGCTACTGATAAGGACAGGCATGCCTAATCCAGGCACTGCTATATTTACTAAACACGCAGGGAGGGGGAGACAGAGAGACATCAGAACACTTGGCCGCGAGACCGCGGTACACGCCGAGTCAGTATGCATTAGCGGCAGACTGAGAGACAATAATACAAGATGGAATCCAATGAGCACTTTGAAGACAGCCGCACATCCACGTCAACAAACGACACTGATCAAAAAAAAAGCCAAGTGTCATCCACACATTCAAATTAGAGGACGCTATCACAGGCGATTTAATATATGTATATTTTTTTGTTACCTTGTCCCTCTATTGTGATGTCCATGATGCCGTGCTTGACCTTCATGTGTCGGCTGAGGTTCCCCTTCAGGTTAAACTTGCTGGTACAGTAAGGGCACTTGAACGGCTTGCTGCCGGCGTGGAGGTGCATGTGGCCGAGGAGGTTGTACATTCTGTTGAAAGACTTCCCGCACACCTGAAACACAACGGCGTGACAATCAATCTAGGGTCTCCCTTACAGGCCACTTCTGCTTAAAAAAAAAATAAAGAAGTGTTATAAGGCAACAAAAATTAGTGCCCATCTCACCGACCTTGCACTTGAAAGGCTTGACGGGCAAGTGGACAATCATGTGCGTTTTGAGGGTCTGCTTCTGGACGAAGGTCTTGAAGCAGACGTGGCACTGGAAGGGCCTCACGCTGGCGTGGATCAACATGTGTCTCTTCAGGTTGGCGGACAGAGTGAACTCTCTGGCGCAGACGTCGCACTTGAATTCTTTCATGCCCTGGAACAGCATTAAGTGTTTAGTTGAAATCATCTGGCTGAAAGTATGGTTGGTAGAGCTGTTAGAGAGTCACGAAGGGGAAGAAACACAAACGCACACTGGAGGAGCTCTTGTCTTTGATCAGACTCATGACGATCGCAGTGGCCTCCTTCCGGGTTGAAAGAGAGTGAAAAAGTGTGAAAAAGAGCGTAAAACGTCTAGTAGTGGAACGAGGGAACTTCCCCCTTGTGTTCAAATCTTTATTTGATTTTCATTTTTCATTTTGAGCTAAATAAAGAGGCATGAAGTTTATTATTTTGCTATTATAGAATAAAACAGCCTCTGTAATAAAATGGAAGACCAGTGATTCATGAGGCTCAAAGGGAAGTGGATCTGCAGAAGACACACAACACAAAACACATGCAGAAGTGGGGGGAGAGAGGGGGTGAGCCACACAAAACACTCACGGCCTTTGAAGGCTGTGTTTACAAAGTAACTGGTTTTGGAGAAAAGGCTGTGCTTCAAGTCTGCCATATACTTCTTTCTGTGAGGATTTATACCGGCGCAGTGAGTAAATATGGGTAAAATACCCTCCAGATGGATCCCGGATAAATGCAAGATATTCCTATTTAAACTAAATATTTCATTTTGTTTTGAAGCCAGCCAAGGCCTCTGTGGGTTTTGTGTTTGAAAACCGCCAGACAAAAGGCCCATCTCTGAGAGTTTCAGCGTTTTCGGTCGCGCTGCCAGTACCTTGTGAGTGAGAGCGTGCTGTCGCAGGTGATGGATCTGGACGAACTCCATGCCGCACTCAGGGCAGACGTAGGGCCGCACGTTCTGGTGCTTCATCAGGTGGTTCTGCAGCTGGCTGCGGTAGGCGAAGGACTTGTGGCACTCGGTGCACTGGTAGGTGGTGGGGCCCTGGTGGCTGGCCAGGTGGCGCTTCAGGTGGGCGTACGTGGGGAACTCCAGGCCGCACTGCGTGCAGACGTGGCACTGGCCATTCTCGTGCTTGCTCTCGTGCGTCCGCAGCTCGCTGGGGTAGGCGAAGCCGCGGCCGCAGAAGCGGCAGCTGTAGGGCTTGACGTCCGAGTGCTGCAGCATGTGGCGCTTGAGGTGGCTGGTCTGCGTGAAGGCCTTCTCGCACACCGTGCACTTGTGGGGCCTGGTCCCCTGGTGGGTGAGCAGGTGGGTCTGCAGGTGGCTCGGCTGCTTGAACAGCTTCCCGCAGTGCAGACACTCGTGGGGCTTTATCCCGTTGTGGCCCAGGATGTGCGTCACCAGGTTGTACTTGGAGGTGTACGACTTCTCGCACATGCGGCACTTCCAGCGTTTCAGGCCCTCGCCCACGTCCACGCAGTAGGACTCGTCGATCTGGACGTTGATGTCCAGCCGGTCGATCTGCATTCTCCTGGCCAGCCCCTCCGGGTCGGACCACAGCATGGCTTGGCTGTTGTCCTCGTACTCCCCGGTCATCGGCATCTCGGCCGAATCGTAGGCCGCCTCGTTGGGCTCGTAGTAGCGGTTCTCCAGGGGGCTGCCGGTCTCCCCGGTGGTCTTCAGGTTCAGCGCCTGTTCCTCTTCTTCCTCGGCAACCACCGGCTCTTCCTTCCTCTCCCTGTTTCTGCTGTTGGCTTCATCTCGGTCCTGTTCTGGCCGTGCGTCTGTGGCTGCCTGTTGCCTGGGCGTATCTCGCACGCACGAGGAACAGTTCCCGCACGCCTGCTCCTCTTTCATGGATCTGTGCCGAGTTAGTGGATCTTCCGACTTGCCCGAACTGTGTCTGCTCTGGGTGTGGATACAGGATGGAGGAATGTCGGTGTCGGCATGTTCACCTTTAACTTGGGCCTGGGGACTAGACTCTTTGTGTGGGTCACCCTCTGGTTCTTCATCACTCCTGGGTCTTTTAGTCCTTCCACGTGGTCCGGGGCGCCTTCTCTCACTGCAGTGAGGTTGGGGCTCAGGGTCCCCTGCAGGATCTGCCAGGTAGTCCCCATTGGCCCCTATTAGCTGGTCAGCATACTCATACTCCATAGCCTCAGGTGGAGGAGGGGGACACTCCCGCAGCTCCCCTGTATAAAAGCCGTTTGGGGCAATGGTAGCCCCGAAGATTTCATTTTGGGATATGAGGCCAAGAACAGCGGCCTGAGCCAGAGATAGCACCACCACTGGCTCCGTCTGTGTACCCACGTCCACCTGACCCTCAGTCATCTTGGGGAATGTCCGCACCAAGCGACTACTCTCTTCCTCCTAGAAGAAGAGGAAAAAACAAAAACAACATGGCAGTTAAAGAAGTGAAAATGAAACATCACCTTAAATCAAACTCTCGTTGTTTCACATAGAAAACCACTGACTAGCTCTGTGTTAAGCGCAAACTAAAGGTCTTGAGACATTATATAAAATTCTTCTTGGTTTTTGATTCTCATTAAAAGCCTCAGTCCTACAGACTGGAGGCTTAAGCATTTCAGCCCTTGTTCTGAAGACCAAAGAAGAGTATTAAGGGAATGTTTGCCAGGAAAAAAAACAACAAGATTTGTGTTATTATGAGACTCAGACTATGCCTTGGCTTGTTTCTTTGCTCCAAATCCAGCGCATATTCTCGATTGAGGAGATAAGGCAGATATGTGTTAGCTCCCGGCTTCCTTCCTTGACAGGATTTAGAATAATAAAGACCACAACAAGGGATGCAGGTCCAGCCAGGAAGCTGACTTCCGTGGACTGTCTTCAGTGCTTCCTGTGGGGTCCCGAGGCAGCCTGGCTGACCAAAGCAGCTCATCAATGTCTGTCCCATTCACGAAGAGCATCTCAGCTCGTGCACTCACCATCTCTGCCTTTTAAAGCCTGTTGCACTGGGCTTCTTCAATAATATGCGGCGGTCTCATAACAGATATTTAGTCGAGCTGCAGTATATTGTATGGTATTTTACATTGGTGCAGAAAGAGTCGCTTAAAAACATTGTGCCTTAGGTGTACAGCTCTGTCACCTGTGAAAGTGCAATCCTATAACTATTAAGAATGAATTTTGGCTCCACCAAAACTCTTCCTCCTCTGTAAATAAGTGAGTACTGTGAGCCACTGGTGTAAGATAATTTCCCAACGTGGATCTGACTAATATTAAAACGAATAGCCAGAATTTGCGACATGTCCTTTTTTCTTTCCCAGCCACACTGCACTCCGGTCTCCTCTCTCTGCCATTCACGCCTGCAAGAGCTGCTTCCTTCCCTGACACAATACTGAGAGAAATAAGAGTGGATAAAGAAAGGGGGAAAGGAAGAGTAGATAGTGCAGCAATAAAGGTGTGTATGTGTGAGCGCACCCGTGTGTGTGTGTGTGTGTGTGTGTGTCAGTAGAGGAGAGTAGACCTGGATGCCCTGATAACCACGTCATTTATAATTACTGCTTTTAAAGTAGTCAGACAGAGACAGACTGTGTGTTTGTGAGAATGAAAAGGAAGGAGACTGGGTGTGTGTGTTTGAAAGCGTGCGTGTGTGTGTGTGTGTGTGTGTGTGTGAGCGAATGAGTGAAAAGAGAGGGAGGGAGGTATGGAGAGAAGGAGAAAGAGCTGTGGGCGGGGGAGGAGTGGAGGGAGGGAGACAGAGACAGAAATGAGATGGAGGGGCTGAAAGATAAAGAAAGAGGGGAGGAGAGGGAGGGGAGGAGAGGGGAAGGAGAGATTGAGTGAGCATGTGAGAGGAGGGAAGAGCGAAAGAAAGAGGAGAGGGAGGGGATGTGCCGGGGTGGTGGGGGGTAGAGAGAGACAGAAAGACAGAGTGAGTGAGAGAGAGAAAGAGGGGAAGGAGGGAGGGAGGGAGAGAGGGAGGGACGGAGGGAAGGCAAGAGGGAGGGAGGGAGGGAGGGAGGAGGGAGAGGAAGCTGAAGAGAGAAGAAAAAGCACAGCGAAATGAAAGGCTGACAAAATGAAAGAGAAAAAGACAAATGACAAGCAGAGAGAGGAGGTGGGTAGTAATTGTCAGAGTCCGTACTTTCACATTTAAAGTTACGTCTGAAAGACACCTAAGGACAAACAATTAGAGCAGTGGCAGAAAGCGTGCGACACCGATAGTAACACAACTCTTGCTCCTTGTTTTTTTTTTCCTCCCCACAAAGATGTTACCACTGCAGTACTCAAATAAATGTGAAAAGTAATCTTGCTTCCTCTCTCTCACAGGCTCACAAACACTCTCTCTCTCTCTCTCTCTCTCTCTCTCTCTCTCTCTGTCTCTCTGTCTCTTACACACACACACAAACAGACAAAAGTGCAAATAGCGCACACAAAGTACCCCGTCCACCGCTGCCGTCCCCTCCTCCCCGAACGCGTAAACACCTACAACCCTGCACGGCAGCGCCGCCGTGTCACAAACTCACCACATTGTTCCTGGAGTGATGTTTGAGGTGTTTCAGGGATCTCATCCTTCAGGAGAAATGAGTGGAGTAAAAAAATCCACCTCCTATTTATATCTGTGGGAGAGCGGGGCGGTCCCACAGCTCATCCTCCTCCTACTGTTGCTGTTATCAGAGCTGACTGTGCCTGCCCCCCCCCCCCCCCACCACCACCACCACTGCCCCTGCCCCTCCCCTCCTTCACCAGCCCTCCACCCCACTACACACACACACACGCGCACGCACACATGCAAGCACACACACACACTTATACACACACACACACACACACACACATACAGCATCACCCCACTTCTTTCTCTTCCTCCCACCCTCTCCTTCTCATCTCACTTCTCTTTCTCTCCTCTTTTCTCCTACACACACTCACACACATGAACGAACACACATACACATGCAGACACACACACACACACACACACACACACACACACACACTCATCTTATCTCCCCTTTCTCACTCCATACAATTCAGCATGACCCCTCGACACACATTTCTCTTTAAGGTGCTCGCAGACACAAGGCCTCTCCTTTTTAAAAAAAAAAACTTGATCACTGTCTATACTTTGCATTTCCCTTTTCTCCCTCTCTCTCTCTCTCTCCCTCCCTCTCTCTCTATACATATATATATATATATATATATATGTATATATATACATATTTATATATACAGTCAGTGCACAGATAAATGCAAACAATTATAAAATCAGTTTCTCTCCACAAGGGGCAAACAGATACACGGGAAGCTCTGCTCGTACAAACATGTTGTATGTATGTATGTATGTATGTATGTATGTATGCCCTCACACAGAGAGCAGAGTGGAGCACTCCCCACTTTCACAACACGTACAAACAGTGGCAGAGTCCATGCGAAGAGGTGCGTCAATCAGCTGCAAAACAGACAGACGGATCACAGTTTGTTTTTGGGGTTTTTTTTGAGAAAACTTTCCACATCCCGTTTAGTTTACTGCCATTATTTTTAAATTCAAACTAATTAAGTATTGAGACGTTCTGAAGCAAACCGTCTGAGAAATTCAGAGGAAGAGGGGGAAAAAAATGAGTGACAAAAGAAAAGGGAAGGAGAAAGAAAGGAGAGAAAAGCAGTTAGGAGAGAGGGAGGGAGGGAGGGAAAGAGGAAGGGAGGGAGGGAGACGTGGGGGAGAAAGAATAAGAAAAAAGAAGCACAGGGAGGGGGAGTGAAGCTGAGCAGAGGGGAAGGGAGGAGGGGTGGGGGTGGGGTGTGTGGTGGTGGTGCTGTGTGAGAGAGACAGAAAGAAAAAGGGAAGGAGGAAAGAGAGCCGGGGGTGGGGGAGGGAAGAAGAGAATGCAGCAAAAAGGAGGAAGAAGGGAAATGCGTGTGGGGGGGTGGCTGGAGGGGGGGGCATAAGAAAGGATGTTGCACAAGAAAGAGAAAGAAAGACTATAAGGGAGGGAGAGAAAAGAGAGAGGGGAGGGGAGGAGGAGTGGTGGTGGGGATGGGAAGAGAGATAGAGGAACGTTTGAAAGAGAACGCAGTGAAAGAAGAAGAAGAAGAGTGTGCGTGTGTGTGTGTGTGTGTGTGTGTGTGTGTGTGTCAGTGAGTGAGTGAGTGAGTGAGTGAGTGAGTGAGGGGTGTTGTTAGGTGGGCTGGAGGAAAGAGGGAAAGAGAAAGGGAGGGGAGGAAAAAAGGGGGGATGGTGGAGTGTGAAAATAAAAAAGAAGAGTCCATCAGCAAGAGAAAAGCAGAGGGGGGGTTGGTGGGAGGGGGGGGGAGGGAGAGAGGGAGGGTGCAGAATGAAGGAGAGGAGGTGGAGGGGGAGAGGGAGTGAGTGAGGGGAAGTGGTGGTGGTGTGGTGGTGTGTGTGTGGGGGGATGAGAGCAAAGGGAATGGAGAGAGGAAAGGATAGAGACGGAGGGAGAGAAGAAAAAGGGAAAAAAAACAGCAAGGGAAGATATTAACTATTGAACTTCCAGATTTCCTTTCAGGCTGCTTTGAGAGACAGTGCGGCGGCTGTGTGCGTGTGTGTGTGTGTGTGTGTGTGTGTGTGTGTGTGTGTGTGTGTGTGTGTGTGTGTGTGTGTGTGTGCGTGTGTGTCTGTGTGTGTGTGTGTGTATGGTGGTGAAGGGAAGGGGGATACCTGCGGGCTAAGTACAGGTTGTGAGCTCAAGTCGTCGGCACACGAACCCACATGCACACGCACACATGCGCACGCACACACACACATGGAGGCGATCCTGATAATTAGACAGGCATCCCATTATGTCAGAGCCCACCTTACCTGTTTAAACAGCCGCGTGGAAGGGAGGAGGAAGAAGAGATACGGAACAACAACAACAACAACAGCAGCCCAAAAGCATGGGGAAATGCTTGTGTGTACGTGGGGTGCACGGGTGCACGGGTTGACAGAGAAACGCGGCGGCGGCGACAGCGGCGGCGGCGGACACACGCCAGGTTGCGACTGCGGGCCTCAGAAGTGTGCATAAACACTTCCTGCTAAATAACAGGAAAGGGCAAACCTTGAAAACCTTGATCAATCATCAGCAGCTGGGAGTGCTGCGAGAATGAAGGAGATAGAGGGAGGGTGGGGGGAGCAGAGGGAGGGTGGGGGGAGTGGTGGTGGGGGAGGAGGAGGAGGAGGGAGAGATAGGGAATGAGAGTGAGAGCGAGCGAGGCAGGGAAGGAGGGAGGGGAGGTGGAGGTGGTGGCGGCGGCGGGGGAGGGGGAGGGTGGGCGGTGCGCGGAGAAAGAGAAAGAGATTGAGTGAGGGTGTGAGTGAGGGGGAGAGATAGCAGGAAGTGGAGGGAGAGAGAGAGGAAAATAGAGGGAGAGAGCGAGGGGAAGAAACAAAGAGATAAGAGGCTGAAAGACAAAGAAACCACATGGAAGAAACAACAAGGGACACGTACATAAAACAACACAGAACTAGCCTATGGGGAAAATGAAAAAGACACAGACAACAAAAGTTTTTTTTCTTCTTCTTTTTTTGGTTGGAGGGGTGGGGGTGGCTGGAGGGGGGGGGGGGGCGTTGAAATTCACTGGCTCCTTTCCAGGCCCGGAATCTTCATTACAGTGGGAAAAATAAATAAATAAATAAATAAAAAAGAAAACCTGCCTGGCCGTCCATCTACTTTACTTTGGGTGCATTTGCATGAGTGGAGGAGGGAGGGGAGGGAAGTGATGCGAGGGGAGGGAAGGGAAGGGAGGGAAGGAGGGAGGGAAGAAGAGAAATAATAGTGGGAAGAGGCGACGGTGGATAATATGCGTAAAATTTCATTCACTTCTAAGATTATACAGGTTCCCTATATGTGCTGGTGAGACGAGCAGAGTGAGGGGAAGTGAGCTGCTGCCCTGCTCTCAAGTGTATGAACCCTCAGCTGGGATTTCAGATGTGTGTGTGTGTGTGTGCGCGCATGTGTCTGTGTGTGTGTGTGTGTGTGTGTGTGTGTGTGTGTGTGTGTGTGCACACGCTCATATGTTTTTCTGATGTTGGAGATCAGGAGCAGGCGCATGAATAGTCTCTCTCTCTTTCACACACACACACACTCTCTCACACACAAGTGACAGCAGCATGCTTTCACTTCCCCTCTGCCCCAAAAAAAAAAAAAAAAAAAAATTGCAAGCCACTTCTGAGTTTGACTTACACTCTACTTCTCGTCCATTCATTTCCATCCATCTGAGAGAATTTAATAAAAAGCAGCGACTCCGGGCCGGGTTCTGTGTTGTTTATCTGCAAAGAGGACCACCGTGTGGCGCCGTGTCACATCAGCTCTGTGATACAGGTCAGAGTTATAACTTGTTGGTTTTTTTTTCATGCTTCCTGTTTGCAGCCGGAAGAGAACAAGAGGCAGAGTGAGGGAGTATGGGTGGCGGTGGCGGCGGCGGCGGCGGCGGCGGTGGCGGTGGTGGTGGGTTCATTCAGATATCAGCTGCCTGGTTCACCCCCGAGAGAAGCTCAATGAATCATAAAACGGATAAAGCGGCTGAGGACTCGGTGATGACGGCTTATTTGGAACAAATGAGAGCTGGGCGGCGATGTTGGAAAACCTCTGGCAATGGGCTGCTGTCTTGAAGGTATAATAGAATATGTCCATGTTGGCCACTCTGGGCTCATTGCACATTTCATTCAGTTCAAACAAATGGACAGAGCCGACAGGTAAACAGCCTGTTTAGCCCTTTGTTTGCAGCCTGCTGGGAAAAAAGGTGTAGCTTCTTGGCTTTGATGCTTGGTTGCAAGAAAAAAAAGAATCCAGCGCAGGGACGTCTGACTGGGTGAAAAAAACACCTGGACTGGGTGTTGGCCTTCAACTGGGGAGGTATCAGTGCCCTTTGTGACATCAGGAAGAACTATTTTGCCTGTTTTCTGAAAAGGGGAACAAGAAAAAGAAAAAAAAAACCATCTCCAGACCTTCTTGTGAGAAAAAAACCAAAATGCGGAAGTGAATTTTGCGCAACACGAGACCTTTAATGTCTCACGTTGTCTGTGTTGTTTCTTCAGAGCTCCATGCGCGACCTGGATGATGTAAATCCAACAGCCCTTCAGTGTCAGACAAACTGGAAGCCGTGCATGTTTGTGCATGAGGGTGGTGCAGCCAGAGCGCACATGTGAGGATTTTCTTCAGAGCCGAGAGTGCAGGAGCGAGACGTCAGCGGGCTCCCTCTGTTTTGAACTTTCAGTTGTTAGACTGATGTTGATGTTTCAGACGGCCGTCCCTCCCAGACCCGTGGCTACGGCGGCGAGCCCACACACCTTCTGTTATTCCAAGCGCCTGGATCAGTCTCACCTCGGCGCGGCGTGCTGATATAATAGTGAGTCTAAATCGCCATTAACTGCTGCAATTAAGCTTTCAGCAAAAAAATAACAGCGGGATTTGTCACAGGCACGGGAGAGACAGTCGCAGAGACCTGAATCAACGCAGATGGGATGTGATACAAGTATACAAAAGCAGCCACACCCCGGTCACACGCCTCCAGCTTCTCCCATTAAGGTCAGTGAGAACTGGACACACAAAACTGTATTTGGTAAAACTCGCAGTCTTTATCAGCGTTGCTTCACTGTGTGCTGCGAAGCGGCGCAACTTTAAATGTGAGCCGTATGTGATTAGACAAGGTAGACTAAAGGTGAATCACCGGCAACTTTGAGCAAACAAACAAACAAGAACCTACAGCGCTACAGCTCTGCATCTCCGCCTAAGCTGCTGCATTCCATATTTGCTTATTTCTTCCTCCCCCTGCCCCTCATTGTACCGTGTGTTTAAACAAATCAGCCTTTGAATATGCCCAACAAATCACTCTCTCGCAAAGCGGCAAGACAGGATGCAAGGAGGGAGGGAGGAAGGAGGGGGAAAAAAAAGGAAAAAAGAGCCTAAATAAAAGATCACTCCTTTCTATTTTGTAGTGGGGGTACTAAATGGGAAGACGGAATATTAGCAATGAAATAGCTCTGCTTGGAGACAACATTGGAGAGAGGAGTGTGGGGAGAGCTTGAAAAAAAGAGAAGAGGACTGAATATAAAGGAGAAAAGACAGAGTTGAGGGAGGAGAGGAGAAGAGCATTCAGCAAGGAGGATATAAAAGGAACAGAGAGGGGGGCGAGGGAGTGAGACAGAGAGCTATGGAAGGAGGGAGAGAAAGAGGGAGAGAGCATATAAGAAAGAGAGCGAGGAAAAAGAGGAGGGCAAGGGAGAGCAAGAGAGAGAGAGAGGGAGGAGGAGGAGAGAGAGATCAAGAGAAGGGAGGGGGAGGCAGGGAGGGAAGGAGGGAGGGAGGGAAGGAGGGAGGAGGCAGTGGTGGTGGTGGTGGTGGTGGTGGTGGGGGGAGTAGCAAGTGAGAGAAACAGAGACAGAGGACGAAAGAGAAAGACAGGAGAGAAAAAAAACAGAGAGGGGGAAGGGAGGAAGAGGGATGGCCACCAGAGACTCAAAAACCACAGAATAAAAAAACAGCCCTGTCTGTCTGTCTGTCTGTCTGTCTGTCTGTCTGTCTCTGTAACTCTATATAGATATACAAATATGAATCCTAATATATGGCCGCATCACATTTATTCAGCGGGAAAAACGGGGTTGGGTGGGGTTAGTGGGGGTTGGGTGGGGTTAGGGGGGGTGGTGTGGGCTGGATAGTCAACAGCGCCCATTTCAACATGCACCTCAAGTTCATTCAATAAGTCGGCAAACACAACGTGGGACCGCCGAGAACTCATATCGCCTGATCAGGAATGCAGTTTCTCATTGCGGTGCAGGGCAGCCAGAGGAGGAATCTTCGCCCAGGTACTTTATCCTATTTTAGTCGCTCTCAAGTCCCCCCCTCTGCCAGGTGATTCATGGAAAAGTATTCTTATAAAATACACCGCATGCTCCCTCTCTCTCTTCTCCGTCTTTTCCCCCTCTCCAGTCTGCCCTCTAATATGAGGCGGACGTCCGCCCGCCCGTCCGTGTGTGTGTGTGTGGGGGCGGGGGGTGGAGGAGGGGTCTCTCCGCCGACGGTGCGAGTGTCCTACATAGTGAAATGGCCCCAGATTGACTCAAGGTGAGGCCCACAATGAACCACGCCAGCCTATTAACACTAGAGGTCTCTGGAGTGCCTCGGCACGCTGGTTGGAGGCGTCCACCCTCACACTGGCCGGACACACACACACACACACACACACACACACACACACACACACACACACACACACAGTCCCCGTATGGCCAATGCGCCTTTTGTATTATACCTCCACCTCCCGGTAACAAATTTCAGTCAGAATTACTTTTCTTTCGTCCAAGTTTCATTCTTTTAAATCAAACCCTTTGTCTATCTCTTCTTTTGTACCTTCCCACTGTTTCCATGGTTACCTCTCTCTCCACTCTGTACACTATCTATCTCTTCCTCCGTTTCCCTCTCTGTCTCTCTCACTCTGTTCTTATCTTTCTCATTTTGCTTTCATCTCTGCCTCCCTTCCTCCTGCTTTATCCCACACCCTCCTCACTCCGGCTTTTATCTCTCTTCACTTTCATCTGTCTTTCACCTTTCTCTCCCCTTCAAGCCTGCCATTCCATCATGCTGGTTTTTTTGGTTCTTACTTATAGAGGGGAAAGTTTTTTTTTTTATCGGTTTCCCTGTCAATTCTGCATTTTTAATCATTTCCAATTTATCCAACCCACATCCGACGCCATTGAGTCATGCATTAAATTGTCCTGGGCAGGATGTGTGAGCGTGCGCGTGTGTGTGTGTGTATGTGTGTGCGTGTGCGTGTGTGTGTGTGTGTGTGTGTGTGTGTGTGTGTGTGAAACCAAAGGTGCAGGACGCCCTAGTCTTCTACCATCATAAAGAAAGAGGAATGATTTCTGTCATGATATCAGGAGATTAACTGGCTGCTGTGGTTTTGTCTTCCAGGAGAGCAGTAATGGACCCCCGCCCTCGATACTCCCCTCCTCACACACACACACACATACATGCACGCGTGCCCACACACTGCTCTGTGTGTTATTTTCCCAGTCGTCAGCTAGTGTACGTGGACAATTTTATATATTTTTTCTCACAAAGTGGCGCATATGTTGATACGAGCCTTGATTTAGCGGCGGTCGGCTCGGCTGTTGATCTGAGTGGAGTCCCAGCGAGGCGGCCGCCCGGGCCCCTCCACACGGGGGCCGCCGCCTGCACGCCGGCCCGTCGTCTCTCTGCAGTGATGAAGATGCTCTCGCCAAGCGGCAAATGCCTCCCTCACGCACCTCACTCGGGAGATAATGGTATTCACGCGCAGCTGTGGTTGGCTTTTACACAACCGCCACATCATGTGTCAGCATGTGATACTGCGCGCCAAACAAACACTGCCTAACCACAAATAGGGGGCTGGGACACAGACTCACAACATGCCTTCCTTTTGATATTTTGAAAGGACTGCTAGTGTGTGTGTGTGTGTGTGTGTGTGTGATAGAGTGTCTTCCGCATCCGTTGGCCGGTTACCAGTGCACTGTATGGTTGTCATCCATGGCGGTATACATAGGGAAGACTGTGAGTCTTCAAGTCGGTGACAAACCCATTCCAAGAGACACTGCATGTGGTGTGGGAGGAAGTTTTGTTCTGCAGCTTTGACTGAAACTAACCTCCCTCCCCTCTCCCTCGCCTTCCCCTTAAAGTACCACAACTATTCAGAAAAGAGAATAAAGAAAACCTGAATAGAGGAAGAGAGGGAGGGAGAGAGGAAAAACAGGGTCCCTAGGCGAGAGAGAAAAGAAAAACAAAAGAAAACAGAATGAAAAGCAGCTGAAGAAAAAAGGAGAGAAAGAGAAGGACGGAGAAAGAGGGAGGAGAGAGCAAAAAAAAGAAAAGAAAAGATAGCGCAAAAAAAAAGGAGCATAAAGCAGGGAGAGAAAAGCATAGCGCGAGGGGGGAAAAACAACGCTGAGAGCTCTGAAAGACAGGAACATTTCAGTGGAAATAAATTGTAAGAAGAAAATGAGGGGAGCAATATACTGGCAAGGGAAAGGGTTATTTGGAATCAGCCGGAATGGGTCTGAAAAATGGATAATTACAGGAGAGATTGTGCGAATGCAAAAGAGTGGGGCGCCTTGATTTGTTTTAAGGGAATGTTCACACCTAATTAAACTGGCAAGATGCCTTGTTTTCAATCATAATAAGAAAACACTAATGGAGGTCAAACCTTCTCCTCAACGGATGGCAACGCGCTCTGTCTAATAGGAATTCAGCAGCTTTGACCTTTCCAGGCTGACGGTGTGCTTTGAAACTGTGTTTTCCATCATATTTTTTATGGTAAATACATCTGCCAGTGCACTATTACTCGCATTGTTATTGTACATCTGCAATAAGTGGGAAATGCTGTAAACTCGGCGTCTTTAAATCTTTCGTAATAGCATGCGTGTCATTTGTCATCAGTTCAGGATGCATGTGCCAGACTATTATATATTTTGTTTAAATGAAGTTGGTTTTTCGTGACGTCTCCATTTGAAACTAAATCCTTGCAGCTCTTCCCACCTCCCGAAACCTCTGCTACATGAAAGAGACGCACAACTGGCCAGAGCCGGCCCCGAGATTAAAGGAACAGTTTGATATTTTGGGAATTGTGTTTAATTGCTTTCTTGCGGCGAGGCAGATGAGATTGATACCACCCTTGTAAGCCATGAGGTTGCAGCCGGCAGCCGATTAGCTCGCTTTGGCGCAGAGGCGGGGCGGGTGTGTGTGTGTGTGTGTGTGTGTGGGGGGGGGCAAACAACAAGCAAAGAAGAGAAAATCTGCTTCATGTACTTCGTCTGTGGAAGTGTGCAGCACGTCTCCGCTTGTGTTGTGTATGTCGCTACGGATGAAAGCGTCTCCTCAGTGAAACTGTGAAAGTGTAGAATTGTAGGACCACGCGTGTGGGACATTGCAGGTTTGTCAGGGCTATGTATGTAGAGTGACAACTAGGGAGAGAGCACTGCTAAACAACACGTCAAGGCAGAAAATCTTCCAAATACGATGTTGTGAATTTCCCCCCAGTAACAGTATTTCTTTTTGTATATAAGCTTCTTGAAGTAGCAAGCATGCTCTATCTACCTATCTATCCATCTATCTATCTATCTATCTATCTATCTATCTATCTATCTATCTATCTATCTATCTATCTATCTATCTATCTATCTATCTATCCATCTTTCTATCCATCTATCTATCTATCTATCTATCTATCTATCTATCTATCTATCTATCTATCTATCTATCTATCTATCTATCTATCTATCTATCTATCTATCTATCTATCTATCATTTATCTATCTATCTATCTATCTATCTATCTATCTATCTATCTATCTATCTATCTTTCTATCTTGAGGTATAAAACAGCTTATAAAGCATTATAATCATTACAACAGTTATAGATAGACAGATAGATAGATAGATAGATAGATAGATAATAGATAATAGATAGATACTTTATTGATGTCCAGGAGAAATTCTAATTTACAGCAGTTTGAAAAGGTAACCAGCATCCAAAACAAGGTAGAAATTGTGTTTATGAGTATTTGATAATGCATTTCTTGAAAAGTTTGCCGTCCTCACTCTCTTCAGCCTGCAGGAGGTTAACTCCGTCCGCCACCACTACCAGCAAGTGGCACGATCAAGAAGCTGATAGCGGCTATCGGCAATGCAATCTGTAATTGAAAACACTGACCTTCCAACTCCGCTCCAGCAAAGATGTGCGTGACAAACAATAATAATTGAGTTGACCGATATGAAAGATCATGTAATGAGCAGCCGCGGCTGTGTGCAGGTGCCCCTCGACTTACATTTCCAGAGCGGCGGTGCATTTGAAACCAGCACTTATTTGCTTTGCTTTAAGTCTGCATGTACATCAATTCCAAGAAATGACTGACTGCTTGTTTGGAGAGGCAGAATTTTAAAAGACAGTGAATCTCACTGACAATGTTGTCTGTATTCCAGCGCTGACAGGAAACCAAGGTCATTGTTGATGATATTACTTCATAAGTCTGAAATATTTTTTGTTCAACTTACTGCTGACACCTCACATGATGATTGCTTTTGCAAAGTGCTGGAGGAGCCGCACACCTTGCAGCTTTTATAGACACTGCTCTATAGTGCTCATGCTGCTCCATGCCCATCGGGGTGGCTGTTGATTTGTTACATGTATTGTGAATCTGTCAATCCTGCAGTGAATTGTTGTGCTCTCCCATTGAAATGAAAAAATAATCAAATTGATGTCAATGTTTATTTCAAAGAAGGAATAATGAGAGTATTCTTTGTTGCTTTTACATTAAATATGTTTTAATTACGCATACGAGATGAAGGTTATATTTTGTGAATAATTTCTCAGCACACTCACCAACTTGTGCTGTGGCGAGCATTCCAACCAGCTAACAGCTAGATCCCATTAAATATTCCTTTTATTGCTGTTATAAGACAAATTTCACAGCGTTAGGGAGGCTTCAAACTTAAAGTCGGTGAAATTGCAGAAGAAATGCAAAAAGAAAATAAAAATGCAAAGAAACGGAAACATCTTTTACCTACAAGTTTGCTTTTATTTCATTTCTAAACACATATTTCATTGATGTGATAGAAACACTGCTCAGGGACACAGTTGCAATTGGCATCCGAATCCCCCCAAAAACAAACAGGCAAACAACAAACAAACAAACAAACAAACAAACAAAAAACTATCTATGGGCAGGAGCTGCATAATGGAAACGCAACAAAATTTAGTCAAATGAGGAGATGTAGGTCTGGGTGCATGCATTGCTTTCCTCCTCATATATAAGGTGAAACAAAGCACAACCTACAGAAAAACAGTGCACATTGAGCCTTTTTGTTATTAATATTCAGTTATTAAACTCTATTTCAGACTCAATTGCCTGACTTAAATATGTAAAAATATGAACGGACAACAGTACAGGGAAATGACCTCCTGGGATGTTGATGATGCATTTTTTACTTTGACAAATCAGACACGGGGTCAGACTGGGCCGTCCATAAAAGATGGAAACTCAAAGAGACGGATCAGCAGGATTAAACCACTGGGGTCCGTTATGAACATGCAACAAAAGGTGAAGGGATTTTTTTTTCTTCTTCATCGGGAACGTCTTTGCAGCAGGCAGGTAACCACAAAGTGACCTGAATAACCACAACATGAACCCGCCTTGTGTTTCTGGCTTCAACACTGGGCTCTGCTGTGTCTGCTGTGGGTTTTAAGTGAACTGGATCATTTGGCCCCCAAACAGAGCTTCATTTTTACCAAGCATTCACTCTATGTCAAATGAGTCAGCCAAATGTAGTTGTTTTAACTTAACAATTTGTATGTGTGGCCCTGCGATGAACTGGCGACTTGTCCAGGGTGTCCCCTGCCTTCGCCCTAAGACAGCTGGGATAGGCTCCAGCAGACCCCTGTGACCCTGAATTGGAATAAGCGGACATAGAAGATGAATGAATGAATGAATTTGTATGTGTTCAAATAAACAATATAGCACATCATTTGTATTAAATGCTGATACTCATACTTAATACTAATACCAATACACTTTACTAAATTGTTTTCATTGCATTTTCAGACCTTTGCAACTCTCTGAAACCATCCAATGAAAACACTGACTTGTATGTAGAGACACCCTTCCACAAAAAGTCAGTTGGAAATACTCATAACACATTCAGTTCTGGCATACAGAGCAAACACGATGCAGAGATGATCGTATCATTCTATTACTTTACAAAAAAACCCCCAAAAAAACAAAAGTAGAATACAAAAATAACGACTTGCAGACCCATCATCATCATCAGACCCGGTGCTTTGAACTCGCTCGTTCACTTTTGGGACTCTGAAGTGGGTGGGTGCAGGGGTGGCTCTCCACATGCAAGGCGGATGAACAATTCATTGGTGTCCTGGTGGACGGGTTCACAGTGTAAACCACATACTGTATCAGTGTGACTCTGTAATGTAGTCGGACTCGGAGAGGGACAGGTTAAAATGAGGTCTGGGAGCTGCTTTTATTACTTGCAGGTCTGAGAATGTCGGACCAGGAAGCAGGATATATTCATTTGATGTCACATTTTAAGGTGATTAAGGAAAGAAAATGGGAGTAAGCTATTGAATCTATAATTGCACAACAGGACTGAACCCAAGATGGAAATTAGATTTTAAGGAGAAATCTGTTTCTTTCTTTGTTTATATAAAACTGCATCTTAAATTCCAGTGAACATGCAATTTTTATGCAACCTACTGGAGCAAGATCTATCTATCTATCTATCTATCTATCTATCTATCTATCTATCTATCTATCTATCTATCTATCTATCTATCTATCTATCTATCTATCTATCTATCTATCTATGGGTTAGATAGGATGTTGGGTGCCTGAATCTCAGCAAAAGTCTCTCGTGCAGCGTGTCCTCTCCTTCCTCTCTCTTTATGCCATGACTCAAACAACAGCAATATTTATTTTAAGTCTATTGATGAATTGAAATAAAAACGAGGTATACGGCTCATATTTTAAAGGCAATGAAAATGTGACGGGAAGCAACGGGTTGTTTGAGGTCCTTAATTGTTTGGGATGTTTACCCCTGTAGTGCAGTGACCTGGGAAATTATTTCTGTGCTTACCTGCAGCCTCACCAGTGCAGAGATTAGGCGCAAACCCTCATTAAAAGCCGTTTCCCATTTGCTTCATTTGGAATGTGGCTGCGCCTTATCAGGTTTACATTAAATTACTGTGTCACAGAACTATTCATTATCGCCGCAGTCACAGGTTGATGGTGTAAAAGAAAGAAAAAAAAGAATCTGAGTTGTAAAACAAATTTGCTCTAAGTGCAGTCTTGGATGTCAGGATAGGGAATTAAATATCATCCCTGAGCTTCACAAAACACTCAGCGCTGACGCGGATCATCCTGGTTTCATTTGCAAAGAGGCGTCTAAACTTGATTGAATAATGTTTTCAATTAAACTTAAAATAAATAATAATAATAATACTGATTTGCCTTTGGTTTGTCATAAGTGCCATATGTTCATTTCTCTTTCCCAACACTGCACCGTGTGTGAGGATCATCCACTGATGGAATGATCACCTGAGAAGTAGGCGAGGTCCTGTGGAAAAGGTGGCAAATTTCCAACCCAGTTGAAAATTGAATGTCAATTGAAAAACCGTTGAAAAAAAATCCCGCTATTGTGTTGACTTGTTAAAGGACTGGCTAATTAGCACCTTTTCTGGCAACACCTGATGATGGTAGAGTACAAAGTGTGGAGATGATGTGGAGAACATGCAGACTGATGGAGAAATAACAGTTTTTTTTTCTTCCTGTGGCCAGTGTCAAGGTGTGCTGTTGTTATTTAAAACTGCCAATCCACAAAACATCTTCACTTCACTGCAAATGTCTTTCTAATTCCCATATTAGTGGAATAAGGCACACCACACCTTATGCATTTATATAATTACAGAAATTCATTTATAATATATTACACATGTAGAAGCATTGCTGAGACATTCCTGCTGTTTAATATTCAGTTTAATAAACTGTGTTATGCATTTTCTTTTCTTCAAACTGATTTAACCACTTGTTGTGCTTCTATATATGATTTTGCATCCAGGCTTATGTGTCATTCCTGCACCTGCACAGAATACCATTGAGATGTAACGGCACATTTGGTTTGCAGCGAGCGGTGAGAGTTTTTGACGCTTGGCTGCTTTAATAAGCAAGGAGAAGACGGCTGTAAGCAGATCCTGTAAATTGTACTTTAGCCGAAATGGAAGAACCTCAGTGTGTATATCAAGGTTTTGAGGCTACAGTTTTGTGGACCTTGCTTCTTCTTCTGCTCAACTGCACAGAAACAATATGAATTACTAGTGTAGACTTATATTTAAAAATACTTTGCTTATTAAGGTTTAACACTATATGTTTGATGACTGGCAGTGTAATATTTTCTGAAACTTTATTCAGATCTGAGTGCCTGCCATCTACATTTTGTAGTTAAACATATTAAATCACTGCCAAGATCTCTTTGAATGTGCATCAAAATGTTCCAAGAGCCAAATACATGGCAAAAATCCAGCAAAGTCACACTGGCCCTCACATTCTCTCTCTCTCTCTCTCTCTCTCTCTCTCTCTCTCCTCTGGAATAAATTTAAATTGAATTGGATACAAATGCAATAAAATGTTTAATTCTGAATGTATGTAATTAGTAAGCCTGCTCAATATTAAGTCATACATATTTAGTTTAAAGCCCAAATCAACATTTCAATGTCAGTTGATGTGTTGTCTTATTCAGTAGCTCGCTGAGTGATTCCATGGCTGTGGATAGACCCATACTGGCTGAAATGATCATATTTGATGTTAATGTCAGTCTTTATCATTTCTTTTCCATTAACTGTGTGGAAATAAAGAAGAAATTATGCTGAGCGGCATCATTTCTTTCAAGGTGAGATGGTAAAGTTTGACCTCACGTCACTTGCGATTGATTAGAATGATCAGCATCGGATGCTTTGAATCGACTACATCTCGCAGCAGCTTGGCGACATTCTCGCTGTGCATCGCAGGCGCACGAGGAACTCATTTTTTCCTCCTTTGTTCTTATTGATGACGGTTAGGAAATATGCACAGCGTTGCTTTGCGCTCGCCACGTGTATCTGAGAGCGACTCTCGCTGAAAGGCCCCCGGTTTGCACTTGGCCCTCCAGAGTTCCCAATGAGTTCCCCTTTTGTGCGTTTCATAAACCCTTTAGAACAAAGGCACTGAATCAGCCCGCGCCTTTCTTGGATTCACCTCTCATTCAATTAGCTCCGGCTGTGAATAAGGTGCTGATGTCCTCCACTGCTATTCTGCTTAGCCAATGCTTCCTCACAGAGGTGTCGTTCTTCGAGGATTTCTGCAAAGACAGGGGAAGAAAAACTTTTCTCTTCTTTTTTTTTTTCTCCCGGCGAGCGGTTGAACATGACAGAGCTGCCAACTCTCAACCACTGACTGCGAGATGCACCGAGATGGCTTAGATCCCTCACACCTGCTCTTTTCCTCTTGTACATGCGGAGAATCATAAGAAATGAGAGGGACTGCAGCATGTCTTTTGAAATGCATGTCTGTCTGCAATGATATCTATGTTCCCGGTTATTAGAAGCTTCGGCTTTGTCTGCATTAAATTGCATTTATTTGCGCTCTGCACAAAACAGCAATGCATACATTGAAAATGACGGCATTGTTTTTGCAGTGTTTCCTTTGATCTCTGACTTTTCTTCTTTCATCTCATTGGAGAGCGAAGCTAAATGTACGCTGAGATGATAGCCTAATTATGAAATTACTGACTGGCAGAAGATTGAGGAGGATAAAATGAAACACTTTTTCTTTGCAAAGACCTTCTCTTGTTTTTCATGTTTGACCACTCTGCTGTGGAAGTAGCAAACAGACGAGCTTCAGTTCATTACGTACACGCAAACTGAGCATTGCTTTCCGAGATAGTCCAGTAGATGGCACTAGTGCTCAGATGAAGAAAAACCTTATTGACGGCTATTAAAACTGAGGTTTTTTTTTTGTTTGTTTTGTTTTTTTTACCCCCCCGCCCCACATCCAAAAAGAGATTATTATGATTCATACGCTCAACAATCAATATTTTATTGACTTTGTTTTACTACCAGGGCTGGATGGAATTTCAACACAAATAAGAAACATAGGAGCAAAATAGATAGTGTACACACACACACACACACACACACACACACACACACACACACACCTTCAATAAGAAAAAAAACAACGATTAATACCAAGACCAGTGTTAAATGTAGCCTATAGTGTTAAATTGGCAGACTGCAGTTGACTTAATAGTAGTGCAGGGGATTGCATATGGGTTTGAAGGTTCTTTTAAATCCATGTAGCCTCTTATTATTTCATTTTAGCATTTTTTTTTTTGTCAGAGGTGGAAGTTGACAGCTGGTGATTTTCCAAGCAGAGCTAAACTCCTTATTAAATTGACTTCCACTTGGGTTTTCTTCAAAGTAATAGCGGCATTATCCCTCCATTTCAGTGTGGACGGGATCGTCACCCCCCACAAATTACGACTAGAAAACTGTCTCACATTGAGCAAGTTTCGGTGATTCACTCTGGCCTCCTGCATCAGTCTCATAGCAGCTCCCTTGTTGTGGCATCTTTCTCAGCAGCTTGTTCGCAGTCTGCGCATGTCCACCAGAAACTTAGATGAAACAAGGTGAAATAAAACAGACGGGCAGACAGATCTGTGATTTAATAAGACTGACGCATTTTTAGAGCAGATCTTTTTTTCTTTTCTCGAGCGCATTTTCCTTTAAACATTTTCAACGCGATGTCATCCAGGTGTCATGTCAAAATAAATCATTAGCTGTTTGTTGTTGTCTTTGCTGTCGCGTGACTTCAATTCTGTTTTATTTTGAAATTTTGAAACTGTCTTCCTGTGTCAGGTGACATGCACCCCTCCCCACGTGTCTCATTGTCTTTCGTTACCCTGATTGTTTCCACCTGTTCCCTGTTTCCTGGCGTGTATATAAAGGCAGTTTCCCTCTGTCTCCTGCTGTTGTCTCAGGGTATCAGCAGTTATTCCTTGTCAAGCCTGGGTTTGGGGTCACTTTGATGCATTCCATTCCCCATGTGCAGGTTTGTTGTTTTAGATATTTTTGTTCTGCGTGGTACTGTTATTTTAGTAAGACATTTTCATCTGTAAGAGTGATTTTCATTTGAACTTTCATGTCCTCCTAGAAAGTGAACTTTTGTAGGTATTATAGATGGAGATGAAAAAAAAAACCCCAACAACTTTATTTTAGCAAAACTAAAGCGAAACCTTTTATCAATTGGGTTGTGCAATTGGTTTCCAGTTCAAACAGTTTGTAACAAATCTAATGAAAACTAGTACTTCTAATTGGAGTGTCTGTGGTATCTTTGTCAAAACCAAAAGTTAAGCATTATGTGTCATATTATCAAGTGATTCCAAAGCCAATTGTTTAGACTGTAGATCTTTAAAAGAATCATATCTGTTTTAGGCTACCAGCATAACCCTACCTGGAAAAACTTAAAAAAAAAAAAAAAAAAGGTTTTGAAAAGTCCAAACCTTTTGTTTTCTTCTTTTTTTTTTCCTTTGCTGCCAGGAACATCTATTGTCTCGGTTTTTGAAATGCTTTGTCATACTGGTATTTGACAGAAATGTGTACAGGATGCCACTAGGGGGAACCCAATTCATCATTGTGGCATGATTCCTTGCATCCTGAGGTGCTGTTGCACAAAGATGGAGAGAATGTCAAAACAACTGCCTGTGTGAGCCAAAATGTAAGAGCTGTTTAAAGCTGAAGTCATGTTTATTAGTATTGTTTAATAGTTTTTTTTTCATTAGGAATTTGCGTTTTACTATATAATGATATAGCCTTTTGTCCAGATGTTTAGTTGGTCTGTACCTCCAGGGTATAACAGGTGGTTGGAATATGTAATATTGCATTTTTTTTTTTTTTTTTTAATATTTGTTAAACATGCTATTGTGAAGGCTACTTTTCCACCTTGATGCATTCCTTTCTCCAGGGATGGAGGGGGAAAATGTCAATTGCTCTGCATCCAGATAGCTCCATAACCACTGTGGGCCTTTTGTGATTTATTGGTTTGGGGGGTGCTTCGGTATACACAAGATGCGACTGAGACTGACGTTGAACAGATGAGAAGGGGGTTACAAGAGCCAATTTATCCGCCTCGCTGCTCCCAAGATGCAGCGCTGCATGAGGGTATATGACAGCAACCCCGACTGGAAGATCCAGGGTATTAAAATATACAGAAACATCTTCCGCTCCTGCTTGAAGTCTTGTCACATGTAGCCAGAACAACTCAACCTACATGAAATAAATAACAAACAAACTTCAGGAGATACTTTAATGTTAAAAGTTTTAGCTGACAATTTGGGCACACAATCCCTCTTGCTGTGTGATGTCATTGCCTGCAGTAGCAGCTGTACAGGTTTCGGACCTGTGCTGCGCATGGCTTTGCTGTTGATTTACTGCTGTTGTCCTCGGAACAGTCGGCACAATAAAATATTTACGTTCGCTGTCTCAAGGACTTTCCTCAAACTTTCACAGGGATTACTGGGCAAGTGAAGCCACCTGCTGGAAAATGAGTGGCTGTGTCACTTCAACACAAACCATCTGTACAACTGGATGTTGGCTCAGTTTGTTTAACCCTTTGCATGACAAGGGAGATGGAAAAAATAAATCCATCTCGCAGAAGGATGATGGGTTTGGAAAAACCAACACATTTTTAAAGCGGCACTATTTAATTATATTACGTTGCACTGACATTAGTCATATTTCCCTTTAAACAGCTTCAACATTGTGCCATGCAGGCACCTTGCATGAACGCACACTTGTATTTCATTTCTAGGAAAAATACAAAACAAAACAAACCCACAGCCCTTCCAATGGAGTTTCACGTGTCTATCATTATCTAAACAGGAAATTTAACTATAATTTTTGTTCTTACATACAAGGTTTGATAAACTGTGACAAATAACACCTTTTTTAAAATATATTTTCTGACAATCAACAATTCATCTGTCAAGACAGATGTAAAGTTTCACACATAGTCTGGATTTATTTCACTGATGTCTCTCGGGAAATGCACACACACTTGATGCTTGACACATCCAATCCAAAGAGTAAAATAAAAATTTGGAATGCGAACCGTAGCATCTAAATCACATTCACCTTTTCTCCCTCACATTAAAAAGCACAAATCATGTTTGTTGACCACCTTCTTTTCTTTATCATTTTTGAAGTTTTGCATTTGTTTTCTAAGTTTTAGCTTTTTGCAAATGCTGTAAAGAAATAGAATCTTTCTTTTCATGCCAACACTTTTAACAACCTTCAAAATAAATTCTACATGTAATTGTAGCTCAGGTGTTCTAGTTTGACCCTAAATTGCCTCACATGTTCACTGTGTGACACTTGGCTCTAGCTGATATTCGCACATGGACGCATCAACAGACACCTGATGCGGTTGGAAAACACCTTTTGCTTCGGCTTCTTGGCGTTTTCTGATGGCAAGATCTGATTAATTAGTCTTTTCTTGGCCTTTGCGTTTGTCTTTTAATTGCCCCTGCTTTAAACATAAGACGGGGTTTTATCGTTGCAGGCTTTGACTTGATTTGTGTTGGGGACCAGCCAAGCAACAGACACAGAGCTTTTGTCTCTACGCTCCTGATTTAATCTAGCACCTGTGTGCTATGCAAAGCCTCAAGAAGGGCCCTTTGATATAGGTTTGTGTGTGTGTGTGTGCGCCTGTGTGCGCAGGACCTAACTGTGATGCTATCATTTCTATGCATTCACAATCACTATTGAGGGGAACTACAAATATTTGATTTTGCATCGTTGTTGTCACTCAAATTTACTGTGGTTTTGGTTTTATGGCTGATTCTCAGTGGGCTACATGAGTCGGTTCCAGCTGTTTGTTAGTTAGAGCTGAAAAGAAGACATCATTGGATTCTTGTGAGCACAATTTTGTATCATTTTACGGATCAATAGAGAACAAGCTGATATTTCTTCCACCTATTAAAACTTTAGTACCAAAAATGCATCTCCTCGAGTTTGAAACTGTGCCACTGTCTCTTTATAGTTCAAATAATGTTTGTGGTGCAGGTTCTCTTTCAACTTCAAAAATGGCACCATATCAAGTTCTGACTTTTAAAACAAGCATGAACCCGCTGAGGTTTTGCATCTGTGGTAAATTTTTGCAGAGACCGTCTTTAGCAAAACAAACATGACTACACCAGATTAGCAGGCCGCAGTGCTCCAGTGGATGATATCAGGCTTTTACATGGACAAGTGTTCTTCTCCTGGCTGCTTTGGATTCCTAACCCTCGAACCCCCCTCTGTCTCTCGCTGCCCTCAGCTCCTGATTTGGGGACACTGGGCTGGCGCATCGGCGACAGCCAGGGTGCTGACATTGACAAGAAAATGATTGTAAAGAAGTGACAAAACAAGTTGGACAGGAGGAGAAAAACAAAACAAAAAACTGACATTCAACGGCAAGGTTTCAAGTCCTGTAGTTGCTGACGGTTTGAGAGAACAATCAACACATTCACAGATCAATCGAGATCAAGATCACAGTGAACAGCTGTGCCGTTTGTGCTGTTACGACGGCACCATTGTGTGCAACAGTGTTTTATCGATGCCGCTGTATACCTGCGGTCGCCTGTTTACAATGCAAGACTGCCAAGGCAAAAGAAAGAAAACTTCCTTGTGGTTAGTTTGAATGTCAGACAGAATTTTAGCCGCTAAGTGTTTTCAGTTGGACAGACAGAACAATGGCTGTTTATGCTGCGTAAAGCAAACAGAAGTCTCTGTGCACGAGGGGAAATGCTCAAAGTGTGGTCCTGCAGCTCTGTCAGAGGGGCTATGTTTCTACTCCTTGTGCCATGGCCAGCTTGAGTGCGCCTGACGTCTGGTCGAACACAGCTATTTAGTTTGATCTAAATATATCCCCGTAAGTGGATACGCGCTGCATTCAAACTCTGCCGTGAAAGATTAGCGGCAGATATCTGCCAGTGTCGTGTACTTTGGATGCACTTTGTTCGCTGGTTCACAGTGACTCCCCATGACAAAAAGCCCCCCCAGGCTGCTGGTCATCGATAGGCCTCTGTGTCTGAAAGACCTGCTTTGATTATATATTCGGTTACTGCAGAACATATCACCATCACGGATCACAACTCTGTGTGTGCGTGTTTTCTTTTTTTTTTTTTAAATCAACGGTAATTTGTCACAATTGTTGCAAACATAATTATTACAATTTAAACTCTGCAACGTTTCTGTGAAATAATTCTTTTAATTCCCTGTGGATGAACTGGATCCCAAGTTCATCGGTGTCACAGCTCATTGTGTTGCTTGCTGTGTTCTGACTGAACTAAGCTTCCAGATGGAATGCTTCACAAAGTCACAGGATTTTATTACGTGTCCAGCTGTAGGTGCAGATGTATCTGGCACAACCTCCAGCTGTATGGACATTTCTGTGTCAGTCTTTTTGCAACCAACTTTGGCGGCTCCCTGCTGGCCAAATGGTAGACTGCAGATTTTTGGTACTTTTTGGTACACTCCTTTTTGAAAGGGGAAGCTCCATCCATCTTTCTACACGGTCCGCGGTCCAGGTGTACTCTGCCAGTTGCTCAGGCATGAGCGCACGCACGGTAAAGCAGCATTTTAGATCGTTTCTCGCCAATGTGACCGTTCCTCTTTGCAGTCGTTTCACCACAATAGCAGCTGTCAAGGGCTCAGCAGCCACAGCCGGCGAAGTGACAGTTCCATTCTCGGCGTTGCTCTCCATTGTGCTGCAGCCATGCAGAAACTATGCTGTACAGTCGCATAAAGCGATGCAAGTGTGCTGACGCACAGTATGTAGGAAGGTAACTTGTGCAGCGGCTGGGGAGCGAGCGACGCGAGCTGAGGGGGAGGTGGCCTGGAGTGAGTGCTTTCACAAGCGAGATGCACACATCTTGGAGCGGAAGCTCTGCCTGCAGAGTTTTATCTAAGCGCAGTTGTTATCAACCTCGGCTTTGGTGTGTTAAAACACGCAGCGGCTCCTGTTTTACCTTTACAGGAAATGGGAATTACTGTATGGTCAATACATAATACCTGTTTATATAAGGGAATAGTTCAATATATGGAAGTAAAGAAGTTGAAACGTTTAGTTGAAATATTCCAAGATTATTATCATGTCCAACCAGCTGTAGCAAATTCTTGGAACTGCAATCTGTGACATCTCAATTCTTGCATAAATATGGCAGTGCAATAGAAAATACACCGTGAAGCGTAACTCAACATACAGTACATACATCCATACAGGTTTGTTGCTATCACACTTGTATTGCGATGTGAAGTTTTTACCTATTTACCTTTCTATAAACCACGCTGACACATAATGAACCCTGCGCTGTCTGTGCTGATTGTGTTGTTTTCTGCCAGTGAACAGGGTTGTTGATAGTGTTGCATGTCTGTTTAGATGCACATAGACCCAGAGAGACGTTGCTTCCCCTCTGAATAACCTCACATCCCTGCACCAGTACTGTGGACGACCACATTGGTTACAGATGTTTGTGAGTAAGTGACTCTATTTGGGGGAAAAAAAACAACAAAAAACAAAACTTAAGGGGTCAGACTGAAGCCACGTACAGCTTCAGTCTGACTGAACAACTTGCCTTGGGATATTAATGTGAAGGAAAGAGCATAGTCTTCTTTCATCCTGTTGGAGTGTGCACGAGGAGTTTGTTTCATGCACAGCTGAGGTGTACCTATCTTCAGCTGAAAAAAGCTCTGATAATTGATTGCTTGACTCATGCAGAGCGTCTCAAGATATAATCACAGGCTCCGTGACAGGCTTGGATGGGAGCGTGCACAGCTCACACTGGTAGCCATGGCAAGACTGTACAGTGCACTGATTTGGATATCATGCACGCGTTGCACATGTATGCAAATCAGAATAGATGGTCCCTCCGTTGTCTTTATACAGAACACTCTTTTCACCAGAGGAGATGAGTGGACTTGTGATAAATGATAGCTTCAGAAATCTTGCTGATGCTGCTTTGATAAAAAACAATTAGAAAAAAAATATTAATGTGTACTGTAGTGTTTCTGTGTTGTTTAATAAGATAAGGAAATTGATGTAATATTTTTGCAGAGGGTGTCAAAGGTTGCATTTTTACTGTGAAAAACAAACGCTTGTCTTCCAGACACAGAAATTTATTCTGCAGCCAACAAAGTGAGAATACATCAACAGTTGGTTTTGCCATTTATGTGTTTCTTTACGTGAGATTCAATTGCATATTTATAAATCTATATGCACTTAAAAAATTGAAGTATTTATTTAAGAAAATCTATTAATAACTTTCTAGAGGGTGTAGGAAACTGTTGGGGATGCTTCAGAAATATTTAAATGGTTTCTGAATCCTTTGGACTTGCTAGATCACTTTAAGATACAACAAATAATAAGAAAAAAACTGCAATGCTGACAACTTGTAATACCAAAAGTAGGCTCAGAGACTAGGGGCTGGGGACATTTTGAAAATGTCTAGTTTGCACTGGCATCCAAAATGTTTGGTTAAAGTAAATGAATCACATCTATGATTCAGACACTGAAATGATTTTTCCCAGCGACAGTTTGGTGAGTTGCATTCAAAAAAGGGCTTGAATCAGATTTTCGTTCAATCCACTGATGCTCAGCCTTTTCCCTGCTACTTGCAGCTGCCACTACTCATGGCTACAGGGATAGAAACTCTTGTTGTGGTCTGACGCCATCCATGGTATGGCCTGAGAATGCGAGCAGTTGCCACACATCCTGTGCATCCTTTGAGGGACTGCCTCAGCACCCGGCAGCAGCACACTTCCTCTGATCGAGTCTCTTTCTGGGCTGAGCTATGTTTAGAGGCCTGCAGAGACCTGAGAGGATTTCTCAAATGGAGGCATCAACTGCTGTTGTATCAATGGCGCCCTGACACGCTCTGGTCAGCGTATTATTAGGCCTGGCCTGGAACTGAGATTTGGACACACTGCATAATTTAGTACTGCGATGCTGATTTTCTTTTTTCCCCCCTTTTTGATCCAGAAGAATGTAAAATGTGTCAAACTTGATGAAAATTGATTTGTGAAGCTTTTCATATATATATATAAATATAATATATATATATATATATATTTTTTTAAACATCTTTGTGTTGTTATGAGTCACTCTTAGAGACTTTCTTTTTTTTGCTTTCTTGTAGATGGCCCATGTATGCAGTATTGTATGGTGGGAAACACCAACATGAATTTTTAAAAAAGAGAGAAAAACAGAATAGTAACTCACGTCCATTCCCCCCTCACAGCATAAAACACTCTGAAAATGTTCACCAGTGAGTAAAAGTCTGCAAATGATCCATCATTGTTGGGAAGAATGTTCCACGCAAAATCAGATCCCCGAAAGTCCCTCAAGAACCTGCACTGGTTCTCATCAAGACAACATTATTAATATCATAGTCGTCAGCATCTGTCTTAGTGTTTAGATTAAAAAAAAAAGGCCTTTTTTTTTTAAAGGCCTGTTATACTTTAATTCAGTTGTCAAGGCAGGTTGAGGATTGTTAAAATTTTAATTGTTTAAACTTTGAGCCTTGGCAACTAAAGTGCACCAGTCCAATGCTGTCCTGAGACACACTCAGTTCCCCCAGAGAAGTGACTCAGAGCGAAATGACCTGACGTATCTGAAGTATGTATGTGTGCCTGAGCTACTGTTAGCATGCACATAACCTAAATATTTGATGAACAGACTGAGTGAAGGCAGCGGAAGGAGCCCAGCGAAAGCTTGTCCAAGCCCTCGATGTAGCTCTGCAGCTTCCTGCATGTACTGTATTATTACAGTAGGCTGTGAGTGCTCGCCCCAGTCCATTTCATTAAATTGGACCAGTGGGGTTTAATATTTATTTATAGAAGTTGGACTCTGTGGTTACTGTCAAAGGCAACATGGACATCATTTGCTTCCCAGCAACTGTGAGAATCTGTACTGTCAGACAATGGAGATAAGCTGGGTAATGCAAAGAATGTATTTTTTTTTTCACTAAATATTAATTACTTTGCATTACTTTACATTACATTATTATTTTACATTAAATACTTATTGTTCTCTACACATTGGATCTGTTATTTTTTAAATCAAATACCCAAATAATTCTCATCTTTAACCAAATAACTCAAACTTATGTGTAAACTTGTTTACTTTAATGCACAGAAATTAGTCAGTTTGTCTTGTAGAATATTCGACCAGGAACATGCTTGCTCAAAACCAATTTTAAAAAAAACCAAAAACTGGAAATTCGTTTTTTTTAAAAACACAGAGAAAGAACAAAGTCGTTTGGAAAGGCACAACAACCAATTCAATCCCTGTCACATGACTTCAGGTCGTCCAGATGTGTGGATGATATGATCTGTTTGATGCGGCTGCTCTCACCTTGCCAAAGGGGCCTCGCTGCTTTCTTTAGATCACCTGGACAATGGCTATTGTGGCGTGGCTGCCTTGTCAACTCAGTGTGGTGACAGGGAGGGTGTTTCTTGGGGGGACGAGAGTGGGACGTGAAGGGAGTAGGGAACATGATCTCTGTGTTGCTGCGGTAACCTAGAACAAGATACGGCAGTGGATATCGGTTTGCTAGGTAAGTGGTCAGACACTTCAAACGGAGAAGTCTGTAATATTTACCTGCGGCTTTCTTTGGTGCACCGTGACAAACTGGGAATTCCGGGGGTCTCCAGGATGGCACCGTGACTGTCGCTAAGTCGGCTTTCATGGGTGAAATTGAGAGGATTGACATTGCTGAAGAGCAGAGATGACAAAACCCATGTAGGGACGATGAACGAGCGAGTACACTTGGGTGCAAAAAGACTGAGTCCCTTCCAAAGTTCTGCTTGGGTTCTCATTAGTAATCCCTTTGAGATTAAGAACATATGTCAAGCACATTTTCTGAAAGTGCAGGTTTTGTCCACAAGGGTTGCGGATTCCTTTTTGGCGCTTTAACTGTTGGGTGAAATTGGTCCAGTCTAACTATGAATTACCATCCAGCCCAAGGAGTAATGCTCAGGAGCGCCATTCATCAAGAAACATTCTGAGAAATGACACCTGTTTCGACTAAACCACAAACCATATTGGGAAGTGAGGCCAACAGTGGCATCTGTTTTTGACTCCAGCGCTTTTCTGTTCGGTGAGGGTTGAAAAACATCTGCGTTTTTTGGTTTGCCTCGGTCAACCGCGTGGTCGAAGCCTAAGAGTGGTTTAAAATGGAGTTTACACATGTCCCACATTACCGGAGCAGCTGTAGCGAAGGCCTCTGAAGCCCCAGAGAAGCTTCGGGTGCTATGGGTGGGGCTGTGTTATCGTTCAGCTGTATGCGCTGTATCCCGGGGATTAGGATGTCTATTCTGAAATGGAGCAATAACATGCGACTGGCGCCCTTCATCATTTTTTATTGCTGGCGGCATACGTGAATGCCCTTTTTATGTGCCCTTGGGTCTAAAATGGTGGGCTGTATCTACAGTCTGCAAAAAATGAAAAGGTGGAATCAGTGGACGGATCAGCTCACGGCTACACACGTTTTCCAGGAGGGCTGCTGTGTGCAAGTGTTAATGTGGTATATCATCATGCTTGGCATAAACCAGTGGCCTTTTGCTTTGGTTTCTTTTTAAAGACCTGAGCTTCTCAAAGGGAGACCTCTCGTAATGCCCTTTTATTATCAAATAACCTACAGGTGTTTGGGCTCCTCTGTCGCCCATCAAATATGTCTCGTACTTTTTTTTGTAAGCACAGGAATCAAAGGGCCTGAGTTACTATAGGTTTACACACGCAAAAATGTAAACTAAACGTCGTTGAACACGCAAACTAATGATGAAGCTGGCTGACTAAATGGCCGCAGTGATTATTGCATCTTAGTAAATCAGCACCAAAATGTTTACAACGCCTGCATGTCGTGCCCTGCATGTAAAGCTTTTCAAAAACTAGTTTGGACTTGCTGTCATATGCACGTATTCAGTTTGAAAGTGGTTTACATGAGAGCAGGCTGTTTATTCAGGCCACTGCAGTAACGTTTCTCTGAAGGCAAACGTTTACATTTTATCAAGTGGTAATTATGTACTTGGACGTAAAGTAGCTGATGTGTTTATGCTGTTAGCTGAGAAAAGCCAGGGGTCCGTGATGACTTCCTGTCAGCTGTGATAACCGGTCTTACCAACGTAAATGTTTTAAAATATATGCTTATCTTATCTCTATGTGATTACTGATCCTTGTGTTCCTGCAAGTGGCACAGTGTGACTGCGACTGTTTGATTCCTCCTGCTGATGCTCGGCAGCCTTGACCTTTCCCAGTTTCAGACACATCCTCCAGGGCCTGTGTCGGGGGAGGGGCCGCCAATCTCACAGCTACGTACGATCAATCGATGCCATGTAACACAGCTGACCAGCTCTTCCTGCATGAGTCCAGAATTTAATAATTCATGGAAACCTCCAGGGTGGCAAAGTTAGGATAATAGAAGGGGTTTGTGGATATTTGACTGGGGTATTCTCTTCGCTGGTGCAGATTGCAAATGGTTTTAGGTTTGCTCGGTGAGATACCGGTGATTGATTTACCCAAATATGACATCCGATCCGCCCATAAATCTTGAATCCAGCTGCTACATCTCTTGTTCAAAACCACAGAAAAAAGCTTGTTGTGTTTCTCAGAAGCACAAGGCGCTCATGTCAGTCAGCCCCCCTGCCCCCGGTCCCCAACCGCCCCCCTTTTTTTTTCTCCTTTCAACGCATTCAACTGTGCTTCTTTATTCTCATTTGGCAATAAAGTGCTCCAATCTATTTCCAACAGTAATGCCGAGCAGCTCGGACGAAAGAGAGGCTTTTCATTTGGAAAGTAGAATGATGGCCTGTGTGCTGCAGCAATAATATTTCAAGGCTCTTGTCCCCTGCGGTCATGAGGGGTTCAGCCAATTTTTTTGTTAGCAAAGGTCAGGTCCGTCTGGAGTGCTGTTTACGTTCCGGGGTACCCTCCTTCCCTGGGCGTCCTCCGCTGAATAGTGTCGCACACACTGGACATCACACAGCCTCGTCCCAGTACAGTCTGCATTCCAGCCAACCTACGACGGCCGGCATGTGGGGAATGTTCTACGCGCCATTTTAAAACCGGAGCGGACGGACAAAAGAGCAGTTAGATTGATTTTTCGGCCTCCGCTGTCACACTTATTTACATCTTTCCTGCACATACTGCGCTCCTTTATTCCCCCCCGCTCTCCGCGCTCGAGTTGTGTTGTGACGGATGTTCGGTTGTCGCAACGGCGGCGAAGGTCAGATTTGCAAGTTACGACACTGTTTAGAAGTTTTGTCGAGGGACCTCTGCAGTGGTTGGGCTTGTGTCTGGAGCGTGGATGACGATGACAGATATCAGATGTGTGTGTTGCTCATGGACATGTTAAAGGCCAAACTTTACATTTAATATGCCATCATGGTAAATAAAGCTCTCTGGTTTTTGTCATTGCAACCGTTCAGGTCATATCGTATTCTTGCAGTTGTCAGCGATCGACGGTCGAGCATTGACGGCTGAGCTTCTCCAGCTTCTCCAGACATCACCATCACTCTGGGTAACCAAATGATAAGTTGTGTGCAGATTGAACAGACTTTTGCAAAACTCTCTTAACCAACAATATGTGGCCTGACACTGACGAATGAGCAAAATCCATTCTTTACTTCTTTCCCCCCTTCAAACATGTGCAGGTTCTAGCAAAATGTTAGAAACGTCTTGGTGGGAGTGAGTTTAGAATGAAAAATAAAGAGCTAAAAATAGTTTGTCGGTAGGTCGGGTGTCACCTTCTCGTCTACTGCATATTTGGTTGGATTTGACAGAGGTCACTCTGTGACAATGCAGAGCTTTGTGCTGTTTACCGTCAATTGTCCTCATCGGCTGATCACATAGATTGCAGATGGCGTTATCACCTCTGCTGGAATAACACAACATCACAACAAAAATGCTTGAGTCCTCTCTTCCCTTCGCTCTGACCACTGGAGTTTGCCCTCCATGTTTGGTGCTGAGCAGGTGGAGCGTGGCGGAGTCATCGGAGCTTTTGCCGGAGGGGACGGTCGGAATGACTTGAACCCAGTAAATGCACAGCGCAGAGTCGATATGATCAATTTCCTCAGTTTCAATTAAGGTGGAAAATATCAAAGCTGAGCAAATAGCTGAGTCGCCGACAATTTAGTTTTTTTGTTGTTTTTAGATTTGCTCAAGCCATGACGTAATCGACTGATTTAGCGTTTGTTTGTTTTTTTCTGAAAATGTTCCTACTGCTCCCGTTTCTCTCTCTTCTTTGATGAGACAACAAAATACAAATATGCATCGAAGTACCGCCTCGTTTGAAGACAATTTGGATATACCAAGAGAGACTTTAAGAGCCTTAATCTTTTTTTCTCCAATCCCTTACAAAACATAATGAAAAAAACAAATCTAAATCTGATTGGATGCCCACTTTCTTCTCCCAACGATGAGTTGAAGCTGTTGGAGAAACAGGGTCACTGTCTCCTCTCTGGGTCCGTAACGCACGCCCCTTTTTGACGGCGTGCACATCGCCATGCGCATTTGTTTGGGAGGCTTTGAGATCGTGCGGCTGCGGCTGACCATTGTTGTTGCTCAGTGATGCTGCACTGTGGCTCCCCACAGTGTGAGGTGCTTAGCAAGTGCCCATCAGGGCTAAAGGGGGTAAAAAAAAAAAAGGAAAGAGAAGGCAAACGATGTCATTATCTCGGCCCTGCCGCCGTCGCGCTCCCAGATGTGCTCAAAGCATCGACGCGCTCACACCGCGGCGTTTGACAAATGTGTTGTGACGGCCAAGTTTAAATATAATCACTGCCAGCAGATGTTGAGCCACTGCAGCCGTACCTTTTTTTTTTTTTCTCCTCCTCCTCACGCAGCTGCCGCAGGGAAACTGACGTGACCTTTTTGGGAGGTTGAATATCAGCAGGCTGCCCGAGTGCTGGTATGGAAGCGCGGGTCACGCAATGGAGTTAGCGCACAGTAGGAACATTGTGCGCGCCCTCAGGATCCCACGCACACACACACACACACACACACAGCTTTCTCCCCAATGGGAATTGGATTAGCCAAATTACAATACATCACATCGTATCCATCCTGGCAACAAAACCCTGGTGACTATACGCACAATTTGAAAAAAATACAAATAAAAATAACTGCAGGAATCATCTCATCGGTCCACCCAGTTGACGCTGTTCCAACAGACGATTAATATTGAATTTGAACTTGTGCATTCGGTGATAAGAGCCGAGCGGTGACAGGGAGAGTGCTGCTACAAGGAGCGCCTCCCTCTCCTCCGTCCATTCCTCTCCCACCCTTCCACAGAGGCTGCCTATGATGTAATGTTTCTGCTCCTGATAGAGCAACCCCCCCCTCCCCTCTCCTGCGCTCACTCTCTCTCTCTTTTTTTTTTTTTTTTTTTTAGACGTTTCTCTCCCCTCCTCTCCTGATTCGCCGCCGCTACTGCTCTCACTCGTGGCGCTGGTGCTTGGTAGTGGCGGCGGTGCACTCGGTAGGTGCGTGCGTGCGTGCGTGCGAGCGAGCGAGCGACGCCGGTTCCGCTGCATCAGTGGGCATCTCCCGGGATCCCTGCAGAGCTTCTCTCTTCCCCCGTCCCTCTGTCACCGCTCGACTGAGAGCCGCTCCTCCCGGTCCCTGCAAAAGAGAGGAAGAAAGAAAAAAAAAAAAAAAGAAGCCGTTGTCCTCTGCTGATAAAAGGTGAGTCCTCCCGATTGGCGTGAGAGAGATGCGTTGGAAGGGATGGCAAGGAAGTACATAGGAGGAAGAGGAGGAGGAGGAGGAGGAGTGATGGGCAACAAGGCTGAGAGAGTCCTGCGAGCTGTTGAGTGAAATAGTCTAAAAGCTTCCAGTCGCAGCGGCGCTGGATGCCATGGCAATTGCTGCCTCAGTGTAGCGTGCGTGCGTGCGTGTGTGCGTGTGCGCGCTTGAGTGCGTGCGTCGTAGTATGGTGTCGGTTTCCATGGCAAAGATGCGGCTGATTCCCGCACTGGTTGGGAGGTAATTCAGCGTTTGCCGCGGAAAGCTGCAATTAACCTTTGCGTGGTGCGGAGTGATTCCTCACTTACCCATCCACCCCCCTTCTCCCCCTCCCCCCTCACACTCATGTTTTATCACACGTTACAGGAAGCTTCTGTCGCTCACTCCCCCATCACCCCACCCCCACCTTTATTTTATTATTTTATTTTTTTTTAAAGACAAAGATTTCAATTGGGTGTCGGTTTATCTCACTCCCGTGGAGCAAATGTCTCACTTTGATTTGTCTGCTCCACAAATGCGGGGCGTGTATGCTGACAGTCAGGATGAATGATGTGATGGGGTGTGTGGGTGTGTGTGTGTGTGTGTGTGTGGGGGGGAGTTATCTGCATGCAGATTTTGGACCGCTTCAGAGATTTACGGTGCCTTACGCAGAGCAAACACTTTTCCCTTTTCGGGGGGAGGGCCGGGGGCTTTGAATCGTGTGAGTCCACAGACCTCTGTGGATTGGATACAACTGAGTGGAAGGTGATGTTTTTAGCAGTTGTTTAACCTTAACTCTTGCACTATGTCAGATGCTGACTTAATATTTCATGTCTCGTCTGCCCCACATGTAGATGGCTTTATAACTAATTCATCCTCAGGATTTTCCCTGTGTTTGAGTCATCGCCCACCTCCCCGCTCTCCCCCACTTTCCCTCTTATCCATTAATGTGATGAGTTCATTCTCCTCCAATCACAGTGCTTTTTGAATGCAAACATTACCGGTTTTGTGTGTGTGTGTGTGTGTGTGTCTACCGCCTGATAATTTAATCTATAAATCACACTCGCGTTAGCCCTCCGGGATAAAGGAGCCATTCTGAAATCAGTCATGAGGAACCGTGTGGCACATTTGGGGTCATTCAATGATATCCCCATAGGAATGGGGTCATGTTTGCAGGGAAGTAATTGGTCTGGTTGAGACACAGCAAACACCCAGCATATTACCCTGGAGGCCATTGTTGCTGCTGTGAAATAGCCACAGCGTGTATTTAATTAGTGGACACCAGAAAAGGAAAGCTAATGTCCCACTTTGTCACTTTCACCTTCGTCGTTATTGCCCCAAAGACTTGGCCGCATCACCACAGCAGGGTCACGTTGGGATATGATCACACTGCCAAGAGTGACAGCTGGGAGTGATTGCATTTGACATCCTGCTCTTGCTACTTTACATAAATAAAACCTGGGTCATTTGTTTAAATATATAGTTTTAGAATGATGAGCCTAATTTATTCATTTATTAAGTGGCAAATAATGATTTTATAAATAAAGATATATAATATGTCTATATATAATAAAGACAATTTTCTGATCAATTGAGTTGAATTCAATAAAATTTCACTTTTTTTTTTCAAGGAGACTGAATCAAAGTTAGATTTTCTGATAAGAAATTGGATTAGAAATCAGAAATGTCCACTGAAGTGGAATAATAATGCAGATATGATCTCAATGAATCACCAATGTCATCAAGCCATCTGGCTGTGCTGCTTATCGATTTTCAATCCTGCAGCAGAGATGAATGACACCCCGGCCACTGTCCCAGCGGCTCTGGCTGACTTGGTACAGGACTGTATAACTCTGACTGCCTGCCCGGCAACCTCATGTTAGCACACTCCTCACTGTAAGGCAACACTTCACACATCAACAGCAACATCTACTGCCTGGCTCCAACAAATGCAGGCGAGAGGAGCCTTGTTAGATCGCAAGTGGTTGTACATTTGTGATGGCAGAGGCCACAAAGAGACCGAAGACGTTGTCAGAAACTGGAGAAAAGAGAGGAGCCAAACAAAGGATCAGAAGGTTGGTGTTTTCTCACTAGGAGGTGCCGAACGGGCGTTCTAGACCAGCTTGGTCAGCTGGGTTTGCGGTGTCAGTGCCATGGATGCCATCCTCTCTGTTAAAAGTCAAGGAATCATCCATCCATCCATTTTCTATTGCGCTTCACCTGCACTTAGGGTCACTGGTTTGTCTGTCCCAGCTGTCTTGTGGCAAAGAAAGGGTCACCGACTGGACAAGTCCCCCGTTTATCGCAGGGACTTGTTGTGCTCACACACACACACACACACACACACACACCTACGGACAGTTTAGAGTTCCCAATTCACCTCGCGTGCATGTTTTTGGACTGTGGGAGGAAGTGGGAGTACCCACAGTACCCAGAGAGAGCCCACGCAGGCACAGGGAGAACACGCAAACTCCACACAGAAAAGCCCCAGGCCTCACTGTGGTGCTTTTTAAACAAGGAAGAAAAAAAATCTTTTCATCCCATCCTACATATACTGTCATAAAGTATGCACTGCTGATTTGCAACACCTCGCGAAATTATAAAGAAAGAAGAGAACACAAAGAAGCTACTTTGCATTAATAAAGTAGAATATGATAAGAGGAACTGGCTTGTTGTGGTGTGTGTGTGTGTGTGTGTGTGTGTGTGTGTGTGTGTGTGTGTGTGTGTGTGTGTGTGTGTGTGTGTGTGTGTGTGTGTGTGTGTGTGTGTGTGTGTGTGTGTGTGTGTGTGTGTGTGTGTGTGTGTGTGTGTGTGTGTGTATTTGTGCTTGTGCTTTCAGTAGAAAACGCAGGGGGAAGTTGACCAGCTGCCACGGACATGAAGGGCCACCTGAGGAGCGTCCGAGCTGTTCCTCTGCTAACGGACCCTCTCGCTTTGGAGCCGCGCCACTGGCTCCGGTTTGACAAATTGCAAATCCAAAGGAACTAGTTTGGCGGTCAGAGAGCCGCTAGTACTACAGAGGTATTTTGTTTGTCCAGAGACAGATTAGAGGGAAGGAGGCAGGAGGAACAAACAGCCACATGAGGCTCGAGCAGCTGATCGGCGGCGTGGTGTGAGAAGTCGCATGCGTGCGATGATCACGGCGCAGTTGGATTGGTTAAGACGGGGAAGTCCACTGGTGCCCTGTGACCAAGAGTGATAAAAGAGTAGTTTAGCAGTGGTGGCGTGTAGAAAAAAAGCTATGATGCAACAGTGGAATGAAAGGATCGGCGCTGAGTCACGCAGTGGGGTTGAAAAACGTACAGAGTGGCATCAGTATCTCAGCCTCTTGACCAATAATTTCCTCCCTGCTGCAGGGCCTTTGACTCAAATTCACTCTCTTTTGGTTCATTTGCAGTCACCTCGGCTTTTCTCGTCACCTCAGCGCCACCAAAAGGAGACGATGAATCAGCCCAACGTCCCCGGAAAGGACAAAAGCTTGTCAGAACTGGTTGGTTGATCATATGCTAGGTGTATTCCACACCATCTGACTTGCAGAACCGGCCACGTGTGACACAAAATGAGTCATTGAAACTAATCGCTGGCCAGACTCAGCTGGTACTTTTCCAGACGACTCATTCACCTTTTCCTGGAAAGATTAAAATGCGTCCTGTTTACTGCAGATTTATAAACAAAGGGCTGCTTAGTTAGAAAGTCTGACAACAAGCTCTTTACCCTACTTATTTTGACATCAGACATGAGATGCAACCCTCAATTTTCTTTTCTTGTGTAATCCCCAGATCTTTTTTTTTTCCATTAATCTCTATTGAAATGATTAATTAAATATATGCCAGACGCTGCTCGGTGCATAAAATAAGCCTTGAATGTCAATGAAAGTGTTTTTCTGCCAAACATTCTAATGATGTAGATGAGCGGAGTTCTCAATTATATGTTAGACTAAGATTTTAAAGTAAAACTCACAAGATTAAGAGAAAAAAATTCAACAGGATCTTCTTGGGTTTTGAAAGATAAAATGCCAGATACAGTGGAAAATATTTTTTTATTTTTGGTTTATTTTGCCCCCGTGACCCTGAATTGGAATAAGCGGGCATAGAAGATGAATGAATGAATGAATGAATGTTTATTTTGCCCTACAAACCCCAAGTAGTTTTAATAAGTTTATACTGGCAAAACCTTTAAGCTGTAAAAAAAAAAAAAAAAAGGAGGAAAGAGTGGGGAACTGTTGACCTGAAAGGTTAAACGTTTAACCGACACGAGGGCAAAGTGACGCCACAAGTGAAAAGTTGTTCCTTTGGTTGTTCAGCATCACTTTGTACGTTGGTATTTTCCTTCTGGCTGGAGGTGCACAGCAGACGCTCTAAGTAGTTTTCAACCGTGACCTTTCCGTCACCAAGCAACAACCGTAAACTTGTTGGCTGCTCACGAGTGTCACCGCTAAGAGGTGAGACGGCGCGCGGGCGCAGCTTTGCGCTCAAGCCTGCGCGGCACTTCTTCAGACGCCAATAAAAAGGCTTTTATAAGTTGCGGCATTAAAGAGAGAACCACTTCGACACTCCATCGGGACGACAGCGTGCGAATGTCACTTAACAACGGCTCGGCTGAGATTGGTCCCGGTGACGGAGTGAGTGCAGCCGGCGATACAGAAGTGACAACATGAGGCCGGGAATTAGCTGCAGGCGTCTCTCAGATGTGCTTCAGTCAGCCCGAGTGGCACCGTGTTATTCGGCGCGCGCCCATTAAGCTAATATGTGAGACATCAGGGCTTATCTCAGCGCCGTAATTCCTCGCCGACTGTTCGTTTACGCACAGCGGCTTGTCAGCGTGAGTGCAAGCGACGTGTGTAACGCGCTCAGGGAGAATAATCCAGCATTCTTGTGCGGCCGCATGGAATCCCAATGGCTCGTAATGTCATGGAAATGTTTATTATGATTACATTTTGCCATAGCAGTCAAAGTATTCACATTCTGTACTTATGTAAAAGTATGGATACTTTGGTGAAAATAAAAGCACTGATTCAACTCCTTTACTCAAGAAAAAGTAAGAGTACAGGTTCAGAAATGTACTTAAGTAAAAAATAAAAAAAACTTTTTTTTACCATTAATGAAACAATATTTTTCCATTTTTTTTATTTTAGCCATTTTTATTTTGTTGCGTTTTTACAGAGACAGACGACACTAAATGTTTAAAGCTTTACATTAAAGGCAGGTTTTTACAGTCGCATGGCAGCTGAAAACTGCATGATTACCAGTTTAAGACAATGGCTCTGGAAGTATCAGTATCCAGGTGGTTCAATGTGGGATTAAGTGACATTTACTTCTGTTGGGTTTAGTGTTTTGTGGTGCAACTCTCAACACTATTGGTTTCATTCTGCTAGTAACTACTCATTTCAATCTGACAATCATTAACTCTTTTGACTTCCGGTGCTGGCAAGTCATCAGGTGAGGTCACAAGTAGTAACTAACCATTTCAGACTTACAGACAGTCAGTTTTATGGTTGAGTAGCAGCCGGTCATCAGGAACCTGAAAAACACCATCAAGTATTTGTCGTTATTTGCCACCTCTGGATTTTCCTACTCTTCCTCTAACGGGGACAGTTGTTTCCTGGGCCTCTGCGGAGTGTTTGCAGAGAGTTGTGTGTCTGACACTGGCAGGTGGTCGCACTCAACATAGAGGTGCCTTAGCCGTGGAAACACGGACGGCGCGGCTGGCTTGTAAAAAAGACATCCGCGCCAGTGTCTTCGCCGTGGCCCGAGTTTATCTCAAGCACCTGCGACAAGCCCCGACTCGAAAGGAAGAGTGGAAGAAAAAAAAAGAGAGGGAGCTGGGATTCAGAATCTCCAACACCTAAAACTTGGAACGCTTCTCCCTCCTCAGCAGTTGCCTTAAGCGTATAATTAGCATCTGCTATTTTCGACACAGGCGTCCCCGTCTCAACACCCCGCTATCCAACTCTTCACACTGTTTACCCTGGAAATATTTCAGGGGAAGGCATGTGAAGCTATTTGGCATCACTTGAGCTGTTCTTTTTTGGTGTGCATTCAAACTCTTACAACAGGCTTGTGTCTGCACCCTTTGACTCTTTCAGGGGAATCCTGTTAACGCTCCCAAACCAATTGCATATACAGTCGACAATGTCATGATATGTTTATATTTGGATACTGGCACTCAAATGGAACTCACTTAATGCAGCATATAAAACAACTCTTGTTTCTTTGAAACTCGGTGTCCCCTTTACATTTCCTGAACGTCCCCTTGTGAGACTTTGTTGCATAACTTCTGCTGCGCTTTCAGTGTCGTGGCCTGAAAACTTTGTCCTTGCCAGTTTTTTTCTTCTTGTTTTTTTTTTTATCATTATATCTGAACTACTTTAGGACTCAAACCTGCAGTCCCTCCCCCATTTCGTGCCAGTAGCCTGTATACTACAGTAGTAGTATTATAGATTTATGAGACATAATTTTACATTCCACACATTCTTCAGAGTATAGCGTAATTTCTGAACTGCTTTCAAGTGCCCAATGTGCATGACATGTTTGCTGTGTGTAGCAAAAACAGAGTAAATGTTGTTGATTTGAGGGGGAGACACTTTGAATATGATAGAATTACACTTCATTGAAATTATCAGACTAAAGTGTCTAAAATGTATAGATACTCATTGTTTATTTCCTAATAAACAGTAATTCAATAAAGTAAATGTCGACGCTAAACTGTAAGTAGTTCTGAGACCTTTAGGCATTTAGGCATAATAAACGACCACCACAGTAAACCTCTCATAATCCACCTACAATGAGGCTAAAACAATGAGATGATGGATAAAGACTGAAAAATAATAAGTGTATTAAGACACTGTATATATTAGCTCTTGTTTTTCTTTTAATTTACTGGGTGTTTAGGACTTTTGTGGTTGCTCTTGGGCATCTCAGGGACGTTGAGTGAAATCTATTGATCTTCTTTTCATGTTTATGTGATTTATTTTGTTTTCACGCGTTGCACAGTTCCATACCTGTCTCACCTCACCACCGCGCTGCAGCTCTAATTTGTTTGCCGGCCTACTCTCTGCCGTGCATGAATCAAATTAAAAGCTCAACTTTGGAAGTTTTCAAAGAGATCTATTAGCATGAAATGAGGGGAGAAACACGTGTTTTTAGTTGGACAAAGTCGCCAACAAGGAACAACCTCTATATTCCCATTTGCTAAAAATAAGCAGATTTAAGCAGGAGGTTTTGGTTTTTGATTTTACCGACATCACGGCTGGGGTAAGGAAGACGTGAGACCAAGTTGGACATCAGGAAACAGGGAATAATACTCACATAGTGTGCAGTATCTCCCCCCCCCCCCCCTTTTTTTTTAATTTAAAGTTCATCCACTCGTGACAAATATGCGCAATACCTCCTATTGCACACCGATGGTTTTGGTTTCAGTCACGTATGAGTCAAGATCAGCGCGAGGAATACAACTCCTTGCTGTGCACTCCTCTCTGTGCAGCCTCCTCCCACTCTCCCGCTCTCCCTCTCTGTGATGGGAGGAGTCCAGGCTGAGTGGTTGCAGGCAGACTGGAGCAGCAGACAGAGTGTCGGGCAGAGGGAGGTTGTGGACCTGCGGACCCACAGCTGTCACTTACTGGAGCTACTAAACGCTGCTTTCTCTGGATTCTTTCCCATCCCGTCGCGGCTCAAAGGGAGAAACTAACGTGGCAGCGGCGTCTATTGGAAAGACCTGAAGGTTTCTTTTCTTTTCTTTTTTTTTTTTTTTTAATTTTCAGCTGCAGAGTGGGACAGAATGTAAGTACTCATTCACACAGGGGCCGTGTTCATTAACTGTGTGGCGTCATGGCCCCCATGAATAATTGATGGAGGCGTGCTACAGCGCCCGCTACCTGTTGAACCTGTCGTTTCTCTGCTTCAGGGTCATAAAGTTTTTATGGCTCGGCCTGCATGGGGCCGGTTTGTTGTTACCCCCCCTCCGCCTCTCCCTCCCAAACTCCCTCCAAAGGGATGAGTGGGTGTGAGCTGAAGCTCAACAGCTCCTCCGCCTTCTGCAGGAGGTCTTTATCGCGGTGTGATAGCAGGGCAAAGGCGGTCGTTAAGAGAAGCCGTCTGGCTGCACATCCAGCGTGTGTTTTGTGGCTGATTGTGAGTGTTTGCGGGAGCCACTCCTGCATGATGCGTGGTTGGCGTCAGGCTGCTTTTTCCTGGGAACAGCTATTTACCTGGGTGTGTTCATATTTTAAGGCTCACTGGCTTCTCTGTGTGTTTGTGTGTGCAAGTGTGTCTGTACTGGTGGGGGGCGGGGGGGAAATCAGATGATGGCTCTTTGAGGTGAGGAAAAACTCATCCGGTGACGGAGAGTCTGTGACCGGAGCAACTTTTCCCAGTGAATGCTGCAGTCAGTGCACACACAGACTGGAAAGTTGGTTTGGAACCCAGAGGAGGACGGGGGAAAAAAAAACTAAAAAAACTTGCAAAGCTTGCAGAGGGATCGTACATATCAACTGGAAAGTCTTAATTGTCCTGTTTACAGAGAGAAGCAGCAGAGCCGGACTGCTGCCCAGACTTGTTGTTTGGGGTTCTTGTGTGATGCTGGCAAGTCGGAAGCATCAGGTGCTACTGTGTCAAATCCAAATCCCACATGTACACCGTTGGCAGCACAATAGTGTCTTAAAGCCACAGCTCTGCCAGCTTTGTGGGCGCTTTAGTTGAGACTATAAACAGAAAATTTACTGAAAGTCGATCGCAAGGAAGACCTTTGAGAATGAGCGTCTTTTTAAAGATCTCCTGTTGGTACCAGTCTTTATTTTTCATTTATCCATTTCAGTTATCCCATAAGAGCATCATCAGATCTCAAGAAAATACCATATTTAGCCCTCTGTTTGCATCCCTGCCCACCCCCAGTGCAGGAAACACTCATGTTTTTCAGCTTCCTGCTAGAACTGATGCTCTGTTGTTCCTCCCACGTGTTTGGAAGGCAGCAAAAACAAAGCGGCAGTGAGGTGGTCCCCACCGGCAGAGTGAACACCTGGCTGGGGGTGTTGTCCCGAACCTGGAAGAGTCATCGGTGCCCTTTGTGACATCGAGGGGTGTGTTTCCGTTTCAGTTATTCTCACTGAAAAAGATCCGATGCTCCTCCTAAAGCTTAATGTTATGTGAAATGTTCCCTTCCAGTTCATCCAGTTTATTGTGCCTGTTTGACTCGTTAACTGTAGACGCTACAGGGAAATGTGAATTCCCCCCAGGGAAGAGTAAAGTCTCTATCTATCTCTATTTTAAATGAGCTGAGGATTAAATATTTGCTGTTTGTTTGACAGAGACGTATGCTCATAAACATAATTATTATTTATATAATGCCTCCCCCCCCATGGGACAGTTGAGCATATGTTTGTGGATTCTTCAACAGAGAAGGTTCTTCTTTCAAAGTTTCAAAAGAAAGTTTAACAGCGCAGTTTGTTGCTGTAGAGTTTATCCAGCATCTTAATAAGGCAGCCTGGGCATTACAGTGTTTGAACTCAACTCTCGTGCTGAGCTGATTAAATTACAGAAAGTTTGCCAGTTGGAAATTTGCTATTTTAAATAAATAAACACTCAGCAGAGTTAAAAATAAGGCATCAATTTGTTTACAGTATATATTAATTGGAAATTGCCTGATAATTGTGAGGGTGGCATCTTGTTTTTGATGGAAAGTTTTTGGGTTTTGGAGACTTTTGTGTCTGCAGCAGGAGAAAAGCCCGCCTCTGCTGACCTTGGCCTCCGGTTTTCTTTTGCGCTGATCCATAAAGAAAACAGCTGGCAGTTGCATTGTGGATACCGGCGGCCGCGACAATGAACTGTCTGTATGAGGCTGTCACAAACACTTTGGCTTGTTGGTAAAGTCTGGTGCCTGAAATATTAATACCTCCATTTCAGACTCTGCAATTACATCATCCATGGCACAGTGACAGTAGCTTGTAGACAAGAAGGGAGTCGGTATTGCAGAGTTTAGTGGGAAGAGCAGCAACAACAACAACAAAAAGCACCAGGCACGGTTTGGTTTCTGCCTTTATCGCGCTGAGAGGAAACAAATCAGAAGAGTTGACTCAAGTCACTGTGCAGCAGAGACGCTCGTAGCGGTGAGCCACCTGTTGAAGATGACTAATTCTGTTCAGAGCAGAAGAAATAAGAAGACAAAATCAATCATCCTGCATCACAATGTTTTATCGCAGCCTAACCCCCATGCAGGCCCCATGTGCACATGTTTCCGTTTTGTCAGCACATCCCAGGGGCATTTTCTCAGCGTTAGGCCACTCTGATCCATCTCCTCTATCTGTTTATGTAGAGGGGTTAGAGTATGTGTGTGTGTGTGTGTGTGTGTGCGTGTGTGCGTATGTGAGGGAGTGGTAGTGGGAGACAGAAATGAATTCCCTTTTTTGATTTCATTTTAAATTCTGTTTTAACTTCGTCGCCTTTGGTCTCAAAAGTTCCTATTACACACTAACTATGTACGCTTAAATGAATTATTTGCACACTTAAATACTTGAGATTTGCGCGTGGAGTGCACAAGCTCTAAATTTGATGAAGGCCTAGGTGCAGCAGCGAAGAACATCGCTGTTCTTTTCCAGAACGCCATTTTATTGGGAGATTTGAAAGGTGTCACGTTGGTGCGTCCGTGTGCAAAACACAGCTAGCCGTTCCCTTTGCCATTACACAACGTGGAACAACACAACAGTGTCTGAGTGACTTTCGGAAACACAGTCCTGTGTTGTCTGCGCTGCTTACCCTGCAGAACAGCAAAATAACCCAGATACAGATGCAGAAACCAATATTTGATTAGGTGGAAACCTGCACGCTAAATTCAGCTATTCAATAATATTATTTGTCTGGCACAGAAGAATCCAGAGTAGCAGTGATTACAACCATGATCCATCTACTACTTGATGTAGCAGAAAGTACATTTGTTTTAAAACTCTTGATGCTATCTGAACTTAACGTGCGGTGATTAAATCCGCCGTTAACTTTCCGGATGAGTAAAGTGGGTAAGAGAAGGGTTAATAGCTGAGGCAGAGCAGTGGCGAGCTCTGGAGTGGCCAGCCACTTGTAACCCAAAGGTTAAATACGGGCCTTCAGGGAGTCCTATTACTGTGTACTCACTGATGGGAACTCTGCAAACATGCATTCTGGGAGCACAGCAGGCTCCTCTGTTTATTCCCAGTCCAGGACTGTGCCATGATGTGGGAAATGACTGTGGATTGTGGAACGCAGCCAGACTGCTGTGTTTGCAGCCAGTGTCTTCCGCACTTTTAAATCTTCTTTGTTTTCAATCAGTGTGGAGCACGCCGCGCCGCTGGTGACACGTCTAATTTTAACCCCCAGCTCGGACAACCTTGGGAACCGGCCTGGGAGACGGTGGCAGGGACGCATGTAGTCGCACGTGACACTGGCAGGATTGTCTTTGGTGGGTGTGGTGGGGGGCAGGGGGGTGTTTCCAGCGCCCTCCTCTTTCCACCTGTTCCCCTTTCCACGTTGTGTGTGGAAGGCCTATTTTTAATCTCGGCGGGTGTGTGCACCAGTCTCTATCGGGAGGTGTCACACTCTGCAAATGAGCAGTAAGTTGGTTGTGGTCGGTGGTGGGACGAGTCGGCCCTGAATAACGGAATCAACCTCCCACTGAGCCTTGTTTTGCAGCTGGCTCCTCCCCCATCCCTGTGATTTGATATCTCCCAGCATTCCAGATTGTGCACCATACCACGACTGCTATGCTAATTATGCAGCTGACCCCCTTTATTCATTCCATTATGCAGCCTCTGATCACAGTTGTCTAATTGGTTTGTAGTAAACAAATGCTTTGGTCTTTTAATATTACAAGGATTATTTACCCAAATTTCACCCAAAATTTCACTTATTAGCAACAACTGCTGCCCCAGCTATAAGAGACGAATGAATGACGACACCACAGTGGCACATGGTGTCATGTTTTGGTTCTTTTTATTGGATTCTTTTAAAAACATCTGGTTATCCAACCACAATAAGGTGCTTTTGAATTTTGGTTTTGGAATCCCTCCCATCCTGCAACTCCAGAATGGTTACATGGAATTAGAAATTCCAACCATAAAGTGATAAGCAGCAACATGATTAAATGTTCAGCTTTTAATATGCAAAGTTACTTTTCTCTTTGAAGTCAGACGGAGATGAAGGTGTAATGCGAAACATGAATGGCAACCTCTTCCCTCCACTGTGTGACAGTCGCGATCGGTCGTCTCCGGCACAGGAAGCAAACCGGAAGCGTCCGGAGTACAATGGCAGCAGGGGGGCACCAATCGCAGTATTAAGTCGCTACAAATTAAGCTATGTTAAATAATCCGATTACATAATGCAAGCTTCTCTGCTGCTGCGTTATCTTCAACGTGTTTCTTTCCCCCCCGCTGCGGTCAGAGTATTTATGCGCGCTTCCTTCCCACGAGTCTTTGCAGGATGTGACTCGAATGAGGAGCAGTCAAACGGTCAAAATCAGACTCAAGTCGGCCATGTGTTCGCTGTCTGCGCTGACTTAAGTACCTGTCAAATAGTCAAACCGTGGCTTTTTATCTCAATTTCATACCGTCACATTGGATGTTCACAACAGCTGCGAACGCTCCGGGTTCGAGCGACTCGTCGGTCAAACCCCTCGGCACGACAGAGTTGCACGTTTGTGGGGAGGAAAGGATAATGTCTCTTCCTCCTGACGCTATTTGTCTGAAGTCCACGAGATGGAGATAGGAATCGAACAGGGTTAAATGGAACCCTGGAAGGCCACTGTGCGGAGGGGAGGGGGGGGGGAGGAGCCGTGGTGTGGAGGTGGGGATGGACTAAAAGCTTCCTGTGACAGGACAGAGTGTGAGCCAGCGCTCGCAGACGGGCTGGCAGGGCAGATGTTTTAGGTGAGAGGCACAGTAGATAGCGCCGGCTGAATAATTCATCAGATGGGAGTGAAGATGTGATATATTAAGACGTGGTGCAGAAGGCATGTCTTAAGGCCCTCGTACAGCAGCTTTTTTGTGCAGCATGAGTGGCTGCGGTCCCCCCTCCACCCCTCCCGGCCAAGCCCCTGCATCTCGTCTTTTTCTTCCTGGCACTCGTCCACCACCGAGGAGACGGTTATGGATGTTCTGGCTCCGGGACCTTCAGGGCCTCCTGACATCTGGAGGGGATAAAGCTCTTCCAAGTGCAGGTGCAGTTTAGCTCGCAGGATCTAAAACCATTGATGTTGCGCCCCCCACCCCCATCTCCCAACTCCCGCCCAGTGTGACTTATGCTCTGGCCAGTGGGTGTCAGTGGTTCAGGTGAAAGGAGGGGATGAACGCTCTCCATCAGCTCTTGATATCCGTCCCGTCGTCTGTCTCTCCTTTCAAAGGACTCAGAAGAGAGCAGTTTCACTCCGGCCGCGTCTTTTTGTTTGTGATACGACCGCAACAGCATTAATTATTCTGTCTGCGTCCCCTGGCGAGCTCCGACCTTTGACCTAACATCTTATGCTTTATAAATAGAGCGATGCATCACTCACTGGTAAGATCAGAGCAAGAGCGTGAGAAACCGAGCCGGTGAATTGAGTTGTTTATTTGCGAACACAAACGCAGTGTGCAAACTGGACACGTCGCACTTTGACCTCAGCGGCTTTCCAAAGGCCACGTGTCATTTTCTTTGGAAAGCATATATTTATTTAATATCCGATAAAGAAAAAACATTTGATGAAAAGGCTGCGACGTGGTTCTGGTTGTCACTGCCTGCAGCTCCTCGCTCGCCACAGGGGATGAAGACGTGGGGGACGTGTCGCAGCCGCTCGTATGGCATTGCAGAAGAAGGGCTCAAATTTCTCGTGAAACATCATTTCACCTCCATCTCTCCATGACATCAGCTGTCCGCCATACAGGCCCGCAGCTGCGGGGGTCCCGGGTTTCCTGCACGGAACTCCGATTGCATCTCACATTCACGCAGGCGCTCGCAGGGCAAAACAAAGAGGTGGATGAGGTCCCGAAGTGTTCTTTTGATGTGCTAAACAGCGTTGTTGACTTGCGAGTGCAAGTTGGCAATGAAAATTTCATGAAGTGAAATGAACGCCCATCTCGGTCTCTCTCTCTTGTTATTTTACACTCGCCAGAACGGGGCGATTCGGAGCTGCTGCACAGCGATTAACAGATCATGTGATATAGTTTATCTGCCTGTATACCTGCAGCCAAGCACAGTGAACTCTGTCATCTGATAGGCTGCTAATCCCCTTATTATGCTTGTCTGGTTTAATAGAACAGGCAGTCAGCCATTAAATCATCTCGCCTATAGGGATCAATGTGGGCCCCATTATTTTTGTGCTCCGTGCAAGGTCGTGCACGGCGCCACTGGAGGGAAAATAGCGAGCGGGCAAATGCAATAAATGTGACGTATAAACGGGCAGAATCAGATCCTGAAATGAGCCCTGCCAGGCCTGACAAATTTGTTTTTGAGTGACTGCATTAGCATGGCCTGCATGGGAGAGGCCCTCGAGTGACAGGAGTCGGTCCTCCCTCGTATGCTTTTTCCACATGCGCTGCCCTTTGAGGTCAAAGCCGGTCGTCTTGGACGCCCGGTGTCAATGACTGGAATTTAGCCCAAATATCGAAGTGTTAAAGGATTCACAGGGTTGTGTGGATGGCTGGGATGCCAAGACCTGAGTGACATCTGAGGACTTGGAGTGAGGAATGTGCAGCTCACTATTGATCTTTGCTAAGTGAGGTCACTGCATGTGGGGGGCAGCTGCTCTGCTCTCAGACCCCAGATAATGGGGGCACGGGCGACTCCCACAAAGTTGTTTTAATTTTCCACATAAAGAACATTTTGACTTCTTGAGAACCAGATGACCCAGGCATGAGAACCCTCTCTGGACTGCATGTATTAAGTTGGGATCATGTCAACCACAATAATATTCCAACGAAACAGACGTAAATATTTACAAGATTAATTTTTCTATTTATTTATTTTTTGACAGAACCAATTGACAGGGTACTGCAGGCTAACAATGTTGTGTGAATTACTGAGCTGGTAAGTTCAGATGTTTGCTTACACCTGCAGAGTTTTATGTTGGACGGTTCATTTTAGGTTAGCATTTGTTTTTTATGAAAACCAGATCTGGAACATTGTGATGCAGGGCTGGTAAGCTTCTGGCCATCTACATAAAAATACACTGCTTCTCCTCTTTGACTATAAGTGTTGGCGCTAACACCTTCTGTTCCACAAATCACACATTCCTCTGCAAACAAACTAAATCTGTCTAGAATCCCAATTTACGACAACACAATCTGCTTTTTTCCCACTTGTCAGACCTCAGTAATTGGTCTTTAATGTCTTTGGCATTTCCATTAGCTTAGCTCTCACGATGGAGACAAACACCAAAAACAAGAATAAAACAATTATTATTATTATTAACGTTAACTGCCAGTTATGCCACTGATTTAGTTTTAAGTAGGTGCTCATGATGATTTGAGGATTGACATGTCCAGCTATTAAGACTTGGTTTGTGTTAAATGACTGTATTTGTTAATCTCTTTGGGAAGATAAGTCTTGATCTTTTTTTTTTTTTTTCAAGATTCCACAAGGCTTTTTAATTTTTGGAGTGTTGTTAGCCTTTTTTATGCATGAGTGAAAAATAAATTGTCAACAGAAGTCTGCCAGTCTACTGCCGGCATCACACTGTGCACAATACATCAGCGCTGGCAAGACTGAAGGCTGATCGTTAATCACGTGGATGGATTAAATTCAACAAGCTGAAGGAAAAAAAAAAAGTCTTTCTAAACGCCTAAGGTGAAAAAAAAAGCAGTCAGTACAGTTGTTGGCCCCTTCAATCTGCCTTGTAAGCTTTGTTTACCTGACAAATGGACAATTGCTCCTTAAAACACTGATGCTGCAGCTGGAGGCTTAAGAAACCTCGAGCTGAGAATGAAGATGTCACAGACGCTAAAGACCCTTGAGTTGTGTTGGCCAGTGCGTGTCGTTGACGGGCGGGTGCAGAAGTGGACATTCTGAGTCCTTTATCGGTGCAACACAGTGATGGATGTGTGCGGCTCTCTGCCCAGTGGCCTATAGCCCCGGCCTCTGTCTAAGCCTCTAAGCTAGTGGAATGCGTGCTGCTTCTCGCTGTGGACATCAAGGAGGAGCAGGCAAGCCGCTTTGTTTGCAGCTCTTCATGGATGCCACACCAGCCTAATCAATTTCTGACTGAATGGCTCATAAATTTACATAAGCAGCGCTTATTAAAGCAGCACACTGCCTCATATTTGTCATTATTTGAATTGAGTTGGTGATGGAAAGGAAAATTACAGAACTCTGTCATCGAATTATTGTTTATTTACTAAATGAAGTACTCATTTCTGTTGCTACGATTGTCATTTTTATTGTAATATTTTCTTCTTGTCTTTTATTAAACACACACAGGCGCACACACCCACACACATGCATACACACAGTCTGTTGTGCAAATAACGTATTGAGAGACATACTTGCATATAGCTAAAAGGTTGCAATCATTGAAAAGTATAAATGTGTTTTTAAGGAAGTTGCATCGGACCATTTAATACCTCAACTTCATAAGACATTGCAGTTGGTGGCACTAAAAAAAGAGCGCTTGTCTGTAACCATGAACTGTGTTATTGTGCATTAAGTCACAGTTGATCAAGTTAGCGGTGGCAAACAAGAGCGAACAAGTTGAGCTTTTCAGATCGATGGCGTGTCACGAGTACGCGCTCCATCAGGGTCAATACTTCACTCCAGCGAGCTGGGAGAGGATTTATTGGCAAACAAGTGGAGCCATTTAGATTTGCAAAAGTTTCAACAGGCGCGTCCCACTTGCAGCAATGGCAGGCGTGGTGGTGAACTGCTCTTCACCTCTCAGCAGAACCTTCATATCTCGACCAGACAGCTGAACAGGGACGCCGCTTTTAATTCCCCTCTGTGGCAAGTCGGTCGCTCTATTCTCTTCCTGGGAACTCTTCCTTTTCTCACTTTCCTTTCGACTGGCGTGTGTGACGAGTGTGATGCGACCAACGGTCGGGTAACTACCACTTTTACTTCATTTGTCACAAGTAGCAGCAATACGACATTGTATCTCTGCGCTGTTTGTTCTATTTGGCATACACTTTAGTTGTACACGAGTCTGAGTTGTAGCTGAGGTGTGGCTGGGACTGTTAGCACTGGCCGGAGAACTTTCAGTCACATGCGCTGAAATAAAATCGACCAATCATTAATCTTTATGACTTCATGAGAGTGAACTAGCCTGCTAGACTAGCTCATAGGCTATCAGGCTAAACAGGCTATCTGGTTTTCACGTAACCTTGTGTCTAGCGTGAATGTCAAGAATCCTTCAAGGACGGAGTGTACTCAGTTCTTACAGTGTTTGCGACAAAATGGCAGTGGGCAGTGAAAGCGAAAAAAACAAAAAACAAAACAAAACAAGGCCACAAAGACTTTTGGAAAAAGCGCAGTTTCGAATTAAGTGAAAAAAATGGAAGTATGCTTCTGAATGTTGGAGCAGGGTGGCAAGAAGTTTGTTAACCTGCCATACAGAGTGTTTAGCTGCAGAGGTTTATCTAAAGTCAAGTCAATGATTCTCTGCCAGCACCTTGAAAGATTGATTTTTAGATTTTGGCGAATACCAGCGAGTGTTTGCAGTGTTGGCTGCTGTAGTTAACCCTTTCACACTGATGGATGGCGGCGGGAGTTTTGTAAACACTGAATGGAGTCTAGAGTGAGTAGACTCCCATGACCCCGTGCTAAGGAGTATAATTCACAAACCTGGCCGATCTTTGTTTGTTAGCTGGCTCGTTCGGGTCATGGAGGTGATATGAGGTTTAATTTGCATGAAATTTCAGATGGCGTCAACACTCTCACATGCCCTTTGAATGGTTCAATAAACAGTAAGGAGAATTTTGACAAAAGGAGCATTAAGGTAAACCCTTGTGACCATTGCTCACTTGCAAGTCTGGTACTGTTTTTTTTATATTTTTTTTAATAAATGTTTTTCTGTTAACTTTAAGCCGAGGCCAAATGAGTCCAGATGATACTACGCAAGCTGCTCACTGCTAAATAAGCCTCTCTGTGTTTTACACAGTATTGCAAGTGGAAAAGATAGGCCTCTCTATAGAAGAGAGAACTGGGGTAAAACAGTAGTGGTGCAGAGGACGCAGTCTGGGCTTTGGGCAAAAGCTTCTGGAGGTAACGCAGAACAGTATGCATGTTGTTTGTGTAATTACTCTCACAGCAAGAAGAGGGAGAAAGAAGTCCCTCACCGCTAAATAGAAAACTCAAAGCATTGCTCAACAAAGCGCTTATGTTCCTTTGGAAGCTGTTAATGTCAGATTGTATTATGCAGGCCAGCAACAAAATTTCTGCAGCTATAGATTACGTTATCGAAGGAAAAAAAAAATACAAAAAACATCAACGCTATTTAAATCACAGCCTGTATCTGTTTAGCCTCTAGCCACAGTTGTCAACGGATCAGGGTTGCCATTTTTTGTGAAAATGTTTTTGTTTTTTTTTCTTATTATATTTGTGGCTGAATACGTAAGGGTGTGTAAAGGTTATTTAAAATTTAAACAAGCCAGTTGATAAAGGTGTTTCTACTTCCTGTACAGGACGAGCCAATAAAACAATTGACGGGCATAAAACCATCCGTAGAACAGAAATGGGCCAACAGGTTCAGTAGTGCTGAAAGTGAAGCAGCTCACAGCACCTAAGCTGAACGAAGAAAGAACGAAAAGCAGGATTCCTGGTCGTGACACAAGTAACTAGACCTGAGAGTTCATCAACTCCACTTTAAAAGTCTTCATTCCGTTTTAATGTGCTGCTCGATCTTTTTTTTTGAAAGGGAGATGTTGCTGGTGCGCAGAGGGAAAATAAAAATAAAGGGGCATAAAGCCAAAAACAAGCCACCTTTGACCCTTGTACAGCAATGACAATCTTGATGACTCAAGTGTTTGTGTGGGATTGGTGGAAACACACCCTGGAAATATCCATCATCTTTTGTCCCAGTGTGTCCTGGTCCCATTTGATCATGTGACAAGAAATGCTTGATGTCTGCAAGGCGTCTGTCCGACCTCAGGATTAATGCCCTTTGCCGTTAGTGGCAGAGCCTCCCCGCTGCTCCTCTTTCACCCGCTCTGGCCCTGACAGTGATAGCCGGCCCTGCTCTGCTACTTTACATTTCATCAGCAAGCTGCTTCCGCCAGCTCCACATCTGTTATGGAAATTTGCGCAGAGGGGAATGGGAATGGGATGGAATACCATCTCAAGCTTTTCACCCCAGTAAACGGTTGATATAGGTGCTTTCAAAGGTTTGAACGATCGAGGTGCGAAATATGCTGATGACTTATCGATATGGTCTTAGTGCCTGATCGCTCTAAATTTGGAATACTTTAACTCGTTGCCGCTTGTGGTGAATCTCTGCACCTCTGACCGTATGCCACAAACCCGCAGAGGAGAAACAAGCTTGATGACTTGAGCTCAACTTAACCTGAAGTTCAAAATGTCCCCCATCTCTGTCCAGTTGTTTAATAAGATTTTAATTAGGCAATTAAAAGTCTTTAGAAAAGCATATGGTCATAATTACTGCTGTGGGGTTCACTCAGGGATGAATGAGCCATTAATTACTCTTTGCTGGGTCTGGGAATAGGGCCTAAAGTGGGTCGAGGAGGAAAGAGTAGATGTTTCTTTAGCTTCACCAATCAGAAATACATACTGTACATCTGGATGTCAGCGCCACCTGTTAATGAAATTATTTCAATTTTAAATATGTATATTCGGCCTTCTCAAGTTTCTCCCCAGCTGCTGTTCATTTCAAATCAGTGTTTTTGTTGATTAGATTGTTCATTTAATACTAGAGCTGAAATGATGAATTGATTAAATTTGCTCAAATCGATTAAAAAAGATTCAATTACAAATTTCCTCAATTGAAGCTTTGTTTCCTTCTTTATGCTGCTGGGTAAACATTGGCTCAGCTGTTTCACACTGATGCTTCTTCTGACGCACATGACAATTGATATTTTTTCTATATATCCTTTTACTTTTATGCTTGTTGTGGTCGTTGTTTCAGCTGGTTCTGAAACAAAAGAGAAGTTGTTTGTCATTTTCAGATGTTTTTGTTAGATGCTTATTTTAATTATCCCCCATACACATTGAAATAATCATTTAATCATCTAAAATTAAAATAAGTCTTTAATGCAGTTCAGAGTTACTACTATTTGATTACTGATTTGTTTTTTATTTACTTTGGCTTGCCTCACACAGTTGAATACAGTCATGCCTCCCAAATTTCACCTTCATGTTCAAACCTATCTACCAAATCCCATCAAATAAAAAAAAATTAAAAAAACACATCAAAGAAAGTTTTTGCGTGTTTAAACCACTTGTTTGGAGAATCACTTAGACCTGCTATAACTGAACTCAGCGATAACATCAGAGTGTTATCTTTGATCGTGATCGTGACCTGAAACTGGAGCCATTTGGCACAGACCGGGTATCTTTAGTTCTGGATGAGTAGTCGTAAAAATATGCAGAGAGGCGGCCAACCTGTTGCAGGATTGTGCCAGCGCCATCCTCCCACTCAATTGGCCGCTTGTTCCCGTTGATACGTCCTGTGACTGGCGATGCCCCTCGTCGTCTTCTGCACATCTGAAAGTTGTGGAGAAGAGGCGTCACGGTGGTGAGGAACAGGCGGAAGGCCACATCTGGGAGCATGTGACCCAGGTTTACGCTGTAGGTGGACAGCACTTGTGTGTGTGTGTGTGTGTGTGTGTGTGTGTGTGTGTGTGTGTGTGTGTGTGTGTGTGTGTGTGTGTGTGTGTGTGTGTGTGTGTGTGTGTGTGTGTGTGGCTTCCTGAGAGGACAGACATGCCGAGAGGGTCATATCTTTCATTCAACACTTTTCCAGTCCACTGGCCGCGCTTGGAATCCAGCGAGCCTTGACCCCACCCACTCTACTTGGATAGCTAATGACGGCGCCACCTGTTTTCGTGGCAGCGTACGCAGCGTGGCTATTTATGACACCAGGAGAGGCGATATTGGACAGCCATTCCCGTTCGTTGATGGCAGTTCTGTGGTTTGTGTTACTGGAAGTATTCCTGTTTGTTTAATTCAAACCAAGCCTTTGACCCTCCCTTCAGGGTGTCTTTACCGGAACAATTGTACTGGCTGATAGCAAGCTGTCCGAAGGTCGAGTTTACTCTCTATGTGTCAGGCTTATCGCTCAGTGTTTTTGCTATCAGCTGAAACTGACGGATTTCCATTGTTCTTTGGCTTTACAGCCACAGTTTTTATGACCGTCCACTGGTCTTTCTTTTTGACTCGGGAGCTCTTTAAAACTGTTCGTCCAATTTCTTATTTCACTGGCCCTGCCCATTGCGTGTTCATGTCGGTAACCGCCATCAATCCAACCAACAGGCGGTGACAGTGATTTTTAATTTAGATCAGGATCACTTGCTTTCATTCTCTGCAGACGTGATTTTATTTACCCTAATCTTAAGAGAGTGTTGCATTCATTCATTCTGCATCTACAGAGACAGGAATGTATTTAAAGAACCGTAAAGATATAGCCTATAATTATATCAAGCGCTCTGTTTAGTACATCACTGTAACAAATTGCTGTAAGAAAATGGGAATTTTTGAACAGTATCGCACTGTTTCGAAAATGCAGAATATGATGCAAAATGATAGATAGATATTTGAAAATTGTATAAACTGATCTGACGAGGATGAGGATTATCTGCAGGGTGAGCCACACAGAAGCGGTGGTGAGATTTAAGAGCAGATCATAGCGGCAGAGACGGGAGAGGAGCGTCCGTGGAGCACACTATCACGCCTGTGTGGGGAGTGAAAGGGATGATTCATTTTATGCATCATGCAGGAGAGAGTGGTGAAGTGCAGAGTTGCATATAGATTTCTGTGCTGTCAGAGGGGCCGTTGTTCTCACCCCCTCCCTGCCTGCCTGCATTCAGCCCCCTGCCTCCCTCCTTTTTTTTTTTTGTCTTACCGACTGTCACACAAATCCGAAATTAATGTCAGCTGCTCTGTTTCCCTGTCGAGTGGTGTCTCACTTTGAGTCGTTGCGCACAAAAGGACGCTAATGATGCCCATTGTCGACTTCCTCCTCTGTGATCCGTTCCAGTTTGCTGGTGTCACATGACCTTTGTCTGCAGGAGTCGACTAAAGATGCTGAACTACCTTGGAGAGCTAAAAGTAGATTATTTTGTTGTCTTCTGCTTTTGAAATCGTCATCCATCCATCCATCCATCCATCCATTTTCTATCACCTCTTGTCCTGCATTCGGGGGGCGCCAGGTTGCTGGAGCCTCTCTCAGCTGTTTTTGGGGGTGAACGCAGGGTTAAAGGTGGCAGTTTATCGCAGGGCCACAAAGAAACAAACAACCATTCTGACTCCACTGCACACACATCAACGGACGTTTCAGAGTTACCAAATAGACTACTGGAGAGAACCCACTCAGACACGGGGAGAACATGCAAATTCCGCAAAGAAAAAAGTATTGATTTGATAACAATTTTTAATCAACACATACATTTTATAGTTTCCAGGGTCAGGTCATTTTTAGTCTGATAAAATTTAAAGGTTTGGGTTTCAGAGCAGCAAATTCACTGGTACCACTGATCTCCATAAGACTGTGTTTTCCTAAACTTGTTTCAGTGCACAAAATGTCCAACACTATTTTTTTTGTAATCCCATACATTGTTTTTCCTTTTTCCCCGAAACAAAATGCTTAAATTAAAGTCCTGAAATTGGCATTCTGGAATATGCCTGCCCCTGTACCTACGGACTCTTGCTCTTGCTCTCCGCTCTTTAATGCAGCCCTTCTGCCTCCTTATGTGTCATCTCCTGAGCTCAGATCTGCCGACGTCTGTGTTTACCACAGGTGTCAGACTGCTTATTGACTAAAAGCCAGGAGGAGGACCCTCGCGAGGAAAGGAGGGATAGCTTCACTTGCTACCTCTCGCTATTGATTGCCATACCCCTGTAGAAACCCAATCTCCTGCTGGTTGCTTTTAATGAGGAGCTCCCCGTGGCAGCTCTAATGCAGCATCTACAGTTGTAACTGGGTTGTGTGTATTGAATTTCCCTTCATGTCTCGTCACGCTCAGTCAATCAGCGTCACTGAGCTGCCCTATAACTAACTCCCTGTCATAATAATAGTGTTGCGGTTGTATTGGCACGTTTTTCGTGGAATAATTGGAGTTGCGGATGAAAGACCTCAACTCTGACATCATAAAAACAGGAGGGTCTCTACATATACTAAAGAATTTCCTCCGGCTCTGGACACTTTTGGTCTAAAACCAAAGATTCTTGTGTCCTCTGGAAAACAAAACACTTAACTGTCATCTGTTGCTGTAAACACACCATTTCTCACCACACTGTAATTATTCTCGGGTTAATACTAAAGAAAACTGTGGGACAGCCGCTCTGTTTTTCCTGCAACATGAGCCGGGCGTCACACCTTTTCATTGTCTTGCAGCTTTAATGTTGAGTTACCAGAAATTCCTGCTCTTTTCCTCTGCCTCTGTCGGGACGGAGGAACAAATCAGAAGTGGGGATTATGCTCTTGGCAGAGAGCAAAGTTGTTTGTCTGTGGTTTGCTGTTAAATGAACCTGACTGGGACATTGTGGTGTGACACGTCCTGAAGCAAACCATACCGGTGTTCTGTTGGTGATCACTGTAGTCATAACTGTTGTCAACTCTTGTAAACGGAAAGCAAAACCATGCAAACATAGTTCCATGAGTCTCATATAAATAAAGCATGTCTGTTTTTCCTATATTTTTTTTTTTAAAAGTGGGCCTACATTTAGGTGCAGTGGTCATAGTCTGGGTTCTGTGTTTATTATCAAAAACAAAGGTGGAAAATCCAGTTTGAACCTAAAGCTTTCAATAGCAATGGACTTGTTTACCAGACTTGTTGACACTGACTAGAATTTTCTGTCACTTTTCCTTGAACCTTTCAAGCCTCTCAATTGTTGGTTGTGGCTGTTTCAGACATAATTTGGTACGTTCCACAGAAAAGCAACAGACTTCTCAGTCAAGAAAATGGAGATGGAAAATGGAGAAAATTTTTGTCCTAAGAAGAAACTAATTCCTTGGTTTTGAAAATTGCCTCCACTTATTCAGTTGTCCCTCAATTATTCAGATGCGGCTGTCATTTTGAGATCAATAGAATCTCTTATTAAAGCCCTTGTTTATACAATCTTCCCTTATCTTTGCAGATTCCAGAGCCTGCGGCACACTTAAGATGAGCATTGGAAGCTGTCTGTCCTGCTAAGAGTTTCCAGATCCTCATTCCACACCAGCATATTGTCCGGCAGACCCCGAGGAGCGCCTCAGCTTTCAGACAGTGGGAAGACCCTGCATTCAAGGACAGACACTGGGACTGCAGAGAGCGACCGAAGAACAACAAGCACAGCTTCACAAAAGAAACTCTTCATGAATTCCCCAAAAACCTGAAAGGCAAATACTGCAAAGTTGGTTGGTGGTCCCGAAGAGACATGTGGACAGTGAGCATGGCTCGGCTGTGCCTCCTGGTCTACGCCGTCCTAGTCGTGGGCCGCTTTCGGGCAGCTGTCTCGGAAAGCGACGTGACTCCCCGCCTCAACTTCTCCTACAGTAAGTGCCGTCGACTCGAGACAATAAAACAACCGGAATTGGCGCTTGCGTATGTCCACTGTGTGGGGGTATTCTCTCCTGTCTGGCCACATGCAGTATTTAGAGAGCATGATGTGAGCTGTCACCGGGCCCCAGGCTCCAGCCAGGCCTTTGTGTGACCCTTGCGCATTAACAAACACAGTTGAACTTGGCACAATGGCAGTTAAGGAAACGGAAGCGTGTTTTCACCTCTCTTTCTGAGTTGTTGTGAAGTTGCTACATGCACACAGCTGGCCAGAAGAAAAACCAACCTGCGTAACAAACAGATGAAGCGGATTGGATGTATCATTGAGCCATTTACTCCAAAGCACGTCCTGAATTTAACAAGCATGCGTGCCATTCCCCCTCCTAAATCCTTCCTATAGAAATGATTGCATAATTCCCAGCAGTGTCCCTTTGTGTCGAGTCTGTTGATTTAGAAAAGACTTTACGTGTGTCCTTTGTGAGGCTGGATGGGAGCTGAATGAGGCGAAATGGCGTTCGTGTTTTCTATAATGATCTAGAATCCGACTAAATCCGCACAGTCAATGGCGGCGCCTCCTGGGCGTTCCTGTCAAGTGCCTGCAGGTCAGCCGCGCTCACAAGATGAACTGAACCTTTTCCGCCGCCGCTTCCTGAGGACGGCACGACAAGTCTCACACGAGGGCCCCGAGTTATTACCCTTATATGAAGCGTCTGTGCAATATTTATTTACCTGCGGAATTTCATCACACCCCAGTGAGCTGAGAAGCATAAAGACGCACCACTAGCTCGTCACATTTTAGCTTCAAATGTTAGGGAACGTTGTGATTTGAGTTTTTAATGAGCGTATCATCACTTAGATTATATTGCTGAAATCATTTTTCACTGGGGCGACAAATTGGATTTAATTTGACTTGCTTTGACTTCCTGTGTGCATAGAAAATGAGACAAAACAGCGGATTATGAGATCAGTTCAGGCTTTTTAATCACTGCTCTGTGATTCAGGCGTCATTAAAGCCTTAATGTCAATGGGAAGATTTTGTTGGTAGATCCTTCTCGGCAGTGTGTAAGAGATGCGGGTTGAAATTTCCAGCACGGAGTCAGGCAAGCTTTCAAGTAGGTCACTCGTGTTGCCTGTCTGAGCCTGCAGCCTCCCTCATGAAGGACCTCAATACCAACAAGTAATCTTTCTCACCTGCCAGCCTCGACAAAACCGGCGGCTCGGCCCTGGCAGAGCGTTTCACAACAACGCACACACGCCATCAATCACTCCCTGAAAAGACGCGTCACGTTCACACTTCGTGTAGTTTTGATGGAAAGATTTGCTTTTGGGGCGTGTAGCCAGTGTTAACCCCACTGTAAAGCACACACGCAAACCCTGCGTAAGATAACCCAGAGTGTCTGTTTGTTTATGTTGGTAGAAGTTTAATGCGGTAGAGGCGTATTAAATTAAATGGGGCTTTATATGACTTGAGGTCTGTTGAGATATTCGCTTGCTCCGTAATGCAGTTAACGTCGATGTGACACTCACTTAATTCTTAAGCTTTAACCTGTTGCATGATGGACCAGGCAGTAGTACAGCCTAAAGGGCCAGTTCACCCAAAACTAAAACTCACTTCTAATAAAGGTGGAGATTTTCAAATTCAGAGAAGAAAAGGGACAACTCTCCAACCAAATGAGGTCTTGTGATATTTCAACGACACAAACCCACTTGGATGACTGAGAATGGCGCCACCAAAATCAGTTATGGATACAGGCTCCTATTTAAGGTCTTTTTTTTACTCCAGTGTTTTTCACAGCCACTGACTCCCTTTGGTTAAAATTCTCCATAGACATAGTGGTAATAAAATTGGTGCAGTTTCATATTTGAGTGAACTATCTCTTTGAAAACATATGATTATGATACGATCAAACACATTTTTGGATCCCTTCCAGATGTACACAGTGTACTAAATAAATGCGGCATCATTTTCAGAACGCATTCCCAGGACTGCCTGATATCATCAACATCTCAAGCAAAGAAAAACATTTCTCAATCAAAAGAACAAACATCAACATCACACCTTAAGGCGCTACAGGTCATGCGGCCACATGTTAACAGAGATGTTGGTGTGTGAAAGACCAGCGTGAGGACCGGTTCGTGGAAGTTATCCGGAGCCGGTGATGGATCCCATCACTGCCTCCCTGTAGCTCTGCCACGCTGACATTTAACAGCCTCCAGCAGAGGAGCCGTGTCACATTGTATTTACTGTATCAAAGCAAAAAGCCGAGGCGCCACCTCCGCCGCCCTCTGGGAAAGCCAACTTCACAAAGCAGACACTGTCTGGTCTGGTGGTGGTTCCTGGTCCCCTCTGTTCTACGCCAGCCACAGTTGATGGTTCATGCGCCTGAACTATGGTGGTGCAGGCGAGCACGAGCTGCTTCTCATCCAGCAGCAGGTCCTTAGACTGGTCGTCTGCATCCACCGCCAGTCTCCACCCTCCGCCCTCGCCTGTCGCGAGTAATGAATGGAGATGTGTATGTGTTGTGGTGTGAACACGTGTCTGCTTCTCATTACGCACCTATCAGGATGGATCAAGGGCTCAGGCAGCCGCTCCTGCATCTGCCTTTTTCTCTCTTTTTTTTTTTTTCTTTTGTTCGAGGCTTTAATGCCGACCGGACTGGAATGACTTGGCGTGTCGGAGAACTGTTTTTAAAAACACTCCTCTCAACCGTTTGGGTCCCCTGTTTTTGCCCGTCGATACGCTCAGCCCCTGCTGCAAAACATCCTGCGCGAGTCCCACCGGGAACGAAGCGTTTTCAATTATTTAAGAGCTGTCGTGTCAATACAAGTCGAGTCATCCGCTCTCGAGGAAGTCAAAATGACAGCGCCGTCAAGTGAGATAACAGCTTTTCAATAGTGTGCTGGTGCCGCGCAACTGAGCCCGGCCTCTAAATGGCAGAAAGATGGAAAACATATCGACTTCGCTGAAGTGTGCAGGCGCAAAGTCACGGTCGCTTTTAACCCGTTTGTCTTTGTCAAGCCATTAATATTTTACCTAGCTTGAAAGACCGTGTTCTTAAAAAAAAAAAAAAGTCAGTCAGATAAAATAGAAACACATATTTTAAATTTACAACCTGCAGTGACATAAGTCCTTGTACACATGTATGATATAATCCCCATACACGGCAGCTGTGTTTTAAAATAACCTCATCCACAATCAACTGCATAAGCACACTGTCAGGTGATGACAAGCGCACTCAAACCCAGAGGGGGTGATATAACTTTCTAAACATGAGGACACATTACCCAGTGAGAAGCCTGAAAAAATTGGGGGAAATACCAGAAACATCTTAGCGGCAGTAATGTGATGGACATGTGTGGACTGATGATGAAGTTGAGCCACTTCTAAAATATTAGTCTGCGATAACAAGTTGTAGAGTAACACAAATAAATGAATAAATGTACAAGAAAATGCCACACACAAATACAAAAGCAGCAAGTCTTGCTCGTAAAGTTCAAAGTAGCACAATTTTGATTATTTCTGCCTATTGCTGTTGCCTATGAAGTCACACAAACTTCGCAAAAGACGACATCAAACAAAAGGAGCAAGGCCAAATCAAATCCCAGTTTCTTATATACACACCCCAAAATCTGAGTTGTTGATTTTTTTTTATTGCAAAAGTGTTTACTCTGAAAGTCATTTTTAATGACCTACACGTCTGTTTGTTTGTGTGGTGAAAGGGCAAACCACAAATATTAGGAGATGTTTTGAAAATGCCCTCGTATGTGTAGACAAGCGCTACCTCCATGGTATGTCGGGACTAAAAATGTTAGATCACAATTAAGGTTTGAATGGCAATAAAACAAAAACTATAGGAGGGTAGAGGAGAGAAGAAAAGTCATTTCAGATCCACTGACTGTCATCCACCTGCGTAACCGCTCGCTGTCCTCGTGTTTACCTTCAGCCGGCGACGGAGGAGAAGAGGACTATTTAACTGGTCGCTACTCCTACTCCCTCCTGGCCCACGAGGAGCAGGATGTAAATCAACCGACCAATCCCAGGCACTGTAAACACCTGGTTAAACGCTGTCATCGCTCCACATGCTCATCGTCGAGGTGTTGCGGGGACGCCGCAACTGTTTCCTCGCTCCCACTGTAAACACACGGCCCGGAGTAAGAGCAGCCACTTGGAAAGATGCCACGACCTTCCGTGTCGCCTCTTTGTACTTGGCGCTCCGGGGCCTGATACCAGGTCATGGTGAGTTCCCGATGAACCAGCAGCTGGTTTACATTGCTGCGGTGGGTTCCGGGGTCAGCTCGTCTCGCTCCCCGGGCCAACAGATTGTGCCCTCCGAGCCGTTTGCTCCGTGAGGAAAGTTCCCTTTCAAGCTGAGATTCAAGCTGTTGGACAAACTGCAGGTTCAACAGATTTAGCGCACTGTGTTTTCATTTGAACGTCAAGATGGATTTGTTCCACGCGTAAAAGTCACCACCGCCATCTGTTTCCGCTCATACCTGCTTTTTTCGCACGCTTTATAGCTGCGAGTGCCAGGTTTACCGCCGTGTACACTATTTGCAATGGGTACGATTAGCAAAGGTCCAGCTAAGCCGTTTCAAAGCACAGTTTGGAAAAGTACGACTGATAGCAACACATATTTTGATGACGCGAGTCCTGTGATATGAGCTTCACCTTGATGAGGAATAATTCGGGTCACTATTTACAACTCATTCTATAAAAGGTTTTTATAGAATGAATAACCTGTGATATTATCACGATATCTCATACCTGGCCCTGCCCGTCCACAATATGATTTTGCCTCTCCTTCCTGAGACAGGAAGGCCGCTACCGCTCCACGTCAGCATGGTGCACGGAACACGATGCCCTGCTAACGAGATGCAGCCACACAGGTTTGCAGTGCAAACAATGGGCTCGACGCTTGTCTAATGAATCTCCTGGTGAATTGACCCTCTTGGCCCGCTGTCTTAATACATTCCAGATGCTTCAGCATGTGTCCCTCGGCTTCCTTTGCCTACTCTCCCACACAATTACCTTGTCAGCAGTAGCTCCTAATAGCTAGTTTGAAATTACGTAGGATAATTTAGTTTGCGCTGCAGTGTGGCCTGTTTTGTGTCTTGACACTCAAGCCGTGGGACTCCTGTTGGCACTGCGGCTTCCTGTCACGGTGGCCACGCCCCCTGCTTAGCGGAGGGTCTTCAAAGAAATTGACGGACATCTGTTGTATTCTGAGCAAGGCTCCTATAAATAAATGTAAAATATCTGGTGTTACAAATGTGGTGAGTTGAGTGGCTCTGCTCTTCTACCTAAACAATTAGGATGTTCTGTTACTGTTACCTCTCATATAAAGGACATGCATATTTGACTTGTGGTAACCATCCAAAAGCAGAAACCACCATTTCTAAGTTCATTTTTATTAGACTGAAATAATGTTATCTTTTTCTTTTGGTTTTTAAATTTAACGCTTTTCAGTTCTTCAGAAACAATACAGCCTCTTAGATGAGGGGCCAAACATCTTCAAGAAAGCAATATCCAGTACAGTTGCTTAATCTAACCTACCTGACCACTTGATAACTTAGTGATTTGAATATTTATGTGTACATGTTTCATATAAGACTTTTAAAGATCTTAAGAAGTTATGCAACAGTTTTTACATGATTCTAATCAGATGTTCCATTTGAGATGAAGATGCAGGCCATGCTAATGGTCAAGTCCTGAAATTGGGACATCAGCCTCTCTTAAAGAGGAACAATTGTGGGGCCTCTGCTTGCTCTTATTGCTGATACAGAAGAGCACATTTTTTCCAGGTCACCTACTGGCGATCTATGACCATATATTTGCACTAAGTACACATGCAGATCCTTGTTTCTATGTTGACATTACTCTGTATTTTTTATCCTTTTAGTGAAGACATTGGAGGGGCTTGCACCAAACAAATCTTCCCTCTTGTACGGATGTTTGTTTCTGACAGTTTTGTTGTAGCCTAGTGCATTAAAGTGAGTATCGTATGGTTTTGATCCCCTAAACCTACAGCTGTAAGAGCTGATAAAGGCAGCCGCCTCATTAACCGGAGCAACGACCGAGTCGGCCGCTTGCAGCTGCCCTGGAAAAGACGGCACTAAGATCTTTGTCACCAAAGGACAAATTACTCCACTGTGTTCCTCTGGAGGCGATGTACCACTCTTTTAATTATCCTTCCACTCCTTTTTGGACACGGCCCCATCAGGAAATCATCTGGAAAGAAAGGGCTCCTTTAAGCCCAATATAATTAATTTCCCCACCAAATAGATTAGCAGGACGGCTGAGGCGTGTATTTCAACCCATTTAGCAGCGTCATCTGCAGAAATTACTTTTAATTACATAATAATGACAGCGAGGATCTCGCTTTGCTTACAGCTGCCAGGGTTGAGCCGCTGAGTTGGCTGTTTATGTGCTTGGATGAAAGGTCGGAGCACCGTCTCTGAATCAGAAGCCGGGGAGTCAGTGAGGATATCAGAAGATGAAGATGTATTAGCTGTTGTGTTCAACCTTTGAGCATCGACGGCAGCCCTCAACTTGTTTAGACACATGATTGAAGGTTGCAGAGAAAGTTTCACATCATATTCACCCAAATCCCAAACCATTATTTTTTTTAGAAGGCTTCTCCTTAATTGATTGGGTCATTCTCTGCAAATTGTTCAGGGCAAAAACATTGCTTTTCATCCAATGGTGTTGCTTCCTTAGTGTTCATGATGACCAAAAGAGATGCAGTGATATAAGATAAGGACGGAGGACGGAGGATGATGACAATAAGCTGTTTTTTTTTTTTTTTTCCAAGGTCTCGTATTGAAGCCATTTTCAGAGCTTTTTTCATCCAACACTCCACACTCCAATCCAACAAATACCCCCCACACAAATGTGAGAAAACACTAGTAAATATAAATTTTGCATAGTGCGAGGCCTTATACAAGTACAGAAAGCAAGACGGACGAGATGTGGAAGAAGGTGAAAAGACTGCTGCGGTTCCACCACCTCGATATGACGGCCACTCTTCTTAACATTCCAAAGTGTTTCCCCCCAATATCTGCCGGTTTCCCACTTCCTGATTAAATCGCCTCTTGGAATCCGCCTCAGATGGTCAAAGGACAGGACAGGGGATTCTCTGTGGTGGTGCGAGGAGGCTAAAAGTTCAAGTGCAGTGTCTCCTCAGCCTTTGATGTTGCTATAGAATGAAGCATCCGCACCATGGTTGATCCCTAGCAGTTATTCTTCCCAGTTTCACGGCTCTCTGCTTATAGCGCCATCAACAAATAATCCTAATACTACAGAAACTAAAGCTATTATATTTTTTCCCCCTCATATATTTCTCTCTCTCCCCTTGTCTCTCAATCTGTCTCCTCTCTCCTCTCTCTGGCTTCACCGTCTCTTTGGGGAAATTTGTTGCCCTTTTATCTTGTCAGCTAAAGTTCCGTGCGATAAAGTCAAGACAATTTGCCGAAACACTCTGGAAAAGTTGTAATATGAAAAGATTGCTCTATGAACAAAAAGAGCGGGTCAAATATAATCTCAAAAATATAACATTTAATAATTAACCACCCCAGGAGGGATAACGCAGAGGTCTGTGAAGAAAAGTGATTACTGGAACGGAAAGCTTTGTGCGGTCGCAAACCCTCCCGGATGTCTTTAATGATACTCAATTAGGGTCTGTATTGTCTTTCCTTGTCTGTGGCCCACGGAACACGGCGGTGATCCCTCTCCAAAGAATAATTGCGTAGATATACTTCGGTCGTCTTCCTAAAAGACTTTGTTCTGGTTCAAGCGACGGCCGTTGTGTCTCTCACAATGTAAATCACAGTTAAACTTGCCCAGCCGTCTGCGGGGAAGTATTAAAAAAAAAAGAAGAAAAAAAAAGGAGGGGGTAAGGGAGGAAAGGTAGCAGCTCTTCATTCATCCTGTAATGATGGTGAGACGGAGAGAGTGGCCCCAGCGGGTCCATGTGCAGCTTGTGGAGCAGATCCTCTTGTGGTTTTATGGATAGATTTAACTACAATACGTCTCTGCGTTGCTGTGGTGACAGGCGCCGATTAACATGTTGTTTCCCCCGAAGGGGAGGAAGTCCCTCCTCCTCCCTCCTCCCCTTCCCCGCTCCTGCTGCACCTTCCCACCGAGGTGAGGTTACGGCAGGTCGCAGGCATTCTCCAGGGTGAACGCACTTCACAGTGGGAGCGATTATCACCGCAACATAATGACACCCTGCCCAGTGTGCACCGGATTAGTTTTTATGCCAGGAAGTGCCATCATTGTAATTATTACCACCAGCGACTCTGCTTTTTAATCCAGCGTGGATCTGCCCCTCCGTCCGCAAAGTGAAAATGTGCTTGTGAAGTCTGCAGACCAAAAAGAAAAAAGACTGAGGTTTAATAACTATAATATATGCTCTTTTTATTGACTCACAAAAAGATTCAGGCCGGGAGGTATTTATTTTCTCTCTCTGACACGCACATATTTTTACATATATCTCAATACATACATTTAATGACTTCAAAAATAATGTTATAAATAAGAAATAATCTAATAATCCCACATAGAAGTCCCAAATAAACTCAGTTTAAGTAGGGGCTGTGTTAGACTCTGTGCTAAAGGGATAGTTCCCCCAAATTTGATATTTCACCTAATTGCAATGTTGATGTTGGATCTCTTGACATTTTGTAATCCACACAACCGTTCCAGAGTTTGACGAGTGGAGGAGTATTTAACCCAGTGTACGCCAAAAACACATGAGCTTGACTGGGAGCTGCAGCAGTTTGCTCGAACAAGTTCTTTTAGCCTGCACAGTCTCACTGACACGTGACAAAACTGCCCATGTTTACATGCTCCTGCCAGTTGCCGTGCATGGGCGACCTTGGCGGGAGACAGAGCGCCGCTTGTGTAAAGGTATTCCAAACACTACAGCACATACGAAATGAGGAAATGTGGGAAGGCTTCAGCATGAAAGCTCGCTGTGTCGCGCTTTGGCTGATCTCACGCCTGCAACGTGCACGTGTCCTCACGTCAAGCAGACTGCAGTGGACGTATACTGTGGCTGAAAACCTGCTGTTTAAAATACTATTGAGAATCATATTGGACTGCGACTTCTTCTGGCGACTTTGGATGATGATCACACAGGGAAAGCATGGAGACATGTTGTGTTTTTCCATAGAGCTCCAACATTACGGAAGCATGAAATAAGAAATGTCACCAGAGTCATCACTGATGGAGTGGTGGGTAATAAATAGGTGAAAGAATATATTTTGGTCAACTATCTCTTTAGTAATGCATCCATAAAGCATGTTTATTTAAATAATGTTAAAATCAGTTGACATCAGTTTTATTTTCTTTAAATTTGGCAGTAACTTTGGTTAATAAACAACACATTAACACGTTTGTTTGAATCACTGACGGTACCTTCACTCAAAGGAAGTTTCAAAGACCGCACCGACTGCAGCCCAACCTCTTGGCTGCGGCCATCACTCAACGTCTGATTGTGACCGAGCGCGCGTGACTGACAAAGGACAAAATCCCGCCGCAAATGTGAGAACAAATCATCCAGAAATGAAAACATGCGAAAGTAAAAGATCCCGCAACAGTTCTTTGATGTGTCAGACTTAGAACCATCAGGCGTTAAGTAACCTCACTCAGAGCTCCAGCTCCACTGAGTTCTCCACCAGTTCACTCTGTCTGTTTATGTTGGCACGCGGGCTAAGGCGAGATGTTCGTGCTGAGCCAACAGCCAGAGCCTCCAGGCTGCTGCAAATCTGCGATACACATGGGCCTTTCAAGCAGTGATTAGGAGGTTTGATGATTTAACCCTTGGCTTCACTCTTTGGGGGGGGGCGGTAATGTGTCTGGAACCAATCGCTCCGTCCCTTTAGCTGAAATATGCAGAATTTTTCTTCTTCCGTTCGCTTCCCCTCTCCGTGCTTTGATGGGAGGCTGACGGGATTTAGAGGTTGCAGATGCAGATGGACATTAATTCATTTTTATCCACGTCCACGCTGGCTTCTGCATGAAGCCCGGATGCTTGGTTCTGCTCGTGGCTCTGCTGCAAAAATTCACTGCGGCGGCTATTTTGCAGTACAAAGGTCAATAACACGCTGAGAGGTGGAACTGATTGAAATGGTCGGAGGTGTTTATACATCGAGCTGGAGTGCTAACCTGGAGGTCTGGGATGAAAATCTGTATTTTCCACCGCGTTGGAAATGTTGTCCTGCTGAGAGACAAATTTAAAAGTCCCATATGTTCACTTCATCATTTGTTGTTCCAGGACACAGTTTCCAATAATTTAAGCGATTAGCCCTTCGTGATGTCAGAAGGGGCGCTGCTGCTATCACCACTCACAGTTTATTGACAATATCCTGCATATGCTGATGCCATGTTTCTGTCTCCTTCCGAACATGTGGACGCTGCAACAAAGCATTAGTTTTAGTTTTTGGAAGCTGATATTGAGCAATTTTTGCAGGAGGTTGTTAGCAGAGGGATACATGTGTTGAGGTTTTTTTGTGTTGCTTTGTGTTGAGTATTTGTACTCGCTCAATAAAACAAATAATTAATAATTAGGCCATACAATAGGAGTGCGAGATTACAATTGAAACAAAATAGGTAGAATAAGTTTTTAATGTGTAGATTCACATAACACACGAAACCAATTCTTAAATTAACTCATTTTGCTGTCAAGGATTTTAATTGAACTTTTTCATGTCAGGGAATGGTCGTAGTCAGAAACACCCTGCCTTGTAATATCTGCAGTACACGCAGTGAATGTCACGTACTGTATGTACATACAGCCCCACTTTCAACATCCCCGCCATGCTCATTTGCATGTTCAAGTGCCTTTCTGCTTCATGCGGCCTCACCAGCTTATGATGGCTTTTAATGGTGATAATGTGCTTTATGGAATCCTCTTCACTTTCACTGCAGTTGAGGGGAAAAAAAAAATCACTGATTCAGACTCTCCCTTTTTTTTTTTTTTTTTTTCCCCATTCAGACGCCAAGGAGAGGACGACCAGAAGCTTCTCAGCCGGTGGAGTCTTCAATTTCACCACCCTGCACCTCAGCAAAGAAGACAACGCGCTGTACATCGGCGCCCGGGAGATTCTCTTCGCTCTCAACCTCAGCGATATCAGCCAAGCCAAGCTCCAGCGAAATGTGAGAGCCCAGCCCGTCGGCAGCAATATAAATGAAGTTATAATAGGATCCCCGAGGCGCAGTATGAATATGGTTGTAAATATGACACAACCCCAGGAGTCCAGTGTGAATATTACCCCCTCCGTCACTGTGTTGTGGTTTCAGCATCAAGCTCGGCCGTCTCTCTGTCTCTCTCTCTCCCGCAGCTCACGTGGACGACCCCGCAGCAGAAAAGGGACGAGTGCAGTTTCAAAGGCAAAGACCTTCAGGCAAGTGAGCCGATGCCGTAATGGAACTCGTCTCCGACCGGTTTGAGCTGCGTGTGTGAGCCGCTCAGCTTGACCATCGCTGCCGGGCCGCAGACAAACTTGCGAATGTCCCGTCAAGCTGTAGTTTTCCATTTTCCACCTGTTTATTCTTTTCTTTTCTGGCACTGCGAAAGTTCCCACGTTCACAGCTTTGCTGAATGCACACAACTACAACCTTGTCATTGTTTTATTTATTTATTTAGCAGGACCAGTCAGTGTTTGCTCTCGTCTGCTGTTTAATACAAGCAACGAAGAGTCACCCTTTATCATGCAACTTTGAGTTCATCAAAAGCTTGTTGTGTCATGAGCTGTTGTGTAATGAGTTTCTCATTCCTGGGCAACAAAACAGAAGGAAACTGAAGTTTAATGTAAGGGTTCTCGTAAGTGTGACTCGCAGCTCAATGATATCAGTTGTTCTGACTAAGTCTTATCTGCATGCCTCCTCCACTGACTCCTGACTTGAATACACACGTTCAGTAGGGCAAAAGTCGTCATGATGACTTTTGCAATAATGGAAGACGCCAGCAGGAAACATTACTAAACTGAATGCAACCTTCTAATACAGCCAGTGTTGTTTTAGTTCATGTGTATAAAATGAACCTTCTTGAAGCACCGTAATGATGTTCTGTTGGTCTTTTTGTCTCCACTGCAGACAGACTGCTTTAACTACATAAAGATTCTGCTCCGCATGAACAGCACTCATCTGTATGTGTGCGGGACGTACGCCTTCAGCCCCACCTGCGCTTACATCGTAAGTGTTTTTATCCACTGCATCTGATCTAAAAAGCCCGTCATTCTTCTTCATTTATCTGAGGTTCCTGGACGATGCGGGTCTTTATACGCTGCCCCCTTTTTTTTTTTTTTTTATTAGATTCTAAAGGAAGGGCCGCCAAAAAAAATCTGATTCATGCCGCTGCCTTCCTCTCAGCTCACTTAGCAGTCGGCCCCAGGCTCGGCAGAGGCGAGATACAATATACTGTATGTGCATTATTTTATTATCTCCTGCGCCGCGGGGGAAATGGATGAAAATATTCAATGCGTGTAATCAGATTAGAAAGGAATCCACTCGGTTTCGCGATCCGTTTTCCTGCGAATCATTTTGAACCTTTTAGAAACAATCCATAACAAACACGCTGCGATGACCCGAGCCTCAACTTTAGCCGAGCGCCGAGGGAGGGACGGTCAGCAGTGGCAGCAGGTCAGGGCGCCTTCTAGCAAACTCTTATTGACGTTTGGTGTGTGTGTGTGTGTGTGTGTGTGCGTGTGTGTGCGCGTGTGTTTTGCAGAGAACTGAGGACTTCTCCCTCGTCAGGAGCGACAGCGGTGAGATTGTCACAGAGGACGGACGGAGCCGCTGCCCTTTCAACCCCGAGTACAAATCCACCGCCATCATGGCCGGTAGGTACCGCAGAGACCGTCAGCCGTTCCAAGAAGTGAAGTTTTGCAAAACATTGCGTTTGGACACACGGAAGGAGTCGGTAACGCAAGTGGAGACAAGGTAGCTGGAGTGGAGACCAAGTGGGTCACGACCTCCTGCTTTCATGACAGCGTGATGACGCCAGGGCCCATTCCGTCGTCTCAAACACCGTTATTATTGTGACACCCTCTCCCCACCTTTGTGTTGCAGATGGAGAGCTGTACGCCGGCACAGTCAGTAATTTCCAAGGCAATGAACCCATCATTTACAAGAGCCTCAGCCAAGGCACTTCTCTGAAAACAGAGAACTCACTCAACTGGCTTCAAGGTGCGAATCTGTCATTGAAAGAGAAACACTTGTCGTAAAGAGTTCTTTGGCGTGACTCTGCTCATTTCACGCCGATTCAGCGTCACTTGAACTATTTGTGCTTCTAGTGTGAAAGACGATTTAGATTTTATGCAAAATTTAAAAAAAAAACGCCTCTCATCCATTGGTGAACTCTTCAGAACTGAGAAAAGCCCATCCTGTTATCTTGTCAGGAAATGTGCGTTAAAACATCTGAATCTTGTTATCAGCCCTTTGTGATGTCATGGAGGGAATAGATATCTATTCCAGGTTAGCAAAAGAAACCAGAGCCATGGTTTTTGCTTCCGCCCTCCGAGACTGCATCAATGTATAGCAAAGCATCGGATTCAGCTGGAGGCCGTAAACAGAGGGCTCAAAGCAACATGGAACATTGAAGCGTTAACAGTGACGGACTGCGGCGGAGGGATTTCAGGTGGATTAACGGTGCCTGCGCACCCTGGGCTGACTGCAATCTTCATGCTTTTTCTTGCAGACCCGTCCTTTGTGGGCTCTGCCTTCATACAGGAGAGCCTGCCCAAGGGCAACACCGAGGGCGACGACGATAAGATTTACTTCTTCTTCAGCGAAGCGGGGAAGGAGTTTGATTTCTTTGACAACACCATTGTGTCACGCATCGCTCGCGTGTGTAAGGTGAGCGATGCTCTCGGCCAGATAGTCATCTGAAAGAGTGGCTTTTTTCTTCTTCTTCTTTTTTTTCCACCACCCTGCAGCAGCTTCCTACAGGCACCCATCTCCATCACTATGGGAATGTGACGTGCCATTGTGCGCTTTGTGTGTGTCTGCATTCGTCCTATAAGCTCCCTCACAGACGTGCGCGTCATCAAGTGTACGCCGTCAATATGAAAAATGAGGCTGGCTCTTTTTTTCTGAGCGATGACCGGGGTTGTCCCGTGACAGAAAAACATTCCTCTCGTGTTTGTCCCCCCCCTCCTCTGTTTGATTCTTTTTCTCCACATCCCGACTCCCTCGCTCCTTATCGTGTTTCGCCAAATATTTGCGTTCAGCTGGGACTCGGCGGCTCACGCTAGAGAAAAAAAAACCACGCGGGATTAGCACGAGATCCATACGCAGAAACGGATTATCGCCTGCAGAAATGCTCAAAGCCAGGGGCTTCTGAAGCAAAACGCAGAACTCACACAGCATGTGTCAATAAGTGTTGGAGGGGTTCTGCAAACATCAGACCACCAGCCGCTAACTGGCTGTCCACGCCAGAGCCGCCCGGCCGCTGTGGAAGCAGTCGTTTGGGATGCGGTACAATGTGGAAAAATAGCAGCTGTCAGGTTGACGTGGGGGTAAAATATGTTGATGACATGTAAGGACCTGAAGGACCTGAAGGACCTGAAGGACCTCTGCCGTCTCAGTTACCTTTTTCCATCACTTCTCTTTGTGGTGTAAGTTTTAACTGTGTTACTAGTATATGGATACATTGCATCGGTACACACACGTTCATACACACACATGTTGAGTAATTAAAATATCTTTTAAAGCACACTTTGAAGGAATTTCAAGGCCTTTGTGATGTCACGAAGGGCACTGACACCTCTCTTTGGTCAGTGGCAGCAATCCCCCAGCCAGGTGTTCATTCTACCCTTTTTATTTCAATTTAAAACATGTGGGAGAGTTGTTTTTTTGAACCCGACTGTAAACAGTGGGCTAAATATCCTTTTTTGTGGGAATGGGAGTGCGGAGGTAATTATACAAGACTTCTGAGTTGTTATCTCAAAGATCTTAAGATCCCTAAAGCTTAATTGTCCAAATTATGGTTGTCATTAGTGCCTCTAAATGCACTCCCACAGGAATCCCTGCTCAAATCATTTACTTTTTAGCCTTGTGCTACCCTTTGTTCGACACGCTGCAGCGCCACCTATGCTGGTATTTCAGAGGGACTATGGAAAGATAGAGTCATGTTGACCTTTTGCATTCTATCACTCTTTTTCATGCTAAACTATCAGGCAACAGACAGCACAAAAATGTGTCTCTCACCAATCCTCTCTCACTAAAAGGCAGGAATATTCAATATAGGCTGTTTATTACCTCGACAAACAAAACAGAGCGTGTCTTGGGCACTATAGTTCACTTTTTCCCAGACAGAAGCCATTACTGCCGACATGTTCATGGGCTCCTGAACAAGGGACCCTTTTACAAGGGATTAATGAACGCGATGCATTTGGTTCAATTATTCAGCAGTCGGTTTAAGCACAGAGCAGCATTAAATTATAGAGCTGGATTCAGCCGGCAGGACCAGAGACTGTATGTTGCTCATTATGCGCCAGGTTTCCTACAATAAATGAGTGCATCAGGAGCTCAGCGTCGGGCGTGTGTCACATCCAAAAGCTGCCGTTTCCCCTGATTCATGTTCTGCATAAGTGCACTCAGCAGAAGATGCATACTAAAGGGTGTTGGGTTGTTTATATCATTTAGCGTTTTCTCCATAGCCCTTTGCTTTGCACATTTTATAGATGCTAATTTCCTCCAATAACCATGTCCTCGTTAGATCCGTGGCTCAGAGGAAAATTGGGATAATTGCCACCATGACCTGAATAACATAGAAGTGCAGAGTGAACATAAGGGGAAATGCTGGTCCAGAATATCAAAAACTTCTGAGCTCATGGCTTCCTGTTCAATATTGAGGATCTGGTCCAATACGTCACCGACAGCAAATCAGGTTCTGTTTGAGATTTACGGCCGCACTTTTCAGAAATATATATTTTAATATAACTTAGAGCTAAATCAATTTGCATGAGTTGGATTCATCTGTTTGTTTATTTCTTTGCACCATGCTTCACTTTAGGGGTGAATCTCTTCAGCTGTGTCAGTCAGGTAGAACTGTGTCAGGAAGATGTTGTGATGATGCATCAGGTTTTTATTAACAAGAAGTCTGCAGTGCTGGACTATATTTGTGGTGCTGGCATCTGATTTCATGGTGTTGGAATATAACTTGTTCATGCTTTTAGATACTGTGGATTTCCTCCAAGACCATACAGATAAACATATGAGACCTTATGCCTTGTGAAACAACGTTCACTCTATGTTATGGAATCTGTGGAAATGCCATGGCAACAAGCCATATGGTGCACATTATTATTTCATCTCCTTCACAAGCCTGTCAGATCAAATCAGTCCTTTCCGACAGCAGCAGACAGCTGTCAGTCCTGTAGTGTTGCACCCTCTGCAGGCCACCGGTTAAACAGCTCCGGCTGACGCCACTTGTGTTGCAGGGGGACCAGGGAGGAGAGAGGGTTCTGCAGAAGAAATGGACGACCTTCCTGAAGGCCCAGCTCCTGTGCTCGCTGCCCGACGACGGCTTCCCCTTCAACATAATCCAGGACATGTTCGTGCTGACGCCCAGCCCGGACGACTGGAAGAACACCGTGTTTTATGGAGTCTTCACGTCTCAGTGGTGAGGCTCCGCTGCGATTACCTCATCGCCAAGGTTGCGGTGATGTCATCAGACGTGTTGCAGAATAGCAATGTGTTCTGTCCGAGGGAGGCCGTGGAGGTGTGATTGAAAGGGCGACATTGGAGCACACAAGGTCGTTCCTATTTGCGATGAAGTCTATTTTACCTTCAGTGCTCTGATAAATAGTTCTGAGAGGACTCATTGTGCTATGTAACATTAAATATACACAAGTGCACTGACTCAACCACAACAATGCACAAAGACTAATGTTTCTCTGTTTCTCTATCAACGTACGTAGGTACTTTTCAGTGACTAAGATGACATTTAGTGTGTGTGTGTGTGTGTGTGTGTCGGGGCATATGCTGGTGCATTATTTGATATCTGTCATTCAGTATATGTGAATTTTTGCATGAAATAAAATGTCCAACTCGGGTACGTTTTGTACTTTTCCAAAAAAAAAAAAAAAAATTCTAATAATGCTGATCATCAGCTAACATCACACTCACACTGGGAATATTGAATAAATGAGCCAATTTGGCATGCTTCTAAAATCAGTTTGGGCAAAACATTCACTTGTAACTTCAATTAAACAAACTACACAAAAAATCAAAAATCTAAAAATCTAAAAGCTGTCCAAGATGATCAGAGATGTTTTTTCCTCTCAATCTGTGAAGGTATAAGGGAGCTTCAGGGAGCTCTGCAGTGTGCGCCTTCACCATGGACCAGGTGGAGAAGGTGTTTAACGGCCGCTACCGCGAGGTCAACCGTGAGACTCAGCAGTGGTACACCTACAACCATCCGGTGCCAGAGCCTCGGCCTGGAGTGGTGAGTTGATGCCTGCTGCCCCCTACTGGAGAAACATGTGGGCTGATGAATAACCGAATGACGCTCTTGAATACATTTGAGAACGGGTGAATAAGTAGAGTGGGTTTCACTCCAGGACACTCTTTATTATTACATTCTCTACGATCATAATCTCACATTTAATTCATTGTCAGATTGCAGGTGAGGCAGGAAGAAATTGTGACGCTAGCGATTCACTCCAAACCTTGTTGCTCTGCCTCCTCAGTGTATCACAAACGCTGCCAGACAAGAGGGCATCTCAAACTCGCTGCACATGCCGGACAAGGTGCTGAACTTCGTCAAAGACCACTTCCTGATGGACGGCCTCATCCGCAGCCAGCCTCTCCTGCTCAAACGCAACGTTCGCTACACCCAGATCGCAGTGGACAGGGTCCAGCTGGGGGAGAAGGCCTACCACGTGCTGTTTATCGGCACAGGTACGGAGCTACGCAGTCACACACGAACCTACTGTGACCCTGACATCCTGACAAATTGTGTATTTTTCATATTGTGTGCCATCATTTCCATTTGGACTAAGTTTGCTGTGCATGTGAGGCAGTGAACTACGGTGGCCTGCACGCACAAACCTAAATAACTTAACCACCTTCTTCTTTGTTGGTTTATTTGAGGATGCAAGCGTTCACCCAAATTACAAAACGTGTTGTCAGGCAGCTGGATTGTCCAGACTGGCTTTCTTGGAAATATGGTGGTGGAAGATAGCAGTTAACTGATGTATATTCTTATAAATAAGAACTGTTGTATTGTCAGGAAAACTTACTTTAATTGTACTGTCAGTATACACTTTTATTAATGTATTAATTGGCATGTTTTACAAATGTAAAAATCATAAATCAGGCCAACTATTACGCAATGAACCATTCAACCCATATTTGTCTTCCATATTTTCTCCATTTCCATGCGTCACGGGTCACTCGCATCATAATTCATGGGTCAATCACAGCTAATTGGCACCCTTATCTTCTAGATGACGGCCGACTCCAGAAAGCCATCAACGTCAACAACAAGATGCACATCATTGAGGAGATGGTGCTCTTCCAGGATGGCCAGCCGGTGCAGCGCATCGAGCTGGACACTGAAAAGGTAATAACGGAGCCGCGGAGGGAGGAAGTCACGTCCGCCTTGCTCCGCGCGGCTCATGATGCGGGCTAATAACAAGCTCGGCAAATCCATTATTGTCGGTTTAGAGACTCTGTGAGCCATGAAGAGCCACTGCCTGGAGCGGACCTCGTGTTCACTGGGCTAATTACATTCAATTTGCTCTCGAGGGATCCACAAACAGACGGAGGAACGACTCCTGCGAGGTCCTAGATGGTCTCTGAAACCCTGCTTGTAATCAGGCTCTCTTTCGGAGGGATTGTCACCATTGAAAATTGAGATTTCACCGGTTTACTGCTCACCTCACTGTCAATGGGGGGGGTTTCGGTGTTTGCCATTCTTGACACAGGTGCATCCATACTGCTTATGTGGAGTTGGGAGACGCAGCAGGACTAGTTGTCTCAAAACAGTTGCATTAGCGCCATGATTTTACACACTGCAGCCTCCTGAGCGCTGAATACTCTCATAAATGTGACATGTTCCAGTGTATAAGCATCAGAGCCGCCAGTACTAAAAGGATAAAGTATTCATTTGTGTGCACTATCCCTTTAAAATAACATTAAGAAAGACAGGTTTGCTGTATTTATGTTGGAGTGACACAGATCTGAGAGGAATTTGCCAGCCAACTTTCTGTCGGGTTACTGCCTTCGGGACCTTATATATTTTTTTCCATCTCTTCCACAGGGTCGGCTTTACGCTTCCTCTTTCTCTGAACTGGTGGAGGTCCCAGTCGCTAACTGCTCAAATTATCAGAGCTGCGGCGAGTGCGTCCTCTCCAGGGATCCCTACTGCGGCTGGACCGGGAAGCAGTGCGCCGAAGTCAGGGAGGCAAACAAGTAGGCACCTGGTTTGCAGCTGAAGCACTTCTGTGGTATGGAAATGAAACTGCAAAAAAAATATATTAAAAATGCCATTTTTGTATCGACTGTGTTCCTCAGCGCCTGGCAGCAGGATGTGGATGGAGCTGACACATCAGCCATTTGCAGCAGAGCAGCGCTGAGCCCACGGTTTGCAAAACCTCCACCCACACGTGAGTGAACTCCACGCCTCTGCTCTGCCAAACATTTTTTTCCATGCCTTGACTGTTATGATTACAAGGACTTTCCTTTAATGACATTTTCATTTTATTTGTAAGCCTGCGCCAGGTTGAAGAACAGTGTGTTTGATGCAGTGAAACATAAAGTTCTGCGCATATGTTGTCCACATGAAAGCGTTATATCTTTGTCTTTATATGATAAAAGTGCACTAGGGGGCAGTATACCTGAAACCTTCTGTGGCAGGCGAAGGAAATGAGTGTACAAAAAAACACACTTTTGTCTGTACACTTCATTGCAATACACCATTTTGTAGCATAAGTAAGATAGCTCTGTTTCTCTTCTTCTTCTTCTATTTTTAATGGCAAACTCCAAACAAACAGCAAAGACAATCTCTCATCAGACCAAAATACGCTTCTACTCTAACGTTACCTAGCATGCTAGCCACTTTAGCTATATAACTGACAAGGTGCTTGCTGTGTATCTGAAACATCCACCATCCCTGGCTCAGTGGACGTTGGCTGACTCCCTCTCTGCTTTCCTCAGGAATCTCTCCGTGCCAGCTGATCACCATCCCGGCCAACACGTTCAAAGTGCTGCCGTGCAAGCTGCGCTCCAATTTGGCGAAGAGGAAGTGGGAGTACAGCGAGGGCGCCGTTCACTTCCATTACCCCCGGCCAGACGGCGGCCTGGTGGTGGTCGCCCAGGCCGACCAGGAGGAAACCTACGAGTGCTGGTCGGTGGAAGAGGGCTTCCGGCAGCTGCTGGCCAACTACTGCGTGCGAGGGGAGGCCCGGCCCGAGAGCACCACGCTCCTCGGCCGCTCCCGCACGCCGCCGCTCGGCTCCCAGGAGGAGCCGATCAGCCTGCCGGGGAAGTCGCCCTCGTCGCAGGTCAACGCCAAGACCTACTGGAACGAGCTGATCGTGGTGTGCGCCCTGCTGGCCTTTTCCTTCGTGGTCTTCTCCCTCTTCGTGGTCTACAGGAACCGCGGCCACATGAAGTCCATGCTCAAGGAGGGCGAGTGCCCCAAAAGCATGCAGGGCAAGAAGCCCAGGATGGCGGCCAAGCCGGTGGCCGAGAGCCTGCCGCTCAACGGCAACGCGGCGCCGTCCGCGTCAGTGACGGCGTCCGACCACAAGGGCTACCAGACCCTCAACGACAACTACATCTGCAGCACGCCGCCGCACGAGTGCCCGTCGCCCGGCAACGGCAAGAGCTTCTCGGAGGTGGAGCGGAGGCCTCCGGACCTGAGGCAGAGCCACGTGGAGATCTCTCCCACGAGTCCGAGGCCGCGGGTCAGACTGGGCTCCGTCATCAAAGACTCCATAGTGTGAGGACTGAGAGGGCTCGGCGAGGAGAAAGACGAGGTGCACCTGACGGAGGGAGGGGGGATCCCGAGGAACGAGAGACTCTTGACGGAGAGCGTTCATCACACAGATTTTGCACTTTTTTAAAAAAGGAAAATGGTCTTTGCCTGTGGTCCATGTGCATTTTGTTTCCCCGTCCCCTCCGGCCCTCTCCACCACCACCACCACTACCACCACCATCGATCCAAGTGCATTGGAGGCACGCTGAAGGAGCTCCAGTTTGCCTTCTGACTCTTGCTGTTTTTCCACGTACGCATCACAGGAATGTAACCAGCGGGGGAGGTGGCCGCCGCGCCGCGAGTCACCCGTCGACATCTCACAGCATCGCCACCCGGTCCGTCCGCTCAAAACACACGGTCGCCGCTTCGAAGAGCCGAGAGCGAGAAGTTGAGAATTTCATTTTTTTTTTTTTTTTGGCCACGTGGCAAAGAGGCGACCCTTCGCTGAGGCTATGCACTATGTACTGTTCTGTAGCAAACGTAAACACTCACACCAACGATCTAACGGCAAGCAGGAAAGATTTGGGAAGCAAAGGGCCTGCCGTAGATTTATTTTTTTTCTAATAGCTAGCCGGGCTGCACTCCTAGAGTTGCGCTCGTCGCTTTGGCTTCATAACACAGCAGCAAAAGGAACCACCTCAGTGAAAACTCAGACCACCTCAATCTCTACACACCAAAAAAAAAAACACAAAAAAATTACACAGATAATATTTCAATAAAGTTGCATTATGCTTTTTCTTTAAGTAATGGTATTATAAGTCAATATGAATAACCCTCTGCTTGTTGAAGGCGGGGGTCTTCTCTCACCAAATGTGATAAAGGGAAAAAAAACAACAACTAAATCTCATTCCAGGTATTTTCACGCTGTTCTTTATGAGACGGGCAGTCTATGCAAAGCAAACAATGTGAAGTGGGGGGACACCGTGAGAAACCTCACCTCCAGACAAAGCAAGCACAAAGGTGTTCGGCGCTGTTAATGACTTCAGCTTCAGTGGCACTGCACACACCGAACACACACACACACACACACACGCCCACGCACACATGAAACACTCCCATCACACCACACCGATGCTGATTATGCAAGAGGTTTGAGCCATTTGGGCTCATGTTCAAGGAAACGAATGAGACATAATCACTGTCTATCACCCATCTCAGAGGAAAATATTCATGATGATTTAAACACACTGATTCACAATCTGATTTAGACGCCATCGCTGTACAGCCTCAACTTTAATATACAACAGTAATTAGTTTAGAAATGGGAGAGAAATAAACTGACGGTTTTAAAGACAAAATAAAATGTCATTTGTTTTCATGCCCATCCAGAATTGAACACAGAAACTGCTTTTTCTTTTTTTTTTTTTTTTTTTTTTTTTAAATAATAATAACCCTGATTAGCCATCATTTAGAAATATTCACTTATAAGTCATCTGCTTCACTGTGTTTTTGATCCAAATGTGGACGTCACTTGAATTATTTGTCTTGCCAACATTTGGCTCTGGTGTTTTGATGTGGCCAGCAAAATTAAAGATTTACTAAAAAGAAATAAATGCAGGGAGACATTGGTTTTGCACATGATGTTGGAAAGCCTTAGTTTAATGCAGGTAACAGGTGATCTGATTTAATAAATCTGCCTTGGAGAGGAGGAGGAATTAAAAAAAAAAATACAGACATTGCCTTCTGAAATAAAAAATCAAGAGAGTGCCTCTTGGGATGGGGTGGTGAAACTAACCAGGTCTTAGTGCTGTAGACTCCAATGCTACACTGTCGGCGTGATGACTGGCCATGCTCGGAAACAAGAGGAAAAACATGGAATAGATGTAATTTATCAGCGGTGTACAGTATTTTTCCCCTCTGTTTTCCTTAAGTTAATTGTTTGTACAGTGGCTTCAAACTCAGTCAGGGACTAAAGATAATTCTTAAACTGTAGCACATAAATAACCACTGGCTGAACTTTTTTAATGCATTGACTTATAGACACACATTAGTATTAAGCAAAATATCTTGTAAGTATCACTGAAAAAAACAACAAATGTCTGTGTGAATTTCAAAGAGCGGCAATCTATAATCAATCATGCAGTATGAAATATTCATGCTTTGACTGTTACTGAAAAAAAGAACACAATGGGCAGCTGTTCCTCTTGTGACGTGGCTGTCCTCAGAATAATACTAAATTCAAGTGCAGAACACTTATGAAGTGGGCGCGTGACTTAGTCCAATTTGTGCAGGTACCAAACATGCTATCGATTTCAATACAAGCCTGAGCTAATAACGCCACAGTGACAGTATGGTATGTTTGTCTGCTCTTCTCCTAATAAACCACTGTAGTCTGGCCTTTCTATTTGTGACAGTACAGGTTGCTCAGACTTGTCAATGTGATGTAAGTGAAAATTAAACAGGAGTTTCTTATGTAAAACTGTTTTGTAAATTCAGCTGCCAATGTAAAGAGAAAAAAAAGATTGTGAATTGTATTTTTTGTATCATACATCACTACTGTTTGCTTTATTTTTTTCCTTTTTTGTATTGTATATAAAAAGCACTTTATTTTAATTTTTTCAAATAAAGACAAAATTGATATTTTATTTTTCCATTTGCCCTGATTTCCATTTGCCCTGGAAAGAATACTTTTTTTATTATTATTTTTGCCAACAATGAAATTTAAAGTGCATACCTTAATACTGGTGAGAAAATTGGAAAAAGTATTAATAGTGAGTAGTGGGGGGAAAAAAAAGCAGTCTAGCATTTTACATGTCAAATATTACACTATTTGCAGGCAAATCTCTTTTTTATATTTAAAAGGGCACAGACATACAGACACAAATAAATCATTTTGTGTGTTTATGTTAATTAGAAAAAATAGAACATAATCCTTATAATTCAGAGTGATTGCATTAGGCAATTCACAATTCAATTACACATGCAAATTATGACCATATAGTATTCCTAGTAGTTTGCTCAGTTGTGGTTCTGGCATTAAAACTATATTTTTAGTCTATTAGTTCTTGCTTCCACTGCCATTTTACATGACTTGGCGACAGGGTGGAGTCAGGAACACGGCAGCACACTGCCGTGTGTGATAAAAGCCGTGCACCACACACCTCAAAGACAAACACACACACGGCTTACTTGCGTGTGTTCTGCTCTCATGACGGCTTTGCATGGAAACTGTGATGACGCTGCGTCTGTCACTGACAGGCACCGAATAGAAGACAAGGGGGCTTCTGTGGTCCATTTATACAGGTGAGACCCGCCCACGATCAGGTTCGGACCAATGAGCGCCTCTATGTGACACCTTTGTTTTTGGCGAGGCGTGCAGAGGAAGCGAACTCCTCTTTTTTTTTCATCCTCCAACTTTTTGTTGTCTGAATCGAAGCCATCCCGCGATGGAGCGGCCGAGTCTCCGGAGACTCTTCTCCGCCTGCGATGCGAACAAATCGGGTCGGATCGAGTACGAGGACTTTACTGCGGTCTGCCGCGAGCTCAGCGTCCCCGAGGACCAGATCGCGACTCTGTTTGGAAAGTTCGACACGGACCAGGACGGGTTCATCGACTACAGCAAGTTTTCCTCCCGGTTCCAGGAGTTCTCGGAGAGCCTGGACCTGACCGCCCTCGGCACCGAGCCGCCCGGTCCCTGGGAAGAGTTTGTGGGCGGGAGTGATGTGGACAGGCTGATCTCTGAAAGGTAAAGTCACGTCTGATTGACCCTCTGATGTCATAGCATGAACGATTCCGACGGTGTATTTATTTATTTATTTATTCTAGTCATTCAAAGGCCCAACCTATATTATATATGTTTTTAGTTCAATAGTCTCGCATAAAAATGATTAATAGTTGTTTGTGTTGTGTTAATGCGTATAATAAGGATTTAAATAGCCTGTTTGTATGTCATCAGAAAGATTTGAGATCAGAAATTATCTTCACATTAATAGTACTATCTGTTCTTGTCATTGGATGGTGAAACACTGAGCATATCCCCAAACATTTTTATTCCTTATCGTGTTTTTTTTCAAGTGTTCAGCTCGATTGGACCTAGTTCTATAACTGTTATTTTAAAATTACACAATGAACAACTCTCCTGTCTCTGTAACAGGAAGGTATGACTTTATGTGATACTTATTCACAACATTTGGCTCCAAATGACATCACCATTTGCATTATGGGTGAAAACACCTTTATCCACCAAATCTAATTAGTATAGTCCATATACTGTTATATTAGCAAATATTGACGGGCAGTCTGACCTACATAATACATATTCTACAGACATTACAACATAACTCAGCACTGTTTGGAAAGCCTGAAGGCAAACATGACGGACCTTAACAATGAGGTTTCCGTGAGATGCATGGGACTGTCTAATTAAATAATAAGCAGTTAAACAGAACGGGTCACATGACTGGAAGAATCGGTCATCTCCATCAGTCTGTGTTGTACAGACTGATGACTCCAGCACAGGAAGAGGACAAGCAGTGAACGGCAGCAGATTTCTGGCACCACTACTGGTTGCAGCGCCAAGTCGTTTGATGCACAAGAGGAAACAGAGCATAAAGAAAATTCCTAGAGTCCTAGATCGTGTCACTGGTATTTTGATACTTGATTGTTCCTGGGTGGGTTAGGAGTAATGAAGCAACACTGACCTCCTCACTGCCCTGCTCAGCTCACCACTGTTTGCTCTCCTCAAGCAGACTCAGGGAGCAGCTGGCTGATCTTTACCAGGCCATTCACTCCTCTGCAAACAGAGCTCTGCTGCAGCAGTATGAGGAAGTTGTCCACTCTCTGCTCAGCCACGTCCGGGAAAACCGACAGGAGTGCGAGCGAATGGAGACCAGCTTAATGCGGTGAGAACCGTCGAGTTTTTGTGGGGCTTGGAAGCTCTCACAAACTTCTGTTAAGGTTTTACTTTTGGGGAAAGTTGAATTTTTGAGGCTTTATAATTAGAGAAGGCAAACTGCTGCCCTCTTGTGGCTAAAGTTGCGTAATAAGTGGAACGGGCGTTGGCAAATGGTGAAATTAAAACCAAAAAGCTGAAACTCAGGGAGGAAAAAAATAAAGTTCTCATTAAAACTCTCCACACGTATCAGATTTGTTCTCAATGTTCCATCTGCTTTTATCTCCGCCTTTGTAGCCTTTGTTTAGGATGACCGTCACCGTTTTTTTTATTATTTTAGAGACTTTATGGAAGTTTAAATAAAGGCTATGTGTTTGCTTTTATTATTACAATTTGGTGTTGTTTGATCAGATTTAGGCGTAGGGGCCCACTTACTAGTTCCTGTGAGATCGTTCACTATTGGAGTATTGGCATTCACTGCAATCCAATACAATGTCTCTCTTGGGTAGAAAATTCTCCTCTGGATAGCAAATATTTACAAGGCTACACTTTTTCTTAACGTGTACAAGTCACATAGTTTTCTATTATAGATTTTGAACAAACTTTACTTCCTTTTTTTAATGTTTAGGTAATTTTCGTAACATCTCAACAGTGAAGCCGTTCGGAGGAAAATGTTGGCTTTGATTGTTGCGTTCAAGGTTGCCCTTTTCTAAAGAGGCATTAAGACGTGTTTTAACTTCCTGGAAGCCTACTAAATAATCACTTGTGTGGTACCTTGCCCACAAGTATTACATTTCAGTCGTGCAGGAGAAGGCGGAGGTGTTTTCGTTCACAGCCCTTCTCTGTTGTTCGGTGACAACTCGGAGAAACGAGACATTCCTCACACAAGGAAGAAGGAAGGACTTTAGAGGTAGTAGGAATTTCTATGCGCCACCCAGCCCTTGTTTCACTGCATACTCTTGTGCATATTTTGGTATAATTAAAAATAAGTAGACACTTGCAGTGCAGACTTTAATCTCAAACCAACCGCTGATCAAGGCAGAGGCCTGCCTTCCTGCAAGCAGGGTCTGACCCAAACGTCTAGCCTCTAAAAGTTCTTTTTCATTTGGAAAGTTTGGCTCAGAGCTACATTTGTTATACGTCTGAGCTCTGTCAATAAAGAGTGACCTGATTTTGAGAGTTGAAGTTTCCTTAATGCCACAATCCTGCAGCCACCCTTAGCTATTCATGTTGAACGCTGTCCCTCCCTCACCTCCGGTTGGTTCCTGTGTTGTCTGACTAGTGCAGAGCGTTGACAACTGTTGTCATTCTGCTGGAAGCGACACAAGTGGAGAGTGGATCGGGATCTGTGTTTTTGTTTTTGTTGTTGTTGTTGTTTGGTGACTCTTTCCCTCGTTCGTTTGAGGTCGTATCTTTGAAGGCATCTTTGTGCTCAAACAGAGCTGAGGAGATGAACAGCAGTCACATGACAGAACTGGAGGAAGACATCCAACAGCAGCTCTCCAGAACGGAGGAGAGGGTGAGACAGGAGGTAAGTGTGGCACCTGCAGCGCCTGTGACGTGCAAAGATTGCATTGTCAGGATACCTTTGAATGGTTGAGGGTCATAAAGATGCTAATTGAGGCAAAACTGAGTGAAAGTTGCACTTTCCACTCGCTGCTTCTTGAGAGCTACCTGTGTGTTTGTGATGCAGCACAGCGAGGCTGGTTTACATGCCTGCTCACAAAGAGCCTCTGTGAAGTGCGATAAAAGCCCCTCTTCAAGGCTGCAGCCGGCGTGCACCTCTGACTGCTTTGGGTTTCATGTGTGCAGGAGCAAAAGAAGATGGAAGGAATTCTGGCAAATGTGCAGCGGAAGCATGAGAACAAAGTGTCAGACCTGCAAACGACTGTGGACAGGCTGATAAAGGTAGGAGGGAGTCATGCAGCTTTCTGACGGGTCTTAAATGGTAAATGGTTTCACATCATATTTCCTCTTCACTATGGAAGACAACAGAAAGCACCTGCCCAAGCAGCTTTACCTGAACCTGCTGGGGAAAACCCCCAATGCACCTGGCACAGGAAGGTTTTTTGTTTTTTTCCCCCGAAACTGTCAGTGGGAGTGTTTTCCATAACAGTGCTAGTACAGTCTGTACAGTGCATGTTCAGTCTGGCACATGGTTGCAAAAAGCTACACAAAGGCTGATTTCTGGCTGTTTGTGAGGTTAGTGATGAGTAGATGAGTATAGATGAAATTGACAATATATATAATTGATGAATTCGCCTGCAGTTCATAAATAACCGCTGGAAGAAGCACTTACAACGTTAAACAGGAAAAGAGTTAGTAGCCCTTGTGGTGTCTGACATGTTGCTTCCCCCATAAACGTCTCTAGTGTACACAGCTCAAGTCAGGGAGAAAAGGAGAGTCCATCAGTCAGTGGCAAACAGGTTTTACTGTCAGCTATCAGTCAGTCGATCGGCCACTGCGACGCTGTGAACTCGTTATTCCATGATACATAAGAAGCCACTATAGAAGACTGCTATTATTTTTAGGGTATTCAGCTCGCATCTGATTTGAACAAATGTTTGGACACTTCATTTGGGATTCAGCCAGCTCCCAGTTCTCTCAGTTAGTGTCAAAAAATAAGTTGAATGGTGTACATTACCTGTTCATCGCTTGTGCTTTGCGTCACAAAGCGTCACACTCTCATTGGTTGTTTCTGCAAGAACCTTCTGGGAGTGACGACATGCGTACGTCAAAGCTTCTGCACAGGTTACGTAAAGCAATAGCGATCTTGTACAAGGTGCAACCGAAGTCCACATGCGTGACGGCTGTAAACAGGCTGTAACCATAGTAACAACAGTTGCATTACACACCCAGCGCTGCAGCCTAAAACTGCCCTGTGCATTGCTCTTATTCGCAAATAGAATACAAACAAACAAATAAGAAAAGGAGCCAGTGCTGATTTATGTCTAAAGACGGTGCTGCTGTTTTCTTAAGTTCTTTGTTCAGAAACGCGCCTCTCTAGTGTGACGACCGTTAGATATCACTGTTCATGCGCCTGTTGCAGACTTATTTAAAAAAAAAAAAAATCAGATGAGAACCAAACACTGTTGGAATATGTTCACAAGTAAAATCAAATGTAGAATGTTTTTGTCTGCCAGCTGCATTGCCTGTCTCACTCACTCTTGTTTTCCAGAGCCAAAAGGAGTCCGAATTCAGGCGCTCACAGGAGGAGGTGATCAGACTGAACCGGCAGATCCGAGATCTCTCACAGGTGCTTCATCTCGGAGGTGGCGGCTCATGGAGTTGTTTGCTTTTTGTTTGTTTGTTTTGTTTTGTTTTTGTCACGCGACAGGACACCAACAGCTCTCTAAATGTTCTTCCAGGAAAACGAGCAGCTGCGGTCGTCCTTGATGCAGGCGCACACAGACATCTCTGTGCTGCACTCGGAACTGGACAAGCTGAAGAACTTGTATTTAGACCAGAAAGAGCTGCACGAAAGGTGAGCTTTAGATCTATCGAAATTAAAGGGGGAAGGGAAGAGAGAATGGAAAACTGCAGTTAAGCTGTTTTGTGTGTTTCCCAACAGAGAAACAGAAGATCTGAGGAAGATGCTTGCGGAGTGTCAGTCTTATTCCAGTCAGATTGAGATCCTCCAGTAAGTGTCAAGCTGCACGTTCTTTTTTCTTTTTCAAAATCCCCATTTGTACAGATGATTTTTAATCCTTTTTCCTTTTTCATCTACCTGGTTGTCAAAGCGAGGCACCCTAAAAAGCCATTCTTGAACATATTTGTAGTTTTTGTCAAAATCACAGTCTCCACTTTTGATTTTTAATCAATCCTTATTGTGAACTTTTTTCACCCACTTGATTACCAAAGCCAGGCACTCTCTAAAATGATAATAAAGTACAACGAAAAACTTGTTGTACCAAAGTAAAAGTGAAAATCTTGACCTGTGCCCACCTTTACAACCTGGATCTTGTCATCAGGGAGACCAACAGGAAGCTGTACGACAGTAACGACGGACTGCGCTCCGCCTTGGCCGGTGCAGCTAAAAGAAGGGTGAGGCCGCTGATCACCGGTGCTTCCCATCTACTGACTCAACATGAAACCTGAAAAAGCTTCCTCAACTGTGTATATGTTTTGACAGCTGTCCCCTCAAAATGAAATCCCAGCCCGACGTATGAAGCCTCTCAGACAGAGCACGCTCAAGTGTAGCAGGTAAATATAATGTGGTGCAGATCTACTGCTAGTATCTCAGCAAAACCCTATAAAGATCCGGCCCTATTGTTCCAGCCTGGCGCCGGACCTCGGCAAAACGACGTACTGCGATGTGTCCAGCTGGGCCGACAGCGGGGTCTCCATGGCGATGGACACAGCCGACATCACCGCCAGCGATTACGACAGCGACAACAGCAGGAGCTCCACGGAAACTGTGCACCGCAGTTACTCGTGCCTCCCCTCTGATGTGGAGGTCAGAGTGGACGTCAGGTCCTGGCAGGACAGGTGCGGTACTGCACAGCGGGCCTCCTTCAAATCCGTGTTCTCTGTCTGCCGCAGATATCAGAGGTGAAACCTGAGGCGGCAGTGCTTGGGCTTCCCACCAGGCGGAGCTCCGTTGTATCGTCCGTGCGGAGGCGTCTGTCTGCATTTTCCTCCAAGGTAAAGTTAGGTCTTTTGAGGGATGTTTCAAATGCACTTTGCTTCCCTACGGAAGCGCATTGCTGCCACCCTAGAAAAAAAAACAGAGCTCAGTATTACCCTATATAACGTGAAACTATCACGTTTTTACTTGATTATTTTTGCACGAAATAATGTGAAACTATCACGTTATTTTGTGAAAGTTTCACGTTTTAAACGTGAACATTTTCACAACAAAACGTGATACTGAACACAACGCTGAAGTTGGCACCACATTCGCCGCGGTGCTTCTTAGGTTTCGATTCCACCTTAAAAAAATAAATTCCGATGATACCTCACATGTCCATTTCTACGGTATAATTTTGGAAATTGTCAACTTTGGAGTCCCCCAAAAAGGCCAAAAATGATTTCCCGTAAAATATGTCAACTGATTATAAAAGTAGAGCGCCCAGGCTTTACAATGATACCTCACATGTCCATTTCTACTGTATAAATTTGGAAATAATCCACCTGAAAAACTGAAAAATACTGTGATGTCAATGGCAAAGTTTTCAATTTTGGAATCCCCCAAATTAGGGTTAGGGTTACGCTTAAGGCTGAAATTAGGGTTAGGGTTTCGGGTTTCCTCACGTGCTAGAAGCCCCAAATTTGACATGGGTCTGTCTTGGGGGCCCGTGATGAACCTGTAAGTGGCCCCATGTCTCTAGGACAAAGTTGAACTTTGACCCTCATAGACTTGCATGGCATTAGGGTTACACTATAGGCTGAAATTAGGGTTACGGTTACGCTTAAGGCTGAAATTAGGGTTAGGGTTTCGGGGTTCCTCACGCGCTAGAAGCTCCAATTTTGGCGTGGGTGTGCTGTGGGGGCTCCTCATGACAAAACAAGTGGCCCCACGTCTCTAGGACAAAGTTGACCTTTGACCCCCATAGACTTGTATGGCATTAGGGTTACACTATAGGCTGAAATTAGGGTTAGGGTTACGCTTAAGGCTGAAATTAGGGTTAGGGTTTCGGGGTTCCTCACGCGCTAGAAGCCCCAAATTTGGTGTGGGCGCTTCTTGAGAGATCCTGGTGACAAAGCAAGTGCCCCCATGTCTCTAGGACAAAGTTGACTTTTGACCCCCATAGACTTGTATGGCATTAGGGTTACACAATAGGCTGAAATTAGTGTTAGGGTTTCGGGGTTCCTCAAGCGCTAGAAGCCCCAAATTTGGCGTGGGCGCTTCTTGAGGGATCCTGGTGACAAAGCAAGTGGCCCCATGTCTCTAGGACAAAGTTGACTTTTGACCCACATAGACTTGTATGGCATTAGGGTTACACTATAGGCTGAAATTAGGGTTAGGGTTACGTTTAAGGCTGAAATTAGGGTTTCGGGGTTCCTCACACGCTAGAAGCCCCAAATCTGGCGTGGGCGCTTCTTGAGGGATCCTGGTGACAAAGCAAGTGGCCCCATGTCTCTAGGACAAAGTTGACCTTTGACCCCCATAGACTTGTATGGCATTAGGGTTAGCGTTAAGGCTGAAATTAGGGTTAGGGTTACGCTTAAGGCTAAATTTAGGGTTAGGGTTTTTGGGTTCCTCACTCGCTAGAAGCCTCAAATTTGGCGTGGGCGCTTCTTGAAGGATCCTGGTGACAAAGCAAGTGGCGCCACGTCTCTAGGATAAAGTTGACCTTTGACACCCATTGGGATTTTACGATCTCTCGGATTCAATTCCAAATATTTCCCCCCCGTTTGTCAGCAGCGAATGTACAGATGTGTTGATAGGATGTTTATTATTACAGTGTGGATGTTGTAAATGGGACAACTCTTTATAAATCACTACCACATTAATCATAGTCTTTACAGCACCTAGATCCAGACCCAGAGGAAACAGAGGGACCTGCTCCAATGTACCGTCTGGTTCTCGCCGGAGACGCAGGAGCGGGAAAGTCGAGTTTCCTGCTGAGGTTGACCGACAACCAGTTCAAAGGAGACATTCAGACCACACTGGGTGGGTGGCAGCGCTCGCACAATCACACACGGACACAAGCGTCCCACTTGATGAGACGTCGCCAACATACGCTATTCTTGATTGCAGATGTTAAAAATCTGTCTTTTTTTCCTGTGTTTAGGAGTTGATTTCCAAGTGAAGAGAATGCTTGTGGATGGAGAAAAGACAAACTTACAGATATGGGACACAGCTGGACAGGAAAGGTACGGTCCTTAATGGTGGGCAATGCTATGTTTTCTTATTTCAAAGGTTCCATATTGCGAATTTTACATTTTTTGCCCTGTGCTATACTCTTAAACAACTAATTATGCCCAAATAATGTGTGTACAAATCCCCAGAAAGCAGCATATTTAGCCCTGTGTTTATACCCTTTTTTTGGAGAAGTGTTGAATCTAGCACTTCATGTGGCATTTTGGTAAAAAAAAAACAAACAAAAAAAAAAGATCCACTGTTGGGTGTAAATCCAAGCTCCTTTCTCTGTAGGTTTCGCAGCATTGCCAGGTCCTACTTCCGCAAAGCTCACGGCGTCCTTCTCCTCTACGACGTCACTTCTGAAAGCAGCTTCCTGAACATGAGAGCGTGGGTGGATCAGATCCAGGTGAGTGTGGACACACTCTCCATTCGTAGCTGGGTGGTTAATAAACATGACTTTATCTAAAGAGCAGACATTCTTTTTCACAACTTCCATTTGTTTTCTTGCCCAGGATTCAGCCGAGGATAAAATCTCGATATGTGTTGTTGGAAACAAAGTGGACCTTCGAGAGCAGCATCCTGAGGGAACCTGTGTCAGCAGTTTGCACGGAGAGAAGTTAGCCAAGGTGAGTAACTTCTCCCTCCAACCGCTGCGGAAAAGTTGACGCAGACTCCCCGACTTTTGGGTGTCAAAATAAATGTAAATAATGTCCACCATGCGCCTGCAGGCGTACGGAGCCCTGTTCTGCGAGACCAGCGCCAAAGATGGAACCAACGTCGTCGAGGCCGTTCTTCATCTGGCCAGGTAGGAGGCCGAGAGCGGTTGGAGCTTCAAGTAGTTTTCTGTCACATCACTGAGGCTTGTTTTTCCTTCCATGTGTAGAGAAGTAAAAAAGAATGTCAAGCTGAGGCGGCAGTCAGATTCCGAGGTCACACTGAGTCCAACCGACAGCAAGAAGAACTTCAGCACCTGCTGCAGACTTTGAAACGGACTAACCAAGAACAGGAAGTGACTTATATTTCTCCTTTAAAAAGTTTAACCAGATGTTTCACTCGGGCCGTAAAAGTCAAAACAATATGAATGTTTTTAGTCATCAACAATCGAACAATTGTAAACATGGTTCTTATATTTTTATGGTTTTATGAGATAATTGAACTAGAAACTAGAATTATGCACTTTCTTCACTTTAAAGCGTTGTTTTGTATTTGGTCATTGGGTTTTAAATAAATTTTGGTGACATTTTAATTAAGCACTCCAGCACAAGTGTTGCTATAAATGTGTGTAAATCATTTCACTCCCAACACTGATCTGTATCTCTGTGCTTTATTAACTTTTTGTAGCTCGGTTACAGTTTGTACAAAATCTTCTTTTCTACCGCGTGTCTGCGTGAGGGCACATGTTTTAAATTAAGTACATAAATAAGTTCTTTTCCAAATAAAATATTTTTGGGACAAAACATTTGTCTTATCCATCAACACACTATAATTCTCTCGTAAATACTGAACTAATTTTTCTCTTTTGGGGGTTTTGGTTGTTGTTTTTTTTTAAACCCTGAAAACCTCTTTGGTGCAGCAGCAAGGAAAACTTTCTTCCAACGAGCTTTTCAAATGCCGACAGACGACCAGTGGCTTGTTGACGACGGTGGTGATGATGATGATGATGATGACGACTGTGAGGGTTTTCAGTTTCTTGCAGTCAGGATCACTGATGTCACTAAGCTGCCCAAGGCCACGACCAAAGCTCCAAGTATAAACTTCCAGGAAATTCCCTAAAACACAACAACGGCAGCAAAAAGCAAAATAAATATGTCCTGCTGGTTATCACACTCAAACATGTTTACATATTTATCTTATTGCTTACAGTCGGTTTCTTGGAAGGAATCCCAGGAGGTTCTTTCGCGCTGTCTTGGCGCTTGTGCTCCGGCTTGGTCCACTCCTCCTCACTGTCCATGCCTCCACACTGCCTTCTGACCAGTTTTGATAGCTCGACGTGGATTGCCTGCAGGAAAAAGGTGAAAATAAATTCCCAAAGACTTATTTTTTGAGGGAGGACGTTGACAGAAAACTTTTATCAAGAAAAACAAGATAGAAGTTGCAGTTTTTAAAACCTCCAGTAGGTGAGAGCAGAGGTTTGGGGGAAAAAATGAAGAGAAAAAAGAAGGGAAGAGGGAGCTCAACAGAGTTAAAAAAAAAAAAAAAAGAAACTATTCTTAATTTGTGTTTCTAAATAAAATCTAGGCTGAGATCTCACTCATTTGGAAGATTTGATCAGCATCTGCAGACAGCTGCACAGGGGGATTTTTTCAGGGTTTTTTCTTTTTTCTCACAAAGCAGCTAAAATCGGTATTCCGCAAACAGTTGCGACAAGGCTGTAATTACAGAAGCGATGTGTATTTTGGTTTTGTCTAGACGACGAGAGCAGACGTATCTGGGAGCGCGTCGCTGCCGTGTCAGGTCACTGTAACACTGGAGACAGTGAGCTGAGGGAACTTGCACTCTGCACCCTGAAGTGTTGAAGCCTCACAACGCAAAGAACGAGACCAATAAACTAAAATATTGCACACTCGTAGATAATTGTTGTCTCTGTGTGTTTGTGTGTGTGCATGTGCGTGTTGTGACGCAGAGTCTTTATCTTAATCACACAGTGTGTGTGGTGTCGTCGCAGCCTGGTAAACTGTGACTGTCTTGTCTCACCTCCTCATTCCTAAGAGTGCACGACTGCCCAGCAACTGACAAATGCTTTGCTTACGTGACTGTGTGTGTGTGTGTGTGTGTGTGTGTGTGTGTGTGTGTGTGTTTTTTTTTTTTTTTTTAAAAGTTTGCTGGACAAGCCTCTGAAAGCTGCGGTCACATCTGCAGACTGCCAGATGTGCACTTTGCCTCGGCGGAGGCTTTGGCAGAGCAGGCCGAGCAGGCGGCCGACAGAAGTCGCTCGCTGGGAGCCTTTTTATCGGGCTGATGTGCGAACAGCTTTAAATCCACTGAATCTTTTATGTTTGGCTGTGAAGGGGGAGATTTTCTTCATGATGAAGTGGTGATCACAGATGCCAAAAAGCTTTCTTTTGACTCGGGGAACTGAAAGGCTGCAGTAAGAAAGAATCAAGCAGCTGGAAGACATGAAACTGTGGCGGAATATTAAAAAGGCCGGGAAGAAATTAAGCAGTGGGACGTTTATTCTTATTGCGTGTCTGACAAAGCTACTTGTACTTTGTCTAAGTAGCAGAGCGGCAGGGAAGGCTGCACACTAATCTCACAGAAGGGTCGGGTTTAAATATAAATTTGCAATTATGCTCCCAACCCTAAAAAATACCTGTCACACCTATCAGACTCAGTTTCACTTAGTAATTAGTGCTATTGAGCAACCACTGGCAAGGTGTCAAGCTGCAGCTCTTTGTATTTGTTTTCCATTTTCCCTGCTGTCACTTTGTGTTGTAATGGTGTCTTTATTTTGCAGCGGTGTTCGCCTTGCGTGTGTACAAGGCTTTAAGGGTCAGTTGACAGTGGTGGCGCTGGTGGCCCACCCACATAATCTCACCTTGGTGGCCGGCTCCAGTTTCAAGGCCTTTTTAAGCACCTCCATCGCCTCTTTGTATTCCCCCGTCTCTGACAGGAGCTGAAGGAGATAAGAGAGCTTTGTGTGTGTGTGTGTGTGCCAGCATCACAAAACAAAACAGGAGGAGAACAACGGCATCAGGGAACTCTTTAACCCCAAAGTAGTCAGGTTTAATAAGAATAATGCTTAAGTTTTGTTTTGTTTTAGTTTTTTTCCCGTAGCACTCTCCGAAAATTGAGTTACAAAAGGATTTACAGTAATGGAAATTGATTCCATAAAACACAAACCCGAAAGATAAGGCAACAGAGTAATAATAAAATCAGAGCAGCAATCCAAATCAACCATGAGAAACCATACAATGGAAAAAATATAGATAATAATCAGCAAACTGGGGGGAAAGGAAGACAATTTGATTTTAAAAAATCACTGAAGGGTCTTTCTACAAAAATGTTAAGGTCATTTTAAAGTGCAGATTATTTCCATGTTGCTCTTGTCTTTTTGCCGTCCCTGTATCATTTTTCATTCTTGTATTTCAATTCTGTTTCACATGTTTTTATCCTTTACATTTGTTGATCTGACACTTGCTCTATGCTCCTCACTGCATGGATGTATATTTCAGTGGTTACGATTCTGTGGAAACTTAAATGTCCTGTGGGGGTTGTAAACAGAAAACTTTCCTGCATCTGTATCAGTGTGACTCGCAGCGCCTCTCCAAAGCCTCTCCAAGAACACCAGCGCACAGGGCCCTCACCTTTCCCGCCCTGAAGAGGGCCTTGACGTTGTTTGGCTCGAGGGTCAGAACGTCCCGGCTCGTCTGCAGCGCCTCGGCAAACTGCTCCAGCTTGAGCTGAGCGGCGGCCAGGTTGTTCAAACACTTCACCCTGTAGTCCCGCACCTCCTCCGCCTCTGCCTCCGCGCTGCCAGCGCCACCGTCTGCACACAAACGGAGGCACGCAACCACTGATATTTTTCGCCGCACGGGACCGCTGGAAAAACATATCTAATTCCGCACGGATTTGTGCAAAAATGTTGAGGCATGAAGAAAAATAATTGATTCTTCAACGAGAAGATGCCTTTGAAGAAGATCCTTTTATTGTGAGAAGAGTCAAGTGTGCGTGTTTGTGTTTGTTTTTTTTTTATCATCAGGATAATGTATCACTGCTCCTGCTGTAATGACTGCATAGTTTAATCATTAGACCCAAACACGTGCAGCTGAACACAGTCATGACCCCGGTAATGAGTGCAGGTTTTTCTCCTTGGCTCTGAGTGTGGTGGAAGAGAAGTGCTTCGCAGCTCAGCAGCCACATGTGGATTTTTATTTATTTTTAACCCAAATTTAATGGTTTGGAAAAGAGGTTAAAGTGGATTTTCTGAGGCTGCTAATTTTTCACTGCCTTGGAGACAGAAGGAACGATGTGATCTCTGAGGACACAATCTCAGGCTCCTCCGCCACTAAATGCTCCAGTAAACTCTCGGGTGTAGATTGTTTGCCAGTAAGCACAGCTCGTTATGCTACTGCCGCAGTAGGTAATGTAACATATGGCAGAGAATTCATGAGGATGAAACTACAAACGAACTGATGGGGATTCAAAAAAATTGTAAGTGTGTCCCCTGGAGCACTCGAGCTAATGTTATGTAGGTTTCTCTGATCGCTGATTAATATAAAACAATGATTAATGCACCGTGAGCCGCTAGGTCTACAACACTTCACAACATCTGCTCCTTTTGTGTGAAGATGAAGTTCAATGTCAATTTTGTGAAACTTTAAAGGCATTTTGAATCACGCAAAAACTTATTTCTTTGAAATCACTGCAATTCTTTGTCACAGCAAGGTTACAATATCACCACCATCGCCTCTGGTATTAATGAGCGTGCAGGTTTTGGTCAACCAGCCAACCAATCACGGTGATTTACGCTCTTCACTCGCTGCAAATTGCTTCTGTAAAACACATGTGCTGGGCCGGGATGAGCCGGAGACGCCTCCCCGGCCTCCTCGTCCACTAATTAGAGCATCTCCATGCCCTGACGAACCGCCCTGCTCCCAGGCCGCCTCGTCGCGGGTTCGTGTTTGTCTCTCCGGCGACGTGTTCGGCCGCACTTCCCTCGCAGGCCCGCCCTGCCTCGTCAGTGATTGAGGCGATTAAATAGGTGGACACGATCTGAAGGTTGATTAGTCTCAATTATGCAAAAGAATCGAGGCCAGCGGGGGGGGAGAGAAAAAAAAAACACTGATAGTGGCGGATGAATGCGTGTCTGCATGGTGATGGTGCGATTAGAGTGAAGGAGGAGCAGGAGGAAGAGGAGGAGGAGGATGAGGAGGAGGATGAGGAGGGCTGAGCTGTTATGTCATTCTGGGATGAGATGGGTGTGGAAGTGCAGTGAGTGCACCGTAAAACACTGTGTGTGCGTGCTTTCGAGCCACATCGACCAAACAAAACATCCCCAGCAAGATGGCAGCACGTAAATATTCTCCTATGAATACAGAAAGAGCACCTGGCGTCGCTGGGCTGCGCGTGGTGAGGACGTCCAGGGCGATGCGGTAGGCTCGGGCAGCCAGGCAGAACTCCTCCCTCTGGAAGTGAAAGTTCCCTCGCTCCCGCTTCTGGTTGCCCACGCGGATGCGGTCGGCGACGGGCAGCGTCAGCGGGTCGGGCTTCTCCCTGAAGTCCAGCAGCTTCAGCTGGTAGAGGAGAGGAGCCCAGGCCGGGATGTCAGGCTCTCTGCAAGTCAACGCACACACAGCACAGAGTTGCAAACACAATCAACAACACTGCTGAGTGCGAGTTAACGAGCATGAGGGTGTTGAAAGGTCCAGTGTGTAAAAATTTGGCTTGATTTATGGTTTTGTATTGGTAAAAGCTTAACATACAGCCCATAAATTGGTGAAAGTGTATACTTGCAGTACAATAAAAGTATTTGGTCTTATATATATATATATATATATATATATATATATATATATATATATATATATATATATATATATATATATATATATATATATGATAATATACATAGAACAATAAGGGTTTTGCTGCTAGCTAGCTGCCAACTTGCACAACCATTTTTTAAGGAAGCCTGAAAGTGCCCTGAATACAGACAGACAGACAGACAGACAGACAGACGGGCTTCCTTAAATACAGGGCTTCCTTTAAAATTATACACACAGGACCTTCAGCAATCACAAGGTCAGAGGTGAACAGACAATAAGCACAACAATAATTGATCTGGAACTGTCGGAAATATGTTTCACGTGGTCAACCTTTGCTATTTTTTTCATTTTTCATTTTCATCTGCATGTGTGCATTATCTCCCCCATTACACACAGACAATTTGCAGAAGATAAAAAAACTATTTTCACATGTAAAGAAGACAACGATGTCACTGTGGACTGTATCACTTTACTTGGGACAGGCGGCGCATTTGTTCTGCGGTCCATGGACTCTAATTAACGGCACACAGTAACATATCCAATTGGTCCACTTGAAGAACAACACTGTGGTTTGGACATGCACAGATGAGGGACAGTGAATAGAGAGCCAGTCAAAATAATGTGTACACACATCAGGAAAAGAAAAACTTGCATAAATATTTTTCAATACCAAATGTAACCAATCTAATACTTTATGAGATTAACATAAGTTACCTTTGGCCTCTACAATCACAGGAAGTGCTCAAAGTGGTGGCTGGCTTCCGGACATCTATGTGTACGGCAAACTACTGCTTGGGTAACGTTTGTTACCTCAATACTTGTTGATGCTATATTCATAAGGGCAACGCCATCTGTTGGGAAAACATCGCACCGTGCACAGTGTTATTGTAATTTAATCAAATTCAGAAAGAGGTATCTATATTTATAAAAGTACTTATACAAATTAAATATTCATGCAAGTTTTTCTCTTCCTGATGTGTATATACATCACTTTGGTTGACTCTGTATATCGGTAGCAGGGTGCGGAGGTTGGAACTGGCAGTGAAGCAACAGCATTGTTCTCAATTTGCAATGCAAAACGACATTTTGGCTAAATTGATAGTAAATGAACAATTTAATTTCATCAAACTCATTCTAATGCCGCCTGGAACAAATGGCTTTTAAGCTCATTATCAAGTGGCTCTTTGCAGCAGCTGACAGACAACGGTGGTTAAAAGTTTGAGGTTATTTCTCTGAGCGCAACCTCAAAAGGACACCTGAGTGACTCCGGCTCGCAGGAATTTGAGCCTGGTATGAACCTGCAAGCTGTCGACGGCCTCACCTTACTCAAGAGTCACTCAGAAGGAAAGTTAATTTGGCGTTCAATCACCGGGCACCTGGGAGCACATGGCACACAATGGGGCGTCATCAGTCACCCTGTGGAGGCTCTGATTCCAAAGATGTGTCATTATGTGAGTAACACAGTGGTAAAAATGAGTGCATTTTAAAGAGACCTACAGCGGTGCTAGCTCGGCTGCTACCCAGCCTGTTCATTTACAGCTGGTCGGCTACCGTTTGCGTGCTTCTTGCTTTCTTTTACTTTGTTTTTCTGTGAAGCAAGACAAGGCAGAATGTCTCTGTGCTGCAGGTTCACCACGCATGCAGCGACTGAAGATGATTCAAATGCACATAAAGACACAGATGTGCTTTTGAAGATGTTGGTCCAGTGATGAGGGAACAGGAAGCAGCAGCAGGATGGCAACAAGCTGCAAACTCGCCTTCAAAGGCATCACCATCTCTTAAAGTGTCAAAGATCTCCTTTACTTCTTAGTTACTTACTAGAAGCTTCATCGCAGCCATTTTATCAGTTATGTTTATAGATAACCATGAAATAATTAAGTAATAAAATAAACGCACTTTAAAAGATTTGATAAATAATTAAATTCCTTTGATAATTTATTTTTCATTCATTTATTTTATTTTGGCACTTTTAGCCCCCAATAATTTGCAGTGAACACTCAGCTCTGCCCCCTCTGGCATACTGATGTACTGTCCTTGTCCTGACAAAGAGTTGGTAGGATCATATTGGAATGTTTTACAAAATGAATTAAATGAATACACTATGAAATGTATCATTATCAATTATTACTATATACTAATTAGCGAAGAAAAATACAATTTCTTCATGTCTGTATATATTAGCACTGCAATAGCAGAATGAAATACTCTGTATTTGCAGCAGTCAGGCGGAGCTGGTTGCTGAGCATGCTGAGAAAAACACCTGTTCACTATTTCATTCTTAATTGAAACCAATTAAAATAATTACATTTCTATCTGCTTTGTGCAGCAGAGTGTTTCCTGCAGAAGCACTCTTGTTTCAGAGAGTGACAAATACTTCAGCATAAAGAATGCTCCGAATGATTTAAGTGGTGTGTGTGTGTATGTGTGCATCACAAGTCTAAACAGCACGGAATGTGGCTGAATTCTAAAAGGCACAAGTGGTAAAATGAAGAGCCATTTGGGCTGATGAAGAGCCGACTCTTCTTGGAGAGCTGGCTCACTGACAGGAACAGCAGCTCCCATCACTAGCTGCTACTGATTGAACCGGGGACAAATTAAGGAACGGAGTCAAACACAGTTACTTCCTTGTCGGACAAATACACCTAATTATTTAAATACAACAAACTCTTGCATCTTTGCACAGTATCCCATTAGTCAGACAAAGTCAACAAGAGACCTTGATCTGGAGCCAAGTCAGACAGTAAGCGCACAGCTTCCAGCGAGACCCACGCCCTGCGACCATGTTGGCTCATGAATTATTCAAGCCGCTTGTGTCAACGGCTCAATTTATGTCTAACAGAGTCAGCCGCACCTCCCACCACTCGCAGGTTGTGTCAGCAGGTGCGATCGGGTTCCCCTTTCACCTCGCCTCTCCAGAGAGCCCGGTCCGCTGACGCCAGGCTCACACAAGCGTGAAACCAGAAGCTGATCAGATCAGGCATTTTTTTCCCCCTCTCCTTCTCCTTCTCCTTTTGAAACCTGAGCAGCTGCAGCAGCAGATTCAGTGGAGGCAACACCAACAGCCTCTGACCATCGAGGATTGAGGAGAAGCAGGTCTTTCTGTCCCTCGTCGACCTTCATTATCAAGTGTAGCAGGTCAGTCAAGAGCTGCGAAGACGACGCTCACACTGACTGATTGCGCAGTGTTAAGTGTGAAATGGGGCCCTTAATATACCTCACCATTAGTGACGGACACTTCTCACTCAGCATGTGACCACGCCGAATGCGTAGCACTGTCGCAGCTTGCTGTCTCTTAGCTCTTGCGTCACAAATATTGCACAATATTCAGAAGGCCGTCCATTATGTAACGGTGTGCACGGAGCAACAAAGAGCCGACTGTGCGCGGCCGGTTGTAAGCTGCAGATCACGTGAAATTCTCTTCATTTGCGACCAAAAGAGATTGCTTGTTTCCAAGTGGACTCGGAAATGGATTCAATTAACTTTCAACTGATGAAAGTTTACTTAAACTGATTACTTGTTTTAAATTTTTCTGATAAGTGAGGACCTATTTTTTTGTGTGTGCTTGTTAATTGAAGAGATACAGATGGAGAATCGTTCTTTGAGGAAAATGCACATGACACAATCATGAGCTTAACAGTACACAAGTGATGCTACTTAGAATCTTATATCCGAATTCTCACAGCTCAACTTCAAAAGCACCAGTCTGAATATTTCTTTGCAGATTTAAGCAGAACTGGACGGATCACATAAACAGGAAGCTACAGAGAGCTTGTAAACAGTGGCAGGGTGGATGCTGCACTTTGATCTGAATTGCGATCAAGAAAAGAGCAGAACACCATTAATGCATGGAAGTTCATTTTGCCTCTTGTTAAACTATTCGTTTTTTACCCTTCTTATATATCAGGCAAGACGGAGAAGGAATCCGTTGAAACTGTCAAGGTATTTAAAGTTTAAATTGCCAGAAAAATAGGAATGGAAAAAGCTAAAATGTGGCACTTTAAGGCTTGTGTCTCCACTTCCAAATGTTGTTGTTATCAACTCTGCCTTGCTGGGGCTTCCCCTCACTTGACCAGTTATCTTTCCCAGATGGATAAATGTAATAAATAAGAGTGGTTGGGAAAGCACTACATCTGCCATGTCGGGTAATTTTCAGATGAGCTGTCCCTTTTATGTAGAACCAGCAGTGCATGTAGCGAAACACTCCACTATCATTTACATCTTAACATCTTAATTCCACGATAGATCCTGTGGTAATAATGCACATAATACCAATGGTTTAAAAGCGCTTTTCTTTTTCAAAACACGTGGATTCCTGACATGTTCTCTCAAGCAGAACACACACAGCGTGTGCGCAGGCGGCGCAGTCTAAAGACGGGAGCGAGACGGAATTACAGTCACAACTCAGAGTCAGACAGCGAGCACCACTCCTCATCTCCCTCTCTAAGTTATGATCTTTAATAAAGGGCGGAGACTTTTACATTGAGTAAAGTTGATCCTGGACCGTCCAGTTTCTTTCTTTGCCAAATGAGGCTTCAGCTGGTCGTAAAAAACCCTCATGTGTCTGCAGTCACACGACAATGTGTTTGCGTTCAGGCAATAGCCACTTTAATATTTCACTACGAAGCTGACATCAGATGGTATTTGAGCCAGTGTAAATGTTTGTTTAAAGCGTCTCCCAAGATGCTGCGTTCATAAAGGAGGCCGCATGCAAACCCGGGAACGCTGCCACCACGGTAACATAAACAAAAGGCAAACAAGTTTTTGCAAACTACCATGTGCAACCCCACAGCACGAGGCAGCGCAAAGTTTAGATACACACACATAAATCAAACGTGGGTTGGATTTCTTACCTATTTCAATTGGCAAACATAGATAAAAATCCCTGTCCCTTTATGAAAGAACTCCAGGCAGTGAAAACAGTTTTCATCACCATCATCCTGTTGCGTCATCACTGACATATTAGGAGTCGCGAAAACATCTGATTCCCATCTGATTATTATTAAATTGTAAACAGAACGGCATCTATTTAAATTCCGGTTTCACTGAAATCTCTTACACAACATTTAAAAAGAGTGAGTGATAGGGAAGGAAAATGGCAATCATGCCAGAGAACTTGGGCCCAGACTGATTTACATAGATACATTTCCTGGATGGGTCATGGAAAAAGAGGCTGATGGCACAAACGTGAGTCAAACCGCGGTTGCTGGGCGCTTCTGATGCCATCGGATATTGATTTTTCCTTTGAGGAAAAACATCCACTTTGCCGGTCATGACTCACGCATATTAGGACGCATCGGACGAGAAGCGGTGAGTCATTTCACGCTAATCGATGTTGCAGGTAGTGCTGGTGCTGCTCCTGCTGCTGCTGTGGCACAAAACATAAATGGAAATCTCATCATTATTATGATGCGACCCCGGCAAGAAACACACGTGCTGTTCCAAATTCAACACTCAACAGGTGGCCTTCGGAACATGAGGCAGTAAACAGGACCACGGGGGAATAGCGTGTGCCATTTGCCTTTGCCGCGTTGCCGTACTGTAGCCTTACAACAGAGTCAGCATGACTGGCGGGTTGTCAAGGGTAATGTGAGCGCGCTCTCAGCTGGCAAGATCTATAAGGTTTACGGTATCATGTGGGTCACTGGTGATTAGCGCCACACCGGTGGACTGCTGTGCTGAGACAAGCCCCAATGAGCCCCAATGAGCCCCAAGGGCCTTATTAGTGCAAACAGGAAGCAGAGGCTGGTCAATGGGGTGAGAGCCCTCCACAGGATCCCAGTGAAACCTGAGCCAGCAACTTTAGAGAAACTCTGCGTCCTAAAACTGAGCTGAGCCAGAAGCGACCTCCTCCACCTCTTTAGCCCTCTGTGCCTGCTCCTGCGCAAAGCTTGATTTATGACGTTTCGACGGCACGACGCAGGGTCTAAACCCGCGGCCTTCGCACAGCTTTCACACAGGCGTCTCTGTGTTGCAGAGGGGTGAAGGGTAGAGTGGAGTTGCCAACAGTCCCTTAAAATACAGAATTGTCCAGTATTTGACAATACGGGATGGAGTTTGTCCTGTATTTCCGAGTTGTCTTGAACGTAAATTTATCTTTGATGCAAACTCAAGTTTGTTTCCATTGAGTTTGCGTTCAAAACCGTAATCTACGTAGCTGCAAGCGATACCATTGTGTACCCCATTCGCGACAACTGCGTACTGGCTGCACAGCTTGCGTAGAGTAGGCTATGAGTCAGGATCGCTTGTTCTTTCCAGCGTTATTTATTTAATTCCTTTGTTAAGGCCATCCATCCTGCACTTTATTTGTAAATATATGTTCAATTAAAAGATTTCAGCTTATTTCTAATGTCTACTGAGAACAAAGCAGTTCAACTTTGTGAACCATATACTTTTTTGAAACCCCATTTTAAGTTATGATTT